>CM048755.1:587386196-587997696 GCA_026315105.1 Locusta migratoria | reverse complement strand
CGCATTTTGACAGTACGAAATTTAATTGAAAATAACGGCTTAACCGTTCAGATGAGACGGAAATTGAACACATGAATTTGTAGAGGAGAAAATTCTCTACTTCACTGCTCCGTTATGTTGCTCTCGCATCGTTTCAGAGATATTTGCATAAATAACGGCGGTTTTACATAAACCAGGCGTTTGAAAATGACACGTGATATTCCTCTCCCAGAACTCTCTCTGGCATACGCCATCTTGCTTCCTGTATGTTATGATTTTCTTATAATATCTTACGCGTTGCCATTTCACAAGTCGGTACTACAGATTTCTTCATGTGCACCTACAGAAAAATTTGCTGAACTGTATGAAAAAGCCGGCCGCGGTGGCCGAAGGGACTGAGACGCTCCAGTCACGGTCTGCACGGCCGCTACGGTCGGGGGTTCGAATCCCCACTCGGGCATGGATATTTGTGCCGTCCTAGTTCGTAAGTAGTTCATAAGTAGTTTGTAAGTTTAGGGACTGATGATCCCGTAGTTAAGTCCCATAAGCTTAACAAACATTTGAACATTTTTTGTATGAAAAATACAGTGAACTTTTTAGTGAGGAACTTCGTTGTGCGAACAATTTTGTCGTTTATGTGTCACTCAAAGACAGAGCTCAACCTAAATTTCGTAGTGATAGGCAGGTGCGTATAGCTTTGCAAGAACAAGTAGCATATCGGTTACGTCAGTGGCAATCAGCAGGAGTGATTAAACCTATAAGTGGTAGTCAGCGAGCATCACCCTTGGTTATTTTGCGTAAACCAGCAGGTCATTTACGAATTTCGAATTCATGCTGATTTCAAAGCAACTGTAAATGCACAAACACAGGTAGATACATATCCTTTGCTCCCCCCCCCCCCCCCAGGGGCCTCACGGTTCTTTCGTGAGTACGTGCGTGGTGACTACGGGGCCCCGAGCTAATGCAGTTTTCCTTCCTTCTGTACTTCCCGGACTGCATTTCCTTTCCTCCTCCCCTCCTTTCCTGTCCTCCCTCCTTCCCATCCTCACTGGGGGACTGATAACCTCAGTAGTTTAGTCCCCCTATCCCAACCAAAAAACCCAACCCCAACCCAACCCACGCCCTGAAGATCTTATGGACATATTGGGACCAGGACGTCATTTTTCAAAAATTGATTTAGCTGATGCATATCTTACATTACCTTTGGACAAAGATTCGAAAAGATTTTCTGTGATTAACACTCTTCTTGTGCTCTTTGAATTTCAACGCATTCATTTCGGCAGTGCGTCAACGCCTGAAAGTTTCCAACGCGTTCTGGAACAAGTGACCTTCATGATCAAATTATTTGGACGACATAGTTGTGTTTGGTCGTTCCGCGGACGAACATTTAGCAAATCTCGAGTGTCTATTTCAGGTGTTAGTAGCAGCAGGACTCAAGTGTCGTAAAGAAAAGTGTTCCTTTATTCAATCTGAGATTGAGTATATGGGGCATGTGATTAATGTACAATGCATTCACCCTACACAGGATCATTTACGGACCATTAAAGATTAGGAAGTAGAGACAGTTCAAAATGTTCAAATGTTTGTATAGCTTATGGGACTTAACTACGGGGTCATCAGTCCCTAAACTTACAAACTACTTATCTACTAGCTTATCCTAAAGACGGCACAAATATCCATGCCCGAGGGGGGATTCGAACCCCCGACCGTAGTGGCCGTGCAGACCGTGACTGGAGCGCCTCAGTCCCCTCAGCCACCGCGGCCGGCAGTACAGACAGTGTTGGGTAAATTAAATTACTATTTCTGGTTCATACCGAAGGCCTGTCAGATTGCGGATCCTATACACAAGTTGCGGGGTAAAGGTGTTCAATTTTTGTGGTCCACAAACTGTCAAGTATTGCCTCAGGCACTTTGATCCAAACAAACCAGTAGTGTTAGCAATTGAAGCATCCCAAATTGGCATCAGTGCTGTCTTATCACGACTTGTTGTATCAACAGATCGTCCGATTGCATTTGCTTCCAAAGTTTTGACGAAGACTCAGGAAAATTATAGCCAAATAGAAAAAGAAGCATTGGCCATTATCTATGGAGTTTCTAAGTTCCATCATTATCTGCATGGAAGGAAGTTCTACACTACTGGCCATTAAAATTGCTACACAAAGAAGAAATGCAGATGATAGACGAGTATTCATTGGAGAAATATATTATACTAGAACTGACATGTGATTACATTTTCATAGTGCTGCTTCAACACGATAGCACAGTTCATCAAGAGTAGTGACTGACGTTTTGTGACGAGCCAGATGCTCGGCCACCTTTGACAGACATTTTCAATTGGTGAGAGATCTGGAGAATGTGCTGGCCAGGGCAGCAGTCCAACATTTACCGTATCCAGAAAAGCCAGTACAGGACCTACAACATGCGGTCGTGCATTATCCTGTTGAAATATAGGGTTTCTCAGGGATCGAATGAAAGGTAGAGCCACGGGTCGTAACACATCTGAAATGTAACGACCACTGTTCAAAGTGCCGTCGATGCGAACAAGAGGTGACCGAGACGTTAACCAATGGCATCCCATACCATCACGCCGGGTGATTCGCCAGTATGGCGATGACGAATACACGCTTCCAATGTGCGTTCACCGCGATGTCCCCAAACACGGAAGCGACCTTAATGATTCTGTAAACAGAACACGGATTCATCTAAAAAAAATGACGTTTTTCAATTCGTGCACCCAGGTTCGACGTTGCGTACACCATCACAGGCACTCCTCTCTGTGATGCAGCGTCAAGGGCAACCGCAGCTATGGTCTCCGAGCTGATAGTCCATGCTGCTGCAAACGTCGTCGAACTGTTCGTGCAGATGGTTGTTGTCTTGCAAACGTCCCAATCTGTTGACTCAGGGATCAAGACGTGGCTGCACGATCCGTTACAGCCATGCAGATAAGATGCCGTCATGTCGACTGCTGGTGATACGAGTCCGTTGGGATCCAGCACGGCGTTCCGTATTGCCCTCCGCAACCCACTGATTCCATATTCTGCAGTCAGTCATTGGATCGCGACCAACGCGAGCAGCAATGTCGCGATACGATAAACCGCAGCCGGCCGCGGTGGCCGAGGGGACTGAGGCGCTCCAGTCACGGTCTGCACGGCCACTACGTTCGGGGGTTCGAATCCCCCTCAGGCATGGATATTTGTTACAGCCATGCAGATAAGATGCCTGTCATGTCGACTGCTGGTGATACGAGTCCGTTGGGATCCAGCACGGCGTTCCGTATTGCCCTCCGGAACCCACCGATTCCATATTCTGCAGTCAGTCATTGGATCGCGACCAACGCGAGCAGCAATGTCGCGATACGATAAACCGCAGCCGGCCGCGGTGGCCGAGGGGACTGAGGCGCTCCAGTCACGGTCTGCACGGCCACTACGTTCGGGGGTTCGAATCCCCCTCAGGCATGGATATTTGTTCCGTCCTTAGTGTTAGCTAGTTCGTAAGTAGTTTGTAAGTTTAGGGACTGATGATCCCGTAGTTAAGTCCCATAAGCTATACAAACATTTGAGCATTTTTGATAAACCACAATCGCCGCGTCCGAGTGGCCAAGCGCATTGCGGCGCTATGCTCCTATGAGTGAGGCCGCTACCCGTCAGGGGTGCGAATCCCCCTCGGGCATGGATGTTTGAGTCGTCTTTAGTATAAGGTAGTTCATAAGTAGTTTGTAAGTTTAGTGACTGATGACCCCACAGTTAAGTCCCTTAAGCTTAACAAACATTTGAACACAAACCGCAATCGCGATAGTCTACAATCCAACCTTTATCAAAGTCGGAAACGTAATGGAAGGCATTTCTCCTCCATACACGAGGCATCACCACAACGTTTCACCAGGAAATGGCGGTCAACTGCTGTCTGTGTATGAGAAATAGGTAGGAAACGTTCCCCATGTCAGCACGTTGTAGGTGTCGCCACCGGCACCAACCTTGTGTAAAGGAAGGAAGGAATCTTAAGGTTTAACGTCCTATCGACAGAGTGGTCATTAGAGACGCTCGGATTTTGGGGAAGGATGAGGGACGGAAATCGGCCGTGCCCTTTGAAAGGAACCATCCCGGCATTTGCCTGGAGTTATTTAGGGAAATCACAGAAAACCTAAATCTGTATGGGCGGAGGTGGATTTGAACTACCATCCTTCCGAATACCAATCCAGTGTGTTACCACTACACCACCTCGCTCGGTCAGCCTTGTGTGAATGCTCTGAAAAGCTAATCATTTGCATATCATAGCACCTTCTTCCTGTCGGTTAAATTTCGCGTCTGTAGCACGTCATCTTCGTGGTGTAGCAATTTTAATGGCCAGGAGTGTAGTATATAAATTTACTTCACAGTCTCTAGTCGCCGGTGTACTGACTCCCATCTATGCCAAACTCGAGAGTCCCTTATATTCTCCATCATTGTCCTTAAACAAGGTGCCATACCTGCCACATGCTGGATTAGTCTCTGCCAAGATCAACAGAATTCTGATGAAACATGATATCAGGAGTGTATTTTGCTCACCTTCAAAACTGGGATTACGATTGCGAATGTAAAGGATGACTTGGGGCTACATCGCATGTCAGTGTGAGATGTCCAACATTGGTCAGACCACATGGACTGCAGACATCATGTGTAAAGAACCCTAGAGGCGCACCAGACTTGTTCAAATTAAATGTTTATAAAGCTTATGGGACTTAACTGTGTGGTCATCAGTCCCTAAACTTAAAAACAACTTATGAACTAACTTACACAAAAGACAGCACTACATCTGTGCCCAAGGGGGGATTCGAACCCCCGACGGGGAACGGCACCGCGCATCGTAGCATAGCGCCTCAATGCCCTCCGCCGTTCCGCCGCAGCCACCAGACTCGGACAAGCAACAGAATCAGCCATAGTAGAGCCCTGTCAAGCACTCAGTCACTCTATGAAATACAATGACACAATCAATCGTGACAGTGGATATCAGCTCAGCACTGCTTAGAATTCGTCTCTTGAGCTTCTAATAACCCAATTCCGGACACTTGGAAATCTTGCAAGAAGTGGAGACCGAGAAAAAAGCCGTGAGATAGTACCAATGACAAAAATGACTTCAGAGGATGGCCGAGTTGTTTGCGGACGACAATCGGAACACCGGCGACCCGAGATGCCCATAGAAACCCCACTGGACGGGCGTGGACAGCTTACGAGACACTCTGTCAGCCACGGACCTCGGAAGACTACCACGACCCTAGGGTTCGGCCGAGCCGGGCGTGGACGACCGTCGGAACGCCAGCGACCATAGAGAACCACTGGGACCACGCTACGCGAGCGCAAACCGTGGAGGGAACACTTGGCGCAGCGTGGACTTTATTTGACGACCGAGACCCTAGAGGAAGGCCGAACTAGGCACGGACGGCAGTGGGAACACCACCATTGTAATTACGCCTGGAGGGCGCGGACCGCACTGTATGGACATAAGTACTGGACTCGCTTCTCCATTCTCGGGTAGCACCCGAAGAAGACAGCGAGTTACGCCGTCGAAATACCGTGCCAGAGCGACCCAAACGTCCGGGATAAGTTCCAGTTATTCACCATGTAAACATATATCGCTGGGAAAGCCTGAAGAGCTACCCCTTCTTTAGTTAAGTGGTCCATATAATCTTCAGTATTCTTCTGTGGCACCACATCTCAAAGGCTCCTAACATTTGCTTGAGTGAACTTTGTATCGTCACATCACAATTATAGATTGTAACTGGGATTTGTAAGTCTTAGCTTCTCATTGGTGTTGTAATCATAAAACAAATTGGTGCCAGGGCCGCTATTCGAAACCGGGTATCACACTTACTTTGTTCCAATCCTTTTTTATGGCATGAAAAATTGTGCATTGTTGAAAAAGGTTTACAGCAGAATACAAGCAACAGAAATGAGGTTTATCAGTACTATGAATCAAAGTACCAGGAGAGACAAGATCAGAAATGAGGTACACAGAGAAACAGCTGGTATCAGTGTTCCTATTGTCAACATCCTGGGGAAATGAAGACTGTGGGGCATGGCCATGTAATGAGAATGGATAGCACAAGAACAGCTAAGAAATACTTCAGAACGGAACTCCCATATATTCTCCTACTTTTACTATAGTACTCCGTGGCTCGCAGAAGGCCCTATATTTCTGTCAAGAGGCCGGTCCATGTGTGTATGAACACTGAAATAAACATCAAACCTCGACAAGGTGGTTTACGACCACACATTGCGGAGTCTTTTCTTTCGGACATCTCTGAGACTAAAAAGCCCCAGCTGAAATCTGTATTTACAACAGTTGCAGCATCACATAGCGATGTCTGTTCTTTCAGACATGTCTGAGGTGACAAAACTATTTTGTCGGACCTCCTTTTCCCTGTCGAAGTGCGTCCACTTGATGTAGCATGGACTCAACAAGTCGGTCGAAGACACTTGCAGGAATGTTTATCCATACTGCCTCTACAACACTCCATGGTTGATTTTGTGCATCAAGTCACCGCTCGATTATGATCCACTGATCGGCTCCATGTCGTGCAAAGCATTCGCTGGAATTGTCCTGAATGTTATTCGATACAACAGTGAATAATATTGTAGCTATGTACATAGCGCATTGTCACCCATAAAAATGCCATCGTTATTTGGGAGCATGAAGTCCATTAATGGTTGTAAATGGTCTGTAAGTAGCCCAGCATAACCATTTCAAGTGAACGGTCCATTTAATTGGACTGAAGACCCAGTCCATTCTAAATAAAAACACATCATAATGGATCTACGACCAGCTTGTACACTGCCTTGTCTTCTAGGGTCCATGGCTTCATCAAGTCTGCGCCACACTCGAACACTACCATCATCTAGCTTTTAAAAACTGAAATCTGGGCTCATCTGACCAGGCTAAGGTTCAAATGTTTGTATAGTTTATGGGACTTAACTACGGGGTCATCAGTCCCTAAACTTACAAACCACTTACGAACTAGCTAACACTAAGGACGGTACAAATGTCCATGCCCGAGGGGGGATTCGAACCCCCGACCGTAGTGGCCGTGCAGACCGTGACTGGCGTAGTCCCCTCGAGGCTAAGGTTCTGAAGTACTCTGCGATCCAACCAATATGGCCACGAGCCCAGGACAGGCGGCGCCAAGAACTCGAGTCGACCGGTGCTGCCATAACTCGTTAACGCCAAATTGCCCCGCGCTGTCTACATCTACATAATTATTATGCAAATCACATTTAAGAGTATGTAAGATGGTTCATGGAACCGCTTTTATGATATTTCGCTACCGTTCCATTCTCTAATAGGAGGCGGGTAAACGGAACACCTAAATCTTTTCGTTTTGGATCTGATTACTTTTACGAGGGTGAGTCAGTAAATAAGTCGCAAACTGAGGTAGACACGCCAGTGCTGCGTTTACAAGCCTGAAAATTGCTTTACTTTTCAGCAGACTCAGCTGTAAAGTTAAACACTTGTCCCATCGTTCGAGGAGGATTTAAAAGCCCGGATCTTGGAATTTTTGTGGTAGCGTTTGTATACTATAAGTGAAGACCTTGAGCTGTAACTTTATTTGGTTCCTTAAATACCTCTACACAGCGCGCAGTATTGGCGTGACTACCTCAGCTTGTGACTTATTTTCTGACTCACCCTTGAATTTTGTGATGATGGCCATGGCTCCCTATGCAGGTGGGTGCTAACGAAATATGTTCGCATTCGGAGAAGAAAGTTCGTCGTACGTCCCACATTGATTTTTGCGGTTATTTCACGCAGTGATGTTTACCTGTTAGCATTGACAACTCTACACAAACACTGGATTCGCATCCTGATTTAGGTTTTCCGTGATTTCTCTAAATCACTCCAGGCAAATGCCGGGATGGTTCCTTTCAAAGCGCACGGCCGATTTCCTTCTCCATTCTTACCCAAAAATCCGAGCTTTAGCTCCGTCTCTCATGACCACGCTGTCGATGGGACTTTAAACGCTAAGCTTCCTTTCCTTTTTTTCTTTTCTACACAAACGTCGCTGCTCTCAATCATTAAGTACAAGGAAGGAAGAAAGGAAGGGAGCTTAAGGTTTAACGTCCCGTCTACAAGGTGGTCATTACAGACGGAGCTCGGCCGAGGGGACTAAGGCGCTCCAGTCACGGTCTGCACGGCCGCTGCGGTCGGGGGTTCGAATCCCCCCTCGGGCATGGATATTTGTGCCGTCCTAGTTCGTAAGTAGTTCATAAGTAGTTTGTGAGTTTAGGGACTGATGACCCCGTAGTTAAGTCCCATAGACTATACAAACATTTGAACAAACAGACGGAGCTCACGTATGGGGACGGAAATCAGCCGTGCCCTTTCAAAGGAATCATCCCAGGATTTTTCTTAAGTCATTTAGGGAAATTACGTAAAACGTAAATCTGGATGGCCGGAGGTGGACTGCGTTGACCTCGGTGAGAAGAAATACCTGGAATTTGCTACTCTCTGCACACTCTTGACACTGTGGACTCGTGGACGCTGAATACTGAATTATTTAAGCATTTCCGTAGCGGAATGTGCTGAACATGCAGCTCCAATTACCACTCCGCGTTCACAGTTTGTTAATTCCTGTTGTGGGCCCTTTATTATGGCGGGAAGCTTTTCAAATAAATCACCGGAGTACAAATGACATCTTCGCCAATGCATATATCTTTTATATACGAGATAATACCGTCATCTGCATCTGTGGATATCGATATCCCCTGACATCTGTCCCCTCATTGTAAACATCTGTGCAAAAAAACTTGTATACTAGTTATTTTTAAAAGGAACTTTCATTAATGACGAAAAGATAGAAGCTCCGACATAGTACGAGGGATATTCCAAAAGTAAGGTCCGGTTAAAACAAAAACATCCAAAATAAAAATTGTTACCAACGCAATTGTTTTATTGACATCCCTTCCGTCTTTCTCTATTTTTTAAAAAATCTCCATACTTATTTAGACATTTGTCATATCTTTCAACAAGCTTTTGAATGCCTAAGTCGTAGAAATCGGCCGCCTGTGAAGATAACCAGTCTTTAACAGCTTCTTTAGCTTCATCATTCGTGTCGAAGCGCTTGCCGTCAAGAAACTCCTTTAGGTAGCGGAACAGGTGGAAATCACTTGGCGCCAAGTCCGGACTGTACGGTGGGTGGTCCATCTGTTCCCATACAAAGTTCTTGATTTAGAGTTTGCGTGTCCTTCGCAGTACGGGGTCTGGCATTGTCATGCAACAAAAATAATCCAGACGACAAAAGACCACGTCGCTTATTGTGGATTGCACGTCGAAGTTTAGTCAATCGTCACGAATTTTGTCGACAATCGCATGAACCAACTCATCTGAAATCTCGGATGGTCGGCCGGAGCGTGTTGCATCGTGCACATTTCCCCGTATTTCATTAAAGGCTCGTACCCGCTTGCACATTTTACTGTCACTCATTATGTTAGGACCGTACACTTCAGTAATCTACCGATTGGTTTCTGCCGCTGAAATGTTTCTTGCAAAAAAAAAAATAAAAAAAAAAAATAAAAAAAAAAAAAAATAAATAAATAAATAAAAAATAAAAATAAAAAAAACGTATCACTGCCCTTGCTTCACAATCGGCGAGCTGATTGTCCTAAACATTGTGAACTGACACTATCAACAGCACATAGCAACAGTAACAACGATACTGGCGGCATTTAACGCGCAAGGTATGCTAGGAGTCGGCGCGCATGTCCTTGACGCCGCTTTCAAATATTTACGGCGAATCGGACCTTACTTTTGGTTCAAATATTCAAATGTTTGTTAAGCTTATGGGACTTAACTACGGGGTCATCAGTCCCTAAACTTACAAACTACTTACGAACTACCTGATACTAAGGACGGCACAAATATCCATGCCCGAGGAGCGATTCGAACCCCCGACCGTAGTGGCCGTGCAGACCGTGACTGGAGCGTCTCAGTCCCCGCGGCCACCGCGGCCGGCTTACTTTTGGAATAACCCTTGTAAATATATAAAAAATTTCATGTTCGAGCTGAATGTTTGAAACGGTTGAAAACTATTGTATTGGAGGTTTTTTGTTTTGTTTATTTTTTCCTTTACAGATTTTGTACTGGTAAACTGAGTCTCTTTTTCTGTAAATTTCGTTAATATTGAGTGACAGAGCGAAATCTGTCTGATATCTGACGAAAAGTAAGTAAAAGGGAACTTATCAAGAACCTTAGAAAATCCAAAAGTGCGGTGTCTGTATCTTAGTTTCCAAAAATAATGCCAACGTGACGAAATTTAGGCGTGAACATTTTTGCCTTCAAGTATGTTAGAGAGTCATACAGATTTTTGATCAGCGTAATGACTTTTGTTTCTGGCTGAAATAATGAATGAGTAGCGCGGTGTTTGCGCGCCCTCGCTGGCGTGGCCGCAAGCGGTTATCGACATTACTGGCTAATGCGCGGGCCGACATTACACCGTGTTCTCGCCCCCTGGAGACCTATAAACCCGCAACAATCACAGCACGCCGCGGCGCTCTCTCGCTGCCACTCACCGCGCCCCACAGCTACAAATTACCAGCCCACAAAAATAAAAGGAACGGGAACAAAAATTGCGTTCCGCCTCACACCGGACACGGAGAATCACCACTGCATTGCAGCATTATAAGAGCGAACACCAACACTGCCGTAGTTTAGGGCAGTGAGCCCTACTATCACAAACTAATATTCTTTAGCCTTTGCTGAAACAGAGATTGGCCGAAATGAAGAACATTACAAACGGCGACTTACTGCTTTTCTTGATGATACAGTTTGATACAGTTCCCCACAGTCGTTTAATGAACAAAGTAAGAGCATACGGTCTATCAGACCAATTGTGTGATTGGATTGAGGAGATCCTAGATAACAGAACGCAGCATATCATTCTCAATGGAAAGAAGCCTTCCGAAGTAAGAGTGATGTCAGGCGTGTCACAGGGGAGTGTCGTGGGACCGTTGCTCTTCACAACATCTATAAAAGACCTTGCGGATAATATGGGAAGTTCATTGACGCTTTTTGCGGATGAAGCTGTAGTATATCGAGAGGTTGTAACAAAGGAAAAATGTACTGAAATGCAGGAGGATCTTCAATGAATTGAAGCATGGTGCAGAGAATGGCAACTGAATCTCAATGTAGACAAGTATAATGTGTTACGAATACATAGAAAGAAAGATCCTTTATCATTTATCTGCACTATAGCAAGTCAGCAACTGGAAGTAGTTAATTCCATAAATTATCTGGGAGTAGGCATTAGGAGTGTTTTAAAATGGAACGACCATATAAAATTAATCGTCGGTAAGGCAGATGCCAGACTGAGATTCATTGAAAGAATGCTTGGAAATGCAGTCCGAAAACAAATGACGTAGGTTACAGTACACTTGTTCGCCCACTGCTTGAATACTGCTCACCGGTGTGGGATCCGTACCAGGTGGGGTTGAAAGAGGAGGTAGAGAATATCCAACGGAGAGCAGCACGTTCCGTTACAGGATCATTTAGTAATCGTGAAACCGTTACGGAGATAATCGATAAACTCCAGTGGAAGACTCTGCAAGAGATAATTTTCAAGAACATATATTTACCGAGGGGTCTAGCAGTATATTGCTTCCTCGTACGTATATATCCTGAAGAGATCACGAGGATAAAATCAGAGCGATTAGAGCCCTCACAGAGGCATACCGTCAACCTTTCTTTCCGCGAACAATACGAGACTGGAAGAGGAGGGATAACCGATAGTGATACTCAAGGTACCCTCAGCCACACACCGTCAGGTGGTTTGCTGAGTATGGATGTAGATGTAGAGATATATGATGTAATACTGTAATTTATCATGGACGCTGTACAATAAGGTTGCCAAACGGAGGTTTTTTTAATTTTATTTTTTAATTTTTTTTAACATTAAAGCCTAGAATAATTTACAGAACGTCACGATGATCTACAGTCGATAATGAGTACTTGTAACAAATGTTATCATCAGCACTAGTTGTGTCAAGTACATTCACTCAATCAAATCACATTATCAGGTGCACCTCAGATATTTGGTGTTATTCAGGCAGAATGTCGCAAACGTTGTAACTCAGGGTGACTGGTCAGGCATGAGTCATTTCTGTTACAGACGAAAATAGCGAGTTATTTGAAGAAAAAAGATATGTTTTACTTTTGGTGTTTAGGTCGGGAGCACTTTAGTCAAAGAGAATCGTGAGTCAGTATACAGAACTAAGGCGGGAGAAAGTAGAGCAACATCGAGTACTGTTGATGAGGCAAACCCTGTCCTGTACGGAGTTCCGCAGCCAACGGATAACATCCCCACTTTGGATAGAGAAACTGTACGTGGACATATGTTTTCTAGTCTTGACGTTGGCCATCTGACAACGAAAAGGGACTCTGAATATAATATTATTTTTCCTATTTTATGAAACAAATAGAATAAAACAAGTCATAAATGTCACAATGTTGGAATACAATACCTAATTTATACCACAAATCTTCATAGGACGTAAACGTTACGTTGGATATACTAATAAGTCTCTGGAAGTACCTTTTCTTGATAGAAACAGCTAATGTGTTGTTACTGCTAGAACTATTTATAACACAAAACTTGAGGTGCTTAAAGTAATGGAAACTCTTAAAGTAATGGGAGAGCGATATGCACATGTACGGATAACGGTAGTATATTAGGTGTGAAATGGCGGTGAATTATAAAGCCCGTATTACATGACACATCTATCGTATGTAAGTCTGCACTAGCGCCCGAAGCGTATAAGGCTAGAAGAGCGAACGCATTCGTCCGTGCTATTTCACTACACACCTGACGTGTAGAAGCCTGCACCAGAGCCCCAAGGGTACATATTCCGAAGTTAGGGTTGTTTACGTGTCATTTATTCTTTGTGAGGTATACTTTATCTTTCTGCCAAACCGTTATTTAATGATATTAATCTTTTGACAAATCTAGGTTCTTATCTATTAAGCAGTTACTGTTGTCTTGTGCAGTAAGCGTGAAATTACGTTATCAATATGGAGTTATGAACGAAGCTTTCCGTTTTATTTAATTTTGGTACAATCAGATACTTATATTTACGTTTCTATTTTGCAGATAACTTGGAATTTCGTTATAATTATACAGTCTAATAAAGTAAATAGTTCGCTTCATGTTTAACTATTACAAGTAAATGATTATATTTACGCCACTTAATATTTAGTTGCTGAAGCAGTTTTTAGTCTCATATTCAGCCTTCGCATTAATTTTAATTCGAAGGTTAGCCTTTTACTCAATGTATGATTAAGTCTGATTAAGTATCTCTTGTGCAGCTAGGTTGGAATTTCGTCATACAGATTACCGAACTAAATAGTTCATTTCATGTAAAGCTTGTACAAGCAAATGATTATATTTATGTTATTTATTTGCAGAAAGTGTTAAATTATGTTATGATTAGACCTATACATAATTACACACTAAACTGTTTGTTTGTGTTATGCTGTACACGCAAACACTTATCCATATTTACGTTTCACAATATTTTAGACATGGAGGACTTGTTTGTTTCTGCAGTATCTGCATGCAGTGGCCGCCTCGCCGAAGAAAGTGTTAATAGCTGGTATCCGAAGGGTTCTGCTAACTTCAGAATGGCGATATAGCTAGCAGAAAGATCGCAAGAAATGGTGCCTTCTGCGCATGCGCGGATACACCTGTACTGCGCATGCGCGGATCTATGGTAGCATAGGACCGTTCATATTTCTCCATGGCGGATAAAGCGTCTACTAAAATCGTAGCTTCATCCGTCCTGGCGATAGATGACAGGCCATCTTGACCTGACTTGTACACGTTAGGTGTGTCGTCTAATACCGGCGTAAGAGCTGTCATTTGTACTCTGATGATTTATTTGGAAAGCTTTCCGACGTGACTATAGCTGCGCGACGGTAATTAACAGTATCTGAACGTGAAATGGTAATTGGAGCTAGACGCATGGAACATTTCACTTCGGAAATCGTTAGGTAATTCAATATTCCGAGACCCAAAGTGTCAAGAGAAAACTAAATTTCATGTATTACCTCACACAATAGACTACGCAGTGGCACTTAATGACGGAGAGCAGCGGCGTTTGATTGGGTTGTCAGCGCTAACCATCAAGCAGCACTGCATCAAATAACAGCAATGTGGTACCTAAGACGAAGTATCCGTTAGATTATTACGGCGTTATATGGGTTTATTGGGCAATGTCAGCAGACAACCGGCTCCGGTGCCTTTGCTACAACCAAGACATCGCTTGTAGCGTTCCTCCTGGAATCGTGACTAAATTTGTAGGATACTGGACGACTGAGAAACAGTGCACCGATTTCAAAGAACTAAGGTTGGTTCGAGTGAGGTGCAGACCGCACAAAAACATGGATATAAGTTGTCGAAAGGGCACAGTGAAAGCTGATGGTGGCTCCATGATAGGGTGCGCTGGTTTACATGGAATAGACTGGGTCCTCTAGTCTAAGTGAACTGATTGTAGACTGGAAATGGTCATGCTTGAAGCCATTCATGGATTCTGTACCCCAAACAACTATGGAATATTAACGGATGACAATGCGCCACGGAACTGGGCCACAATTGCTTGTGGCTGGTATGATGTACAGTCTGGACAGATCCAGTGAATAATTTGGCACCCAGATCGTTCAGCATGAATCCCATCGAACATTTGTAGGACATAGTCGAGCACAGTGCACCCGAGTTCGATTCCCCGTTTTGCCAATGATTTTTCCTTGTTGTGAGGATTGGAACGGGGTACATTCAGACTCGTCAGGACAAAGTGAGGAGCTACTGGATTGATCAGTAGCGGTGCCAAGTCAAGAGGCCTGACAGAGACCGGAAGCAGTGTGCTGAATTATGTGCACCTCCACTCCACATCCAATGACGCCATTGACAGAGAATGACGCCGCAGTCGATTGGGCCCGATTAGCCCATCTACGGCCAGAATGTGGAAATTTGCATTTGCTATTTGATAATGTGATATCGGACCCGAAACAAACCAATACAAGTTTTCAGGCTTTCAATTCGTGATAAGCTGCGGGTGCCCTCTTCACAGGAAGGGGGTTCAAAGAAGGTAAAATCCAGTGATGAGGACTCTATTACAAACTTTCTTATACAATAGTTGCTGTTACGGAGCTGTGTATTACGTATGTAGCACTTTCTAAATTGAGATAAGAAATTGCGCTTGACTATTCAAAATAATCCTACTGTTATGTAGGCTACGTGTGGCCACTTAAAAATGTTAAAAAAAAATGTTTGTAAATCTATCGGACCAAACTGCGTGGTCATCAGGCCGTAGCTTACAAACTACTTAAACCTAGGTAAACTAACGTAAGGACAACCCACACACACCCATGCCCCAGGGAGGACTCGAACCTCCACGGCGAGCAACCGCGCGCTCCGCAGCGAGACGCTTTAGACCACTCGGCTACTCCACCGCTGCTAAAAATGTTCAAACGTTTGTAGAGCATATGGGACTTACCTGTGTGGTCATCAGTTCCTAAACTTACAAACTACTTATGAACTAGCTAATACTAAGGACGGCACAAATATCCATGCCCGAGGGGGGATTCGAACCCCCGACCGTAGTGGCCGTGCAGACAGTGACTGGAGCGCTGCAGTACGCTCGGCCACCTCGGCCGGCGTGGCGACTTAAAAATCACACAGAAACTAAATATGGATGATTAAGCGGAGTTTTCAACACCATTCTTTACGAATCAGAAAACAGTGTCTTCATTAATCTGTGTTACTGACAATGTTGTAAATTGTATGGTGCTGATGTTATCTCGATGACTGTTGACAAATTCGTGTATCATATTAAGGTTCACTCAGTCACTTTAAACCAACCGAGGAATAACTTCAATAATAACAATACTAATACATTATTAACACGTAATAGGTGGAATTAGCGCCAATTCGAAAAGCTTTGTGCCACCTAAGCTACACGTCATTAGACAAGGGCTCCAAACGTCACAGTGATGTGAGTGACACCTGGTTGTGACGTCAGTAACTGGATGGAAATGCCTCTAGATTTCAGCACACCTGAACAAGGACAGCCCTCTGTGATCATAAGTACAACGCAATGCATCTCAAAAGCCTTACGTAATGTGGAATTTTCATTGATTATCAAATTTTGGAACATGAACGGCGACTTTTAAGTGGTCATAAGGTTCATTTCAAAACCCCTGTATTAAAACACAGAATTTTAAATCATTTTCTTCAAAGAAAAAACATTTATATCAGCTTCGCATCCAGCGAGATGAAGGAGGCTGTAGATTCACGCACTGTATGGCATATATATATATATATATATATATATATATATATATATATATATATATATATATAGTATAAAATGAAGAGAATGCTGAAAGATATTTTTGCCGTTGGTTTACGTACCTGATCAGTCCCAAGACTTCGTCCTCTGGCATTGTTACCACGTTGTACTTGTCTACAAAAATAATATAATCTCCAGGTCTAAGACCAGCTCGGTCGGCCGGTAGTCCAGCTTCTACACGTTCAACTCTGTGAATGCAGAAATATAATCATTTTGATTTTACCATACAACTGCCATTACAATTAATAGTGGAAATAATTCTGTAGTAAATATACTTTTTAAAAGTAAAGTCACAACATTTACAACATATATCTGCACTGTAAACATACTAATAGATGATAATGGTCATTTTTGACATATTGTGTTAGATGTACAACTGCTAGTGTAAATCGAATAGTAAGCATTTTGTAAGTATGTATTATGCAAAGGGACAACTTTGCTAAAAATACCATGACAAAAAGTAGCAAAGAGACAACAGAATCCGTCGGAGAAGGCTCCACAATATTTTTTTCACTTTATTAATGTATTTACAGATAGGTGACCAGAGATGAAAAGAGTCCTTGAACTTTCATTTCAATCTACCTTTAAATGACTGGAAAACGTGAATTATATTTTCCGGTAGTTATTGTTGTAACATGCAGATAATCACGGAGCTTACTTTATATATATATAACAAACCCGTGTGACGATGTTTGACCGCAATGAACTCCGAAACTACTCAAATGATGTTATTGAAATTTTGCACAGTGTATGTCATTTGGTCCAACATAAAAGATAGGAAAGTTATAATGATAATAATAATACGTTTTCCAGTTCCACAGGACCTAATTGAGGAGTAAGACTCCATGGTCATGGAACAAGTCAACACATGAAGTTTAACACAAGAATGGTAATATAAAAACTTTAAGTAGTCCTATGCATACGACAATCTTAAGACTAATTGAAAAGGATCAAAAACGAAAAAAAAAGAATTAGCTTAATTTTTTAACTTTTCCAGGAGTTCCTCGACAGAATGAAAGCAGTGAGCCATGAGGTAACTCTTCAATTTAGATCTGAAAGCGCGCGGTTTAGTACTAAGATTCTTGAGTTCTTGTGGGAGCTTATTGAAAATAAATGCTGCAGAATACTGCACACCTTTCTACAAAATTGTCAAGGTGGTGTACTGCAAATGTAGATTCTACTTCTATCCAGTATTCACCGAGTGAAAGCTGTTAACTCGTCGGAATCAGCTGATATTATTAACAACAAACGGCATTAAAGAAAATACGTATTGTGACGCCAGTGTCAGAATTCTCAAACTACTGAAAAGGGGTCAAGATGACGTTCGTGAACTTACACCACATATTGCTCGAACCGCCCGTTTCTGAGCCAAAAATATCCTTTTTGTATCAGTCGACTTACCCCAAAAATAACGCCGTGCTTCATAAGTGAATGAACGTAAGCGTAGTAAACTACTTTTCGTGTTGAAAAATCACTTATTTCAGATATTTATCTAATGGTAAATAAAGCAGAATTTAGTGTTGGAACAAGGTCATGAATATGGGCTTTCCACGACAGGTATTGTCTATCTGAACACCTAGAAATTTGAACTGTTCAGTCTCACTTATCATATGCGCATTATGTGTAATCAAAATGTCAGCTTTCGTTTAATTATGTGTTAGAACTTGTATAAACTGAGTTTTACTGTGATTTAACATCAATTTGTTTTCTACAAGCCATGAACTTAACTCTTGAACTGCATTATTTGATAGATTAACAACCCCTATACTATTTTTATTGAAAATTCGATTGTTTTATGTAGGTGGGTAAGTATCCAATAGTTATAGCTGTTCTTAAAGTCAAAGTTTGAGCTACCGTCAAAGTGCTGGGCTGGAGAGCGAGAGGTAGAAACTAGCTGAGATCACATTTTTATTCTCTTCAAGTTTTAACGCAGCTTTCACCTCTCAAACGACGTGAGGAGTCGCCAGAAACGGCGCGTGGTACCGATTCCACGTTAAACTGCAGGTCTCCTTTTCCCGGTTGGATAACTGGGATAGGTTAGGGCCCGATGTTCAGTCACATCAGAAGACTTGTACCAGGTCACTGAGCAAAACGAAATCATTATTTTATTCGATTTAGAACGTTTTATTGATGCTAGAATTTATTTCACAGTACGCAATTTTTTTTTTCAGTTTTACATAAGGCATAGCAGCCAGCGCCTCTTAAATATGTTGTGTATTTCAATTTATTCTAATTGTTCTGTGTGTTATCTCTCTCTCTCTCTCTCTCTCTTTAGCCGCCCACAGTGGTCGAGCGGTCTGCGGCGCGCTGTCACAGTCTGCACGCCGCTACAGTCGGGGGTTCGAATCCTCCCTCGGGCATGGATGTTTGTGTCGTCTTTGGTATAAGCTAGTTCATAAGTATGAAACTTCCTGGCAGATTAAAATTGCGTTCCGGAACGGGACTCGAACCTGGGACCTTGGCCGCGAAAGGCAAAGGTCCTAGGTTCGAGTCCCGGTTCCGGCCCACAATTTTTATCTGCCAGGAAGTTTCATATCAGCGCACACTCCGCTGCAGAGTGAAAGTTTCATTCTGGAAACATCCCTTAGGCTGTGGCTAAGCCATGTCTCCACCATATCCTTTCTTCCAGGAGTGCTAGTCTTGCATGGTTTGCAGGAGTGCTTCTGTGAAGTTTGGAAAGTAGGAGGCGAAGTACTGGCGGAAGTAAAGTTCTGGGGCGGCATCGTGAGTCGTGTCGGGATAGCACAGCCGGTAGTGTGCTTGCCCGCGAAAGGCAAAGGTCCCAGGTTCGAGTCCCGGTTCCGGCACACAATTTTAATCTGCCAGGTAGTTTCATATCAGCGCACACTCCGCTGCAGAGTGAAAGTTTCATTCTATTTCATAAGTAGTTTGTAAGTTTAGGGACTGATGACCCCGCAGTTAAGTCCCTCAAACTTAACAACCATTTGAACATCTCTCTCTCTCTCTCTCTCTCTCTATATATATATATATATATATATATATATATATATAGCTGTGTGTTATTCTCGCCTTAACTCAGAAATGTCATAACTGCCCGAGCAAGGTGGCACAGTGGTAACGCACTGGACTCGCATTCGGGAGGATGGTGGTTCAAACCCACCTCCAGCCATCCAGATTTAGGTTATCCGTGATTTCCCTAAATCACTCCAGGCAAATGCTGCGATGGTTCCTTTCAAAAGGGCACGGCCGATTTCCTTCCCCATCCTTACCCAAAACTCTGAGTGTTAACTCCGTCTCTAATGACCATGCTGTCGTTGGGACGTTAAACCCTAAGCTTCCGTCATAACCGATTTGAATACTTTTTTGTTCGCTTTAATACCGGGGTGATTAAATAAATAAGGTAAACCCAGAGGAATGGCTGAAAATTCGAACAAAAAAATCGAAATTAGAAAGTTTGTAAGGGGGTCATCGCCTGTTCGGATTAGATTCTCATTTTATGCGCTGCCATGCCGTTCAATTGATTATGATAGTATTTTGCACACTTGAGGTTCAAAGCAAGAGAAACATCACTGTCTACATTTCGTACGGTTAATGGCGGAGGGTACCTTATTCAAGACTTTGACACCGTTTGACCGATAACATGAATGTGACAGGTATTGTAATTATTCAAATACAGGGGAGTGAGGGGATGAACAGGAGGAAATTGACAGAAAGCGGGGGAGGTAATGGCAGAGGTAGGGGGATGGGTATTTAGATAGAGGCAAGTAGGAGGAGGACAGGGCAAGGGTATGTAGGCACATACATAGGCGGGAGGAGATGGACATAGAAAGGAAGAACTAACTGAATATTGGAATAAATAAATACCCGAGCAACGCCGAGTTTTCTGTAGCTAATACAGTGAGAGGTCTGAGAGAACAAAAAGGAAAGTAACAGACATAGAGATGGGGGAAGTGATGGCCAGAGAGATTAAGGAAAGGAGAATAGGATGTGTATCCAACTTCCATCCATATTTAGCGACAGCGAACCATTACCGGGTTCGTTAGTAGTAAATATGTAATACTACCATATATTGTTAATCTGTTTGAACACAATTACTTCCAGAACTACTCAAACTAATTTCCATTGCGTTTTTGCAACTAACTTAAGTGATGTTTGGGGCAATAAGCCGGCATTATTTCCTCAGAATCGTATCGAGGAAACAGAAGATACCGTGATTTAAAGTTTTATCGTTAACCATTGTGTCTTTCTATCTTTCTGGACACTCTAATCTTCGAAACTACAAAACGATTCATATGGCATTTCCACAAGACTTTTACGAGGTTAATGCTAGGTAACATTACTAGCTGTATTAAAAAAAAAGTTCAAATGTTTGTAAATCTATCGGATCGAACTGCGTGGTCATCAGTCCGTAGCTTATAAACTACTTAAACCTAGGTAAACTAACCTAAGGACAACACACACACCCATGCCCCAAGGAGGACTCGAACCTCCACGGCGAGCAACCGCGCGCTACGCAGCGAGACGCTACGGCTACGGCTACTCCACCGCGGCAACAAATAAAATAGTAAATATTTTTTTTCTACCTAAAACCAATATAAATGTCTCTTTGTCGGTTTGGACACGTTAATCTGCAACAGTACCAAATGAATTTTCATAGGTAAATTGAGCAAATCTTTGAGAAACGTTGATGCTTTACTTCATCGCAATCGAATCACGGAAACAAAAAAATAGTGCATTTTAAAATTTTAGGAGTCTGCACTCTTTGTATTCTGGCGTAGTTCACCGAAGAACCATTGCTCTCGCTGTTAGTCTTTTTGGTCAACTATCAGTGAGAGTAGCATTTTCTTATGTTTATGCCAGCAACAGAATTAAGAGCCGTTATCTTATCTTTTCAAATACTAACTGACATTTTATTTACTTGGTTGTGATGCACAGGTTTACTGATTCCACTTTGTGTATTAAAATGACATTTTTATTTGACTTCTTGGCTACGGGAAACGGATTTGTTAATGAAGTCATGCTATAGGGCACTAATGCGAGCACGAACGCTTACGTGCGTCCGCACTGCTTGCAGTCCCCCTAACCTTTCCGCTTAACTACACTCTCGTGTTAACAGCCGCGGATCGTGTTTTCTACTTCGTGCCGTTACTGGTGTCGGTATCGAAGTTTCATTGGTGTTCAGGGTAGAACAAAATTAGCAAGAAGATAGTAGGTGAGCTGGTATTTAGATCTTCAAAACGAAAATGATGACTCCCTGTACATATTAGTGCTTGCATTTGTAATTCACCTTCAAAACAAAAATGTTCAAATGTCTGTAAATCTATCGGACCGAACTGCATGGTCATCAGTCCGTAGCTTACAAACTACTTATACCTAGGTAAACTAACCTAAGGACAAACACACGAATCGATGCCCCAGGGAGGACTCGAACCTCCACGGCGAGCAACCGCGCGCTCCGCAGCGAGACGCTTTAGACCGCTCGGCTACTCCACCGCGGCACACCTTCAAAACCACCAGAATATCATTCAGTACAACTTTTCATGGTAGTTGTCAACCAACACCCAATATTTTTCACACATTTTTTATTTTAAAAGAAAATTTACACTGTGAACGTTTCGTACTGCTTGTGACTGCTGTCAACTTGTGCTCTGTATTCCTTTGTTCATTACACCATCATACAGCGATATTGTTCATTTGTTAATTCATTTGTCACTGTTTGTCTACTGAGTTGTAGAGGCCAGATGTTTGTCTATCATCTGCTGATGTCATCTGGATATGTGCTCCTGCCTTTACGCTTCCCTATTGGACCAAACTGCTATGGTCATCATTCCCTAGACTTATAAACTACTTAAACTAACCCAAGGACAACACACACACACTCGCACCCCAGGGAGGACTTGAACCTCCGAGGGCGACACCGCACGCTCCGCAGCTGGACGCCTTAGAGCGCTCGGCCACTCCACTGTGGTCCTACTCAAATGTTTGTAAATCTATCGGAATCACCTGCTTGGTTGTTAGTCCGTAGCTTACAAACTACTTAAAATAAGGTAAACTAAGCTAAGGACAACACAACGCCCATGCCCGAGGGGGGACTCGAACCCCCGACGGCGAACGGCCGCGCGCACCGCACCACGGTGCCCCAATGCGCACGGCTTATCCGCCGTGGCCGCGGTCCTGCCTTTAGGTTATTCGACTTAAGTGTCAACAGTACACGTGACAAATATCAAAAATAAAATTTTAATCACTGACAAACATAGACCAATAAGATGTTCAAACATTTGTATAGCTTATGGGACTTAACTACGGGGTCATCAGTCCCTAAACTTACAAACTACTTATGAACTAGCTAACACTAAGGACGGCACAAATATCCATGGCCAAGGGGGGATTCGAAACCCCGACCGTAGTGGCCGTGCAGACCGTGACTGGAGAGCCGCAGTCCCCTCGGCCACCGCGGCCGGCATAGACCAATAAATGACATAAATATTTTTGAGTAGAGAAGGCGTACAAAACCATCTGCACTAAAGTAAATTCATTTGCTTGTTTTTACGAAAGAAACGTTGTAAGTTAATTGTCATTACTTTCCTGTTCAATGTCACTTTTATTCAATGCAATATTCGACTTACGGGTATCAGTTCCTCTTATACTATGAACACGTGATACTGAACTGACATGCTGTAATAATTGCCGGTATGTCAGTAGAGAGCACACTTCCAGCGGCCGCGTGGGAGTGGCTGAGCGCTCGAAGGCGCCTTGCTGCGGAGTGGGCGTATGAGCCCCGTCTGAGCTTCGAGTCCTTCCTCCGACATGGGTGTGAGTGTGTGTGTGTGTTGTCCTTAGCATAAGTTAGTTTAAGTAGTTTGTAAGCCTTGCGACTGGTGACCACTGCGGTTTGCTCCCATAGCTTTACAAACATTTCAACATTTGAACTTGAACGTGACTATAAACTAGAGCGTCAGCGGTCATTCATGTGTTATCCGCAGTCTAAATGTTCAAATGTTTGTAGAGCTTATAGGACTTAACTACGGGGTCATCAGTCCCTAAACTTACAAACTACTTACGAACTAGCTAATACTAAGGACGGCATAAATATCCATGCCCGAAGGGGGGGGGGGGATTCGAACCCCCGACCGTATATCGGCAGTCTCCTGTCCGCATCGTGCCTGTATCTCACATGCCTCCCTGCTATAGGGGTTCCGTTTCTACTGACTCTAGTACTGAGTCCTAGAAATCGACAGTACGTGTAGGGCCTCCTTAACTTCCATTGCAAATGAAGGGCATACCCTAGTTAAAAATAAAGTAATATATCAATGGCAAAGCACTTGATATATTGTGTAATAAAATACGGGAGCGCAATGAAAGGCGCTTTTTAAACTGGCACTTTTGAGCAACCACAAAAATAGTCTTGCTTATAATAATAGGTACGCTGCAATGGAAAACTTTAAAAAACCATATTCAATGGTGTGAGCTATGATAGTCAAATGGAAACAATATGTTTCCCTTTCATTGCTTCCAAATATAAATGTAGACAACAGATATATAGAATGAAAAAAAAAAAAGAAAGAAAGAAAAAAAGAAAAAAGGCCCTTCCAGTGTCACGAAGAGTTCGGGGCAGGAATACATACAACTCAAATCATCCAATGTATGTTCATATATGGTAGTTATTTTTCATTCCCATTTCGAATCCCCCCTCGGGCATTGATTTTTGTGTTGTCTTCAGTATAAGGTAGTGTATAAGTAGTTTGTAAGTTTAGGGACTGTTGATCCCGCAGTTACGACCCATAAGCTTCACAGACATTTGAATTTGAAAGAAAAAAATTGAGAAATTGTACACATTTCTCCCCCTCCTAATGGAACAGAGACGTGCCTTCCGTGAAAAAAAAAAAAAAAAAAAAAAAAAAAATTAAAAAAAAAATTAGTAAGCCTCACAGAAATGGCCGTGCAGTGTGGGGCGCCATGTTACGGATTGCGCGGCCACTCCCGTCAAAGGTTCCAGTCCTCCCTCGGGCATGGGTGTGTATGTTATCCTTAGGATAAGTCAGTTTAAGTAGTTCGTATAGCTAGGGACCAATGATCTTAGCAGTTTGGTTCCTTTGGAAACATTTGAAAATTTTGATAAATTAATAAATAAATAAACATATATATATATATATATATATATATATATATATATACAGGGTGGTCCATTGATAGTGACCGAGCCAAATATCTCACGAAATAAGCATCAAACGAAAAAACTACAAAGAACAAAACTTTTCTAGCTTGAAGGGGGAAAGAAGATGGCTCTATGGTTGGCCCGCTAGATGGCGCTGCCATAGGTCAAACGGATATCAACTGCATTTTGTAAAAATAAGTACCCATATTTTTATTAAATATTCGTCTAGTAAGTAAATAAATATGAAAGTCTTATGTGGAACACTTTTTCCTCATTGTGACAGATGGCGCTGTAATAGTCACAAATGTATAAGTATGTGGTATCGCGTAACATTTCGCCAGTGCGGATGGTATTTGCTTTGTGATACATTACTCGTGTTAAAATGGACCGTTTACAAATTGCAAAAATGGTCGAA
This sequence comes from Locusta migratoria, assembly GCA_026315105.1. Taxonomy (NCBI): domain Eukaryota; kingdom Metazoa; phylum Arthropoda; class Insecta; order Orthoptera; family Acrididae; genus Locusta; species Locusta migratoria. Next base: position 587,972,822 of record CM048755.1, on the reverse strand, counting down.
ATGGTATTTATGTATGACTATTGTGATCAAAATGCCAAACTGGCCTGTGCTATGTATGTTGATCTTTATCCTGGAAGACATCATATAGGTGTCCGGACCTTCCGTCCGATAGTTACGTTATTTAAAGATACAGGAAGTGTTCAGCCACAAGTAAAAAGTCAACCAAGACTTGCAACAAATCATTTTGCCCAAGATAGTGTTTTAGTTGCAGTTGCGGCTAATCCGCACAGCAGTAGCAGAGAAATTGAGCGAGACTCGGGAATTTCTAAAACGTCGGTGTTGAGAATTCTACAACATAAATTTCACCCGTACCATATTCTATGCACCAGGATTTGCACGGCGAAGTCTTTGAACGTCGTGTACAGTTTTGCCACTGGGAACAAAATAAATTACCGGACGACAACAGATTTTTTTTTCACACGTACTATTTAGTGACGAACCGTCATTCATAAATGGAGGTAACGTAAGCCGGCATAATATGCACTATTGAGCAACGGAAAATCGAATATGGCTGCGACAAGTGGAACATCAGCGACCTTGGTGGGTTAATGTATGGTGCGGCATTATGGGAGGAAGGATAATTGGCCCCTATTTTATCGATGGCAATCTAAATGGTGCAATGAATTCTTACGTAATGTTCTACCGATTTTACTGCAAGATGTTTCACTGCATGACAGAATGGCGATGTACGTTCAACATGATGGATGTCCGCCGGCCGGCCGCGGTGGCCGAGGGGACTGAGGCGCTCCAGTCACTGTCTGCACGGACATTACGGTCGGGGGTTCGAGTTCCCCCTCGGGCATGGATATTTGTGCCGTCCTTAAACTAATTGATAAGTAGTTTGTAAGTTTAGGGACTGATGACCCCGTAGTTAAGTCCCATAAGTTTTACAAATATCTGAACATTTTTGTTGGATGTCCGGCACGTGGCTCGCGTGCAGTTGAGGCGGTGTTACATGGAATATTTAATGACAGGTGGATTGATCGTAGAAGCGCCATACCCGGATTTATTTTTGTGGGGAAAATTGAAGGATATTTGTTATCGTGATTCACCGACAACGCCTGAAAACATGTGTCAGCGCATTGTCAATGCATGTGAGAACTTTACTCTGTTGAGAGGAATTTCGTTACGCGTACGGTACTGCCAGGTGCATTGAAGTTGAAGGACATTATTTTGAACATTTATTGAAGTTATGAGGTAATTACAGGTAATCACGCAGTAACCGCATGCGTTTTCATAATGTATTATAATTTCACAAAAGTACATGTATCACATTGGAACAACCGAAATAAAGTTCAAACGTACCTGCGTTCTGTGACTTAATTAAAAAAAAAAAACTACCTATTACTCACTGTTGGTCTAAAATTGTGAGCAATATGAATGTGAATATTACAACGCAATCTATCACAAAACGACACAAGTGTTCCAAATAACATATTCACATTTATTTACGTACTAGACGAATATGTAATAAAAATGGGGCTACCTATTTTAAAAAATGCAGTTGATATACGTTTGACCTATGGCACCGCCATGTAGCGGGCCAACCATAGCGCCATCTCTTATCCCCCTTCAAGCTAGAAAAGTTTTGTTCTTTGTAGATTTTTCGTTTGATGCTTATTTCGTGAGATATTTGGCCCGTTCACTATCAATGGACCACCCTTCGGTTTACGGGTGTCGATACTGTAGAGAACAGCAGAGTTTGCGCAACATGTGTCGATAAGAGTTCATGATCCAGTCAAAAAGCGCGGTGGTGTGTGACGGATGCCAGGAAAGATATGCTGCCTTGATTACAGTGCGGGTTGTTTAACAGGGAACAGTCGGAACAGTCTCCATGTGAGGTCAATGTCCCCCAAGAGCTGCTAGAAAATCGGACTAACGGTGGAGATTTCCGGGCCTGTGAAGCTCACTGTAACGTTCGAATTGATTTCTCCTTCGTGTAACTGCCAGCGAATCACGAAACACAACTCCTGGAACACAGAGAAGCCCCTTCCCCCATCGGCCGTAACTGTTAAGCGAAACAGGAGCCGACCCGAGGCCACGCAACTGCCACGTCTGTGCTCGCAGGAAGCCGAGCGTAGGTAGACCACTGTGTGTTAGTAGTATAAAGAAGCTGCACCTCCACAACGCCTATTACTTTGCAAACCTCTGTAAATGCGACGAATATTTATCAATAATGTGTCTCCATCAATGTGCTATCTTATATAGTAAAAGAATCTACGAAAACTAAAGTCAGTCGGCCAGAACAAACTACCCGGCCAATATCCTTCATTTTTGTTTTAAACGAAAGATTTTCATCCACAGATTTGTCATCAAGTATCAGAATTTACATAACTCTCCCTTTCCTTTTTCTATCCTCAAACGCGATTTCCTTCTGTATATTCCTTATGGGGATGTCCTTGCTATAAACTAAAGTCAGTCGATCAGGTCGTTCTATCCGACCGATTTCCTTCATTTTCGCTTCGAACCAAAGGTATTCATTCGCAGATTTATCATCAAATATCAGAATTAACTCAAGTTCCACCATCCTCTATTTTTATTCAAACGCGGTATCCTTCTGTCATTGCATTGAATATTGTAATCGGTTTGTGTTACGATATATTCGGTTCTAACTAAGGTACGCAGTTCTTTTGACCTAATAACCCTCTGCGGATCAAGCTCTTTGATTTGCGCTTTTAAACTCTTGCACCGATTGAATTTTTTTGTCATTCCACTAAGGGTGCGAAGTTTTCCCACGGGTCCTCTCTAGTTTCTTAGTATTTTACGTATGGTTTGTGTCTGAAAAAAAAAAAAAAAAAAAAAAAAAAACCACTGAAGATAATCATTCCTCTTTCATTAGGAATGCCATACATCATCCTGAGAAACCTACTTACCTTCATACTACTGTCTTAGAAGTAGTATGTTTTAGTTCTAAAATGTATTATAACATTTAAAGTCTCTCATTGTTTTAACAACATACCCGGACATTCTATTTAAAACAGCTTCAGCAATGTATTACAGCAGCTTCAAAGCGTTGGACATCAACATGTACAGCGAATCCTTCTTTCCTGTTTCTCACATACCGTCAGATCAGTTAGAGTTCCGACAACACCCCATCTACGATAGTGTTTTTATATTTTTGACGACTTTACAGCGCTCATTTTTAATGATATAAATCCCAATTTGCGATCACTTATGGCTTCACTGTACTAGGTTTAGATGTAATACCAATATGCGACGAATGAAAATCCCGGCCGGGCACAAATTTTCAGCCGCGGTGGAGTAGCCGAGCGGTCTAAAGCGTCTCGCTGCGGAGCGCGCGGTTGCTCGCCGTGAAGGTTAGAGTCCTCCCTGGGGCATGGGTGTGTGTGTTGTCCTTAGTTTAGTTTACCTAGGTTTAAGTAGTTTGTAAGCTACGGACTGATGACCACGCAGTTTGGTCCGATAGATTTACAAACGTTTGAACATTTTGAACAAATTTTCATTCGTCGCACATTGGTATTACATCTAAACCTAGTACAATGAAGCCATAAGTGATCGCAAATTGCGATTTATTTCATTACTATAGTGTTATTGAATCACAGATTCTCCCTCAAATGTCAAAGACGTACACGTCATGCTCCCCGGTCCGTAGAAATCTCATTAAGTTCGTCGGTGTATCGTGTATGCCGGAAAGGTTTTGCTGTCTTGCGTATGGTGGGCGCTGTAGCATTCAATTGAGATGAGTATATTGCAAGTTGATAAGAGAGGAAGAACCCGGGCAGTCTTAATACGAGCTCATTTACTCACAAGAGCTGCTAGAAAGTTGGCCTAGCGAAATATGATAAGTTCTCACACTGGTGCAGTGCAGTCTAAGGCGCCTTGCTGCGGAAAGCGTCGGATGTCCGAGTCCTTCCTCGGGCATTGGTGTGTATGTTGTCCATAGTTAGTTTAAATAGTTTGTAAGTCTAGGGTCTGATGACCACTAGCATTTCTTCCCATAGGTTTACAAACATTTGTATTTAAATAAACGGGAGAGAAGATATCCTTTTAGCCAAGATCGTAGTTAAACCTTAATTTAGATCACTGTTTCGATAAACAGTTACAACCTTGTGATTCATAAAGGTTATAAGAGCAGTAGATGGTATCTGTGTATACCGAAACATATCATCTAAATAAGTGATTCGATTATGATCTTGACTAAGAAGATTTTTTCTCTCGAGTAAATCTTATACAAAGTTAATATGGAATGTTTTTATAACATATATTCAAATTAAAGGATATACGTCTACAAAATGCAGTGAGTAATCGAAAGGTAACAAGCTTAAAACATAGAGGGATTAATGAATCTGGAAATAAAAAAGCTTTACTAACTCCAACACAAGAATGTTTGTAATGTTTTTTATAATTCGTTGTGCTGTATTACGTGTACGATATTCGAATGTTAAGGGAGAATCTGTGACTCAAATATTAGGTGCTGTGTGCTTCGTCTTAAATAACAATGTCATAGATAGAATTTGTTCGAGCTCTTGCTGATCTGACGGTACGTGAGAAACAGGAAAGGACGATTCCTTAAAAATTCTGGCGTCCAACACTTTAAACCTGATTAAACATGGCTGAAATTATTTAAAGCAGAATATCGGCAAGTTATTTAAAATAATGAATTGTGTTAATTGTTTAACCTATATTTAGAATACAAAACAGTGGAAGACAAAAACAGTAGTATAAAGAAATTTTCCATGTACTTTTTTTTATTTATTCTTTTACTGTATGATTGATTTATTTCACAGTCTAGGTTTCGGCGTTACCTCATGTCTGCGTGTTACGTTAAAAATCTTTGTATGCGTGAAAGAGACCAGATGACACTGGAAGGTACCAAATTGACTTTATAATCGCAAGGCAAAGGTTTGAAACCAGGTTTTCAACTATAAGACACATCCAGGGGCAGATATGCACTCTGACCGTAGCTTATTAGTTATGTCAACAACTTCGTTATGAACTGTAGATTAAAGCTTAAGAAATTGCAAAACGGTAGAAAAATTAGGGAGATGGAATCTGGACAAATTGAAGGAACAAGAGGTGGCTGAGAGTTTGAGGGAGCATTAGGCAAGGATTGCATGAAACTGAGGAAAATAATACAGTAGAAGAAGAATAATGGAAGATTGGGTAGCTCTGAAATGTAAACCTACTCAAATGTCACTCTCCGATTTGTCTGAAATTGAAACTAAGGGACACGTATTTTTTTAGAGGCTGTAAAATATATTTAAGGGGTGGAACAGCACCCCAAAAATCGGGGTTAAAATGGAAAAATTGTGTTGACTTAGAGACTGGTGAAGTGATTTTAATAATTTTTGATATGAAAAAAATCTTTTGATAAAAGACGAAAATCAGCCTAAGTATATTGGAGGGAGAGGGCCAACTACCCATAAAGTGACCAATTATTACGCTAAAATATGCTTTGATTTAATCGAATTAGAATATATTAAAGCTTCAAAAGGAAGGCTAATTAAGAAATAAGTATTTTCTGTATTTTTATATCAATATTTGAGGGGTAAACAACCCTTATATTGCTACGCTCGTTTGATACTGCCCATGAAACCCCTTGTGAATCTATATTTCTGAACTGTTTAATATCTTTAATATACCGGTATTTAAAGTCGATTAATCCGAATCAGAAATCAGATTCTCAAAATTCAATATGGCTGATCCCGGATAGCGGACGAAAATTTGACAAAATCATTGAATAGACAGTAATTCGACATCCGACATTCAAAATACTGTAAAACATACTTTTGAAATAATAACGAATAAAAGTGAATAAAAATCTTAAAAATGTTTATTAGTTTTAACAATCGGCATTAGCGTTGTCCGTGATGAAGCGCGTGGAGGTCGAATGACCAGATTTACATCTCTTCCCGCTGCTTCATTAGGGTGAGTTCCCATGTGTCTTAGAATTTTCTTTTCGTGTGTCAGAACACGATTCATTTTTTGAACGCATATGTAGAGGTAATGGCAGATTCTTTTGGTGTTGTAATTCTTTTTTTTTTTTTACTTTTTTTGTCGTCAAATTTTTAGGGACCTTTTCACCTCTTAAATATGTTATAGCGTCGCTAAAAAATACATGTCCTTTAGTTTTTCATGTATTATCACATACAAAAATTTCATAAAAATCGGAGAGTGGCGCTTAGGTAGATTTACTTGTGAGAAAGAGAGCAGCGAAGGCCGCAGATAATCATGTAGGAAGAAGGACAAGGCCTAATATAAATCCGTGTGATCTCAGAGCTTTAAAAACATTTGATCATTTGATTCAAATTCACGCCATCTTTTTTATCTCCCATTCGTTGGAGGTGAAGTAAAAAACAATCCTACTATCCACGAAACTCGAGTCATGATATAATAATGAAAATTCATGGAAATATATGTAAGGACATATGCAACGCGGGAGAGAAGTAGCGAGGAAACCACTGAAAGGAACACTTTTTAATTTCTTAACATTTGTTAAGTGCGTATCATTTTTTACGTTCCAGTTTACAAACATTGCTTAATGTGAAGAGGATGTCTGGAGCGCCACGTTTCGGATCACGCGGCCTTTGCGTCGGAGGAAGGAGAAAGGACGCGTAGTGTTTAAAGTCCTGTCACCAGCGTGGTCATTAGAGACGCAGCTCACCCTCGGATTTTTGGGTAAGTATGGGGAAGGAAATCGGCCGTGGCCTTTCAAAGAAACCATCCCGGAATTTGACTAGAGTGATTTAGGAAAGTCGCGGAAAACCTAAATCTTGATGACCGGAGGTGGATTTGAACCATCGTCCTCCCGAATGCGAGCCCACTGTGTTACCACTGCGCCACCTCGCCCGGTGCGTCGGAAGTCCGAACTGATTACCGCAGTAGTCTGGTCCCACAGAATTACAAACATTCCAACATTTGAATTTCTGACGATGACCTGCGCCCGCGTCAGTTTTTACAGATACCATTTCACAATTTACAACTATTGATATGGTGTCTGTTCTTTTTAGACATATCGGAAAGAACGGACACCATTGGTTGCCATTAACGGCCGTAATTTCTCGAATTAGAAATCTTGAAACAATTCGACTGTTTCAATATATTCAACGGGGAAGATGAAAATTTGTGCTGGAGCGGGAATCGAACCCAGATATCCCGCTTAGTGCCAGCGGTCGCCGTAACCAATTAGGCTAACCAGGCACGCTTCCCTTCCAATTCAAATTCTCATCTTGTAGCACACTACGATTGTAGTGCCTCCTGCCCATTAGTTCCTCTTCCTCGCAGCCTATACTGGATTTCCGCATGGGACCGAGCGTATTAATGCTTCCGCATTGAAATTGCCAGTTGCTTGTTGTGGACATATTTTCAATTACTGCGTGAATTCAGTATAAAATTTTCAAATGTTTGTCAAGCTTAAGGGACTTAACTACGGGGTCATCAGTCCCTAAACTTACAAACTACTTATGACCTAGCTAAGACTAAGGACGGCACAAATATCCATGCCCGAGGGGGGATTCGAACCCCCGACCGTAGTGGCCGCGCAGAACGTGACTGGCGCACCAAAGACCGATCGGCCACTGCGGCCAATCGACACTGGCCGGCGAATCCAGTATATCCTGCGAGCAAGAGGAACTAATGGGCAGGGGGCGTAATCATCGTAGGTTACTGTAAGTTGAGAATTTGTGTTGGAAGTGGAGTGTGCGTGGATAGCCTGATTGCCGCGGTGGAGTAGCCGACCGGTCTAAAGCGTCTCGCTGCGGAGCGCGCGGTTGCTCGCCGTGGAGGTTCGAGTCCTCCCTGGGGCATGGGTGTTTGTGTTGTCCTTAGGTTAGTTTACCTAGGTTTAAGTAGTTTGTAAGCTACGGACTGATGACCACGCAGTTTGGTCCGATAGATTTACAAACATTTGAAACACTTGATAGCCTGATTGCTTAAGGCGACCATTGGCCCGAAGCGAGAAATACGGGTTCGAATCTCGGTCCAGTACAAATTTTCAACTTCGCAGTTGAATTTATTTCAATTAACTGAAACGGTCGAAATGTTTCAGTATTCTGAATTCATTTCACAATTGTTCGCAAGAGTTCTCGATCGTTTGGCCATTGAATATTCAGATCATGCACTCCTTGAGGATCGCATCGCCTGTTATATCTATGGTTCTCTGCTAGGGTACAGTAACTTCTTCTACAATTAATGGCACTATTGGCACTCGGTATCTGCCACGAGCAACTCCCAAATAGACAGTCGATTCGGATATCCGAATCACGTGCTTAAAGCACACTCTCTGTATCGCTTTAACACTAGACGTACTGGCCTTTTCCTTAACCCTAGTAGTAGTCATGTTTGACCCACAGGAGGAAACTACCGTCTATTGGTATTTGGGTGTTGTTTTGAATTTCTACTTGTTGATATTACATTCTAGAGGACTCTAAGGTGCAAGAAGAATAAATTCTTTTTCTCTAAAATAAATATTACGTAATAAAGAAGTAGATAATCAGAAACAATTTTATTTTTATTTTACGTTTTACGGAAGAAATTGCACCGTTTTTTATGAAGCTTCATTCGAACAGGGAAGCGAAACAATTTTGCAACGTTTATGTTTATAGAGAGATTGAAACAGAGTCATAACACACAATTTTTGCGAATAGTAATTGTAAGTTTACTTTTTCTAGCATTAAAGGTACGTGCCGAGTATTTTGGTTATTGCAATCAAGGGAGAAAAACATAAGACCAACAATTTCAGTCTATAATTATATGTGTTTTGTGATATTTAGGAACATTAGTGGCCAGTATTGTCTAAGATTTATTTATTTATTCGTGTACGAACTATATCATAAACTTGTCTAAGATGGGGTGAGCTCACAGTTCAGACATTGGATTTGGCACACATACTTATTGGACTTGAAACATAAATTTGACGTATTCGATATAGGCCAGCACCGGTGCCGTGTGCTCACAAGGGTAGATTGTCTCCTCTCTGCAGTTCGCAAGGGGCTGCAAGCTCATCTGCTGCTCTGAGAATAAATTCTCGCCGTGAACTCTCATTATATGTCCATAACTTAAAAATTGTGTGAGAATGGATCATTGCAAGGTCAGAAGTGTTCTAAACGACTTGCTCAGGCCGTCGGTGGGTGCCAGCTTGGACACTGTAATGTCTTGCCATTTGGTCAACTATACCGACCCCAATCTTGATTTCATTATAACACTACACAGTTCCTGAAAGTCTTTCTCCTTATTGTCATTGACCTGGCATCCATCATGCATTTTACCCAGAATAAGAACACCGATATATACAACCCTTGTAGATTAGAACAAAGAGAGACGTGCAGCAGATTGCGCGGTTACTGATCAAAATCTTAGGTAGAATCGTACATGCTTATGTCATACAACAGGAAAATCATCGAAATCATTGTCAGATGATTCACATTCTGTTCATTTGATACGTCTAACTGACTTGAGTCAGCTGTTTCCAATAGAAAAAATCGTAGCCCTCCTCTGCAACCGTCTCACTGCCAGATACGCGATTTTATTTCATGAGTGAAACGTCTTCAAATGTCCAAATGTTTGTGAAGCTTATGGGACTTAACTGCGGGGTCATCAGTCCCTAAACTTACGAACTACTTATGCACTACCTGATACTAAAGACAGCACAAACATCCATGCCCGAGGGGACATTCAAACCCCCGACGGGGAACGGCCTCGCGCATCGCAGCATAGCGCCTCAATGCACTCGGCCGCTATGTCGCGACAGTGAAACGTCTATAGTAGAGAATCTCGTCATTCGTAACACCACATTGTCTTGCCATCGTAGCTTCAAAGACGCAATCTCGCCAAAATAGACAACAACCTCATGTCGCTGCCATAGACAGAAAACTTCTGATTTCGTGTCACAGAACAATATCCCGTTCGTTAGACCGAGGAGTGGCTTTTCAGTAACTTCCCAAAGCCACTTCATATGTCTATATGGCGCCAGTCCACAGAAAAACGAAAGCTGCACTGATATAAGGATTCGTCTGACCTCCATATTTTTCGTATTTCACGTTCTTTTTGGACTAAAGTGTCATAATATACTCCAACATCTCGTGAATAACGTCAAGGCACGCCAGAAATTACTTTCCGCCGGAAAACTGCCACTGCTGGCAACAAATTGTGTTAAAATGTGTATGGGTAAAAAACGACCCACATGGTACTGCTGCTATAACGGATAAATTTTTCATACTTATAGCTGGCCTAGAGGGATAAAATTTTGGTGAGTAGTGCTACTCTACAAGTGATGAATGTCACGAGAGGGTTTGGTCCTATGATAAATATGGTTGGGGGCAGGGGACTCGAAACATCTAAATGGGTCAAAATTGCCCCACTTGGTACTTCTAGTGTTAAGGCGTCGATACTCACCAGTAGCCGCAACACTATTGCTATTTATTCACCCATATATTCGCAAATTGAGAAATCTTCCAACTTCCGCTGCTCTTCTTAAGATAGACTATCGATTTGTGACACTTTAAAATTTGTACCGGTTCGAGACTCGAACCTGGTTCGCCAGCTTTTCGCGAACGGTCGCCTTAACCTCTCGGCCTACAAAGCACGCTCCCCGGCCAGACCCAAAGTTCCATGTTCCACGCTTGCCTCTGCCCTTTAAATTCTCGCGCACACTACAGTATGAGTCCCGCGAGAGGAATAGACACATTTCTATCACCAGATGCCTGTCATAGTATTGATGTTTATTATGCATTGTCTGTTCTAAATGAAACATCAAAGTCATGACAGGCTTACGGTGATATGTGTCTCTCCCCCTCGCGGGACACGTATTAAACCGTGCTGACATTTGGACAAGTGTGGCACAAGAAAGATAGGCAGAGGAGCGCGATCGGGTCGCCGAGGTGATAAGGCGACCGATAACGCAAAGCGGAAGACCCGTGTTCGAGTCCCAGTCTGGCACAAATTTTCAAGTGTCACAGAATGATATTCCATCTCAAGAAGAAGAGCAAAAGTCCGAAAAAGTACGTGAATATTTCACACCGCTATGAACCAACTTAAACGTCTGTTCCTGTGGAACAGACAATTCATATGAACTATTGCTATGATTTGGTTAAAGAAATTTTCTACATCTAGCCCTGATCTAGTTGAAGCAGACCTCGGGGAAGATCAGTTTGGGTCCAGGAGGAGCGTAGGAACACGGGATGTAATACTCACTTTACGACTTGTCTTAGAAGATAGATTAAGGAAAGGCAAACCTAGGCCTTTCTGTGATTAGACGTTTTACGTTTTGAAGCTCTATATGCAGTCTTTTATCATGGCACTGAAGCAATATTTGCGAGTGAGATATATTAAGGAAAGACAAACCTACATTTCTAGTTTTTTTGTAGATTTTTAGAAAGCTTTTGACAATTTTGATTGGAATACACTCTTTCAAATTCGAAGTCAGGAGGGGTAAAATACAGGGAACGGAGGGTTATTTACAACTTGCACAAAACCCAGATTGCAGTTATTAGAGTCGAAGGGCATGAAAGGGAAGCATTGGTTAGCAAGGGAGTAAGGAAGGGTTATAGCCTTTCTCCAATGTTATACATTTTGTGCATCGAGCAAGCTGTGAAGGAAAGCAAGGAAAAATTCGCAATAGGGATCAAAGTTCAGGGCGAAGAAATAAAAACATTGCGTTCTGCTGATGACATTGTAATTCTATCAGAGACAGCCAAGGACCTGGAAAAGCAGTTGAATGGAATGGACAGTGTGTTGAAGAGAGAGTATAAAATGAACATTAACAAGAGCAAAACGAAAGCAATGGAATACAGTCTTAGAAAATCAGGGGATGCTGAAGGAATTAGATTAGGCAATGAAACAATAAAGGTGGTAGATGAGTTTTGTTATCTGGGTAGTAAAATAACATGCGACGGTCGTAGTACAAAGGATATAAAATGCAGAATGGCAAAGGGAAGAAAAACGTTTTTGAAAAAGAGAAATTTTCTAACATCGAATATTAATTTAAGTTTAAGAAAGTCTTTTCTGAAGGCATTTGTGTGGAATGTTGCCTTGTACGGGACTGAAAGTTGGATGATAAATTGTTCAAACAGGAAGAGGATAGAGGCTTATGAAATGCGGTGCTTCGGAAGAATGCTGAAGATTAGGTGGGTAGATCACGTAACTAATGAAGAGGTACTGAACAAAATTGGCGATAAAAGGATTTTTTTGGCATACCTTGACTTAAAAAACGAATCGATTGGAAGGACACATTCTTAGACATGGCGGAATCGTAAATTTAGCATTGGAGGGAAGTGTGCGGGGAAAAAATCGCAGAGGGTGACCACGAGACGCATGTAGTAAGCAAATTGAAATGGATGTGGGTTGCTGTTCTTATGAAGACATGAAGAGGCTTGGTCAGGATAGAGTAGGGTGAAGAGCTGCATCAAACCAGTCTCCAGACTGAAGACCATAACAACAACAGCCCTGATCATCTTATCCAGAACAATTTTGACTGTCTACAGCTGCAATATACACTGATGCTTGTATATCATCCATACATCGCAGTACCAGTACCGGCACCCAACCGCAAGTCGGGACGCTAACACTAATAACAACGCAAATCCTACAGTATGCATATAATTCGTGTTAATTTTCCGTCTACGCTGGCCCAAGTAGCCAAAGTTTAATTATAATCAGAATGAACTACAGTTTTCAAACCTGGCGCTGATAAGTAAAATTTTGAACGGAGCTCTATGAATTTTAAAAATAATGAAAACAGTGATTATAAACATTTTACACTGGAAGTACAACTGATTGCGAACGTCGCTCGATGCACTAAAAGTCAATTCGACGGCAAGATAGAGCGAGGAAGTGTGAACTGTCGGTTTAGCAGAGTGATTCCCAAACTGTGCGCCTCGGCTGCGCGGCACGGTCGTAGGGACGCGCGAAACTATTTCAATATTTGATTCCTTCTGCAGCTGTATCGGATATGGAGAAGGCAAATAAAAACCTGTTCACTGCCTTGCTTGCTCTGATCGACGTAATATCGAATACGCGTGTAAAGGAAATGCCAATCACATTCTTCAGTTTAGCATTGCCTGTCGAGGTATCTTTTATAAGAATTTCTCACTCGCAACTATTGCTTTGGTACCATGATAAAAGACTGCATATAGAGCTTCAAAATGTAAAACGTCTCATCACAGAAACCTGAATTCCAGCGGCTGTTATACATATGGTGAATATTACGATCAGACTATCAGCAGAGCAAGTGATATATCGAATGAAACTTGTCGCCGCGCGGGAGTAGCCGAGCGCGCCCGGTCAGAGGGCTCAACGATCTCTGTAATGAAAAAGCTGAGCCAACAACACACCGAAAAAAAAAGAAAACGAACAAGAACGATCTGCGTCCGCAACAAACAGAAATACCCATAGAAAAAAGAGAGAGAGAGAGAGAGAGAGAGAGAGAGAGAAAGAAAAGCGGCCTGGAATGCCTCGTTGCGGATCGCACGGCCTCCCGCGTCGGAGGTTCGAATCCTCCCTCGGGCATGGATGTATGTTTTGTCCTTAGGTTAGTTTAACTTTGTTTAAGTAGATTGCAAGACTAGGGACTGATAACCAACGTAGTTTGGTCCCTTAGAATTACAAACTTTTGAACATTTTTTAGAAACTTGTCTGTCGATATCTGCAGTCGCAGAATTCAGCACATGTTGGAGGATCCCAGTACACAGCTATTGAAAAATTAAAAGAAAATGAATTCGGGTTGCAGACTGGGAAGCCATTTGACACTTGATCTGTTTTTTAAAGTTCTAAGGTGGAAAAGGATAATGATTTTTTTAAAGATGCAGGGTGACAAGTGTTGACCTGTATCAAATAAAACGTAAATTAGTTACAAACTGTGACGTGCGCAGGTTTTATTCGACATGTAAACGTCACGAAAGGCATTCGAATTTAGTCGATGATGTGGCGCACACGGATTGCGAAACTCTGCATGATCCACTGAAGTGTCGGAACATCGATGCTGTCGATGATCTCCTGAATGGCTATTTTCAGCTCAGAAATGGTTTTAGGGATATTGGTGTAGACCTTGTCTTTAATATAGTCCTACAAAAAGGAGTCGCATGTGTACAGATACAAAGAATCGAGCCCCATTCCAGTGGCCTCCGAGTAATCCAGAGCGAGAATAATGCGTCTTACGTGAACCACCGGTTCCGGCACACAATTTTAATTTCCCAGGAAGTTTCGTTTGTAAACCTGTTGGACCAAACTGCTACGGTCATCAATCCCTAGTCTTACGAACTACTTAAACTAAACTAACTTACACTAAGGACAACACAAACACCCATGTCCGAGGGAGGACTGGAACCTCCGGAAGAAACGGCCGCCCAGTCAGTAGCATGACGCCTTAGACCACGTGGTCATTATTATGTCAATTAAGTCCGAATCAAACTGTAAATGTCATGAGATATGGTACTTTATTAATGATTTCACAGTAATATTGCTGTGTGTTATGGCACAGTAAATTGAGTGACGTTTGTATCTAACATCAGACAGTACTCAACATATGAGAATTATATGAGAAGCATAGCTGTCAGTATTTCAAGGTGTATTACTTTAATTTTGCTGCGTGTAACTTCATAGCAAATTAGACGTATGGCATTTGTACCTACCGTTAGAGCCAGTTCTTAGGTTAAAATACGTGGGATTGAGTATAGGCGTTACAGATTGTAGCGCGATAAATTAAAACTATCTGTACAATGCTTCAGTGATTGAAGCAGACACATTTACATTACAGTCAAATAATATGATTTTATCCCGTATTTTCTGGAGAAACGTGTGGATATAAGCAGAACAAATATGAGGGTGAGTCATTAATTAAGTCGCAAACTGAGGTAGTCGCGCCAGTACTACGTTTACAAGTCTGAAAATTGTTTTGCTTTTAACTGACTCCACTTGTAAATTTAAACACTCGTCCCATCGTTCGAGAAGGCTTTAAAAGCCTGGAGCTTGGAATTTTTGTGGTAGCGTTTGCATCGTGTAAGTGACGCTTTTGAGCTGTAACGTTATTAGGTCCCTTAATATGCTGCAATCCACAAGACAGATGTGTCGTAGTGGTAGAGAAATACCCCTACACAGCGTGCAGTACTGCGGTGTCTACCTCAGCTTGCGACTTATTTTCTGATTCGCCCTCGTATTCATCTTTAAACCGTATAAAGTTAATGGAAGCCGAATTTATTGAGGAAATGCTCTCGTCTGTAATTGCACTTGTAGCCTGAATATGACACAGGATAAATTTAATACAATTAGACTCATGTTCAAAAAAATAGAACACCTTAAAAGATTAAAGATAGGAAGTTCATATTCACAGTACATATTCGGTGGTACGATCTGAAGTTCGTCACATCTGTTGAGCTTGTGTCCTGTTGTGTAGTTCGCACAGAGTCCGCCACGGACCATGATAACTTGTTCCATGCGTGATGGCGTCGTCGTGTGTAAGGCATGAATGGATCCTGTGCTATAGCCGTCCGTGATTTAACTGGTTCTTAAGTTCATCCCTGGTGGTTGGCATTGGGTCACTCCGTTGCATCCATCGTTTCACAATATCGCACGTATTTTCGACTGTTGAGAAGTCTTGGGATCTTTCGGGTCTGGGTTAGCGGCTGACATCCTGAGACACCAAGGAGCCGTGTGTTCGTGAAGTAACATGCGGTCGTGCATTGGCTTGCTAAAAATGGGGCCTGCGGTGTCTGCAGAAATGCTATGGCCATGAGTAGCAGGATGTTATTCACGTGGCTCACACTGGTCACAGCGCCCTGGGCAACCACCGACTGTGAGTTGCGGTTGCACTGGAAAGCACCACACATCTTAAAACCTCGAATGAGCGCCGTGTGTCTTGTGCGTGGTGGCGCTCTCCATGTCTGTGACCAACTAAAATACGTCCATCATTTTCAGACAAATAGAACCCATACGAGCGGCTCAGTTTTGGAGCAATATTTACCTCTGACACAGAAAGTAAAGTAAGTCATTTTATAGCCGCGTGGGAGTGACCGTGAGCTCTAAGGCACCTTGCTAGGGAGTGCGCGTCTGCTCTCCGTCGGACATTCGAGTCTTTCTTCGGGTATTGGTGTGTGTGTGTGTTTTGTCCTTAGCATAAGTTAAAGTATTGTGTAAGTCTAGGAACTGATGACCACTGCAGTTTGGTCTCACAGCTTTACAAACATTTGAACATTTTTCATTTTATAGATTGCAGCAGGTGTAATAAATTGCATGCTGTGACTAGATAAACTCAAAATGTTCAAATGTTTGATAGCTTATGGGACTTAACTACGGGGCCATCAGTCCCTAAACTTAAAAACTTCTTATGAACTACCTTATACTAAGGACGGCACAAATATCCATGCCCGAGGGGGGATTCGACCGTAGTGGCCGGGCAGACCGTGACTGGCGCGCCTCGGTCCCCTCGGCCACCGCGGCCGTCGGACAAACTCATTTGAATGAAACTGCTTAAGATTTCTGATGACGTGTTAACACATAGCGTCAGTGCACTACGTACTCATGTCTATGCCTTTAGTTATATTCCATTTTCTGTGTGTTATTTTTATTGTGCATTTCCTTGTATGGGATTATTATTTGTTTTGCACTCGAATGGGAGTGTTTCACCTTTTGAACATATCCTGTCTTTTAAGCAACTAAAACAATTGTGGTAGTAGTATTTTGCATACTGTTGTCGAATATATTGACTGATGTCAGTAAATGTGGTCCACCGTGATGTTTTCCAACAAACCGAGCTCCACAGTGGAATGTAGTTCGGTTGGACAGTTGGTATTACCTGTGTGTGTGTGTGAGAGAGAGAGAGAGAGAGAGAGAGAGAGAGAGAGAGAGAGAGGGGGGGGAGGCGGGTGGAGGAGAACACATTACACAACGCATCATGTTCATTCATGGACATCATTGGTATGACGCAGGATACAGATGGTGATAGCAATTACACACAATGGAACGTTCTTTTCAAGGTGCACTAATGAATAAAGTTGGAAAACTGGCGCTTGAAACTGATACTACTACTTCAACATAATTACTCAACTAGGAGGCTCTTATACTATAATCTAGTTGAGTAGACGTTGTATGTGTAGGTATGTAGTTATCTGCGGGGAGGAAGGAGCGCCGGCCGCGGTGGCCGAGGTGACTGAGGCGCTCCAGTCACGGTCAGCACGGCCACTACGGTCGGGGGTTCGAATCCCCCCTCGGGCATGGATATTTGTGCCGTCCTAGTTCGTAAGTAGTTCATAAGTAATTTGTAAGTTTAGGGACTGATGACCCCGTAGTTAAGTCCCATAAGCTTAACAAGCATTTTTTATTTTATTTATTTTTTTTTTTATTTATTTTTTTTTTTTTTTTGAGGAAGGAGCTTTCGGATTTAATGTCCTGTCGATATAGACGTCGTTAGTGATGGCGCCCAAGTTTGTAATGCTTTATGGACAGGAAGCAGTTTACTGAAATTACAGAAACCTGAAACTGGATGGTGATTTCCATTGTTGTGGTTATGAATCGTATTTGTTTCAAGCGATGATGACTAAAGTAAGCTAGCAGTGCAGAAATGATATTGGCCAATCACTCTTTCGTTGCATGTTTCTAGCAGGCCATCATCCTGAGCGATTTCGGTTGTGCTTTCCTCATCTAGCCACGGACTAGTCGTCTAGTAACGTCACAGTAATAATTTAGAAAATTGAGAGGTAGTCATTCTTACAGTCATTAAATTATTGTACCACCGAATTCCCGAGCGATAATAATAATCATCCACATGATGTTCCGCGAAAGCCTTATTTCATAAAATAACACGTGTATTTGTGCAGACTGTGTTTTACCTTGCTGATTTGTAGCGCTGGTGGTGTCAGAAACATCGGGCATTGCCGGCGCCTCACAACACAGCGGCTTCAGATATCAACACTGTCGCGGGACATGACACATTGTGTGATTCGGTCAAAATTATTTTTTCGTGTATTGCAACACTTATCCGAGATGTGTGTGAGCTCCTGTATTGACAATGTTACAAGGAAGACAAAAATAAACTCACGTAACTGGAACAGTAATATTAAATTAACCAATTTGTTATTTATAAGAAATGTACGCCTATAATGCAGAGAAAATTGTTCAGAGACTTACATTACTGGGGTTATGGGGGGCATGGCCGCTCTGTACTTAGAGCAAATTTTTGTTGAGTATAGTCTGCCCAAGGTACGAACATTAATAATAATAATATTTGTTGTAACAAAATACGACTCAATGAACAGTAAAGCGCTGCTTTTTTCCATTTACACGTATATGTAACCTTTCAATCAGTACTGTGCAAATAAATGTTTTCCATATGTTGTGAATGCAGGCTGTATCGTATTCAGTGCTATAGGTGCAATTACATACGCAAGTATTTTTTCAATAAATTCACCTGCCACTGATTTTATCTTTATAGGGTTTTCTGTCATAGTGTGCATCTTTAATATAAATCTGTCGGCTGCAATTACTAGACAATGTTCAGATTGTTCTAATTTATCGGGCTAAATTATGTAATACCTGTACTCACACTCTTGCATTTTAAGCCAAGAACTAACTCTCCTTTTTACGCCTCCCGTAAACATTCATCTTTATTATGACATCACGTTTACAGTATTTTTGAAGTATTATATCTCATTTACAGCTTTGCTTCTTATAGACTGCTTTACCCTCAATAGTTAAAATATTATGTAGTTCTTTCAGAGGTTTGTGGAACATGGTTTGGTATAATTTTTTCAGGGCCCCGTCTGTCACGATGTATTCAGAGTGGATTTTTCTTACTAGGGGTGCCACGTCTTGACTAGTGAATGGGTAAGAGCCTGTGTAGAGTCAAAGGGGCGCACTCCAAGCTATGGTACTAGAGACCATCGCAGATAGCAGGCTAAACTGGTCGCATATAGGTTATGGGAAGTAAGCACCAAAGAAATAGTCTTGCGAACTGCAGACGATCTCGGAGGCGGTCCCAGAGTAAAGGTTTCCACTCGGAAAATAAACAAGTAGCTTCGTACAATATTTCGACGTTGTTGTAAGAAGTCAGAATAGTACTTGGTTGCCAAAAGTCAGGTCTTAATGTACGTAGCAAAGGTGGTACCAGTCCCTGCGAGCAGCAACGTCAGTGGGTTCACGAGGATAGAGTGAGAGGGAAAACGAGAAAAACTGCTTGTGTGGCAGCCCTCACTCTGGAGAGCCTTAAGGGCTTGGCCAAATGACGTTAAACATTGTTATTGTTAACCGTACTGGGAAGCACAGTGACGTTTTGTTTTCAGCTGAACAATTTTGCTACTAAGTATCGAGGAAATAAAAATAAGCAATCACTTCCTCACCCGAGGAGTGGCAAAGGGGACAGGGCTCAAACGTGGTTCGCTAGAGGACCCGGGGAGGTGGAAAGCTACAAGGTAGATTGGATGAAACATATCGGTGGCCAATAGGAAATTGTCAGGCACCGGTGAGTGGGGAAAAGTGGTGCGCCCATGCGCTAACACTAGCCTTTAAGAACTCCTGTTTTTTCATAGGGCAGGAGGTTCTCAGTCAGAATAATTGGGCGCCGGATTCGTCGCTCGCCACCGGCCTCGGGTAAGCTCCATGACAGTTTGTTACTCACTGGGAGTGCTTCTCCTCATGTAATGCTGCTAGGAAGGCTAGTTTTATTGGGCTCTTCCCCATGGAACTTTGCCATTGATTTTTGTTGTGGTAACAGATGTTCGTTTTGCTCTTCTTAAAAGATTAACCTCTGTGTAATAGCAGTAGATGAAGTTCAATAAATAGATTTCTCATTGCCCGTGAGTTCCCTCAGTCTACTATAAAAATGTATCCTACCTAGGCACAAAATCCACATCTCCTGTAGATGCCTGCTACAAGTGTGGAGCTCATACTAGGATCACTGCCAGCACAGACTTGTCTTTGTGCTGTTACTCCTTTCCGCTTGGAACTTGTGGACTCACCTGCAACCACCCTTTCCCGTGTCCTGTGTTAGGACACGACAGTAAGCACTTTTTGAGTGCTCTTTGCATCTAGAGAGACACCACACGTATAATTTTGCATGACGTCACACACGGTAATGATTTACTAAATTTCACACAGAACTGTAATCCTAAAAGTAACATACCTCACGATAGTTACAGCTGTGCTTCTCAAATAATTGACAGAAAGATGGAAATATAACGCGTTATTACTCTCTGATACAGTGTCTTCAAATTACGACGTAAAAGCCTTGTAGGCAAGGGGAGCCGTGTAATAAAATAAAGCAAAGTACCTCTAATAATGGCACTGATAATTGTGGGGACAAACTTTATATTGTTGGAGCTACCACCATGGCTCCATCATGTAGGGGAAATACATACTGATCAGCCAGCACATTACGACCACCTACTACTGTCGATTCAGACCCGATCAGGCGACGCTTACTGAGTGCTAGTCAGCCACACGCCAGTGGACGTGTTGTCCGTGTGTAGAATAGAGAAGGCACGCTATGTATCTGAGGCGTTTGATTGTGTTTATCGCAAAATATTGTTGTAGAAGTTGGAATATTATGGAATACGAGGAGTAACTCACAACTGATTCACCTCTTACTTTAATAACAGACAGCAGAAGGTAATCCTCTGCAGTGTTGAAAATGGCTATGATGTACAATCACAATGGAGCTCAGTTACATGCGGGGTGCCCCAGGGGTCTGTTTTGGGTCCACTGCTGTTCCTTATATATGTAAATGATATGCCTTAGAGTATAACAGGTAATTGTAAAATATTTTTGTTTGCTGATGATACCAGTTTGATACTGAATGGTGAAGTTTGTAATACTCACACAGTATTAAATAATGCAGTTCAATAGATAAATTCATGGCTTTTAGAAAACGAATTGATGTTAAATCACAGTAAAACTTAGTTTTTACAATTTCTAACACATAATTTAACGAAAGCTGACATTTTGATTACACATAATGGGAATATGATAAGTGAGAGTGAACAGTTTAAATTTCTAGGTGTTCAGAATTCAGATAGACAGTGAGCTGTCGTGGAAATCCCATGTTCATGATCTTGTTCCGAAGCTAAATTCTGCTGTATTTACCATTGGAACAATATCTGAAATAAGTGATTTTTCAACACAAAAAGTAGTCTACTACGCTTACTTTCATTTACTTATGACGTACGACTTTTTTATTTTTTTTATATATTTTTTATATATATGACTGATACAAAAATGATATTTTTGGTTCAGAAACGGGTGGTTCGAGCAAAATGTTCTGTAAGTTTACGAACGTCATGTCGACTCCTTTTCAGTAGTCTGAGAATTCTGACACTGGCGTCACAAAAAGTATTATCTTTAATGTCGTTTGTAGTTAATAATATCAATTTGTTCGCACGAATTAGTAGCTTTCACTCGTTGAATACTAGACAGAAGTCGAATCTACATTTACATCACACTACCTTGATACTTGTACAAAAAGATGTGCAGTATTCTACAGCATCTGTTTTCAATAGCTGCCACAAGAACTCAAGAATCTTAGTACTAACCCACGCGCTTTCAAATCTAAATTGAAGAATTACCTGATATCTCACTCCTTTTATTCTGTCGAGAAACTCATGGAAAAGTTAAACAATTAAGCTAATTTCTGTTTTTCGTTATTGATTGTCGTGTGTATAAACTCTTAAAGTTTTTGTATTACCGTTATTGTGATATACTTCATGTATTGACTTGTTCCATGATCATGGAGTCCTACTCCTCAATTAAGTCCCGCGGAACAGAAAACTCTATTATTATTATCTATTATCGTCATTGGACGTTAGCGCAATGTCACAGTCTGACACGGTCTGATGCAGGGCCGATCAAACGCTGCACACTGTGTTGCCAACTAGTTTCCAACCATGTCCCTACATGACGTGTAAAAAAAACCCTACATTCGCCATGAAAGTCCCCAACGGAAAAAAAAGAGAGAGAGAGAGAGAGAGAGAGAGATAGAGCGACTTACGTATTGGGTAGTAATATTTCCCCTTTGTTAGCATTATTTTACAATTGTTACTGCATCGTCCCTGAGAAAAGTCCCCTCCGTAAAAATCCGTCTCTACAGTTGGCAACACTGGCACACTGTGCAGAGGTGCGGAAGTGCTGCACAGGTGCGCGCATGAGAGGCAGCGAGCAACAGCGACTTCTATTATTAGACATGTGGATATAATGAACAGCAACGGCTCCAATTCCTGGTTTATGCAGTACAACCAAGAACGCAACATACCAACACTGCCTAGAAGACAAGGCCTGACAACTGGCCATGCCTACGTCACACCAAAGGCGGCGGCTGCCACTTGACTGGCTGGCCGCTGGGGCACGCCCACCGCCTCGTAGCGGCTGGCCAGTCAGCTTGCGTCCGCCGCCTCTTGGTGTGACATAGGCACGGCCAGTTGTCAGGCCTTGTCTTCTAGGCGGTGTTGAACGTACCTACTCTCTTTTACCCCCGGCGACCCCTGTGGGTGGAAACGGGCACTACATGAGCGCAGACGGCTGTGGAGTGCACGACGTGACCCGGAAGTTGCACGTGTGCAGCAGCTCTGCACGTGTGCAGAATTGTTGGCCGGCTCTGTCTGATTGAACCTTATACGTTCTTCTCATGCCAATGGTAGCGTGCTTATCTGTCGACTTTCGGGGAAACAGCTCGCTGACACCTCTACTGCCGGACGGAGACAAGCTGGCGGTGGCTCGATTATTCTGTGGGCAACGCACACGTGAACACACACTGGACCAGAGGAGCACGAGCAAGGCACCGTGATAGCAAAGAAGTATCGTACACGGTTTGCAGACCACGCACAGCGCTTCATGACGATCATATTTCGCAACGGCAGATGCATTTTTCAACAAGTTAAAGCGCCATGTCACAAGCCCAGGAATGTGATGTGACTGAATTTGCAATTCAGATGCTGGCCCCCAACTCGCCAGATCTGAACCGCATCGTACTCACCTGGGACGTGACTGAAAGCGGTGTTTGAGATCATCGCTATCCTCCCTGGAATTTGTGATAATTTGATGATTTGTGATATAGACGTGGTACCAAATGCGCATCGAGGCGACTCTGCGTCTAAGCCAAGACGTGTCGCCACTGTTATCCGTGTCAATACTGGCTAATAGGTAGGTCGTTATAATGTTTTCAGCTGATTTGTGTTCTCAGTTAACAGCTAATTAAAGTTAAGGTTTGACTCAAGCGTGCAAACTCACACCTGCAATACAATATAACGTAACTTTCATGTTTATTGATATTTAGGCGTCTTTACTTGAAAAAGGTAAGTTTTTTGTTTCTTTTTTCCTTAATTATTATTATTGCTGTTTTTACTTGTTTTGACATAATTATGACGAGGGAATCTAGTACTTCACAGCATATGATACATTATTTCTGTGTGTTATGAGGTCTCAGAAGTTTGTAACAGCTCTGAATGTGACTCCAGCTCTCAGTATACTTGTCGTCAGTCCGAAAAAAATTTCATAAAAGTTCACGATTAATTACGGGTCTTGTCGTACGTCTATCGCTCGGATACTTTTATCTTACGAGAGCTGTGAGATATTGAAAAAAAAAGGATAAATGGAATTAATTGCTCATTTGTAAAAATATTACTCAATCATTCTTACTAAAGAGAAATCGCGTGCGGTGCTGTAATCCTAGATTTTTTCCATACATCATTATCTTTATACAAATGGCGGGATGACATAATTGTGGTTATTCGATATTCTACAGATAGACAAAATGTCTCAGCACCAAATGATTGCGTCTTGATTCTCTGAATTCGACGATGTCAGCGAAATATAGTTAGGCCACTTGTCTCTGTGATGATGTCAGAATCCCTGGAATGACCTCCCTGGGTGGAAGGTCTTCGTGAAACTTCTGACCTACTACTGACAAAGTAAATTGGTGTTTGTACTGATGGTGACTATCCGATGCTATTAAGGCTTCGTGGCTTGTATTCGAAACAAAGTTCTTAATTCAGTGTGGGACTACTGAATTATTGGTGGATCGCTGATGCGTGGCGTATATAGTTAACTACATAATACTCTGACAGTTTTTTTTGTCTGTGGTTTTAGGGCGCCCAACTTCTATGGTCATTAGCGCTCAGACAAGAACATAGATTCGCTAGACCTCAAAAAAAAAAAAAAAAAAAAAAAAAAAAAATAAATGGTGACTGTCAGAACATCAAGAAGAGGCTAAAAACGAGAGATAAAAGACAATTAAAAGGGTTAAATATCCTTTGATAAGTTGGCCAAGTTGATAAAATGCAAAACTCAAGCAGCTGCTCGTGTGTCATCAGCTAAAATTTCCTCCAGAGTAGACGGAAAGTGAAGGGCTACACGGAGATTATTAAAATTTACGCAAGACAATAAAACGTGTCGCACTGTCAGCAATTCACCGCAGGAGCACAGCTGTGCAGGATCAGCGGTTAGCAAATGACGGTGGCTGAAACGGCAGTGACCGGTCCGCAACCGGGCCAGGATGACCTCTTCCCGCCGAGAGGGGCGTGAGGAGGTCCTCCAAGCGGTCGGGATCGGTTTTACAGTTCGCAGTTTATTGTTGTACAGTGAAAGCCACGCACTGTACCATGACGACACGATACTCCGGCGAAGAGCATGTTGAACATCGTCCGATGGGATGCAAAAGGTAGCCATGCGAGGCAAAATAGCTGCGGCCTTGGCTGCTATGTCGGCGGTCTCATTCCCGGGCATACCCACGTGGCCAGGGACCCACAGGAAAGAAACGTGACAGCTGTCATCTGCTAGCAACTGGAGGGAGCGTTGGATCCGATACATGAGAGGATGGTTCGAGAAAGGGTCCTTAAAACTCTGCAGGGCACTAAGGGAGTCCGAACAGATGGCATAAAAAGGATGGCGGCGGCGGCAGGTATATAAAACAGCCTGGTGGAGGGCAAAAAACTCAGCTGTGAAATTCGAGCACCGGTCGGGGAGCTTGTATTGGAAACGGTTGTCCCCGACGACGAAGGCAGATCCGACACCGGCAGTGCTCTTGGAACCATCAGTGTAAATAAATATGGCATTATCGAACCGCGAACGGAGTTCGACAAGCCTCGAGCGGTATACCAAATCCGGAGTGCTCTCCTTGGGGAGCGAACTAAGTTCAAGGTGAGTGTGAACCTGGGCCTGATGCCACGGTGGCAATGGGCTGTCGCTCAACCGAAAGATGGAAGGAAGGGTAAAATCAAGCCGCTGTAGCAGGCGGCGAAACCGAACTCCAGGTGGAAGCAAGGCAATCGCAGACAACTGATATTGGCGATCGAGTGAGTCGTCAAAAAATAATCTGTAAGATGGATGGTTGGGCATCGACCGCAGGCGGCATGCGTACCGACACAAGAGTATGTCACGCCGAGTGGGCAAGGGTAATACAGTAGCCTCGGTATACAGACTTTCAACAGGGCTGGTATAAAATGCACCGGTCGCCAGAGTAATCCCCGATGGTGAATAGAGTTGAGGCGGAGAATCGACGGCCGTGCAGAAGAGTATACAAGGCTTCCATAGTCGAGCTTCGACTGAACAATGGCCTGGTAAAGGTGAAGCAGGACGGTACGATCCGCTCCCCATGACGTGCCACTGAGGACACTAAGGACATTAAGGGATCGGGCACAACGGACAGCCAGGTAGGACACGTGTGTGGACCAGCAAAGTTTCCGATCCAACATTAGCCCCAAGAATTTCGTAGTCTCCACGAAAGGGAGAGCAACAGGGCCGAGATGTAGAGAAGGGGGAAGAAATTTCTTGTATCTCCAGAAGTTTATACACACCGTTTTCTCAGTGGAGAATCGGAAGCCGTTTGCGATGCTCCAGGAATATAGACGGTCAAGACAGCGTTGAAGACAATGCTCCAAGAGACACGTCCGCTGGGCGCTGCAATAAATTGCGAAATCGTCTACAAAAAGGGATCCGGAAACGTCGGGTGAAAGGCAATCTACTATCGGATTGATTGCAACGGCAAAGAGAGCCACACTCAAGACGGAGCCCTGCGGTACCCCATTCTCCTGGCAAAAGGTATCTGACAAAACAGAGCCCACCCGTACCCGGAACTTGCGATCCGACAAAAACGCTTGAATGAAAAGAGGGAGGCGGCCCCGAAGGCCCCATGTGAGCAATGTGCGAAGAATGCCCGCTCTCCAACATGTGTCGTATGACTTCTCCAAGTCGAAGAACACTGCTACTGTTTGACGCTTCTTTAGAAAGTTATTCATAATGAAGGTCGACAACGTAACGAGGTGATCAGCAGCAGAGCGGTGTCGACGAAAACCGGACTGGACATTTGTTAGGAGGCGGCGAGATTCGAGGAGCCAGACCAACCGAGCGTTAACCATGCGTTCCATCACCTTACAGACGCAGCTCGTCAGAGAAATGGGGCGATAACTGGAAGGAAGGTGTTTGTCCTTCCCTGGTTTGGGGATGGGGACAACAATGGCTTCACGCCAACTTGTGGGAACATGACCTTCAGTCCATATGCGATTGCAGGTACTAAGAAGAAAACACTTGCCCGCAGGAGAGAGGTTCTTCAGCATCTCGATATGAATGGAATCGGGCCTGGGAGCAGAAGATCGGGACAGGGCGAGAGCACGGTCTAGCTCCTGCATGGTGAAGGCGACATTAAAATTTTCACGATTAAAAGAGTGGAAAGAAGGCGGCCGTTCCTCCTCTACCTGTTTGCGAGGGAGAAAGGCAGGGTGGTAATGGGCAGAGATCGAAACCTCCGCAAAGAAACGGCCCAATGCGTTGGAAACATCAGCGGGGTCCACGAGGACTGCGTTCTCCACGGTCAGGCCAGGAATCGGGGAGTGGACCTTGATGCCGGATAAACGGCGTAGGCCACCCCAAACAACCGTGGAGGGAGTAAAACGGTTAAAAGAACTAGTAAAAGCAGTCCAGCAAGCTTTTTTGCTGTCGTTTATGATACGACGACATTGCGCTCTCATACGTTTATAATTTATGCAATTCTCCAAAGTTGGGTGTCGGCGGAAGGTGCGTAAAGCACGGCGCCGGGCTCTAAGCGCGTCGCGGCAGGCTGCATTCCACCAAGGGACCTGGACACGACGTGGAGAAGAGGATGTACGAGGTATGGAACGTTCGGCAGCGGTGAGAATAACCTCTGTGAGGTAGTCGACCTGACTGTCACAGTTGGAAAAATTCTGATCGTGAAAAACAGCCATGGAAGAATGAAGCCCCCAGTCGGCTTTAGAGATGTTCCAACTGGTGGGACGAGGAGATGGCGAATGATGCAGGAAGTGGATGATACAAGGGAAATGGTCACTCTAGTACGTGTCAGAAAGTGCATACCACTCAAACTGACCGGCAAGCTGAGGAGTGCATGTTGCGAGGTCTATATGGGAATAAGTGTGTGTTGTGCCTGAAAGGAAGGTCGGTGCACCGGTGTTGAGGCAGACAAGACTGAGGTGTTGGAGAATGTCCACCAAAAGGGAGCCTCTCGGACAAGGTGCCGGAGAGCCCCATAGGGGGTGGTGGGCATTAAAGTCGCCTACTAACACGAAAGGTGAAGGGAGCTGGTCAACAAGGTGTAGCACATCTGCCCTAGTAAGGGCAGATGACGATGGCGAATAGATATTACAGAGGGAAAAGGTAAATGTGGATAGAGTGATGCGGACGGCAACTGCCTGTCGGTGAGTATGCAATGAAATGGGATGGTAATAGACGTCGTCTCGAAGGAGCATCAGAACCCCTCCATGGGCTGGGATACCTTCCACGGGTGGCAGGTCGAACCGCACAGAGGTGTAGTGTGGAAAGTCTGCACGATCACTTGGACGCAGCTTAGTTTCTTGGAGGCAGACTAGAAGCGGGCAGTGCAATCGAAAGAGTAGTTTTAACTCCTCCCGATTGGAACGAATGCCGCGAATATTCCATTGAAGGAGCGCCATGATAAAAAATGAGAGAAGAAAAGAAGATAAAAAGGAACAAGCAGGTGGGGTCACCTCGACGGCCGCTGAGGACCGGACTTCGAGGGAGCACTGCTATCGCCATCTAGTGGCAAAGGGTCATGTTCCATTGGTTCGATCGACGCGTCTGCCACCTCCCGGAGTTGATCAGGAGGGGCAGATTCCACCGCCGGTAAAGGGCCGGGTGCCCGGCAGACGGAGCGTCCCGGAGAAACAGAAGACGGCCGAGGCCGGCAACTGTTGGATGATGTAACGGATGGGTCACGCCTCGGCGGGGAAGGTGAGGAACTCTTTTTCTTGTTGGCTATTCTGGAAGAGTGACGGTGAGAAGAGGCAGTTGACGGTTGGGAAGCCTGAGAACGCAGAAAATCCTCACGGACGGGTTCCTTTTTCAAAGTCCGGGCATCTTGTTTGGGTGCCCGCGGTTTACTAGAGGTTGACGAAGACTGTACTTTAGAAGCAGCAGGAGGAAGCGGGGACGTGGAACGGGCAATCTTCGGGCTGGCGGATCGCACAACTGTGTCAGAGAAAGTGAAGTCACAGGTCTGGGTACTTGAATCCTTAGTAGGCCGAGTGGAGGTGAGGACCTTACTGTATGTGCCCGCTGGGAGGACAGTGGGCTTTCGACTCGCCAACAACTTTCGAGCGGCAGATGTTAATACCTTTTCCGTAACCCGAATTTGCTGGATGACCTTTTCATCCTTGTATACAGGGCAGTCTCGAGAGGAAGCCGCATGGTCACCGTTGCAGTTAAGGCAGTGAGGGGACGGAGGTGGGCAATCCCCCTCATGGGCGTCCCTACCACAAGTGACACATTTTGCTGCATTTGGGCAAGATTCACGGGTATGGTTGTACCTGTGGCATTGGAAACAGCGCGTTGGGTTTGGTATATAAGGGCGGACAGACATAACTTCGTACCCTGCTTTGACCTTCGACGGGAGTTCAACTCTGTCGAACGTCAAAAACACAGTACGAGTCGGTGTCAGCTGGTTATCTACCTTTTTCAAAACCCTATGCACGGCCGTGACACCCTGATCGGACATGTAGGTTTGTATGTCTTCGTCAGACAACCCGTCAAGGGATCTCGTGAAGACTACCCCCCGTGACGAGTTGAGTGTGCGATGCGCTTCTACCTGGACAGGAAACGTGTGTAACAACGTAGTCCGGATGAGTTTCTGGGCTTGGAAGGCACTGTCCGCTTCCAGCAACAATGTGCCATTGCGCTGACGCGAACAGGTTTTAACAGGGCCAGCAATTGCATCAACACCTTTCTGAATGACGAAAGGATTTACAGAATTGAAATCTTTTCCGTCGGTGCGAGAGACAACAAGAAATTTCGGAAGGTTAGGCAGAGTCTTCTTTTGCTGAGGCGAATCTATCTTTCGTTTCTGGGTCAACGTCACTGGAGAAGAGAAGGAAGTCATCGCGGAAGTGTCCCCCGTGATTACCGGCGTCTCCGATGGTGCGCTCCTTCCTAGTGGGGGCCCTCTCCGAGGGCTTACCCGCCTTAGGTGATTGTTCACACCTCCCGAGAACTGACGGAGGGACCAATCGGCATGTTCGGAAGGTACCAGCTCGGGTAATCACCCCTCCCTGGGCCTGGCCTTTACCAGGGGGTACGTACGTGCCCTACTTGTCTACCCGGGGCGGGGAATTACGCGTTACCCCGTCACCTGCTACGCATGATAATGCGTGGGTCGGCCTTCAGACACGCACAGGGAGGAAAGAAAAAGAATAGAGGAAGTGAAGAGAAAGAAGGAAAGAAGTGTCTCAAACGCCGAGGCGGAGACTAATGAGGAGGAGAAGAAGTCTAGGAGAGTACAAGGAGAGAAAGACAGAAACAAAGGGTAAGAAAGGAAGGAACCAAGGAATAAGAGAAACTACAACAAGAAACCACCTTAACTCACGAAATACGCCCGTCTCCGGGCGAAGGCATAAACCGGGAGGGGAAAGGGAAGCAGCCTGTGGCAGAAGAAAGGCTGCTCCGGCTCGGGGCCCCGTGCGCGCCACACTCGTACCCACAAAAGAACTGTGGCCCCCCTGGGGGTACTCTGACAGTAGTAGTAAGGGCTTCCTGATTAGTGTGTAAAGATATGCCAAAGACTTTGTTCAATGAATTTTTGCTTAAAGTAACACTCTTGTGTGAAAATATGTGTTTAATCCTTTCTTGTATGGCCAAAACAAGCATATTTGAACATCAATGGATAGTATTTAATTTTTCAGATAAAATTACGCTAAATTAAAAAAAATCATGATGCTATCAATAATGTTTTGCCAGATTGTATCAATATATAACATAAATTGAATTGGTTCTGTCCAGCAATATAAAATATAATTTTAAAAATCGCCTGTTAGAGCCTCTCTTTGTAAAATAACAAAACATTACGTGGATGTGTAGCGATTGTATACTGAAGGCAGAAACTGGCAGCAGGTCGCTTCATCTTCTTTTGTATCAGGAAAATATGAATACCTGCTTCTTACTTTAATTTTTTGTTTCAAATTAACCTGAAACTGGAAATGGCAATCGTTATATCTAGTCTGATTCCAAAATTTAAGACGTTTTGTAGTCAACAACAAGCTATTCTATTCTGTTAACTCTGGATGGTATATCTGCGTAATGACTAGTGTGTGAATTAAAATGCATGTTTCATTTACTATCAGATTTATGTACTAACCTAACTGCATCACGTCAGTATTATGTATTTGATAGACTATTTTTTTACGCAGGTCGCGTCGAAAAACGTTTTTATGTTCAGGAAACTGGAAACCGGAAACATCTGGGACCACTGGTGTACACTGTTTATTTACGCTTACATACAAATCATATAAACATTTATGTATCGTGATTAAAAGTGTTAAAATCTAACATTAACTCAATAATTAGAATAAGACAGTTTTCTAAAGTTATTTCACTACGTTAGAAGTTAACTACAAATACCAAGTTTTGTCTAGTGAAATATATAATGTTACTAATTTAGTCATTTACAAGTTGTGGTGCTATCCACTCTTAGCATGCATCTCAAATTCTGAAATGACAAATTTAAACCAGAAAGTTTTCTCCAAGTTCTATGTATTTATTCATTAGATACCAGAATAAATTCTACTAGACTCATACAGATGAATTTTATATGCTCAAAGATTTTAATAGATGCATGTTTCAAACACAGCTAAAGTATCCTGTACAGACTTTGGAACGTTACTGGCTACGTGAAACAGTTACGTTATCGTTAATAGCCATGCAGGAAGAAAAATACGTGATAAGTCAGAGAAACCTAGGAGGTTGTGTCCAAGCAACAGAGAATCCAAAACCAACTCCGCCTTTACGAGTAAGCCTGCGAGTTGTTGTGAAGGGCGTTCTCCCGGGCCCTGTGAGTACCGTATCAGCGGGCTCTAGCTCCAGGTGGCGCAGGAAGCTGCTGTCGTCGCTCGCCGCGGCCGCCGCGCGCGGCGCTTCCGTCGCCGCCCCCGTCGCTGCAAGCACACCAGCACACGGCACATCTATACACTGGCCTCGCCTGCGAGAGACATGAGCTAAAATATGGCACAAACACACAATGGGTTGACAGGGGATATTATAAACACTCTTTAAGTGAAGCACAAATGATACATTTTTCTTCCTCGAGCCTGCTGGTTACATGTGCTGTTTTTGAAGAATCTACGAAAATGGTAAGTAATAATAACAAAACATCTTAAGCTATTCTTAAATAACGTGCCAGAACTGTTTATAGCCGGCCGCAGTGATCGAGGGGACTGCGGCGCGCCAGTCACGGTCTGCACGGCCACTACGGTCGGGGGTTCGAATCCCCCCTCGGGCATGGATATTTGTGCCGTCCTCAGTGTAAGTTAGTTCGTAAGTAGTTTGTAAGTTTAGGGACTGATGACCCCGTAGTTAAGTCCCATAAGCTATACAAACATTTGAACATTTTTTGAACTACTTATAAACCTAAAATACGAGGGTCAGAGAGTAACCAAGTCGCAAACTGAGGTAAACACGCCAGTACTGCGCGCTGTCTATGGGTATTTCTCTACCACTAACAATAAGACCACGCGGGTATCGGATTTTAGAATTTCTCTATATTTATGGTACGTGAAGTTCGGGACTTAAATAACAATCAGCCAAAACCATTCGACGCAACTCTCAAAACTTCTCGAGAAAATCGACTTTGAAGTTTTGCAAGTACACGTAAGTACCAATAATTAAATCAGCTGCATCATTTGTGTGTGTAGCTGAGATGGTGCCGGGCGCCGTGGCTCAGCGCGCCCGGTCGGGGGGGGGGGGGGGGGGGGGCAAACGCCCTCTGTAATAAAAAAGCTGAGCCAAATATTCAACGAACTACCAAGAGCGAACTGAACCAACTACCGCAAACCATAGATCTCGAAAATAAATAAAAAGGTTTTAGCGTCCTGGCATTGCAATTAAAGGGTTGATGGTTCGAATCCTGCTGGATCAGACTTTTTTTTTGTTGTGTTCGAATACTTATACAATTATATCTAATGGTAATTAATACGAAAATTGCTCTTTTTTGTTTCTTCGTAATTTTCTATATTTTATAAGAGATAGTTAATAATGATGGTTTCAATAAAAAAAACATAAATTATTATTATTATTTACAATATTGGTTTCACTATTAGTTGATGACGGTAGTCTTTGATTGTTCGGTTTCCGAAGAGCTACGACGCTGTTTTTGGAAAGTCATCTCCATTAGCTACAAATGGCTTTCCGAGTTTTAGGTGACGACAAGGTGTTCAGCTCGTCTACATACACATAAACAAAAACTGACACAACACGTTGTATTAGTGATCCCAAAATGTTCTATACAACTGAATTTGAAAAGAAAAAAATGTGTTATTATGGTGTTAGAACCACCGACTCAATGGTTGTGAGGCCAGAGCTACATCGAGAGTTGCTCCCTCTAGTTTAATAATTGACACTTAGATGTACTTGCAAATTTCAAAGTCGATTTTATCGAGAAATTTTGAGTGTTGCGTCGAATGGCTTTGGCTGAATCTTATTTGAGTTCTGAACATCACGTACCATATATATATATATATATATATATATATATATATATATATATATATATATATATATATATATATATATATATAATCCGATATCCATGTGGTCTCCTTGTAAGACACATCCATCTTGTGGGTTGCAGCAGTTTAAGGAACAAAATAAAGTTGCAGCTCAAAAGTGTCACTTATAGGATGCAAACGCTGCAACAAAAATTCCAAACTCCAGGCTTTTAAAGCCTCCTCTAACGATGGGACGAGTGTTTAAATTTACAGGTGGAGTCAGATGAAAAGTACAGCAATTTTCAAGCTTGTAAACGCGGTACTGGCGTGTCTACCTCAGTTTGAGACTTATTTACTGACTCACCCTCGTACAAAAAACGTAAAAAAAGAAATATTGTAAAACACAATCATGTATATATTCCTGGACACTGAAGAAGCCTTTAAAATAAAGGTGGAACGCGTATCGCAAAATAAATTGTCTTATTTCATTTGTGTAGACGGCTTTTATAAGTAAAAACCTGCCTATTAGAATAAGCAACTGTGGGGAAAAAGGACAGAAAAGAACTATCAGTGATATAACAGAAGCATGTGAAGCTTTGTGCCAAGGCTCGGATTCCAACTCGGGGCCTCCTGCTTCCTAGGCTGTTGCACTAAGCCTCTGCGCTACCCCGGGTACATGGGCTTAACACATCTGCAAAGAATACCCAAGCACGCAACCCGTCCGACCCAAACTCCCATATGTCCGCTTTCGCCGACCATTGTATTTGATGGCTCGCAGCTGGTCCTATATTCCCACCAGGAGTTCGGTCCTCGTGTTCATCCGCACTGGAAAAGGCATCAAACCGCGACTAGGTGGATGGTGGATTACAACTAAGAATTGCGGCGCCTGTCCTTTTGGACATGCCCGAAAGAACAGACGCTGCAATTTTTAACTTTAATATTTGATTCTGTCATCATCTGCTTCGTTTGTAAATAGAATTATTATATTATTCTCGCCGGCCGCGATGGCCGAGGGGACTGCGGCGCGCCAGTCGCGGTCTGCACGGCCACTACGGTCGGGGGTTCGAATCCCCCTCGGACATGGATATTTGTGCCGTCCTTAGTGTTAGCTAGTTCATAAGTAGTTTGTAAGTTTAGGGGCTGATGACGCCGTAGTTAAGTCCCATAAGCTATAAAAACATTTGAATATTTTTTTTTATATTATTCTCGAAGTCTGATGTTTTAGCTGTCTCGTTCAGCCTTCGAACCAGATAGAAAAGTTTCATTACAGAACTCTTTCTCAGAAACTTTAAGACTTAGACGGAATGTCGCATACATCAGGAATCTTCTTGCGGCACAGGTTTTACAGTGACGTTTCAAAATCTTACCGCATTGTCACATCCTCTTCCCTTCTTAAATCGACATGGGTTCACAACGCAACCTTTGTTTCAAGTCCAATTCGGTCTACTCGTTCATGAGACCAAGAAAGTAATAAATACAGGATCCCAATCAGATGACGTGTTTCTTGACTTCCTGAAGGCGTTCGATACGATTGTCTTAATTTACAAAATACGAGCTCACGGAATACCGGACAAAATTTATGATTTCACTGAAGAGTTTCAAGCAAACGAGTGGTATTGATCTACAACATACATGTATCAAAATTCTAGTACATAGAAAGAAACATTCTTTATTGTATGACTACTCAATCCCAGAACAGTCACTGGGCCGTTACGTCCATAAAATGCCTGGGAGTATGCATATGGAGTGCTCTGAAATGGAACGACCACAAACAATTAATCGTTAATATGGCAGATGCGCGACTGAGATTCATTCGAAGAATACTCAGGAAGTATAGTCCATCAACAAATGAAGTAGTTTACAAAACACCCATTCGACAAATATCACTCGTCAGTGTGGGATCTGTAACACATAGGATTGACAGAAGTGATGGAGAAGAGCCTAAGTAGGATACTACGCTTCGTTACAGGTTGATTCCGCAAGACTGAAAGCGTCACGGAGAAGATCGGCCAAATCCAGTGGCAGGCACAGTAAGATAAGCGTTTTGTATCACTGCCAATGTTACAATCCTCATAAGTATATCTTCCGAAATGGCCATGAGGATGGAACGAGAGAGATAAGAGGCGACACGGATGATTAGCTGTAGTCTTCTTTCCTCAAACCATATGGGACTGGAACAAGAAAAGGAGGGCGACGACAGTGGTAGGCGAAGTACACTCCCCCACACACCGTAAGCTGGCTTGAGGAGAATATATCCAGGTGTAGATTTAGATGGATGCTGTGCCAGTTTTGTCTCCTATATATAATCATTTGTATGTTCCTCGCATGTAACTACTGATCTTATTTGATTAGTACTGGCTGTCTAATTGTGCTCTTAGTCTTCACGGAACTACTTATCTTTTAATAAAATAAGAAGTTTTAACTTGGTGGGCGATATGAAATATTTTATTTTACAAAATTTCATATATAGATTTCGTTTCTATGATGGAACATCATCAGTGCAGATAGTAAGTCATGACGACTCATGTACTCACAATCTGCACTGATGATCATAGGAACGAAATCGTTATGTGTATCACAGGAAATACTAAATTTAATTGATGAAAGGAGAAAATATAAAAATGCAGTAACTGAAACAGGCAAAATAGAGTACAGACGACTAAAAAATGAGATTGACAGGAAGTGCAAAATGGCTAAGCAGGAGTGGCTAGAAGCCAAATGCAAATCTGTAGAAGAATGTATAACAAGGGGAAAAGTAGATACCGCCTACAGGAAAATAAAAGAGACATTTGGGGACAAGAAAAGCAACTCTACGAACATCAAGAACTCAGATGGGAAACCAGTTCTCAGCAAAGAAGGGAAAGCTGAAAGGTCGAAAGAGTACATAGAGCAGCTCTACAAAGGAAATGAACTTGGAGACGATGTTGTAGAAAGGGAAGAGGAAGTAGATCAAGATGAAATAGGAGATACTATACTGAGAGATGAATTTGACAGAGCCCTGAAAGACCTAGGTCGGAACAAGGCCCCAGGAGTAGATGACATACCCTCAGAGCTACTAAAGTGCCTGGGAGAGCCAGCCATGACAAGACTATTTGAACTGGTGTGTAGGATGTATGAGACAGGCGAAATGCCCTCAGACTTTAAGAAAAATGTAATAATCTCCATTCCAAAGATATCAGGTGCAGACAGGTGTGAAAATTACAGAACCATCAGTTTGATAAGTCATGGTTGCAAAATTTTAACACGAATTATCTTCAGGAGAATGGAAAAGCTGGTAGAAGCTGACCTTGGGGAAGATCAGTTTGGATTCAGGAGGAATATAGGAACCCGGGAGGCAATACTCACTTTACGTCTTATCTTAGAAGATAGATTAAGGAAAGGCAAACCAACATTTTTAGCTTTTGTGGATTTGGAGAAAGCATTTGACAATGTTGACTGGAATACACTCTTTCAAATTCTGAAGTCAGCAGGGGTAAAATACAGGGAAAGGAGAGTTATTTACAAGTTGTACAAAAGCCAGACCGCAGTTATTAGACTCGAGGGGCATGAAAGGAAAGCATCAGTTGGGAAGGGAATAAGACAGGGTTGTAGCCTTTCTCCGATGTTATTCAATTTGTACATCGAGCAGGCGGTGAAGGAAAGCAAGGAAAAATTTGGAATAGGGATTAAAGTTCAGGGGGAAGAAATAAAAATATTGCGTTTTGCCGATGATATTGTAATTCTGTCAGAGACAGAAAAGGACCTGGAACAGCAGTTGAACGGAATGGACAGTGTGTTGAAGAGAGCGTATAAAATGAACATTAACAAGAGCAAAACAAAAATAATGGAGTGCGGTCTTAGAAAATCAGGCGATGCTGAAGGAATTAGATTAGGTAACGAAACAATGAAGGTGGTAGATGAGTTTTGTTACTTGGGTAGTAAAATAACATGCGATGGTCGCAGTACAGAGGATATAAAATACAGAATGGCAATGGGAAGAAAAGCATTTTTGAAAAAGAGAAATTTGCTAACATCGAATATTAATTTAAGTGTAAGGAAGTCTTTTCTGAAGGCATTTGTGTGGAGTGTTGCCTTGTACGGGAGTGAAACATGGACGATAAGCAGAGCAGACAGGAAGAGAATAGAGGCTTTTGAAATGTGGTGCTACAGAAGAATGCTGAAGATTAAGTGGGTAGATCGCATAACTAATGAAGAGGTACTGAACAGAATTGGTGAGAAAAGGAATTTTTGGCATACCCTGACTAAAAGAAGCGATCGCTTGGTAGGACACATTCTTAGACATCGAGGAATCGTAAATTTAGCATTGGAGGGAAGTGTGTGGGGTAAAAATCGCAGAGGGAGATCAAGAGACGCGTATAGTAAAAAGATTCAAGTGGATGTGGGTTGCCGTTCTTATGAGGAGATGAAAAGGCTTGCTCAGGATAGAGTAGGGTGGAGAGCTTTATCAAACCAGTCTCCGGACTGAAGACCATAACAACAACAATGGAATGTTGTTTGTACTAACAGATGTGTTCTGATCATAGTTAGTCGATGTCTTGAACTTGTATGTTTAACAACTTGTTCTATTAAAAATTAAAAAAATATCAGCTGCAGTGACTTTCTAAATAATTCAAGGATAGGAAATATCTAAGATGTCTTTCAATTGAGTGTAAATTTAACCTTTAGCCCGTACAGCGGTCTTTTGGACCAGAACCACCCCGTTCTCCTCCCTCTCCTTCTCTCTTAGTGCGTGTCAGCACTCTGCCCTCCACAGTTGCCTCAAGGCAGTTGAAGAGGAAGTCGAATTAAGTCTTTTATTCGTTGTGCATCTGTCACAAGTTCTGTAATTAACGAATTGCACTCTCCGCTCCCGGTCAAAAAAGGCCGATGAATACACTGAATGACTTTATTTTGTACACTGAATGTCTTTATTTTGTACACTGAATGTCTTTATTTTCTCCGGTCCAATATACCCCACTTACCCTCAAGTTGTGTGTTTTTCCGTTCACAATCAACTGCAAGTCTATAAAATTGGAAAAAATCTACATATCAAGTGTGTGAGAAAACTATTGGGGGGTGTATGCTGGGGAAGGGGGTGACCGAATGGTGAAGCTACATGCATTTTAAGACAATTAGATGCAAAAAAGGCCGAAAGAAACTGAAAGAAACGGCACCGCGGTCTTAAAGACCAAGTGTACGTTTTGTGTGCCAAAGGGGGTGCACGGGCTGAAGGTTAATTATTATGGACTGAAGTAATTATGTGGCAAGTGTGTGTCGCAAACACAGATTAAATGACGCGTAAGGGCTAGTCTACACGACAACACTAGGTTGCGACACTCGTTTCATGAAATGAAATGCGGGAAACTGGTTTCGTCCGTGTCTGTAGACACGGCGCCAATACTATACACTTCAGTTTCGTTGTTTTGTGAGTGCCGTAGTCGCTGTAGAATGAAAGTTTAGGTAGCTGTAAGAGTTGTGGCGGAGCTATTGCTTCTCTGTGTGAAGTCGCTGCATAAGACTAAACATAAAAAGAATAAGAAACGCGTTTGGAATTGTGACTGGATTAAAAAAGGACGTCAGCTCGGTTGCTCAGCGACCTTGCTGAAAGAAATTGTAATTGA
This sequence comes from Locusta migratoria, assembly GCA_026315105.1. Lineage (NCBI taxonomy): Eukaryota > Metazoa > Arthropoda > Insecta > Orthoptera > Acrididae > Locusta > Locusta migratoria. The sequence continues at coordinate 587,934,334 of CM048755.1, read as the reverse complement.
AGACCCTAGAAGGAACAACTTAGAATGTCACCAGAGCAGTTACGTTCCTTTTAAACAGATTTAGTAATGCAATATAAAAACAAGCTACTGCTATGCGTTAATCATTGTTAGCAGAACTGAAATTACAAATTGCATTACGTTTCTTGTCAAGTAGTTACTCGTCTCTACAGTACCTGTACCGTGTTCCCAAATCAACAATTGCCATTGTCCTATTGTACAGGTATTTGGAATTGACTGTATTTTAGTCTGCAATTCACTAATCGTCAATCCATCAATATTTAATTCACAAATAATTTCTTCAACAGCACTACAACGCCGCTGCTTATTCTTGAAATTTCATCTTTAAAATCGCACAAACACCTATGCATCGCATATCTCTTCAAAACCGAGCCGACCGCGGTGGCCGAGGGGACTGAGGCGCTTCAGTCACGGTCTGCACGGCCACAACGGTCGGGGGTTCGAATCCCCCCTCGGGCATGAATATTTGTGCCGTCCTAAGGATTAGCTAGTTCATAAGTAGTTTGTAAGCTTAGGGACTGATGACCCCGTAGTTAAGTCCCATAAGTTCTACAAACATTTGAACATTTGAAAATTTCAAAACCGAATTATTTCTTCCGTTCCCCTCTTTATGTTGTGTTTTGTTCTGTATTCGTTATAACCTAACCTAAAAACACGGGCAATCAGTTTCGACAAAGTTGCCGCGCATGCGCACTGGCCAGTAGCGCAGTTACATGAAACGTAGTGTCGTCGTGTAAACTAGCCTTAACTTACAGAGTTATTATATGTAGAGAAGACACAAAAATGGCGACATTTGGAGTGTTTACACATTAAAGTATTTTAACGTGGAAAAACCAACAGTTAAAAAATTGGTTTCAATTTAAAATTATAATCTACCTTTTGTATAACTGAAACTTATTTTAACAGAGGATAAAAGGAAACAGTTTCGTCATTTCTCAATAAGTTGATATTTTTATCATACGTTTGTTGACTTCTAGTGATGTCATATTTGTGCTTTCCCGGATAGAATGTAAAACTTCACATTATACAACATATGAATTATTTTCTGTTAAAGATATTCGGCCATGATTGAATTGTTCACCATAGATAGCTTCTCTCATATTAACGTCACTTAGTCGCCACAGTCTTATACACATGACTCTGTACCAAGGATCTCAAATTGTTTTTGCAACTGAATAAAATTTCTGATACGCTGTAGGTATTATAATATGGGTGTCTTTAATAACGAGACTAACCTTTCTCCAAGCTACCTATAATTCTGCGAAGATATGGAATGTAACACCACTTTTTGTAGCCAATGACGGCCAGCTTTCAGCCAGCGTTCAGAAGTGGTATAAATTTAAGTTCTTTTTTTAAATTTTTTTTTGTGAATTATCAATCAGGGCAGAGCTGTAGCCATTAATATAATGATCTGTAGTTTTTTAAGAAAGGTAAATTAGATAAAAGAAAAGATATAAGCCGATGGACAATCGAAAAGTGCATGTTTGTGACTATGTGGATGATGGAGCTGGAATTAGCGTATCTGTAGCTATAGTTTTTCTGTAATTGCTAAAAAGTGTCACCTTATGCCAATGTATTTATTATGTTCCAATAAATTTACCTAGAACATTCCGGCTCCATAGCGAAATGATTTTGAGAATTTCATCTGGATCCAATCGAAAAATCTGTTTATACATTTATCAGTAAGGATATTAATAAGACAGTTAAACTGGGTCGGATCTGAATACATCCAATTTTATCCACAAAACTAGCGTATAGTGCGATATGGTGACAGAAGTTAAGATAAACTGACAAAAAGATAAAACATCGCAAACGCTGGAAATAAGCGGACATATGAGACAGAGTGCCAGCGTAGCATTAAATAACGAAACTCAGTTTCCTTTTTCCTTCTGTTAAATTAAATTTTAGTTGTACAAATATTAGATTAAAATTGTAAACTGAACTTTATTTTTGATCAGTTGGTTAAGAAACGTCGATGTAAAAGCCTTGTGTTTCCTTTTTAATTGTTGTACCTAGTACTGTGTGACATAAAAATGTAATATTATAAACTTTTATTACATTGAGTGTTGCACTTTATTAAATTTATACGTTTTATTTAATGACGATGATCGTTTCGGCTGTTTGCTACTCTCAAGTCAGTAAAATGCAATTTATAGGGGAAAGTCGGATAACATGACGACATTAACGTTTATTATGTTTTATCTGGCTGTTACGTTGAAATCAGATATTTTATTTATGGAAAAACGATTGCTTAATGTATCTCCTTTGTAATAAAGCTCTTAAAAGTTTCTTAAGGCTGAAGATTTTTTAGCTAGACCTGTTTTTGTTAGTGACACTACCTTTCGCCGACTTGTCCTACAGGTACGGTAAGATGACGAAATGAACATTTTATTTAGAAAACAAGACTTTTATTGATGCTTATCTACTTATCAAAAGGGACACAGACATAATATTTCTCCTTTGCATCCCTGTAATTTAAGCCCGTACACTGAGCAGATCCTACTTCATCAACAAGATTTTTTTTTCTTTTCTTTTTCTATTTTTTTTAATTTATTTTTTTATGTAGTGACGTAATGTAGCTTCAGGGAAGTTGAACTTCCTAGCGGCGCCTTTAAGAAACTTACCGTTCCTTACAAGCTGCATTGCCTCTTTCAATGATTCCTTGCTCCATTTCTGTCACCCTGTCATCCTTATGAACTGCATAATTCGTCATCTGAACCGTAGTCGACATTTTGGATTTGGACTTATACATGCACACAGATTTCTTTATGTCTACATATAAATGTACAATATTTCTTTATATTTAATTTTTAATATTTGATTTAAATCTTTACGATTTCTTGATACAGTTTAATGTCCTGAAGTACTTTTATTTGCTCACATACGAGGGTCGACCACAAAGTAAGTTTCGCTTCTATTTCTATCCGCTGCAGCTCTACGATTGCAGTTCCGAGCATGCGCGGCAGTTACTCTGATTCAAGGAGAAGACATGGACGTCATTTTCAGATCGCTGCTGCCGACGTGTGCTTTGCAGTGCTTCTTTATAATGTAAGTCGTAATTGAAAATGCCGCCGCGCGTGTAATCAGATCTGTGATTAGTTTTCTAAATGCAAAAAAAGTAAAACCAAAGGAAATTCATCGACATATCTGCGAGTTTTACGGACAAAATGCTATGAGTGATTCAATGGTTAGAAGATGGGTCAGACTGTTCAATGAAGGACGTGATCAAGTGCACGACGAAGACCGAAGTGGACACCTGTTTGTGGTTACTGATGACTGGTTCACACAACTAAAGAGAAGATGAAGCACAACCGTAAGTTTACACTTAGTGCACTTGCGATGGAAGTTAAGCAAATCTCACGATCACTAATTCATGAGATTTTTACTGGAAAACTGGAATTTCGAACACTTTGCTCACGTTGGGTACCCCCCCCCCCCCCCCCCCAAAAAAAAAAAAGGAAAAGAAAAACGGATGGGCAGTGGACTTCAGTTATTGTCAGGCTACAACGAAGAAGGCTATGACTTTCTCTATGGGACAGTCACGGGGGATGAAACTTTGGTATCGAATGAGACCCCCAAAACAAAACGGCAATCAATGGAATTGAGGCACACGTCATACCCAAAGAAGGTTAAGCCTAAGCTAATCTTGACACCTCGAAAAGTCATGTGCACCGTTTTTTGGACAGAAAAAGCATTTTTCTAATTGACCTCTTACCACGAGGCCAAATAATGAATGCGCATGGTTACTGCGAGACATTAAGAAATTGGGCCGCGCGATACAGAACAAGCGCCGAGAATTACTGTCAAAAGGTGTTGTTTTTTCCACTATAATGCCTGACCTCATACAGCTAATGTGACCAAACAACTCTTACGGGAATTTCACTGGGACGTGTTTGATTATCCTACGTACAGCCCGGACCTTGCTCCTAGCGACTTTCATCTCTTCTTAAACCTAAAATCTGTCCTTGGTGGTCAACGCTTCAACGATGATGAGCTGAAAGAACATGTCACCACATGGTTGAATACACAGGCGGCAATCTTCTTTGAAGGAGGCATACAAAAACTTGTGCCATGCTATGACAAATGCCTGCAAAATTTCGGATGCTGTGTAGAAAAGTAGTTTAACAGTTGCAGATTTTTGTACAACAAGTATTTTCTCTGTATCTGTACACGTTTTATCTAACCAAACGGAACTTACTTTGTGGACATATCGCGCATTTTATAAAATGTATTGAGCAAGTTGTTATTTTTCGCACTATCATTAATTTGTAGTATAGATCACTCCATTTAAATTATCTGTTTTTTTTTTCTTTTGTTTTTTTTTTAGATTTGATGGAAGTTCAGTGTTGTAAGCTATTAACAAAGATTTTTAGGTTGATGGTTGTTTTCAACGATGTAGTTTATCTTAATACCTTTGCTGTTTACAGCTTGAAGTGTCGAAAGTTTGTTTTATGATATCAATAAAGTTTTCTAAATGTCGTTTGTAATTTAAATCTGTTTTCTCGTTAAGAATTTTGTCTGGAAACAGATTTAAAGCACAAACGATATTTAGAAAACTTTATTGATTTCATAATAGAAAAAGGATAACTTTCGACACTTCAAGCTGTAAACAGCAAAGATATTAGCATAAATTATATTGTTGAAAACAGCCATCAAGTATTACGATCTTTTATACAACCAAAGACATTAATATACATACATTTCAAGCCTGAAAATATTACTATCTTTGTTCATAGCTTACATCACAGAATTACTATCACTCGTAAAAATATATACTCTTTGTAAAAAGGTAATGTAAATTGAGTGATCTATACTACAAAATTAATAAAAGTGCGAAAAATAAGAGCTTGCTCAATACATTTTATAATATATATGAGCAAACGAAAACAATCCAGGGCATTAAACTGTAAGAAGAAATCGTAAATATATAAACTAAATATTATAAATTAGACATAAAGAAATATTGTATATTTATATGTATGTATATATTGCAGTTGACAGACTTGAGAATGGCAAACAGCCGAAATGATCGTCGTCATTAAATTAAACCTATAAATAAAATAAAGTGCATCACTCAATGTAATAAAAGTTCAAAATGTCATTTGCTGACTTAATAAATTCTGCGGGCCCACCAGAAAAGAAGCTTTTGGAAAAATGTAATACTTTCAGATATGAATACTCTGTATGCAAGGGTGTAAGTAATTTTCCTCTTCTGGGAGGGGGGAGGAGTATTCCCGTCCTCTTGTCGGAGGTAGGGGGTTCAGTCCTCCAGTACAAGAAGTTCATTCGGATCACATACAAGTATCTGGAACACAGACTGCATTGTAACCCCCTGTCCATACGTAACCATTTTTACATCTTTCAAATTTTCTGTAAAAATAATATTTGTCTAAGTCGCACTTCATTGCAACATTCACTTGGCGAGTGACGATGATCCAAGAAGTCGAAAGCCAATTCGTGAGCTAATAGAAATCATTTTGCAGAACATTAAGAAGTGTTTCCTACTTGAATTTGTTATCATGAGGTGCAAAGAACCGATGGAAAATTCACTTAATGCCAAACACAATATTATGCTGGAAGTTCCATTCACATCCAAAGCTGTGATTGCTGACAGTGCTTGTGTTGCGGTGGCGTTCGATTCTAAAATTTTCCTCGTCATTATTTCACCGGATAGGAGAGGAGAGTTGATAAACGTCAATTTCCTAATCACCAGACTTTGCAGTAGTGTTACGAGGTAAATTTTACACATCTACATCGATTTTTATTTAGTGATGGCAGGTAACACTGTAGCTGGTGATTCATATAGCGGGTGGGGATGTTAAACTTGTCGACCCTACTGTGACGTTCTATAGCAATAAGCAATCATAAAAAAAGGGGAAAAGAAAATAATACAGACAAAGCCCTGTACTCTATACGCACTCACCTTAGTCAAGAACACTTAAGACATGTGAAACACAATCTGCCCTAGCAACATCAACGGCAAATGTTTACAACATTCCAAAAGCCGTACGAAGTTTTTTGTTACTACTTTAATTTCAATGAAATAAAAACAAAAAGTTTGTTTGTAAAAGTCGCATTAAAAACTTAATCCACGGCTCAGAATCACTTCTTACTTCCACGTATGTATTATATTGTTTGAAACCCATTAATATTAACGTCGCCCTTGTCAGCCTGACAGATTTTCTCTGTGTCAAATTTTCAAATGTGGGTTCAAACTGCTGTGGTCATCAGTCCCTAGACTTACTCACTACATAAACCAACTTATTGTAAGGAGAAGACACACAACCATGCCCGAGGGAGGACTCGAACCTCCGGCGGGGAGCAGCCGCGTTCTCTGCAGCGAGGGGGCTTAGAGCGCACGGGCATTCCCACGCGGCTTCTCCTTGTCCTCCTGTGATAGTTTTCTTGATTTACATTTTTATATTGTTTCATCGTCCTTTTATCTTGTAGTAACAGAATTTTAATGCTTTTCAAAATAGAATATCAATGAAAAGTTTCATTCATTTTTTTCAGGACAAATGTACGGGACTCTGGAACTGGAAGTCGCGGCATCCGTTCTGGACCGGGACCGACTAGGAGCAGTGAAGTGCTCGTATGTAGTTCCTCTGTCTTTCAGTTCAGTTTTGTGAATCGTTCCTTCTCGAACGACCGTGTGGGTTGCACATTCCTCGACTAGCGTCATTGGGTGGTGTGGTTCCGGGTTCCGATGAATAAGTCAGGAGTCCACTACACGCATGTAGCCGCTACACGGGTAGCGGGAGATGTGTGGCGTGGACTGGGCGGTCTTTTAGGTTAGAGGGTCTCGGGGACACACAGAAAGGGGTTTAAATCTCAAGGGATACAGGTCAAAGATAGGACGAACACAGATCTAAAAATCACTGGCGTTGTTGTTGTGGTCTTCAGTCCGGAGACTGGTTTGATGCAGCTCTCCATAATACCCTATCCTGACCAAGCCTCTTCATCTCCACATAAGAACGGCAACCTACATCTGTCTGAATCTGCTTACTGTATCCATCTCTTGGTCTTCCTCTGCGGTTTTTACCTCACACACTTCCCTCCAACGCTAAATTCACAATTCCTTGATGTCTAAGAATGTGCCCTACCAATCTATCCCTTCTTTTAGTCAAGGTATGCCAGAAATTTCTTTTCTCCCCAATTCTGTTCCGTACTTCCTCATTAGTTACGCGATCCACCCACCTAATCTTCAGCATTCTTCTGAAGCACCACATTTCAAAATCCTCAATCCTCTTCCTGTCCGCACTGTTTATCGTTCATGTTTCACTCCCATACAAAGCAACACTCCATATAAATGCCTTCAGAAAGGACTTCCTTACCCTTAAATTAATATTCGATATTACCAAATTTCTCTTTTTCAAGAACGCTTTTCTACCCATTGACATTCTGCGTTTTATATCATCTGTACTGCGACCATCATTTGTTATTTTACTGCCCAAGTAACAAAACTCATCTACCTCCTATATTGCTTCGTTACCTAATCTAATTCCTTCAGCATCACCTGATTTTCTTAGACAGCACTCCAATACCCTAGGTTTGCTCTTGTTAATGTTCATCTTATATGCACCTTTCAGCACACTGTCCATTCCGTCCAATTGCTCTTCCAGGTCCTTTGCTGTATCTGACAGAATTACTATGTCGTCGGCAAAACGCAATGTTTTTAATTCTTCCCCCTCAACTTTAATTCCTTCACCAACTTTCTCCTTGTTTTCCTGTATAGCTTGCTCAATGTACAAATTGAATAACATTGGAGAAAGGCTACAACCCTGTCTTACTCTCTTTCCAACCACTGCATTCCTTTCCTGCCCTTCAACTCTGACAACCACTGTCTGGTTATTGTACAAGTTGTAAATAACCTTACGCTCCCTATATTTTACTCCTGCTTGCTTCAGAACTTGAAAGAGTTTATTCCAATCACTGGCGTTGTTGTAAATTGCCGTAGCTGTGTGGGGAAAGTACCAGAGCTCCAGGCACTAATATAAAGTACTAAATCTCAAATCATTATAGGTTCCGGAAGCTGGATAAAGTCGGAGATAAGTTCAGCTGAAATTTTTACAAAGGGGCAAATGGTGTTCAGAAAAGATAGATTGAATAAAATATGTATTTATTGCTGTCACAGGCGGTTTATCCTGTAGCGAAATTGAAGTAGATTGGTCCTGTGAGTTGGTATTGTTTGAGTTTATACCTGACAACCAAAATAAATTAATAATGGGTTCTTTTTATCGACCCCCGACTCAGATGATTCGTTTGCAGAAATGTTCAAAGAAAGCTTGGATCAAATTTCAAAAACGTACCCAAAGCATACAATTTTAATTGGTGGCGACTTTAATTTACCCTCGATATGTTAGCAAAAACACATGTTCAGAACTGGAGGCAAACATAAAACATAGTCAGAAATTGTACTGAACGCATTCTCCGAAAACTATCTCAAGCGATTAGTTCACGAACCCACTAGAATAGTAAATGGTTGTGAGAACATATTTGACCTCCTAGCGACAAATAATCCGGAGCTAATAAAGAGCATCAAAACAGATACAGGGATTACTGAACACAGAGTAGTCGTAGCGAGACTGTATGTCGAACTTTCCAAATTCACCAAAATTAAATTACATTTATAAAAAAAAAGCAGATAGAAATATGATTAACGCTTTTCCGAGTGAAAATTTGCAGTCTTTAGAAACTAAGAATGTGAGTGTAGATCAGATGTGGCTTACATTAAAAAAAAAATAATATCGGCAACCATTGACAGATTTATGCCAAGCAAATTAACTAAAGAGGGGGCTGATCCGCCGTGGTACGCAAAACAGGTTAGGTCACTGTTACAAAAGCAAAGAAAAAAGCATGCAAAATTTAAACCACAAAAAATCCCTAATACTGGCAATGTTTTACTGAAACTAGAAATTTAACTCGAATTTCAATGAGAGAACCTTATAAACCCTGACATGTAATTTGGCAGAGAATCCTAAGAAATTCTGGTCGTATGTAAAGTATACTAGCGGTAAAACATAAACAATACCTTCATTACACTATAGAAATGGTGATGCTACTGATGAAAGTTCTGCTAAATTGGAATTGCTTAACGCAGCTTTATGAAATTCTTTCACCGGAGAAGACGAAGCAAATACTCCAGAATTCCTGTCAAGAGCAGCTTCCACAATGCGTAATTTAGAAGTAAATATCCATGGAGTATTAAAAGAACTTAAATCACTTAACAAAAGTAAGTCTCCCGGTCCTGGCTGTATACCAATTAGGTTACTTTCAGAGTATGCTGATGTAATAGCCCCATACTTAACTACCATATACAACCGCTTGCTTAGCGAAAGTTGCGTACCCAAAGATTGGAAAGTTGCACAGGTCACTCCAATATTCAAGAAAGGCAATAGGAGTGACCCACAAAATTACAGGCCTATATCACTGACGTCGGTTTGTAGCAGGATTTTAGAACATATACTTTCCTCAAATATTTTGAACTACCTCGAAGAGAACGACCTATTGTCCCATAGTGAACACGGATTTAGAAAGTATCGTTCTTGTAAAACACAGCTAGCTCTTTACTCACATGATGTGATGAGTGCTATCGGTAAGGGATGACAAATAGATTCCGTATTTCTAGATTTCCGAAAGGCTTTTGACACTATACCTCACAAGAGTCTTCTAATCAAATTGCATGCTTATAGAATATCGCCACAGTTATGCGATTGTATTCGTGATTTCCTGTAGTAAAGGACACAATACATTGTAACTGACGGTAAGTCATCGAGCAGAACAGAAGTGATATCTGGCGTTCCTCAGGAAAGTGTTACAGAGCTCCTACTGTTCCTTATTTTTATAAAGATTTAGGAGACAATCTGAGACTGCTCGCGGATGATAATGTCATTTATCTGTTAGTAAAGTCACCATAAAATTAAACGCAACTGCAAAATGATTTACATAACATATCTGCATGGTGCAAAAATTGGCAGTTGACCTTTAATAATAGGTGTGAGGTCATCCATATGACCACTAAAAGAAATCCATTAAACCTCAGTTACACGATAAATCAGTCAAACCTTGAGGCCGTAAATTAAACTAAATACCTAGGAGTAACAATTACGAACAACTTAAATTGGAAAGAACACGTCGAATATATTGTAGGGAAGGCGAACCAAAGGGGAAGGAGTGTGGATAGGAAAGGAGGGGAGAGAGAAAGGAAATGCAGTCCGAGAAGTAAAGAAGGAAAGAAGACTGCATTAGCTCGGGGCCCCGTGCTCGCCACGCACGTAGTCACGTTAGAACCGTCACCCCCTAGGGGTACGTGCTATTTTGGAGTATTGCTGCGCATTGTGAGATCCACACCAGGTGGGACTGACGGACGATTCAGAGAAAGTTCAGAGAAGGGCAGCTCGTTTTTTATTATCGAGATATAGGGGACAGAGTTTCACGGAAATGATGAACGCTTTGGGGTGGAAATCATTAAAAGAAAGAAGTTTTTTGTTGCTGCGAGATATACTTGCGAAATTGCTTTCACCAACTTTCTCTTCAGAATGCAAACATGTATTGTTAGTACCCACCTACATAGGAAGACATGACCATCATAAAAAAAAGAGAAACCAGAAAACAGAAAGATTCAGGTGTTCATTTTTCCCACGAGCTATTAGAGACTGTTACTATAGAGAAATACCACAAAAGTGGTTCGATGAACCCTCTGCCATGCACTTCAATGTGATTTGCAGAGTATATATTTATATGTAGATATAGATCTCTACTTTTAAATAGTATTCTTTCACTTTGTGTATGAGTTATGATTAATAAAATGCCAGTGAGACTTAACGGCAGATTTTGTTTTACTAGCATTGCGTTGATGGGTAGCAAGTCCGTTTTGTTCTGTGATGCGTGTTACGTTCAAGAACGTTTATTTTCTAAATATTACTCCTTACTGGATTTGTAAACAGTAGTGTTACTGGTATTCCTATTTAACTTATTATATCTCTGTCAGATCTTCGACGAGCGTAACATGAGGTTCGTGTTACTTCAAAAATGTTCAAATTTTTCTAAGCCTATGGTCCATAATTTCTGTGGCTATGAGACCTTAGTCTTACAAACTACTTAACTAAACTAAACCAAGGACAGCACATACAGCCATGCCCGACGGATGACTCGAATCTCCGACGCCGAACAACCGCGCACTCCACAACAAGGCGTCTTAGAGCGCTCGGTTACTCCACGACGGCCGTGTTAATTAGATCCGTTGCAAAAATTCTGATGAAAAACTTGGTGAAAAGAATTATTATTACCTTATTAAAGTCCAAACATCACTGACAGTTTGTTTTATTTTGTCATTCAGCAGCCTGAGCTATTAATTACATTTGATTGTGTATCACCTGCATGTTATTTTTTTTCTTTTTAAAGAAAAATTGAACAGTAACGAGCAGTTTAAAAGATCATCTGAGTGACACGGCGGCATTCGTAGGGTGCCATATGATGATTAACGAACATCGAAACAATTCTAAAACCAATGAAAATGTCCATAGTTCGCATTATCAGAGAAACGTGCAAGATGCGTCTGGAAAGTTCAGTGAATGGTCCCATATTTTACAAGCCGCGCTGGCGACGATGAGGTGCCCGCACATACACATTGACGGACATGTCAACAAGCGCCCACTATTGTTTCAAAGCACTGCAGTGAAGCGGTGATACACGCTGCGACCCAGCTAACAGGGCCTGTGTGAGAACGCTAGTCATTGCAACATGGAGCGCAAAATGGGGCAACGCGTTAACATCAAGTTTTGTTTCAAATTAGGCCAAACGGCGACGGAGACCCATGGATGTTAGTGCAAGTGTATGGTGTTGTGTGTGAGTGGATGCGGAGGTCCAACAACGCGTGACAGTGCTCTGTAGTATGGAAAAATGCTTCTACTCGTGTAGCCACTGTACAACCTATGCTTGAACTGTACAATAGGGGCAAAAAGATTACCCGGCCCGAATAATTTTAAGTCCAAGAACAGAGCATTGCGCATGTCCTAGTTCCCAAGTGCGAGGGTTGCCAACTCTAGCTTGACTCGCGTATCATTTATTTTGGAAAACTTTATTCGAGCACAAGCGGTTGAGGCATAAGAACTCCACGTGGGTAGATTAACTGCAACTAACCGCTTCTTATGTTTCGTTGGTTGAGTGGATAGGCTGATGGTTTACGAACACAAGGGCCGCGAGTTGAGTACCACTAGAGTCAACCGTGTAGGTAATATTTCTTAATATTAATTTGCTACGAATTGTGAAATTATAGGCTTTTCTAGATTCCACATTCTTAAGACTATTCCATTTTGTAATAGCCCTTTCTTTAAGCAAAGAGACAAATTATAGCCACAGTAAAAATGTTGAAAATAGATGCATGTATTTGTAATTACTTTGACTGCCACATGGTGAATCTATAGTGGTAAGCTAAGGCAGATAGGCATAATTTTCTAAGTTCTTACCCGCGGTTTACACGAGTGAGTGGCTGTGCCTTCCATTATCTGTTCTTTCCAGTTTAATATTCGTTCTTCAACGCTAGTAGGACTATTCGACCGTTATGCTAACGAGAAAGGACAGGTAGCTCATTGGTAGTGTCAACCTTCCTGGTTAAGTGGTGTGCATCGGATCGGATGCCACCAAAGTCTTTACTTTTTTATCGCGGTGAAAATGTTTCTTGCTTTAGTTACTTTTTGTTATTAAATTATATTGTTTTACTTTTTTCAGTATTCTCTTTAGTAAATAATTACAGTTTGTCAATTTGATATCTAAAAGTAATCTTCCTTGGAAGTTAATATTTTAGCGAATTAATATTTAAAATGTTGGAAGACGTCTAAAAAATAGAAAAATAAATTGACTCTAGTGACATTCGCACGCGCGCCCGTAGCGTTCGTAAACCGTCAGCGGTTCGTTGTAGTGAATGCACCCTTAGTGGAATTCTTATACCTCAACCGTTTCTACTTGCTCGAAAACTGTTTTACAAAATAGATGATACGTGAGTTAAAGTGCAATGAATCTCTACATATACTGTATCTTAACTATTGTATTGCTTCTATTTGACGATGTAAACAGTAAGCCGAAGCTGCACACATCGCTGGAGTTGGCAACATTGACGCTTATGAGCTTGGGAATGTGCAATGCTTTGCTCTTGGACTTTTAAATTATTCGGGCCGGGTAATCTTTTTGTCCCCCATTGTACAATAATTTTCAGTCAAATCCTGGCGATGATAGCTAAAGTACTTTGAAGTTCTGGTCACATGTAAGTCAATGAATGGATACAAAACCTTACGGTCTTGTGGATCCACCTGATTGTAATAGTGAAATTAGCAGACAGGCAATAGGACTACTCAGTTCCGCATGCTTTTCCACATACTTACAAAAATTTGACTACCGCAAAGACTCACAAATGAAAGTTATCATCAGATCCCCAGTGTTTGAAAACATTTAAAACTAAAATAATAATAATAATAATAATAATAATAATAATAATAATAATAATCATAATAATAATAATGATTATGATGAACAGTAGACATAAAAATGCAGTGGCGTGTTTTACGGCCCACTTTAGATTTGCTTGTACTTTTATTGTTTTGAAACAATTAGAACAAAAATAATAAAAATGTAAATAATAAACAATTATGGGCGATGCGATTACGACCCTACTATTGTGATATCTATGCACTACACGTAATACTCTTTCCGACCGTATTTTAACAAACAGCCAAAATTATTTGTTATTGGAGTTTAGCTTTGACAAACATACTCTTTTTTGAATTATTACCACTTTAAACTATTATTTTAATAGCTCTACCACATTTTCATTATATTTTTTCCGTTAAAATAGTATCACTTGTCTTGCATTGGTAGTTTGTTCAAACTTTATTTTCTTTGCCTGTACTGGTTACGTATGACTATAGCCTGGAAGGAACGTAGCGTACATTTGGCGTTCGGACGAGTTACTATAGTCTGGCTGGAACACAGCATACATTTGGCGTCCGGAAATAAGTCATGAGACATTCCCCGCCCGAAGCTCTCTTTTGCATATGCCATCTTGCTTTCTGTATTTGATGATCTTATTAAATCTCAAGCGTTGTCATTTCAAAGCAATGGCGAACTGAAAATTATCAAAAACACGTCGTTCTTAGGACAATGAATTATAATCTAATATCTAAGAATGCCCTGTGAGAAGATAATACCTGCCACCAAAGGTAGGAGAAATACGGATTACTCTGGCAGCTGTTCGGTGTAGCATAATCTGTAGCGGGTTAGTTTGTGACGTACGAACATGTTAGACGGTGGTTTGAAACTTGATAGGGTTCGGTGGCTCAGTACGCTCGGTCAGAGGTTTGTCGGCTTGGTAGCTAGACGCCTTCCGTAACAAACAACCTGAGTAAACGACGAAACGATCAAAATAGGACAAAACAAACCAACGTCCACAAAGTACCGATAGCACCAACGAACCAATGAAAACACAAAAAAAAGAGTATCAACGACATCTGTAATAAAAAATTAGCAAAATTTTCAACGAACAACCCATAACGACCATGAAAAACGACCACAAAGTTTCGATATCTCTGAAAACAAAAAAATAAAAAATTAAAAAAATATAACCACCACTGACAATTTTTTTATCTCTTACTTCCTTACAGGTGTCCGCACACTCTTGTTAACTGAACACAACTATATTCTGCAAGATTCCGAGTTGTTCAAAGGTAACAGAAAAAATGTTTGTTAAGCTTATGGGACTTAACTACGGGGTCATCAGTCCCTAAACTTACAAACTACTTATGAACTACTTACGAACTAGGACGGCACAAATATCCATACCCGAGGGGGGATTCGAACCCCCGACCGTAGTGGCCGTGCTGACCGTGACTGGAGCGCCTCAGTCACCTCGGCCACCGCGGCCGGCCAAGGTAACAGCACTTTATCTGAAAAGTGCACTTGTTCTGTTTCGAGAACATGCTATGAAATACATACCAACGAATTGTAAACATAGACTTCTTTATTAGATGTACATAAATTGGAGAGGTACTGTTACAATGACTGTTGTTAATAACGTAATGATAATAGTAACTTTTTGAATAGCTTAAGTATTAGATTTATGTAGAAATCAGTGTTACCACACTTATTCCGTAATCACGGTTTGAAACAGAATATTTGCTCTTCATTTTAGCGCAGAACTACAGAAAAGGTAATACAGTATACGTTAAAAGCGTCCATAGCTACCACGTCAAAGACAAACATTTTAGTAGACGCTTTGATTCTAATTAAAGACGTTCAACATTTTCCATAAATAGTGAATAATTGCTTAGAAAAAAATAAACAAGGTAATTTGTTGCAATGTATACACTTCCCTTGTGCTTAATTTAGGAACGATATTTGCCACAGAAAGCTATGTCTTCATTTATATATGAAACTACCAGTATGAGCACATTATTCAGAATATTCATTATTACATTATTCTCCCAGTTTGCGTGGATACGCTTCAGAATTCGTTGTTACGTATTTCACGGCATGTTGACGAAATAGAACAAACGCGCATTTTAGAAGGAGCATTCTTACATATGCACAACTCTAAATATTACAGAACATAGATCCATTTAATTTATACGGGTGCCCGAAACCCTCTTAGGAAAAAAGGCGAAAAAACATTTTTGTAGTGACAGGTTTCGAACTACCGACTATGTGCCTTACAATTACAATCTAACGTGATGCCCACAACGTTACGGCGAACAGTTACAAAACTGTTCTTAAATCCTCTTACTATTAATGGCAGTTGTTAACTATACCAATATGGCATTTTTAGACACTAGATTATCATTAATCGTACGACGAACGTGTTTTTGTTAATTCTTCAGTGCACTATTGCTTTGAAATCACAACGCGTAAGTTATAATAAGAAAATCATAAAATACAGGAAGCAAGATGTCGTATGCCAGAGAGGGAGTTCTAGGCTAGGAATGTCACGTGACATTTCCAAACGCCTGGTTTACGTAAAATCAAGGGACAGTGTCTAATCACCGCTATTTTTGCCAAGATCTCTGTAACGGTGCTAGTTATAAAAAAAGATAAGAGAGCGAAGTTGTAGAGAATTTTCTCCTCTGCACATTCTCTTTTTCAATTTTCGTTTCAGATGAACGGTTTATTTCCAATTTCCTGCTGTCGAAAGGCCATCACAAACGGACTATTTTTTTAGAGTTACTAACGTATTTCTTATCCGATATATTTGAAAATGGAAGGTTCTTATCTCTGGCGGCTAATAATTATGTCTGTAAAATTTGGTGCTGATCGGTTGAACGGTTCGACTTAAAAAGTGGGAACACGTTACGGACAGACAGACACAGACGTCGTCAAATCGCCGTTATTTTTGAAAATATCTCTGAAACGATGCGAGATATGAAAAGAACGTAAGAGAGCAAAGTTGTGGAGAATTTTCTCCTCTACAAATTCATGTATTCAGTTTTCGTCTCAGATGAACGGTTAAGCCGTTATTTTCAATTAAATTTCAAGATGTCAAAACGCGATAGCAAAGGCCCACTCTTATTGTTAGTACTGTAACCTAAAGTGGGCCAATTCCAATTAGATTGCTAAGAAAATAGCGCTTCTCTAGCACAGGTTTGTCGAGAATCTCTTGAGCAGTGAATAGTGCTGCGTGATTGAAAGAAAGGGGTGTACATTACTTATGTTGACGAAAAGGGCAAGAGAATAGATGCGAATATTAACAGACAAATGGTTGCTTACGTTCGTGTAGTGTAATTTTAACCAGTTTTTTTGTGAAATAAGCTCGCAAAATTATACAATATAATTTCCCAATATGGTACGATTCTATATTTCTGAAGATTTATCGAGTATTTATTGGTGAGGTTATTTGACAACGAAGGGGTTACGATCAGTGGCGGCTGGTGGGCTGTTTATTAGGAGGGGCGGCATGTCTGCAGTTGTACATGGCATTTTGTCCCTTCAGAACATTTCTTGAACGGGGAGAATACAGCATTAATTTTATTAGCTAGTTACGTAATTTAACCTTTCATCTAACACGACTTTTTCCTCCTATACCAAAATACGAACAAATTTACGCACAAATATGTCGTTTTTAATATTTTCTGCAGGCAATGAAAACCTTGTAACTCCATTTTATTAGATTTCACAAGAGACCTAAAACTGTACCTTAAAATAATATAAAGTAAGAAGTAAATTCGTTGTGTGTGTAACTATATAAGTAAGTGTTCAGGCCGGCAGCGGTGGCCGACGGGACTGAGGCGCTCCAGTCACGGTCTGCACGGCCACTACGGTCGTGGGTTGGAATCCCCTCTCGGGCATGGATATTTGTGCCGTCCTTAGTCTTAGCTCGTTCATAAGTAGTTTGGTCAGTTTAGGGACTGATGACCCCGTAGTTAAGTCCCATAAGCTATACAAACATTTGAACATTTTTTAAGTGTTCAGAGAACACAAATGCTTCGTCAGCGACAAACATATGTTACTGAAATTAGAAGACTGTCACCAACAAATGTAGAATACCATTGGTATGCTTATATATTGGTGTGTTTATATAAAGCAGGATTAAATTTGCTAGTGAAACTACTTTTGCTTTTGCACGCATTTTGTGTCTGTACAATGTTCAAGTCAGGTCTCGGTGGTCCTAACCTTTTTAATTCCAACTTTCCTTCAAAAGTCAATTTTTCACTACCAAATATTAAAATGTAGTTAACGCTATTTATATTATTCATTCTAAATAGGGAACTAGAAAAACAGGCAAAAACACACACCTTCACAACAACGACACTAGTATCACACGCACTGCACCTGTTAAGTTCCGCGAAGAAACTTCCTAACCGGTGCCGGTACGCCTTTGTATACTTCGCACCCCTGGCGCGGACGCCGTCCTAAGCGGCCCGGTTCAGCGCACTACCCCCACCCATCCCCCAGTACCACCACTCACCCCAAGCGCCCGTAGCCAGCCTTTACACGGCGCGGACGGATCGCGTAGAGTCCGACGGTCAGCCCATTCTGAAAACATTCGGTGAGCCTGGCTGGCAGACTACCTAGAGTAAAAACATTAGTCATTCACTTACACGGGCTCCTGCTACACGAAAATTATTCAAGTAGATTTGTGATTAACGATTGGTACGTATTCCGATTTGGATATTTTTGGGAGGGCGCCGCCCCAGAGTCCTCAAGGAGTAGCCGCCACTGGTTACGATTACATTCCAGACTGACAACAAACTGGAGCAAAGGATGTCGTAGAAGACTGATACAAAAGTAAGCTGGGTTGGGAGAGAGGGAGATTATTAAACAGTCGGTTAAGATTGTGAACTGAAGTACATGGGACAAACGGGAAGAAGTTTTAAAGTGAGGCTTTAAGAGCAGATAATAAAAACATTCACTCATCGTCGCTGGCGAAGCCTCGAGAATGAGCAGCATTCGTTGGGTAACATAACAGACAGCAAGTGGGATAAAGGGTGGGGGTAGGTGCTCTTAAACTTTGGAGGAGGTTTTTGCGCTTTGAAAGAGGAGTGGTTCAGCTTGTTAAATGAAAAGGCAGAAGAGTTCGCGGGAACTTCTGGGCTTTCTTTAGCGATATAGTCGTTGAGAAGCTCCCAGATTACTCTTATTGTCAATTTTAGCTTCATTTTTTCTATTAGTCGTTCTATATACATGCATACATTTTAACATGTGAGTAGTTTTTTTTATTTTATCGTAGTAAGTTGCATGGCCTGATCTGTGACATACGCTTTATAGCTAAGTGCTATCTTTGTCAGATGGAGGTAGTTTAAAAGCTTGTGAGAGTTGCAGGCGCCAACATGAAATATTGTAGGAAGTGTTTGATTTTTGAGAAGTACTTTACTTTTGACTACGCCTAATGGCACAAAAACGGAATCGTGCGAATATTCTATGTTTTTCTAAGTGGTTAGTATTACCAGGTATTGATTTGTTTCCTTGATAATGGGATAACAGTGTACTGACTTACGTTGTGGTTACTTATCATACGTTTCCCACCTAGATATTCTCAAAACTGCTTCGTGCGAGAAAAGGAAGATGCCTTCACAACAGGGAACTCTGTCCCCAATACCAGGTGGCATATGTGCAAGAGAAACATATGTCTCATCACATGTGCTTGAACAGAGAGTACTAGCAACACCACCTAGAGATAAGGCCGCACAACAGCCTGCTACGTCACACTGACCAGGCTGCGCCCACCAGCTGAATGGCTGGCCGCTGGGGCACAGCCCACTGCCTCGTAGTGGCCAGCCAGTAAGCTTGCGGCCGTGGCCTGGTCAGTGTGACGTAGCACAGGCTGTTGTGAGGTCTTGTCTCTAAATGGTGTTGGTACTAGCCCCTCTAATGCCCTCGAAATTCATTAACGATTTATCAAAAAGGATCACCAGCTATTAAACTGTTCACATAGGAAACTGCTATACTTAAAAATGTATTGTAAGGAAATCCAGAAAGTCTTCATACTAAATGGCTTCTTGTAAGGAACGGCTCCTCTTTTTTAATGTAGAGAAATTCCAGATAATGAGTAAAGGCAAGCCGCGCGGGAGTAGCCGAGTGGTCTGGAGCACCACATTGCGGATCGTGAGGCCACCCGCGTCGGAGGTTCGAATCCCCTCTCGGGCATGGATGTTTGTGCCGTCTTTAGTATAAGGTAGTTTATATGTACTTTGTAAGTTTAGGGACTGATGACCCCACAGTTAAGTCCCATAAGCTTTACAAAACTTTGATTTAGTAAAGGCAAAAGAAACAATCTGCTATAATCTGATTAAGAGAGTAGTGGTGAATATCCTTGGTGGGCCAGGTTGTATTACACTGCTGGCCACCCAAAGTGCAACGCCATTAAGAAAGCATCCAAATCAGGTAATATTTTTAGCATGAGTTTGCGGTGATGAGAGATGCTCGTGATCAGCATTTCAGCGCAGACGCACACCACGGGAGCCAGTAGCGCCATATGCAAGTGCTATATTCACATACTGCTGTGTGGACGTGCTGGAACTGTCCTTTCGTGGGGTTCTACATCTACATCTACATAGATACTCTGCAAATCACATTCAAGTGCCTGGCAGAGGATTCATTAACCACTTTCATAACTTTTCTCTACCGTTCCATTCTCTAATAGCGCGCGGGAAGAAAGAACACCTAAATCGTTCCGTTTCCGATCTGATTTCTCTTATTTTATTGGGATGGTCATGTCTCCCTAAGAAGTTGAGTGCTAGCAAATATTTTTACATTCAGAACTAAAAGTAGGTGATTGAAACTTCGCAAACAGATCACGCCGCAATGAATAACGTCTTTCTTTTAATGATTTCCACCCCAATTCTTGCAACATTTCCGTGACGTCCCCCCCCCCCCCCGTAACGTGATAAAAAAAAAACGAGCTGCCCTTCTCTGAACCTTCCCAATGTCTTCCGTCAGTCCCACCTGGTGAGGGTCCCACAAGGGGCAACAGTACTCCAGGAGAGGACGCACAAGTGTGATGTAGGCAGTCTCTTTGGTGGAGCTGGTGCATCTTCGAAGCGTTCTGCCGATGAAACGTAACCTTTGGTTCGCCTTCCCCACAATATTTTCTATGTGTTCTCTCCAGTCTAAGTTGTTCGTAATTGTAACTCCTAGGTATTTGGTAGAATCTCCGACCTTAAGGTTTGACTGATTTATCGCGTAATTAAAGTTCAGCGGGTTTCTTTTAGTGGTCATGTGTATTACTTCACACTTTTCTTTATTTAGTGTCAATTGCCAATTTTGTTTCGCGTAAGCAGCTTCAGTAAGCACCGTACAAGTTAGCGAGCTTCTTTCGAGCAAGATTTGGAGTTCGAGCTAGGAAGAAAAGTTGCCTGTACGAACTGTGGATTATCCTTCAGAGAAATCTGTGATTTGGTGAAATGGTGTGGGACGTGACTACGCATCTGTGATGCGGACCTGTAATCGCTGGACACAGGAGGGGACGACGAAGAGACTGGGTCGATTAAAGTTACCTCGTTGCGCCACTACTCGTGTTGACTGGCATAATTGTACGAATGGTAGTGCTAGGCAAGGCATCCATATGTGCATTTCCCACTGAGTCAATGTCAGAAGGCAGTAGCGGATCCTTCAGAAAGATATTGGCTTTCACTATATACCCTTGACCAAGCGCATTGAGGCTCTATGCTCCGATCCGTGAGGCCGTTCCCCATCGTGGGTTCGAATTCTCCCTTGGGCATGGATGTATGTGCTGTCTTTAGTATAAGTTAACTTATAAGTCGTTTGTAAGTTTATCTTACAAAGCTTAACAAATGTTTGAACATTTTTTACCTTGATAAAGTCCATCAACTGCGTCAAGCCCCTTCCAAACCAAAATCCTGATCGCAGTCGTTTTCGCCGGCAGTTGTGCGATGATCGACGAACATGGACAACTGAATGGAACGAAATCGTTTTTACCGACGAATCCCGATTCCGTCGGGTTAGAGTCTTGAGGCACACTGGTGAGAGACAGTTTAGGGTGGTATTGGATTCCACACCGCCTTCCCCCCCCCCCCCCCCCCCAGTCATCTCTCCTCCTCATCCCTAGTACGCATTGCCGTTACACTAACCAGCCAACGTAACACATGTGAAGTGTTTGGAGCTTGTTGTTATTGAGTTATTCGAAGGCCATATTGCAAATGCAATGCTCAAACTACTTCGTCGCCCATCGGCTTTCATTGTTGCTTAGCCTCCCTGTTCTTCCGATCTCTCGCCTACCGGAAATGTCTGGTCGATGTCAGCGGAACAATTGGCTTGGGTTACTCCTAATGCTGCTACACGAGATCAACTGCTGCAATATGTGGAATCAAAATTGACTGACATAGCCCTATTGCGCATCCAGAGCCTTTTTGATTCAATGACGAGGCGGTAGCAGCGGTTATAGCCTGCACCAGTTAATACTCACATAATTGTAATAGGTTGATCCAAAACACTTAATGAATTATTTTATTTATTTATCAGAAGATATTTTTCGGCGTTAAGTGCCATCGTCATGTGTTTCTGCAAAAACATTTTTTATCAGTATGTATCCTAGTATTAGCTAAATAAATTGAAATACATAAAACATTTACAGATTTCAGTTATGAAGTACGTACGGTATTTACAGGCCTTAACTGCTTTAACTGACTATTTATTAGGTGGTGTTTTATATTTCATTTACGAATTTTAGCTAGTTACCGTATCTGTCACTGCCTCAGAATACTATGTGTTTACAAATTTTTCTTTCAAAAGAAAATATAGAAGTTAACAGATATGGCATTATTTTTATTATTTATGCGTATGTTATTATGTAGCGAGTATGGTAAAAGATTTCATTAGAAACTTTAGGAGGACATTATGGATGATACCTTTATGTTTGACATGGTTGTCTTTATTTAATCTTTGGTTAACTTATCATTATAGTACGATCTCTGATCTATGTAAGCTGCATTATCCTTTGTCCAGCATTAAATTATCAATAAAATTATAGATGTAATTTTTGTGTTTAAAATCGGTTTGATCGTTTAATAAATTATTTGCGTCGCTAGCTGTGTGGCTACATACTTTAATTTCTTCCGGAATATTCATTTCATATCCCTTCTGTATTATATGTCAAATTTGCAGTGCATTTTCTATAGTGTCTATTGAGTGATTTTCCGATTGTAAGTAGGCATTAAAGAAAATACTGATAAAAGAAAATGTTTTTTGCAGAAATACCTGACGATGGCACTTAACGCCTAACGACATTTTGTCATAAATAAAATAATTCGTTACAGTGTTTTGGACCAACCTTTTACAATTTTGTCAATATACGACATTTCTAACATTGTGGGCCCAGGATATAGTAAATTAATACTCATTTCATCATCATCCTTCCTTCACATGGCACTGTATTTGCAACAACAAAAATTTAGGATTAATATGATGGAATAACGCTAGGCCGCAAACAGTCTGAGCTTATATTTCATTGCCTCGCGTTTGCAGATGATATAATGTTTTCTGCAGAGAATCTGCAAATTACAATTAAACAGATTGAAGTTTTGAAGGAAACAGCAGTGAAGGCAGTATTGCAAATATCTTTTGAGAAGACGCAATATATGAACATAAACGCCACTGATCCAGTCTGGACAATGAGTACCAAGTATGGCGACATCAAAAGAGTTCACAGGTTCAAGTACCTAGGAGAGATATTGACTCCAAACAACAATGATTAGGCAGCAATTGAAGAACGGGCAAGAAAAATAGAAATAGCATTCAGATTGTGTCAGAACACATAAATCTAAATCACTGTCATACCAGGCCAAATTCCGACACTACAGCACAATCGTCAAACCTGAATGTTTATATGCATCTGAGACAATAGCCAGAAAGGGACTTTCAGACTTGGAAAAGCAAGAAAGGAAATTTTCTAAGAAATATTCTGGGGCCCAGAAAAATATCAAATGAATTAACGTTCCGCCGAAGATCAAATCAAGAACTTTATCAACGATTTGAAAATATCACCACCACAATGAAGAAAAGAAGACAGTCTTTCTAAGGACATATTAAAAGAATGGAATCAGAGAGGCTCGCCAAAAAGATTCTTCTCTTCCAGGAGAACAGGAAGACACAAGTTCCATGGGTGAAACAGGTGCACTGGGATCTAAAAAAATGCGGGATCACACCAGAAGAAATTGTGAACGGGCAGGTCTTTAGGAAAAAGGTTGTGGAGGTGAAGGATTTCTTCGAGGAGAAAACGAAGAAAGAGTATTCTCGGCAGAAGAAAGTTTCAGAGTGACCCATTGGATGAAGGATTACTGGCGAAAGAGGAAGGAAGAGAACTTTAGAACATGAGGGAAGTTGTGTAAACGTAACCCATAAATGGCTGTAACGAAAATAAATAATTATGACGAAACGATGTTAAATGGAATTAACACGTAAAATCAGAATTTGGGAAGGTAGAATTGAAGAAATTAGTTCTAAGTGTTATGAGGAAGTGCAGTGCCTATGTTAAGAATATTACATACAAGAGATTAGTACCGCAGCTTCTAAGGTATTGTTCCGAACTTTTGGACACATTATCATGTAGGCAGGAAACAGAAAATCAGCGAAAGCAGACACATGCTGCCAGACTCATCACAAATGTATGTAGGACTTACAAAAGTGTGATAGCATCAGGGGAACTTACATAAAAATACTTGGAAGAAAAGCGGTGCTGTGATCATGGAATACTGGAGTATTTTTGTGGCAACTCAGCTAAGCATTTTTGCATTTGAAGTGTGATGAATTAATTATATTTGAATTTTGACGAATTTATTTTATGATTTATGTCTAAAAACTATAGTTGTACGTATACCCCTAAGTTGGAGGTAAATATGCTTCCTAAGGATCACAAGAGACACTGTGGTATGTGTATTTTCCAAGCCGCTTTCAATATCGACTTTGGTGGTAAGTATACTCCACAAGAACCATGGAAAAACAGTTAATTGCTGATAAATATACTTCCCATAGCCATAAAAGGTATTATTTAATAACAAACGGAAACCACAGATAATGCAGTAAAGGAATGCATTCTCTGATTAGTTCGTCAACCTGATGCAAATGGGTCTCGCCGGTTTCCGTACGCACTCGTCCACTACAGGTTTTCTCAGACTTTGATGCTAACACCATGGTTTCCTTTATTACAAGCACTAACAACAACCTCGAAAATTACTGACGTCGATACAATTACCTCTGTAAAAAGCTTTTATTACTATGGATTTCAGTTAGAAGCACGTTTTCTGCTGTTAGAAACTCGACTACAGCATGCTGTTTCTCACGCACTGACAATTCGGAGCCCTATAATGGCAGAGGTTTGCAATCTGCGTCGACGATGCGGGAAAAAGAATAAATAATAGTAAGCATGACTGACATATAATACCTCTACCGATATTGATAACAGAAATAAAATTTGGAAATATTACTCTTTTCGGGACTCCCTGCTGGACGGTTACAAATGCCCTGCTTCGGATTCGCACATTTCTAGACGACTTGTTTTCCATACACTATACATACTAGCCTTCCATCTGAATCTATTACTGAAAACGGTATCAAATCCCCTTAAGTATTTACTGAGATTAACTTTTACGAGCCGCGGCGGAGTGGCCGAGCGCATTGAAGCGCTATGCCCAGATGCGCGAGGCCGTTCGCCGTCGGGGGTTCGAATTCCCCCTCGGGCATGGATGTTTGTGCTGTCTTTAGTATAAGTTAGTTTATAAGTAGTTTGTAAGTTTGACTGATGATCCCGCAGTTAAGTCCCATAAGCTTAACAAACATTTGAACTTTTACTTTCAGACGGAAAAAGCAGTGTGGGACTTACACAGACAAATTTTTACCTAATTCAGTACGTGAAGTGAATAGGACATAAATATCTAACGTTGGTACAAGATTCTCTCCACCATGCACTGAAACGTGGGTAATGGTGTATACATGAATATGAAACTGTAGACCTGTAGGATGAAATGATTAATAATAAATCTGACTAGTGTCGAAGAAACTGTTAAGAAATAAACGTTCATATTATAAATAGAGATTGCTCCTTTTGTAAAAGTTCCTACGTGTTTGACACATGACTATTCAGTGGCCCTCGACTAGACGTGGAAGTAGCTACTTCCAGTCCGGATGGTGGAAGAAATTTTCAGCCCAGTATTTGGTGAGCGAAGATAAGAGAGACCCTGGTAAGATGTTTCTAAACACGAGACTTTATGTCAGTATCCTGTATTATATTTCGAGCCCCTCCGCAGTGTCAAATGGAGTTAGGACCTGCACTAAAAAGTTTGTCATCCATCCGTCGGTTGGGGTTCTTGAACTTGACGGTTCTCTCTGCGTTGCTCGAGAGGAATAAACTATGTGCCCACCGCCACTATTCGATTATGTCACCATCGCACAACAAGAACATGATACTATAGTACGAATGTATCCCTTACAGTCACACCCCCTAGCAGACACATTAAAAATACTATCACGCAGAGTGAATGAAGGGGCCACTGTGCACGGAAAAGACCCTTTCCGATAATGCAGTCCAAACTACAGCACCTCCGTCTTCCCATCGAAGGCTGCTCATATCTGAGGTCAATGGTGGCTGCATCCAACCACCAGCATTAGCTCTGAGGGAAACGAAAGAATAATGATTTAATTAGGTGTTTTTATTTCAAGGAAATTAGGTAGAAGTCGATATTTTAATAACAGAACTATGTTTTCAAGTGGTTCGGAAATGCAGCTTCCTTATGGCATCCAAAAAAAAAAAAAAAAAGTTAAAAATCACTCGATACATCCAGATTTTTACTTCCCCCCGCCACCGTCACTCCCCCTTCACCATCTCTTATAGGCTCTCTTGCTTCCATCCAACAATGCCATAAGAGTCTTTTTCCCTAGTGAAGATAATGTTAAACTGTTTGTAAAGTTATGGGAACAAACTGCAGTGGTCATCAGTTCCTAGACTTACAAACTACTTAAACTAAATTATGCTAAGGACATCACATACACCCTTACCCTATGGAGGACTCGAACCACAAGTAAAATACTATTAATCAATCCTGAGGTCATAATAAAATGCGAACCACAACGAGGGCAGCTAACAAGTTTCTACCTTTGCAAGTGCGAAGGACAGTAAAACTAAAACCAGAAAGAAGAAGAGTAAGTAATTTGCTCATCATCTCAAAAATTTTGGTCATAACTGTTAATATACAGGCTGATTCAGTTGCCCCTACCGCTGAAGTGTTTGAAACCGAACTATGCGCTGCGATGCAATGCTAGAAACTTGCTTGTATTACAAATGGATTAGAGTACGTACTCTTTTATCTCGGTATTTAATATATTACATAGTACACTGTTAATTTCACAGCTTCAAGAAATACCTAGAACTAACTGGCTAGTAACTGGTAACAAAAATAATATCAACCGGAGATTAGTAAGTACCACATGGGGAGCAGATGGAGATACATTACGTACCGCGGCACTAACACTGGTCTACTCTATGGCGGAGAACTGTGGTCCAGTGTAGAGTACAAGTACCCATGCGTCTACATCTACATAAATACTCTGCAAGTCACATGGAAGTGCATGGCAGAGGGTTCATCGAACCGATTTTATGACAATTCTCTACAGTTGTATTCTCTAATAGCTCATTGGAAAAACACAAAATCTTCCCGTTTTCGATCTGATTTATCTTATTTTGAGCTTAATGTCTTCCTATGTAGGTGGGTGCTAACAGAGTATGTTCGCATTCGGAAGAGAAAGTTGATGAAAGAAATTTCGCAAATAGACCTCGTCGCAACGAATATCGCATTTCTTTTAATGATTTCCACCGCAATTCGTGCAGCATTTCCGGGACACTCTGTCCCCTATATCGGGATAATACAAAACGAGCTGCCCTTCTCTGAACTTTCTCTAAATCGTCCGTCAGTCCCACTTGGTGTGGATCCTACACTGCGCTGCAATACTCCAAAATAGGACGTACAACTGTAGTGTAGGCATTTTCTTTAGTAGAACTGTTTCATCTTCTAAGTGTTCTACTAAGGAAACGTAGTCTTTGGTTCGCTTTCCCTACAATATTTTCTGTGTGTTCTTTCCGATTTAAATTGTTTGTAATTGTTACTGTTAGGTATTTAGTTCAATTTACGGTCTGATTTATCGTGTAACTGAAATTTAACGGATTTCTTTTAGTGGTCATATGGATGACCTCACACTTATCATTGAGGGTCAATTGCCATTTTTTGTACCATGCTGATATTTTATCTGAATCATTTTGGAGTTGCTTTTGATCTCCTGGTGACTTTACTGACAGATAAATGACAGCATTATCCGCGAACAATCTAAGAGAGGTACTCAAATAATTGTCTCCTAAATCGTTTATGAAAATAAGGAACATTAGGGGCCCTATAACACTTCCTGGGGAACGCCAGATATCATTTCTGTTCTACTCGATGACTTACCGTCAAGTACATGGTACTGTGTCCTTTCTGGCAGGTAATCACGATCCCAATCGCACAACTGTGGCGATATTCCATATGTACGCAAATTGATTAGAAGACGCTTATGGGGTACAGTGTCAAAAGCCTTCCGGAAATCTAGAAATACGGAATGTATCTGACATGCCTTATCGATAGCACTCATCACATAATGTGTGTAAAGAGCTAGCTGTGTTTCACAAGAACGATAGCCGCGGCGGAGCGGCTGAGCGCATTGAGGCGCTATGTTGCGATGCGCGAAGCCGTTCCCCGTAAGGGTTTCGAAGCCCCCTTCGGGCTTGTCTGTTTGTGCTATCTTTTGTATAAGGTATTTCATAAGTAGTTTTTAAGTTTAGGGACTGATGACCCCGCTGTTAAGTCCCATAAGCTTAACAAACTTTTGAACATTTTTTACCTTGATAAAGTCCATCATGAAGTGATGAACATTTGAACGAGAACGATACTTTCTGAATCCGTGTTGACTATGGGTCAACAGGGCGTTCTCTTCGAGGTAATTCATAATATTTGAGGGAAGTATATGTTCTTAAATCCTGTTGGAAACCGACGTCAATGATATGGCCTGTAAATTTGCGAATTGAAACAATCAGGACGATAACAAGAACGGTAAAGTCGACCCCACTTGAATGGCTTCATATCCTTTAAAATAGTATTCCACCAGGAAACCGAAGACAACAGGTGACGATTCAGGAATGGCAAAAAATAAATGAACCAGATAAGGGAAGACTTCTAACGATACACCAAATACTAGATGACCGCTGCCGACATGCCTCAAATCAAGAGAACGGATATGAGAAGACAGAACACTTACCCAAGGAAATACCTATGACAGCCACAAATCCTGGAAAACCATGTGGAACAATGGCGACGTTAACCCCAGCCAAAAACTCTCAGGAATGCAACTTCAAAATGTTCAAATGTTTGTTAAGCTTATGGGACTTAACTACGGGGTCATTAGTCCCTAAACTTACAAACTACTTATGAACTACTTACTAACTAGGACGTCACAAATATCCATGCCCGAGGGGGGATTCGAACCCCCGACCGTAGTGGCCGTGCTGACGGTGACTGGAGCGCCTCAGTCACCTCGGCCACTAAATACATGCCTCACAAGTTGGATAGCACTGACAAGAAACGTGTGACTACGAAACTACCGAACAAACATTACTTCATGTGTTTCCCGTTACGAAGATTCTGTAGTGACTGGAGATATTTTATCGAGATCAGTCCTGCTACTATTGATTGTCTCGTTTGGACATAACTTTACAGTGAATTGAGACTTTCATTCTATTTCACCTTGACTGGAGTTTGTTTTGCTTATATTATTATGTAGATGAACATATCTTATGTAAATTTATCATATTAATACCTTACTTGTGCCGGCCGCGGTGGCCGAGGGGACTGAGGCGCTCCAGTCACGGTTCAAATGTTCAAATGTTTGTTAAGCGTATGGGACTTAACTACGGGGTCATCAGTCCCTAAACTTACAAACTACTTATGAACTACTTACGAACTAGGACGGCACAAATATCTATGCCCGAGGGGGGTTTCGAACCCCCGACCGTAGTGGCCGTGCAGACCGTGACTGAAGCGCCTCAGTACCCTCGGCCACCGCGGCCGGCTCCTGTCACGGTCTGCACGGCCACTACGGTTGGGGGTTCGAATCCCCCCTCGGACAGGGTATTTGTGCCGTCCTTAGTATTAATTAGTTCATAAGTAGTTTGTAAGTTTAGGGACAGATGACCCCGTAGTTAAGTCCCATAAGCTATACAAACATTATTTTAATACCTTACTTGCGCTTGTAAAGCCATACGATAAATAGATGAATAATTTCACACTCTGCTACTCCCGAATATAGGACAAAATATGATGACATGGTTATATGGTACACGGACGCAAATGAATGATTTAAACCAGTTGTTCCCAACATTTTTGTATTTGGGCTCACGATCTTCGCGACCCCAATATACGCGCTGACTGCGCGCTAATATAGTGATGTTGCCGCGAGACTTAAAGTTAATCAACTGCCGGCGTGGCGCAATGGATAGCATCACCGATTGTGGTGCGGAACGTCGTCGGTTCAATCCCGTCCACCGGTAAAAATTTATTTCTTTGTAATTATTTCCAGAATGTTCTCTGTTTCTTATGTTAACTATTCTTCTAATTTCTGGTACATTCTGTCTGCGTATACATAGCACAGCACTCTGCCCGAGAGGCAGGTAGTGCTGAAAAGAATCACAAAGAAAGATGTCTACCCATTGAAGACACCTTAGACTGCTTGAAAGGAGCTACATACTTCTCAACTATGGACATGCAGACAGGTCACTGGCAAATTGCGGTTGACGAAGCTGACACGGAGAAGACCGCTTTTATTACACTTGACGGCCTGTATGGATTCAAAGTAATGACATTTGGATTATGTAATGCTCGGGCCACATTCGAACGCATGATGGACAACTTGCTTCGACACCGTAAGTGGACGACGTGTCTTTGATATTTAGATGACATTGTCGTTTTCTCGAAAACATTTGAAGAACACCTGAGTCGCCTGTCAAATGTGTTGAAGTGTGTTCAGGCTGCAGGACGCCGCCTGAATCCAAAGAAGTGCCTCTTCGTCGCCAAAGAGATAAAAATCCTGTGGCACCTAGTTAACGGAGATGGTGACCGTCTTGATCCAGATAAAGTAAGGGCAGTCACAGAATTTCCAACTCCTCAGTACATTCGTGATGTGATAAGTTTTCTCGGGCTGTGCTCATAAAAGGATTTTGTAACAAGGCACGTCCATTGCAAGAACTTCTGCAGGAAAACGCCAAATGTTACTGGGATGAGATAAAAGAAAGCGCTTTCCGGGCAATTAAGGAGGCTCTAACTTCCGCACTGGTTCTAGCCTTGTACGACGAGAATGCGGAAACTGAACTTCACACAGACCCAAGTGGTTATGGGATTGGTGCAGTGCTTGTACAAGTTCAGGAAGGTGCTGAAAAGGTGACAGCCTATGCATCAAGAGTACTCTCAAAGTCCGAGATAAACTACTCTATAAATGAGAAATAACTTCTAGCAGTTATCTGGGCTATCAACAAGTTCCGGCCGTATTTATTCGGCAAACCATTCACCGTCGTGACAGACCACCATTCTTTGTGTTGGCTGACTAGCTTGAAGGATCCATCAGGTCGACTACCAAGATGAGAACTAAGGCTCCAATAGTACGATGTCACAGTGGTGTTCAAGAACGGGCGCAAACACAAGGATGCCGACTGCCTTTCGAGGAATCCATTAGTGTAACACAACAGCTTGAATCAATATTCAGCCCTCACTGAATTAGGTGAAGTTACAGCTGAACAGCAGGAAGATCCAGCACTGTTGAAAACCATAGAGGCGTTGGAGAAAGGAGGACCGATCAATGGAGAGTTCAAACTCATAAACGGGACATTGTATAAGAGCAACTATAACGCACTGGGCCCCAAATGGCTACTGGTCGTTCCAGCTCATCTCCAGTCAGCTATTCTCAAGTATTTCCACGATGTTCCAATATACGGTCATCTGGGATTCGTGAAGACCCTAGACAGAATCAGAACCAGGTATTACTGGAAAGGTCTCTACCGATCTGCCAAGCACTATGTGAGTCACTGTAAAGAGTGACAGCGACGGAAGCATGTGCCGCAATTACCTCCAGCGCATCTCGTACCGATTCCGCCGGCAGAAGCTCCATTCCACCGAGTTGGGATCGATATTTTAGGGAGGTTCCTGAAGTCGACAACCGATAACCGATGGATAATAGTCTCCACTGACTACCTCACACACTACGCTATCACCAGACCAATGCTGACTGCAGAAGCTCCAGAGATCGCACCACGTGTGATGATATCTGATCGTGGAAAAGTATTCCAGTCAAAACTAGTATCAGAGGTAATGTCACGTTGCGACATTGTCCACAGAATGACAACTGCATACCATCCTCAGACAAATGGTCTTACAGAACGTTTTAACAAGACGTTAGCAGATATACTATCGATGTACGTCGATGTTGAGCAATACTGCCAGTCGTGATATTTGCTTTTATAATACCGAAAGACAAGACACCACAGGCTTCACGCCGTTTTTCCTGCTCCATGGCCGTGATGCTGAGACGACAATGAATACGCTGTTCCCGTTCCAACCGGACGACACTCAGGATGACTATGTCAAACAGCTGTTCACCAGGGTCGAAGAAGCACGACAGCTGGCTCGCATACGGACACTGGATGCCCAGGAGAAGGACACGTCAGCGGTATACCGACAAGCACCGACCTGTTGTGTACAGCCCAGGAGATCTGGATGGATTTTTACCCCTGTACGGAAAGTTGGACTATCAGAAATGTTATTGAAGCGATACTTTGGTCCGTATCGTATAATACGCCGCCTGTCAGACGTCACATACGAAATCGAGGATTATGAGCCGTCGTCGAAACGACAAAAACATAGAGACATTGTTCACGTCCTCCGCATGAAGTCTTACTACGATCCTGAAGAGCAGATAGCCGAAAATGGCTTCTTGTTCAAGGACTCTAAGGACGATAATGATACTGGTGAAGCCACGACAGGAACGTCTGTCGTCGGTGATTGTGCAGAAGGGAAGGATTCTCCAGAACTGTCATACAGAGGACCCATGACAGATCAAGATCCAGGACATTGCAGCTGGCTCCAAAGGGAAGCTAACAGCGGGTCGCTGTTCTTTCAGGAGAGGGGGCAATGCCGCGAGACCCAAAGATAACCAACTGTATGGCTAGCATCACCGAATGCGTTGCTGAAGGTCGTCGGTTTAATACCGTCCGCCGGCAAAAATTTATTTCTTTGTAATTATCATTTCCATAATGCTCTACATGTTTGTTATGTTCACTTGCACTTCCTACATGTTTATTATGTTAACTATTCTTCTAATTTCTGGTACATTCTGTCTGTGTATAAAAAGCAGAGCACTCTGCCCGAGAGGCAGTCAGTGCTGCGTGTATGTTTCAGTTCACAATAAGTGCTGTGTTCAGTTGACAATCCTGCCTTCGAAGTCAAGCCTGCTTTCATTTCAACGCGACAAATACAAATTATAAGTAATATGAAAATGAGCGCGATACGTGGTGAAATCTGTGAGATTTGTGATAGTGTTTAGACTTGGTGTGACACGTTCTACATGTGAATTAAAATTTAATGATTTTAGACGTAAATCGTTTATCGCGCAAAGTGTGTTCCGTTTTTTTTAAATAAATAAAAAATTATAAATAAACTATAGAATGCAGGCTCGCATACGTAAGCAGTTGTGTATCACATTTATAGCTTCAAAGCTATATTTGTAAGCAGTCGATACTCTCCCTCCCCGTTTGATATGGGACGAGCTAGTCTTAATCCTTCCTCCCATAGTGAAATGAAAAGAAATTGGGAATATAGTATAAAATAAATCACAGCACCGCTATAAACACTGCTATACACACGTAAGAAAAAATCAAATGTTCAAATGTTTGTTAAGCTTATGGGACTTAACTACGGGGTCATCAGTCCCTAAACTTACAAACTACTTACGAACTACCTTATACTAAGGACGGCACAAATATCCATGCCCGAGGGGGGATTCGAACCCCCGACCGTAGTGGCCGCGCAGACCGTGACTGAAGCGCCTCAGTCCCCGCGGCCACCGCGGCCGGCCACACGTAAGATACCCGCAGTGAGAGAAAGAATAAATCAATGTGAAGTTACTCACCTGAGACTCGTCGTAAATGGAAGAGGGCGTGGCATGGACAAATTGAAATTACGACAAAATGTTCAAATGTTTGTATAGCTTATGGGACTTAACTACTTGGTCATCAGTCCCTAAACTTACAAACTCCTTATGAACTAACTAATACTAAGGACGGCACAAATATCCATGCCCGAGGGGGGATTCGAACCCCCGACCGTAGTGGCCGTGCAGACCGTGACTGGCGCGCCTCAGTCTCCTCGGCCACCGCGGCCGGCGAAATTACGACAGAAGGCTTCGTTATACACGTACTGCTCTGCATGCGTTTTACCCACATTGGTCTCTGATTTATAATGGGTTTTGTTCATATCTTTTTCTAATTGTAAACGTTTCCACTTAAAACAACAACAACTTTGAATATTTTACTCAGATGTTGTAAATGCATGCGGCTGTCCACTGATTTAAAGTATTGAATTTTTCGAACACTCTATACCAGTTGTCAGGTGTCTTCATGATTGTTTGCAGGATATGCTTCCTGGACATTGTTAGGACAGTTCTCGTCCACTAATTTCTGTTTCTAAATCGTCC
This sequence comes from Locusta migratoria, assembly GCA_026315105.1. NCBI lineage: Eukaryota > Metazoa > Arthropoda > Insecta > Orthoptera > Acrididae > Locusta > Locusta migratoria. The sequence continues at coordinate 587,900,065 of CM048755.1, read as the reverse complement.
AACCTGCTGAGAAATCAGCCCTTCGTAGAGCCGCAGACACTTTCACAATAAAATAAATTTCACGGACATTAAGTGCGATGAAACCTAAACGTTATAAATAAATGGAATCCTCGCCTCGGATACGGATGTCGCCCCTCACACATAACAGCTCTCCGCAACATCGGATCTGCCATTACCAGCTGCGTTATAGTACAATTACAGCGAAGCAAATGATTTGTTAAAAACCAAAGTGGCGGACTATGTAGTCTGTTCGTTATACAAGCATTTGAACAGCAGAGTAGCGGAGTATATAGCCCGCTCACATAAAATGAAGTCGGCAGGGCAAGCTGAATCGCCCTGTAGTTTCTCCACGGTGAGGCGCACTGTTTAAGGCATCGCTTTCCACGACAGGGAGGCACGCCCGTCCCTCTTCGAAACCGCCCTGTTGAATACCGACATGGGGTGGCTGTAGTTTTTAGGTAGTTTTCCACATTCCGCTAGCTGAATACCGGGCTGGTACCCAAGACCTGCCTAACTCACACGATCTGCACACATGTAGAAAAACGTTAGCACATTTTCACATATGAAACACAATACGCAGACATTTGGGATACACAGACTTCCTCCCGGGGGATAATGGGGTGGCGGCAAGAAAGGCATCCTTACAACAATTAAATTAACCACATCAAATCTGATGAACAAAGCCAACCCTGCACATTCGGGACAAAGGTGAAGGAAAAGAAGAAGTAGAGAGAATATGGTCATTTCCTTCGTGGAAAATGTTTGCCGGTTCCCGGGGAACCACAACTGTACCTAGCTGTATGCTTATCTGACCGAAGCAAATCGTCGACCACGAATGTATTTCTTCAGGGATACAAGAATATGTAAAACAGATAGGAAGAGATTTTGAAAGGGTGAAAGATGTGTAAGGGCCATCCAGCGAGATTTCTGCGGCGTGTGTTTCCAATCACGAACAGACATTAGTGTGTTTTATCAACTGAAAACAGATAGCACACATTGACACCATTTTGTCGCCTGCCAAGAGAGGAATTAGAACGCCCTAGATTTATATTACCACAGTCATCTGATATGAACTGTTTTCTTAGACTAGCAACTAGTTTCCAAACTGTGGAATGAAGATCCGTGACATTTTTGGAAATCTCGTTCTCGTTTTTTGCAAACTGTTATCAATGTCTTTAACAATGTGGTATAAATATGCAATATAATGTTTTGCAGACGTGCAATATGTTTTCCAGGCATATTTCTAAAATGAAGAATTCTCGGTTGTATGCCGGGATCGCGTAAAAAATTCTCCACGATTTTTCGAGAAACAGTCTTGTGGGTATTTTCCCCGATATCTTGGGGGAAAAATGTTTCGTCACAACCAACGACCATGGCGAAACCAACGATGTGAAAGCCACCAAGCAATCAAAAATTAACCAAACCTTTTGCTATTTCTATGTGAATGACACAATCGTTGCTTGTCCACATCTATGGGACACTTAGATAAATATCTACATCACATAAACTCGCATCATGCCAACATACAGTTTACCACTGATGTTAAACGAATGTCGTCCTCTTGTTTATTGATGTCCTGGTGCAACCAGATGGCAAGCTGGGTCACAACGTGTACAGAAAGGTTACCTAAACTCATTTGTATCTACATGGTTGCAGTTAACATACTAATTCCCAACGTGAAAGATTTTTACGCACACTTTCTCATAGAGTGTGGATCAGAACATCACTCCAACTGAACTGGAGGAACTGACAACAACATTATGAAGCAGTGGGTACAGCAGGAAGCACGCGCCGGCCGCGGTGGCCGAGGGGTCAGTCTGCGTCAGGCAGTGCAGCGGTGAGGACGGACTGTTTACGTCCCGCCGCCGAGTCTGCTGCTCACGTGTGTTTACGTGGCACAGTCGTCTTCGCTTGCGTTATTTACTTAGAACAAGAATGGCCCACTCCTGGCGAAAATCAACATTGAAAATCAGTTTTTCGAATGAATATGCACGACCAAAGGCACTTGAAGTCGAACAATTTATTAGAGAAGAAGTGAAGATTGACTGTAACGATCTTATCGGCATCCACTTCTCTATAGTGAGCAGTGTAGTGTATGTGAAGCTTACCAGCGACGCCGTCTGTGAGAAGATTCTAAACAGATCTAGAAATGGACTCAAATTCCGTCACTCAGATGGACATATCGGTGAAGTGACTATCGAACAAGCAGGTCTTGGACTACGAACAATTAGAGTGTTTGAACTTCCGTTTGAAGTACCTTCCGACGTGGTTGTTTCTGCTCTGCGCCCTTATGGGAACGTTATTGACCACATGGCCGAGAAATGGGCTCAATGTACAACATATCCGGTATTCAATGGGGTGCGGCAGGTCCGCATTGAATTGACCAAACACGTGCCATCTTATCTATATATTGGAGAGTGCCGTGCCATCATAATTTATGATGGCCAGCCGAAGACGTGCTCCGGTTGTGGCCAAGAAGGTCACGTTCGTTCTAGCTGTATGCAGCGCAGAATAACGCAGTTACCACCTGGTGATGAGCAGATCCCATCGGCATCGACGACGACGACGACGCTCCCATTGACGTATGTACAGGTTCTTCAAAATGAACCCAGCCAGCAGCCTGTGACGACACCACTTGATGAAACCGTGCCAAACACGGTAGAACTTCGGGGCAACGAGGACAGGATGGAGGCTACACCTGTGCCGGCTCCTGAACGTCACGTGAGGAAGGATAACGAAGTGTCTCCGAAGGAGGAAACAGATGCCGTCTCTATGGTCGTGCCTACCGCCACCTTCGTGCCAGACAGTCAGAATACCCAGACTTCGTCTGATACTGACGTACACGTGCGAAAACAACGGTCACCACAGAGAAGGAAGAAACGTCGGCTTGCTCCGTCTGATATCTGCAGATCACAATCTAATGCTGAATCCCAAGACCTTCTACCATCAGAAGACCCTAAAGTGGAACTTCCTGCCCCACTCCAGTCGGAAGCGGAATCGACACGGCGTCTGTCTATAACTCCTACTACAAATGATGACCAGCAGTCAGCCATTCGTCAGTCATACACCGACGACACATCAATGCATGTTGACTCACCAGGGGCTTCAACTGACGACCAGCGTCCAAGCAACGCAGCATGGCACGAAGATGTTGAAGATAATTCATCCACATCTGACGTAGCAACAGATGTTGCTACTAAACTAAATGTTTGCTAATCGATGAGGGTTTGGGGGAGAATGTGCTACTTGATCTTCGTGTTACAATGAGCATCACTGTAAATATGGCACAAGGGCAGGCTTACAGAATTTAATCTATCAACATTAACACAATCCAAACGAAGATAAAGTTTCAGTTATTCCGTGACATGATGCGGGCGTCAGATCTAGATATTGCCCTTCTACAAGAAGTTCGCCTGGAGTCATTTCCAGATATTTATGGTTATGATACATATCAAACGCCATCTTCTTCCAACGGTAGTGGGACGGCCGTACTTCTGAGAGAAGGTATTGTGGTTGAAGACGTCGCTTACTTACCATCGGGCAGGGGCCTTGCTGTGACATTCCATAGTGTGCGGATCATCAACGTTTATGCTCCCTCCGGCACGGACAAACGAAGGGAACGCTCGCACTTCTACTCAGAAGAGGTAGTTCCATTGTTTGCATGTCAATACGATCAAATTATTATTGGAGGAGACTTCAACTGTGTGCTCGCCATAAAGGACCAAATTCCTCATTTTACCACGTGCCAAAAACTTAAATTGCTTATTCAAGAACTGGAGCTGATAGACACATGGGAGCATAAGCATGGTGATCGACCTGGATACACTTTTTTCACCAGCCATTCTGCGAGCCGTCTAGACCGAGTCTATGTCTCCCGCGGACTCGCAACGGCAATACTTGATGCCGAGCTGTGGCCTACCGCCTTCTCGGACCACATCGCCTACATTTGTACTGTTTCTCTTCGACGGCAGGGGGTGTGGCGAAGTCGAGGTACGTGGAAGTTAAACGTTGCACATCTTAAGGATCCAGAGTGCAGACAGCATGTAGAAGCGACGTGGAACAACTGCCAGAGACGTCTTACGGCATATCCTTCAACAATTCGATGGTGGCTCGAATGTGCTAAGCCAGCTTTGCGTCGCACGTTGGTACAGTATGAACGTGACAAAATGAGTTGGCATCGACGAACCATAGAATTTTACTTTACGGCACTCCGTGAGCTTGCTATCCAAGCACCGTCTCCTGAACGACAGATTGAAATTCAGCGGATTAAGGCGAAGATTACTTTACTTATGCGCCGCCGTGATACGTGCGAGATGTCAAGATCGAGTCGCTGGAGAACCTCCTTCCATGCATCACGTTATTCGAGAGAAGCAACGGTGTAGAAGAGCGCTGGTGCACGCTGTTGATACCCCAGATGGTCGTCGATTGACATCTCAGAATGACATTGCCACTGCTTTCGTGGACCACTATCGACAGTTATATGCAGAAGTAGATCAGGATGCTATAGCAATGGAAGAAGTGCTCGACTCCATGCCTGGTACTCTTGATGGGGAGTCTGTGCAGACCCTTACAGATACGATTACTGCTGATGATTTCGCTGACGCTCTACGCAGGGGAGCAACAAAGAAATCCCCAGGCCCAGATGGCCTCCCGCTGGAGTTCTACCACGCCTTTCAAGACATAATGGCTCCTCGCTGGATAGAAATGTATAATGAACTGACGATACCCACTCCCAACTGCTTTTGTCGAAGGCCTGATCATTCCAGTCCCGAAGAAGTCCAAGGGACAAAAAGTGGAACATTATCGGCCGTTAACCATGCTGAACTGCGACTTCAAGATTTTTACGAGGATCCTCGCTTCCAGACTCCGGCGTGTCTTGCATCAAGTCATATCTACGGATCAAACATGCCTCGGTGGCAGAAGTAGCATCCAGACAGCACTAAGTGATTATCGTGACATCATAGCCTTGGCCGAGACTTGCCGCATTCGTTGTGTCTTAGTGTCCGTAGACCTGGACCATGCTTTTGATAGGGTGAGTCATGACTTTCTTGAAGCAGTGCTGCGAAGAATGGCGTTTCCTCCCGCCTTTACACACACCGTCCTGCGGCTTCTCCGATACGCCACCTCACGTGTACTGATCAATGGACGTGTGGCAGGCACTGTTACCATTTCGCGATCTGTACGACAAGGCTGTCCGCTATCGATGATTCTTTTTGCCATTGCGCTTGAGCCATTGTTACATGGACTGCGATGTCGACTGTCTGGGATGAAGATGAGGGACCGGTCCTTTATCTGTCGCGCATATGCCGATGACCTTATGTTCTTGGCTCAATCAGGGGACGAAGTGCGGATAGCAATAGAATGGATTACCAAGTATGGAACTACTGCGGGCACCCGTATGAATCTGACCAAGCCTGCCCCCCCTCGGGCATGGATATTTGTGCCGTCCTAGTTCGTAAGTAGTTCATAAGTAGTTTGTAAGTTTAGGGACTGATGACCCCGTAGTTAAGTCCCATAAGCTTAACAAACATTTCAACATTTTTTTTAGGAAGCACGTAATACGTGCGATTAAACATGTTGTACTTAGACAAAAGGAAGAAAAATAAGGGATAAAATATCACTAGTAAACATCCCGATTGCTGGAAATAACTCCTCAAGTCAGCAGAATAATGGAGTAATTTTTTTCCGGGCATTTCTGAAGACCTTCACACTACTAGGTTGAGTAAAATATGTTCTTGGTGTTCGCGAAACGGGTGTTTTTTAAACCCACTATCAGTACGCTAAGACATATTTAGCGAAACTGTATTCATAGTAGAAGAGAAATGGCGAGAACATAGACGCCACACTAACCACAAAATCAACTGTGTCTGACCTTAGGATAAAAAGCGCCGTATGAGTATTACCTAAGTACAGGGACGGATAAAATTACATGAACAGAATTTTTATGTATTACTAACGAGTTGGTCCATCACTGCCTTTAAGAACAGTAGAAATCATGACAGCAAGGCAGTCTCTGTAGCGGCTGGCTGTAACGGTCACGGCGGAACAACTCAAAGCGACATCAGCCGGACTGCATCGCCGGCGCCGCGAGTGGTCGCGGCATTCAGGGACCTATTGTTCATCCATCGGTCACGTGATAGAAAATAGGTTCCCCATGTGTCAGAGCGCTGCTGCTTATAGCGGCCGCCCCGAAGCCGAATGTGCAGCGACAACAGCAGCCGTCGCAGACCTGCCGCCAACACGCAGACACTCACGTCTCGCCGCTCGCTAGCCCACGGCCCACGTTTATTGCCTAGTAGCGACTAATTCGGGCCAACGGCCGTGTCGCAGTGGATACACCGGTTCTCGTTACATCACCCAAGTTAAGCACTGTCGTGCTTGCCTAGCACTTGGCTGGCTGCCCGTCTGGCCACATAGGGCAGTGTTTACGAATGCTTCCTCGCTGCGGCCGGCGGCGTTCTTCGCGTCGTCTATACTTCTATTTGTTATATCTACTTACTTGTAAGTAATGGCTGATTGCGAAAATCGCGAAAATAATGTGCATTTTGAATTTGACAAGTCGGCTCCACGGCCGTCAGGTATTGAAATCCAACAACTAGACGCTTTTCTGAACTCTCTCTTTGTCAAACTTAGTACTCCCGAACTGTGTGACACTATTGTAAATGTAGGCGGTATCCGAAAATTTAAACACTTTGACGGAACAGTGAGTAATGTGGCCGTGTATAACGCCGGTTACGGACTTAAGACAGTTAGTGTTTAATTTACCGTTTGAAATGAAAGATAAGACCATTGAAAACTCTGCCACCGTATTGAACTGTGCTGTCTGTTACTAAGGAAAAATGGTCGTCTGCGTATATCTACCAAGTGGAAAACGGAATTCTTAGTGTCCGTATGATAGTACGAACGCACATTCCGTCCTTCCTTGTAGTGAAAGGCCACAGGGCTTTTATTACATATAGTGAACAACCGTCGACGTGTTGGCACTGTAATGCCACGGGACACTTCAGACAGAACTGCCCACGCCGCAGGCGCCCCACACAAGTACCGCCGGGGGAGGCGGCAGACGCCGTGACGTACGCCTCGGTCGCGTTAGGAGGGCCCACCTCGCCGACGCGTCGCGCTGCCGCGGAAGAAACTATCATGGATGTAGAAGCCGCGCCCACAGACCCTCAAAATCCAATAGTCTATGACGTCACAGCCGACTCTCAGATGGTAGACGACGGTTCCGTGGTAGTTGCGGAAGAGGTCGCTAGATAGATACCACCTGAAGACGCGACGGAATCAGAACCCTCCCCAGTCGACGTTACCCCGGCGGACGATGCGACGACTGAGTGGACTTCCCCGGTGACAGATGCCCATCCCGAGGTCCACCCTGATGAGTCGGCGAATACTGTGACAGGTTCCGCAACCGTTGAAGATGTGCATCCTACCGACGTCCCCTCCAATGTCCCGGAGAGTGAGGGGACGGGACTCGAACCGACGCAAGATGTTGAGCCTGCAGTATCGACTCCGGTAGATGTGATGTTGTCCACGGAGACAAGATCAGAACCCGTGCAAAATAGGGTCCCCCATGAAGTGTCAGCGGTTGGAGTTTCTGCCACCGCCGCTGCAGATCGTCCACGCGAACGGGCAGACAACGCGGGTGGCCGCAAGTCACGTCGCGACAGGGCGGCGGAGCGGCGCGCGCGCAGAGAGAAGGGCCGCAGCACCAGCTGCTCGGGATACCCGGAGCGGCGGGACTACAAGAAGGGCTGCAGTCGGTCTCCGGATTCGCGTCAGTATCAGCGCTCGGCGTCGAAGTGGCTGCAGAAATCTGCGTCACTCGCTTCGTCACGGTCGGGTGTAGCTTCTCGGCAGGAAACACAAACGGGTCGTAGTTACCAGCATCCCATGACGAGTGGTCAGGAATACAGGATGGAGGAGGTGGTCCGGCAGCTGAAGGAAAAGCTCAGCTCACCCGACACTGACTCTCGTATGGCAATGGACTTGTCACGGGACTCGAACCCACCGGAAGCCGCGATCAAAAGAAAGACGACCCGCAGCCGAGCACGGGCGTTTCTCTGCAGCGCGCCGCGGCAGGCCACGGCGCTGAACAGGAAGTGTCGAAATCTTGGGCGGAGGAGATGGAAGAGGGCGAGACCTAGTCTCCGCCGTCGTTGAATTCCCTGACTAAATGGTGGCACACCCACCTTCACTTATTTCCACTATAAACATCAATAGACTAGTGTCAAATGTCAAGTTTCAGTGTTTGTTACAATTTTCGAATTTTTTGAAGGCAGTCGTGGTTTTTCTTCAGGAAGGGGTGACCGAACTTGCTTACAATATACCCAGCTACCAGGTGTTCATAAATTTCGATCCGGAAAGCCACAGTGGGACTGCTATTTTGATACCCGATGGTCACGAATTTACTAATGTCGCCACCATTCCAAATGGACACGGAATAGCGTGTACCACCAATAACATTCGTTTTGTTAATGTTTACGCTCCATCGGGAACCGACTGCAAGCCGCAACGTCGGGTCTTTTATAGTTCAGACGTTTGTCACCTTTTTAGAGGGCCACATTTGCCTGTCATAATGGTCGGAGATTTTAATTGTGTAGTCGATGACCGAGATCAGGAACCGAACCCGTACAATTTCCTGGAGTTAGCAACGCTCGTGACTGAAATGCATCTAATAGACACGTGGCGCCACTTACACCCCTACGATCCGGGGTTTACTTTTTATTTCCCGACTAGCAGGAGTCGCCTCGATCGAATTTACATTTCTGGAGATATGAAAGACTGACTGTTGGAGTCTGTGGTACACACAGTAGCGTTCTCCGACCATGCAGCATATGTTTGTCGTTTTCATTCACTGCTGGCTCGGAAGCCGCGTACGAAAAGTAGGTGGAAGTTCAACGTACGTCACCTTACGAACACTGGTTTCGACGTTGTGATAAATAGGGCTTGGAACAGCATTTTAACATACCGTCACTTCTACTCTTCTGCGTTATCGTGGTGGACAGAATATGCAAAGCCGTCGCTACGAAAAACTATTATTGAATTTAGTCAATCTGTTAGCCACTGGGATCGACCCTCGTTGAGATTTTACGAGACATGTCTCGACAACGCAATCAATATGCAGATAGATAATTCGTCTTTCCGGATGGAGAACATCAGGCAAATTAAAACCAGACTCTTGGCCTTGAAGGCGTCGTAGCGTGGTAGCGTGGTGCGCAGCCAGGCGGCAGAGAGCAGGCCTCGCTGTTCCACCTGCTGGCCAGGCGTGACGTCACAGAGCTGCAGGCGGCTGAGGGCAACACCACCTAGAGACAAGGCCTTACAACAGGCCGTGCCTACGTCACAGTTAGAGGCCGCGGCTGCCATCTGACTGGCCGGCCGCTGCGAGGCGGTGGGCGTGCCCCAGCGGCCAGCCTGTGAGGTGGCGGCCGCGGCCTCTAACTGTGACGTAGGCACGGCCTGTTGTAAGGCCTTGTCTCTAGGTGGTGTTGCTGAGGGACAGGGCGGCCATTCTGGCAGAGGCGCGCACGCTGCGGACTTGTTTAGCGGAAAAGCGACGGACAACGCTGCCATTACACATCTGTTGCGAGATGATCCGCACGTTTTGTCACTCACTTAATGGAACCATTTACTGTAGAGGAAGTGAAAGAGTTCTTAAAACTATGTGTAAAAAAAACAAATTGCCCGGTGCTGATGACCTCCCGCCAGAATTTTATCTCCTCTTTTGGCACTTGCTCGGTTCCGATTTAATTGAATGTTTTAACGAACTTTTAGATGGAGTGGTAGTACTGGCGAGTTTTCCGTAAGGAATCATCACCTTGGGTCCGAAAACCCGAGTAAATAATAGAATTGACAGTGTCCGCCCGATCACGCTTTTAAACGGTGATTATAAACTTTTCACGAAATGTGTTGCAGCCCATTTAAAACCTCTGATGTTAAAGATTGTTAGTGACTGCCAGTTTTGTGCAGTGCCGCAAAGGAACATATACGATTGCCAGGCCCTTAAATGTGATTTGCAGAGTATCCCATGTAGATATAGACTACATATCGTGACGTCATCGCTTGCACTACGATGCAGAAAATTCCTTTTGGCATACTTTCAGTTGACTTTGTCACGGCGTTCGATCGGATCAGGCACCACTACCTAAGAAAAGTGCTTTACAAACTGGGATTCGAGAATAAGTTCACGGCCATGTTTTTTAATATTCTTAACAGATCGACGTCGCGTGTGACGATCAATGGTTTTCTATCGGAACCTGTTCCAACAGATTATTCCATCAAGCAGGGATGTTCTCTCGCTATGGCCCTGTTTCCGGTCTCACTGGACCCCCTGATGCGACGCCTACACAGTGCGTGCACCGGACTCAGTGTAGGTGGCAAGAATTCTGATTTAGACACCCTACGCACGGTTTTGACGTTGTACGAAAATGAATCGGATGCGTGTATAAACAATCGCAAATCTATGTTTCTTCGGATTTATGGCACAGCACTCAAATGGATAATAAGATGTTAGGTGTTCGTTTCTCTGCTAATCTTCTGAAGGCAGCAGCGCTCAACTGGCGCCTGACACGGCATGCAGTACGCGCTATGGCGCATCTCACCGCCTGGTGCTGACGCAGCGGATCTCGATCGTCAACGTGAGTCTGCTCAGCAAAGCCTGGTTCCTCGCACAGGTCTTCCACGTACCCAAAGAGCTAGGACGAGCCACCACACAGGCTGCCTATTGGTTTCTGTGGAGGGGCGAAATTTTTAAAGTAAGTCACGCCACCTGCACATTGCCCCGAGAGGAAGGAGGCCTCGGCCTGACGCACTTCGCTGTCAAAGCGGCGGCGCTGCTGAACCCCCCGCAAGTGCGCCGTTATAGAAAAGGACCCGCTCGGCCCCACGGCCGTTCTGTTCCATGTTCTCCGGCCCGCGTCTGAAATAGCGCCGCTCAACCCGACCGCCATCCCCTATAGGCTACGGAATGTGAGGGACTACTTCGTCCAGAAGAGTTACCTCGATGTCGAAGATCTCGGCCCGAGGATGCGCGCTGTAAAAATCGTCTACAACGGACTGCGAGGGCAGCCAGCCGCCAATAAAATGGAGATGCGTTAGCCAAGGTCTAGTTGGAAGACTGTGTGGGCGAATGTCCACGCCCCCTTCCTTTCACCGGACGTCGGAAGTTTCTGGTACGAAGTTGTAAATCGAGTCGTGCTCATCAACGAAAAACTGCACCGGATTCATCTGCGCGCTTCCAGCCTTTGCGTAGACTGCTCACAGGAGGACACGCTGGACCACCGCTTCCTGTGCCCCACGCGTTCGTCGATCCGGAACGTCGGGACCAGGATGCTGGCGTTCATCAATCCCACCGCAGAAGACACCGCGGTGGATGTAGCCCTCGTCCCTGAATTCAAACCATACACTGCCACCAAGTGTGCAGCAACAACTCGCGCATACTGTCTAGACTGTTCTATACCTACAGATGACACAAGTCTATACATATATGGTCTACCTACAGGAGGAACATAACAACCTTCGCGGTAACAAGCACTATTCAGCACTTTTTGCACGGTTTTTGATCGTAGCTCTTGAACATGCATATAATAAACGTTTTTGAGGGGAATTCGATGACGCCGAACTTTCATCGGACTACGATTTTTGGCTATGGATTCTGGTTTTGGTATAATTCGAAGGAATATGGTCGTGTGACTATTACACGGAACGATAAATGTGCGCCGGCCGCGGTGGCCGAGGGGACTGAGGCGCTCCAGTCACGGTCTGCACGGCCACTATGGTCGGGGGTTCGAATTCCCACTCGGGCATGGATATTTGTGCCGTCCTTAGGATTAGCTAGTTCATAAGTAGTTTGTAAGTTTAGGGACTGATGACCCCGTAGTTAAGTCCCATAAGCTATACGAACATTTGAACATTTTGATAAATGTGCTAGTAAAATTATGTGTTTGTGGCATGTCCCACTTTATGTGCGTGTGCGTCTGTACAGAGCAAAACTTTGTTTTATCCCTAGTTTTCGGTTATGTTGACACTTTTTACTTGTGTATAGTGCTAGCCGGCCGCGGTGGCAGAGGGTATTGAGGCGCTCCAGTCACGGTCTGCACGGCCACTACGGTCGGGGGTTCGAATCCCCCCTCGGGCATGGATATTTGTGCCGTCCTTAGTTGTAAGTAGTTCATAAGTAGTTTGTAAGTTTAGGGACTGATGACACCGTAGTTAAGTCCCATAGACTCTACAAACATTTGAACATTTTGTATAGTGCTTCGAAGATCTGCCCGCCGATCTCCAGTGGTGAGGATGGTCTTGAAGAAAATTATCTTTCTTTTTCATGCCTATAATTGGATTCTCTATCACCATTTGGACTTTTGGTTGAATCTTTTTACCATCAGGATTAAAGTTCATCACTGAAGAGCACAAATCACTGTACAGCGGAGCTGTTTGATTCTTGCATCGGAGAAAAATATCCAGATGGAATACCGTCTGGGTCAGCCGACTTCTGTTGGCAAGCGGGGCGCACTCAGCCCTTGAGGCCTACTGAGGAGCTACTTGATTGAGAAGTAGCGGCTCCGGTCACGAAAACTGACATAACGGCCGCGAGTGCGGGCCGCTGACTACGTCCCCCTCCATACCGCATCGTTGACGCCTTCAGGCAGAGCATGACACGCCGGCCGGTCAGTAACCAGTGAGTCTCTCGAGGCCTGTCGGACGGAATTTAGTTTAGTGACTAATTGGGACTTCCAATTAGTTTATATTTTCTGTTTGAGAGAAGTATTCTGATTGATCACTGTAGATCACCTGGGAAGTGCCAGGCCATATTTTAGTTTTGATAGTTTAGCCTTTCAGAATCATTTAGTCCGAATTTAAACAAACTGGGTTCCAGTTACAAAAAAAATGTTCAAATGTTTGTAAATCTATGGGACTTAACTACTCTGGTTCAGTCCCTAGACTTACAAACTACTTTAACTTACGTTAAGGACAACACACACAAACACCCATACCCAAGGGAGGACTCTAACATCCGACGAGGAGCAAACGTGCATTGCGCAACAAAGTGCCTTAAAGCACACGGCCACTCCCACACGGCTATCCATACTTGTACCAACGCATACGCCAATTTAATGTGTGATCTTAGGCTTTCCCGGTGTATTAACTGTTTTTACTGTTTGTTCTTGGGTCTCCAACCGGGTGCAGTAGATTTCAAGCCACGATATATCGACAGCGTTCTTTGCCGTCATCTTCAAGTAATACCTGCGGAGTTGATCAGCCAATTAGCTAAACTTATTTCAATCGCCTCCTTCAGAACACAGTCCAAAAATACGAGGTCTGCCGTAAAACTTCCGTTTTCTCGTACTCCATAGTATCTCCAGTATCCATGTAATGTTCCGCAACAGCAGATTTTGTCTGCTTCATTTCAAAATGTTCAAATGTTTGTGGAGATTATGGGACTTAACTACGGGGTCATCAGTCCCTAAATTTACAAACTACTTATGAACTACCTTAGCTTAAAGATGGCACAAACATCCATGCCCGAGGGCTATTCGAACCCCCGACCGCAGCGGCCGTGCAGACCGTGACTGGCGCGCCGCAGACCTCTCGGCCACTGCGGCAGCGCTTCATTTCAGTGTACTTTCTGTGTTCCTGGCAGTTTTCTTCATTTTTCTTAAAGTTTTACTGATGTATGCCTTACCACATTTACACGGGATACGGTAAACACGCGGTTTGCGGAGCCCCAGCTCATCTTCTACTGTACCTAGCAGGGCACGCGTTTTCGGAGGTGGGTGGAAGACACATTTGATGTTACAGCGAGTCAGAATTCTTCCGATTTTGTTAAATATTTTGCCGGCGTACGGAAGGTACGCAATTGTTTTCTCGTCCTCTTCGTTTTCTCTCTGCTGTGCTTGTGCATTATGCCTGAAAGCACGTAGAATTTGCTTCTCGTTATATCCGTTCTTCTTGAAAAGGTCGTTAAGGTGGCTAAGTTCTCCTTGAAGGCTCTCCTCATCCGATATTGCGCGGGCCCTGTGTACCAGTGTTCGCAGTACACCCTCACGCTGTGAAGGATGATGGCAGCTGGTATCGTAGAGATACAAATCAGTGTGGGTTTCTTTCCTGTAAACACTGTGACCCAAGGTGCAATTTTTTGCGCTTGACTAGGACGTCCAGAAACGGGAGTTCACTATTCTCTTCCACCTCCATGGTGAAATTGATGTTAAAATGCAGAGAATGCAGATGTTGGAGAAACTCTTGAAGTTTTCCTCTTCCATCTGCCATTATCACAAGCGTGTTATCAACATAACTGTACAAGCACATGGGCTTCAGTTCTACAGTTTACAGTGCTTTCTCTTCGAAGACCTCCATAAACAAATTTGCTACCACTGGTGACAGGGGAAACCCCATGGCAGCACCATCCGTTTGTTCAAAAATGTTCAAATGTTTGTGAATCTATCGGACTCAACTTCTGGGTTATTAGTCCGTAGCTTACAAACTACTTTAATTTAAACTAACCTAAGGAAAACACAAACACCCATGCCCCTAGGGAGGACTTGAACCCCTACGGCGGAAGGCCGCACGTAACGCAGCACGTCGCTCCAATGCTCTCGGCTAATCCGCAGGGACTCCGTTTGTTCGTAATAGTTTCCATCGAAAAGAAAGACTGTTGATGTGAGGACAAATACGAAAAGATTAGTCACTGTCGGGTTGAATTTATCCCTAATCAAGAGAGTCATTAGGCGGCACTCTGGTGAATAGCGAGACCACATCGAAGCTCAACATAAGGTCCTGGTTACGAAGGCGTAGCTCCTAAACTGTTGAATGAAATGCACAGAGTTCCTGATGTGATGCGTACATTTTCCTACCTGAGGGTTTAATTCCACCGTTAAATATGTTGCTGACGACAGGGCACAAAGGAACATCCTTTTTGTGCACCTGTGGTAACCCATAGAGACTTGAGGGTTCAGCAGCTCGAGGTTGGAGCTTCTTGACGATTTTCTTCGGCAGACACTGACGCAGAAGCTTAATAGCCTTCTTTTCTGTATGTTGGATCCTCGAGTAGGTCCTACATTTTCTGACTGTATAGATATAGCACAAGTAATTTCCACCCTTCCCAGCGACGAAGCAGAAGATATACGTCGGGAAAGGTGCCGTGCGATCACCAAAGCCGTTCTACCGAGGCCCATCATCACTAAAGCAGAACAAGTTGCCATTCGAGAACCACGGAATGACCCTGAAATATTTTACCCGCGGATAAAGGAAATGCCACTGTACTAGTTCCATTCTCAGAGTAAATAACAAAATGTACGAACTACTCGAGGATCCAGCATACAGAAAACTGAAGAGAGATGCGACTAACAGGGTGAAGTAGACTATTGAGCTTCTACGCCAGTGCCTGCCGAAGGAAATCTTCAAGAAGCTCCGATCTCGAGCTGGTGCACCCCCAAGGCTCTATGGGTTACCGAAGGCGCACAGAAAGGATGTTCCTTTGCGCCCTATCGTCGGCAACATAGGCACACCGACGTACATCTAGCCAAATATTTAACGGCGGAATTAAGCCCTCACGTCGGGAAATGTCAGCATCACATAAGGAACTCTGTGCATTTCATTCAACGGTTGCAGGAGCTGCGCCTTCGTAACCATGACCTTAAGATGACCTTCGATGTGGTCTCGCTATTCACCAGAGTGCCACTTGACTCTTTTAAGTTGATTGGGGAGAAATTCAACCCGATAATGACTAATCTCTTCGAATTTGTCCTCACATCAACAGTCTTTCTCTTCGAAGGAAACTATTACGAACAAACGGATGGTGTTGCCATGGCGACTCCCCTGTCACCAATGGTAGCGAACTTGTTTATGGAGGACTTCGAAGAGAAAGAACTGGAAACTTAAGTACTGATGCCCATGTGCTTTAACAGATATGTTGACACATTTATGATAAGGCCACATGGAAGAGATAAACTATAAGAGTTTCTCCAACATCTGCATTCTCTACATCCTAACATCAAATTCACCAAGGATGTGGAAGAGAATGGTGAACTCCAGTTTCTGGATGTCCTAATCAAGCGTAAAGCAAATGGCACCTTGGGACACAGTGTATACAGGAAAGAAACCCACACTGATTTGTATCTCTACTCAAATAACTCTGATATTACCAAGGAACTGTTGGCAGTGAAACGTTAATCAGTGCAGCAGTTTTCGTAATAGAAGCTCCTACAAAATGCACAGCATCGACTTGTCTTGTTTTGAAGTCTGGCAGACAACACATTTCACCGATCATTTGTGTTGAGCGTACAGAAAAAAATGTATAATATACTGCAAGGTCGCGTCTCACTATTAACACATATGCAGTGGTGTCAACTTGCTGCAAGATGTAGTGTACTGTGTATTATTTTGTCCACCCTCTGTACATACGTAATTTTTCTCCTCGTGAGATTGCGTGATTAAAGAGGCAGTTGAAGTAAGATTCCAAGGTAAGTGGCTTACAAGAAAGTCAGGGATGGATCACTGCATTGAGCCGAGACAAAGCAGACTGTTCCCACACGTGTGGTCCGCAGTCGATGGCTATAGCACAGTCAGCAGGCCCGCATCACCCGCATCGCTGCCATCACGCTGGCTGCACTGATAGCGGCAGGGGCAGAGCAGCAGAGGGGATGAAGGACAGTGCTTTGTATTCCAACAGTCATCAGTAGATCGCCACAAGTCTTTATGCCGAAATATCTGGGGGACTTACCACACGAACGAGATGAACGCCCGAGAATTGTCTGTCACAAATGTGACAGATTTTACTGTTGGTTATACAGAAAATCATGATGGGTGACTAAAATTTGAATGAAGTTTTCTCCCGCCGGCAATGAGCAACCAAGTCAGTCTAGGCTAGTGAACTACGTAGCAGACTGACAGACAGCGGGGTACTGCAAGCAATATGGTATCTCTCAGAAGATATTGCTTCACCTCACGTGAGCAATACGTCTGAGTCGTCAATTTAGAAAAAAGATATTTCACTTTTGGGATTCTGAAAAGATGAATCGATGCCGCAACAGTGTGTAAGTGATCAACAAGGCATCCACATGCGGACGGGTATCTTACTGAGCTCAGAAAGCCACTATTATGACACCAAAGTGAGGCGAAAATGCAGTTGAATTCAGAAAAATATGCCATATGTGGTCAGAAAACAGTAGGTACAGGCTCCCAGTAGATGTCGTGTTCCTTGACTTTCGATAGGTTCTATACGGTTCCGCGCTGCGCCCAATGAACAAAATACGAGAGTAAGGAATAAAACAAATTTGTGACTGAATACAATAGTTTTCTAGTGAACAGAACACTATACGTTATCAGTGAAGAGAAGTTTTGTAACATGAAATTAATTTCCACCGTAACCCAAGGGTGTGTAATAAGGCCGTTACTTTTCATATTATAGGTCCCAGTACATAACGTTGGAAGGTGGCAATTGCCCCTCATTATAAACAAATGTAAAGTATTACGAATACATAGAAAGAGCTTTTATTGAGTAACTACGAAATTGTACTCACGGGAACCGATTACTAACTCAAAATATCTTGAAGAGTGCATAGGAGTAATCTGAAGCGGAAAAGCTACGTAAAATTAATTGTGAGTAACGCAGATGTCACAGTGAGATTCAATGGGATAATAATTCTGATGTGTAGTCCATAAACAAAAAAGTAGCTTAAAATCACTCGTTCAACCAATATTTCATTATTGCTTGTCAGTGTGTGATCTGTACCAGGTGGGAATAATAGAGTGGTTAAGGGGAATCGTACAGCCCAAAAGACAAAATTTCACATTTTTTACTTTTATGCAAATTACGTAAACATGGATGATTATGGTTAATTTGGTGTTGGTTTTATAGAAATATTCGATTATTTACTGTTTTAAATGAATATTTGAAAATAATCATGCACTGACATTTATGAGAATTTTGTTTTCCATCATTTCGCATAATTGGCATTTTTCTCTGGAACTATATAGTCTATAAGGCTGTGATTCCTTTTGTTTTGTAGAGCAATGTCCGTTTCGTAAGTTGCCTACACTAGCGGTACTTCGCAGTAAACTCTTTGAACTGTACATTTGTTTGTGTTTGACAACAACAGTTATCCTCTAGCTGTGTTCTAGTTTCTATGTTGCCTGTGATAGTTTTCATCATGACTAAATCAAAATTGGTGTTCTTACATTCAATAATGGCTATTCTGGAAGACTACAGGTTTCGGAATATCTTGGAATTCGTAAAGGTAACAACACCACTAAAAATATCATGGCCTTGTACCACTTGCGAATCATGAAAGCAGAGATTGCAAAAAAACAGTATGTCAAAAGAAGCCAGATCCAAGAGAAGGAAGACAGTATTGGATGAGAAAGATGGAGATGAAGACTACCATCTAGAAGATTTCTAACATATTTTGTATGTATCAGTTGGGTGTATATTAAATATTGTACTTTAAACGCAGTTTTCTCAAAATGACATTTTTCAGTATAAATGCCGAATTTTCTCAGAAACTTCTGAATCCATATCAATTAATTATTTACGACATAACATAGTGCAATGATGTTGTAGTTGTACTTTAGTAGTATTTACTGCAATAGTTAAAATTCAAGAAATTAAAATTGTGAAAATTTACACATAAAAATTATATGTTTAGGGAAAAAATCAAAACTTTTTTTCCAGCCGTTATTTTAAAATGATTGTAGACCAATACAGTAACAAAACATGCAAGAACATGTGATAAAAACCGCATTTATATACTTAACAGTTCCCGAGAAAACGGGGCATTTATATAGCCAATTAAACATTGTCGAGATAGGACGGTACGACTCCCCTTAAAGAAAATCCATAAAAGAGCAGCACACTTCGTTACAGTTAATTTTAGCAAGCGTAAAAGCGTCACGGAACTGGATGGCCAACTCCACTGGCAGACGCTGCAGGACAGACATTCTGTATGACGGTGTGGGCTACCGAAAGATCTCTCGAAATCATCCAATATATTGCTTCCTCATAGATACATCTCGCGAAAGGTCGATGAGGATAAAATAAGACTACAACTCACGGAGGATTTCTGGCAGTCGTTTTTCCCGTGAACCATACGCGACTGGAACTGGAATAGAACGAAGTGACACTGGCTCTCAAAATACCGTCCGCCAAGTACCGTGAGGTGGCTTGAGTATAGATGTGGAAGTAAATCCAGCGGCAAGATAAAACGTCACTGCGTCATACCAACAGCAGTAAATACTCGGGCATCTGACACCTTACTCTGTTTACATCTAGCCAGCCATGATGCGGCAACTGTCGCATGCTTCCTGTCACCCAGAAAAACGAATTCTACAGCAATACTGCTGCTGCCTGTTGTGTCTTCCATGCTTGTTAGCTGTGAGCTACCACCTTTTCATTTGCTGCTGTGAAAACTTAGAGACCTCTAATGTGATTCTGACGATGCAACCTGGAGGCTCCCGAAACGCCGTCGTCCCAGACTAGTACCTACCAGAGAAGAATGGGGCCGTCAAGCTGTCTCTGCGGCTGAGCCGTATTTCTGGACTTCCATCTACATATCGTGCTGAGCTACTGAACTCACCCAGGCACACCACCACCAAAGTGTGGTAATAAACGCAGTCTACGATATGGTGGTCATTACCGCTGTGCTAGACAGCAATGGAGACAGGGCTCCGCACATTGCGGAAGTTATATACGTGACAGTAGATTGAAAGACTGTGGGCTGTGGCAGACAAGAGACAAGGCCTCACTACAGCCTGTGGCACATCACACCGAGTAGGCCGCAATCGCTAGCTGACTATGTGGCCGCTGGGGCACAGCCCATAGCCTCATAGCAGCCAGCTAGTCAGCTAGCGTTCGCGGCCTACTCAGTGTGATGTGCCACAGGCTGTAGTGAGGCCTAGTTGGTGTTGACTGTGGCCGTGGCCGTGGCCCCTACGCTCTCTGCGGCAATGTAGATGTGTGGATTGTAACATTCACTTCAATAAATGTATGATTCGCAAATGTTCTTTCATTAGTGTGCACAGCACCAGCTAGCCTTTGCCGCCGAACTCCACAGTTGGCAAACTGAGAGAGGTGGCGCAGTGGTAACACATTGGACTCACATTCTGGTTAGATGGTGGTTCAAATCCACCTCCGGCAATTCAGATGTTTCCCGTGATTTTTCTAAAATTATTCAAGAGAAATGCTAGGATAGTTCCTTTCAAAGAACACGGCCGATTTCCTCCCGAATCCTTACCCAAAAATCCGAGCGTGAGTTCCGTCACTAATGACCACGCTGTCGACCCAAAAGTTCCTTTCTTTTACACATGGCCATCCTGCAACAGAAGTGGTCCCAGCTCAGGTCCCTACAAGCTGGCGTCACAGATCAGGACGTTGACTGCTACTGACATAGACGATTTTACAATTTTACAATTTGGCAATGTGTACATTGACTGCTTCAGACGTAGTGGAATCGCATCTGCAGTATTATAGTCATATAAGGTTACTGAGTGCAGTTTTTTTTTTTTTAATTTTTGTGTTCTATTGTCTCCAAAGTTTCGAGAGCACACGTTAGTCGAGGATGCATCCAATATATTGCTTCCTCCTACGTATATCTCGAGATACGACCACAGAGATAAAATTAGAGAGGTTAGGGACACACGGAGCCTTACGGGCAATCGTTTTTCCAGCGAGCCATACGCGACAGAAATAGGAAGAGCAAGTGACAATGGTACACAAAGTACCCTCCGCCACACACAGTGAGGTGACTTGCGGAGTATGGATGTAGATGTGAAGAACACTAGTTACTGTGATTTACTTTGGGAACGTGTGGAAGGGCGGAGCTTTGGATTCAAATTTTTTGATGCAAGATAGAGATCCAGCTCATTTTGCTCATAAGTTCACTTGGATACTCCATAAAACATTGGCAGACTGTTCAGAAATGCTTAATCACTATGAGCACCAGGTTTGTGGGGTTACTTGAGGGACAGGGTTTATGAACGGAACACTAAAAGCAGAAGAAGATGAGCATAGCGAGAGAAGTAGTCAAAATCCAACATGAGGAGTGTCAGTCAGCACTAGAGCAATCTCCAGTACGGTTTCAGGCTGTTGTCGAAGAAACTATTTTAGATAGTTTTTTGGGAAAAAACAGAGTATGGTAAAGTTGTAACGCAACTGCGAAACAGAACGCTGGACAGTGTCGTGAGTTGGAATGCAGATGTCAGATGGTCAGTCACCTGTGGATTCAGGTCCACACGTCACGACAACTTAGAAACCAGAGCGAGGCGGTCATCGCCCTGCAAGCTGGCGATTCTCGCCAGCTACTAGACCCGTCATGGCCTAAACTTCCGTCCGGCGGGCGCGCCCTCGCCCCGCGGACGGAGTACACTGTAGTTCACCGCCACGGCCGAGGCCGTGTGTCGCTCTTGTCGGCAACGGGGCGAGAGAGAGAGCTGCGGAAAGAGTGAGACCGCACAGCGCTGTTCTGCGCTGGAATGTCCTACGGTCAGATTCAACGTAAACGAAGTAACAGAGGAAGCGCAGCTCTGTAATGTGGCCGAAGAACGGTAGAACAAGTAAACCATTTACTGTTTAGAGAACAATTAGTGCTTGTATGGCAGAATCACTACGCGAAGCTTTAGAAAATATCCAAAACACGAAGCGAAGAAAAACTTAGTAATTTTGTGACCTAAATTTGATTCTATTGTACATTCACACTCGTCATATATACAGCAGACTTCTTCTGAAAGATATATCTTTCTTAAATGAACTAGTATCATAAATATGCTATTTTAAGAATAATTTCATGAAAGGGCATATTCTCATTCTTATAAGTAAATATTTTGTTCAAACAAACGTTTTTTAAGCTTAAGGGACTTAACTATGGGGTCATCAGTCCCTAAACTTACAAACTACTTATCAACTACCTTATACTAAGGACGGCACAAATATCCATGCCCGAGGGGGGATTCGAACCCCCGACCGTTGTGGCCGTGCAGACCTTGACTGGAGCGCCTCAGTCCCCTCGGCCACCGCGGCCGGCAAATATTTTGTATTAAAACAAATAAAAACTAACAAGATTGGTTTTAGGTGCATTTTCCCCTAGTTCCTCGGAAAAGATGCTTGCGCACTTGGGACTCGAGCCGTTTAGACGGGCGCACTACTTCTCCCACCAATGCAATGTTTGCAGCGTGTGTGGGAGTAAGACGACTATATGCCAAACGCTGCAAGGGGGAAACGAAGGAAGGCATTTTTTGCAACACAGTGAGGCTACTAAGTGGAGATGGCAATGTTGCAGAGTGCTTTTATAATCGAGATTTTAACACTAATATTTATTTGCCACTTTTTCATTCGCCAAAGCAATAACTTTATTCCTTAATGAAGAAATAAGCACATTACGCAGTATTCATGTGATTATATAGGAAATACATATATTTCTTGAAAAACAAAACCATTAACATTAAGCTATTTAAGATATTGAGAAACCTTTATTGAATCATTGGCCAGCGTAACTGGACTCCTGATTGGCTGCTCTGCCGTCCCTAACCTAGCGAGCGCGAGCGCTACCCACTGACGCGTAAAATTCAGTTTTAGCGTGCCTGCGTGTAGCGGCGTTTTTCCCCTCTTGCTGCCCCCACACGCCGCTGCGCACATTGCCCGCGGCTGGGGGCGAGGGCGCGGCGAGGGAGTCCGCGCCTGCGGGCCGGTGTTTGGCCATGCCTGTACTAGGCGGACGGTATTACTCAGCTGGGGCACGCAGGACATCGCCACGTGTAGTCAGTGACAGAGACACCCAGAAGCTTCCAGACGACCTACTTATGTAATTATATATATTTTTGACGAATTACAGCGTTCAAATGAATGAAATAAATCTCAATTTGCGATGTTATGGCATCACTGTATTAGGTTTAGATGGAATAACAAACTGTGGCGAATGAAAATTTGTGCCGGGCCGGGATTCGAACCCGGGATATCCTGCTTACTAGGAAAGAGACAGCATGGCGAATGGAGATTGTGTGTGGTGGGGGACGTGCAGGGAAGAGTCCTCTGCAGTCGGGCTGGTCACTGTGTCCTCGGTGGTGGAGTGGTCAACGCGTCTGCCTAGTAAGCAGGAGATCCAAGGTTCGAATCCCGGCCGGGCACAAATTTTCATTCGCCACAGTTTGATATTCCATCTAAACCTAATACAGTGATGCCATAACATCGCAAATTGCCATTTATTTCATTGACCTAGTTATGATTGCGGCAACCACGGACTCAGCAGGGAAGGAGTATATTTAATCACACCATATCTGCTAGGACGGAGTGTGACGTGTGACGCAATAACCAGCACTTCTCCGTGCAGCCGACGCCGCACTCCCGCCGTGATCGACAACAGCGCCTAGAAGAGAAGGCCTCACAACTGTCATCTCTACGTCACACCGAGAGGCCGCGGCCGCCAGCTGACTGGCTTGTCGCTGGGGCACGCCCACCGCCTCGTAGCGGCCAGCCAGTCAGCTTGTGTTCGCGGCCTCTCAGTGTGACGTAGGCACTGCCAGTTGTGAGGCCATGTCTTGTCGGTGGTGTTGGTTGGGCCGGGCTGCACGTCACCGGCAGCAGCCATCGAACACGGAGTCCACGAGGATCGCCGGCGCGTCCGAGACAATGCAGCGCTGCTGGTAAGTCTTACCCGGAGGGCGTCAACGCTTCGCGAAGTGCGCCAGATGCCTTCGGCCAAGCCACGTCTTCCGTGTTTACCACGGGGGGTATCGTCACGCAGCGGTCAGTCTCGGGCAACACCGTCTGGATACAAGGCCTCACAACAATAGGCTGCCATCGGTAGCCAAGTGGCTGGCCGCTGGGGCACAGAACACTGCCGCGTAGCGCCATCCAGTGAGCCTGCAATGGCTGCCTATCAGTGTGACGTAACGCGGACGTGTTGTGAGGCCTTGTATCTAGACGGTGTTGTCTCGGCGCCGTTATCTTGCGCAGTCAGCAAGTAATCTGAGCAGCGGCGTCCTGCGTGTTTGGCTGTCTTACTGCTCCATACGCTCCACCACTGCCAGCAACGGCAGGCAATTGCTCCGGTACAACGTCGACCAAACCCTGTCAAATCAATAAATAAATAATTTGCTTCTCTCAGGCACCGCTGCTTCCATCAACCACGCCCACCGACATCCAACGCCACTGGAGGGTAAACAAGATGTGCAATTAAATATTACACTCTCATATTAAAATATGTATTTTCCAGAGCTTTATTCGCAATTTCGCTTGTGCATATCCGACGAAGTTTAATTCTCTGACGATCCCTCGCTTGAGATAGAACGTTACCGAAGATTCTAATCGTTCACATACCGTGTACATCCCTGGTGGTCTTGCAATACATTACTTTTTACTACGTGTGCGACAAAGTCTAACCTGAGGAGCTGTAACCCATACTTCATTCCTATTACAAGAAAACATGTCACACTGAAATTGTTCAAATGTTCAAATGTTTGTAAATCTATCGGACCAAACTGCGCTGTCATCAGTCCGTAGCTTATAAACTACTTAAACTAAGGTAAACTAACATACGGACAACACACACACCGATGCCCCAGGGAGGATTCGAACCTCCGACCGCGAGCAACCGCGCGCTCCGCAGCGAGGCACCTTAGACCGCTCGGCTACTCCACCGCGGCTTGACACTGTTCATCTTCTCCTTCATAAACAGATTCTTTGTGAATAATGATCATCTTCATCTTAGCGCTGGTCTGAGTTTCCAGTGACGTCTACCTAATCAGCATCCTCACTGAAGAATTTAAATCCACAACGAGTGTTTTTATAGTCATAAGGTTGCTCCAACAATTTCCTTATCTACACATCTCAGTAACACTATGTCTGTAAAACACACAACTGTTACGAAATAATGAACCAAACGAAACAAGGGCTACAAGAGAATTACTGAAAATTGCTGAGCACTGAAAAGCCGTCCCCAGTGGCCGAGCAGTCTGCGGCGCGCCAGTCACATTCTGCACGGCCACTACGGTCGGGGGTTCGAATCCTCCCTCGGGCATGAATATTTGTGCTATTTTTAGTATTATCTAGTTCATAAGTAGTTTGTAAGTTTAGGGACTGATGGCCCCTTAGTTAAGTCCCATAAGCTCTACAAACATTTGAACATTTGAGCACTGAAAGAGCAACATCGTGAGTTTATACCACATTATGGAACAGACACTGCGAAGAAAGACATCTGGTTGTTCAAAAATTGAACGAGCAAGGTGGTGCACAGGTAACACTCTGGACTTGCATTCGGGAGGATTGTGGTTCAAATCCTCTTCCGGAAATCCAGATATAGGTTTTCCGTGATTTCTCTAAATCACTCCAGGCAAATGTCGGAATGGTTCGTTTGAAAGGGCATGGCCGATTTTCTTCCCTATGCTTAACCAAAGATCCGAGCGTAAGCTACGTCTGTAATGACTACGCTCTCGACGGTACTCAGAACACAACAAATAATACTATCAAAGTTTCTATACCGTACATTTTCACAAATGTTCAAATTTTTGTAAAGCTTATGGGACTTAACTGTGGGGTCATCAGTCCGTAAACTTACAGACTACGTATGAACTAGCTTATACTAAAGACGGCACAACCATCCATGCCTGAGGGGGGATTCGAACCCCCGACGGGGAACGGCCTCGCGCATCGTACCATAGCGCCTCAATGAGCACGGCCGCTCCGCCGCGGCGTACATTTTCGATTCGTCAACCAATATCTGGTTTCCTTCTATGTATATCGTGCGGAAAGACCACAAGGATGAAACTAATGAGATTAGAACCCACACGGAAGCTTAGCAGTAGTCGTATTTCCGGCGAATCATATGCGAATGGAACAAGAAAAGAGGAAGTGACAGTGGCACATAAAGTACCCTCAACTATGGACCGTTAGGTGGCTTATACAATATACATGTAGATGTGGAATAATATATATAATTATAATTATATAGGTACCCTTTATGTTCAAAATGTTAAAATGTTTGTAAATCTGTGGAACTTAACTACTGTGATATCAGTCCCTAGGCTTACAAACTACTTAAACTAAGTTAAACTAACCTAAGAACAACACACAAATACCCATTCCCGAGGGAGGACTCGAATCTCCGATGGGGAGCAACCCAGCGTTCCCAGGAAGCCGCGGTGGATTAGCCGTGCGCACTGGAGTTTCGTGCTGCGGTGCGCGCAGCCGTTCGCCGTCGGGGGTTGGAGTCCCCCCTCGACCATGTTAGATTAGGATTTAGCATAAATAGTAGAGAAATTTAAGGTTCTAAACAGACTGATTTCTTGTTAGGCCAACGTGGGTCTGATTACAGAACGACATGATTCACGGCAATGAGGTACAGTGAATGTGAGAGTCGAAGATACAAATATAAAAGGTATAATTAACTAGAGATGCAAATGTAGTATGCGAAAAGTAAACAGAAAAACGCCTATGTACCACCATTCCTTCCAAAGCGTAACATAGCTGCTACATGAGATGAGAAAATAAAGATATGTAAATAATAGTGGATAGACAAAAACCCTGATCTGTGAGTTAAAAGCCGCAGTAAGGTTATCAGATGTTTTCTTTAAATGTCTGAAGTGATGGACACAGTGTTTTCATTTTATTAGAATTCGAGAACGAATAATTCTTCGTAGAAGGGAGGAATGTTGTGGCAGAAGGCTTTTGGAGTAAATAGTAACGAAAAGTGTAAATTACATGGTAAATAATTTAGCATAAAAGAATCTGTATGTTCCAGTATCCGGCACAGTGTCACAACAAAAGTGACTGACAGAAGCCGGAAAATCACCCAGCACTTTCAACAGCGTATATGAACTTAAGATCCAGCATCATGACGAAACTGTGTGCAGTCACCAACCCAGAAGACATCGTGCTGAAACAGAAGGTTATGACACATGACGAAGCAGCACAAGGACATCGACCCTCGAGGAACTGACCCGATCTGGAAGGTTCCAGCGGCGAATTCAGCAGGAGAGTGGCGTATTTAGAGATCGCAACACTGAAAAACGGTAGCGAAGTGCAGAATGACCTGCAGCATGATGACGCATGTTGTATTTAATGGCAATTCATGATCAACATAGAAAAGTGTAAAGTGCTGCTTTTAAATAGAAAGAAAGCTTCTTTATTATATAACTATGCGTTAGCAGGACACACAGTGGAAGAATTTACTTCACATACAATAACTGGTAGTAGACATTAGGGTCGATCTGAAATGGAAAGACCAGACTGAGATTCATTGGAAGAATCCTCAGGAAGTGTAGTCTGTCAACAAAGGAAGCAGGTTACAAAACTCGTCCGGCCGTCGTTTGAGTATTGCTCATCACTGTGGGATCCGTACCAGGTGGGGTTGATAGAAGACAGAGAGAAGATCCAATGGAGAGCATCATGCTTCATTGTCGGCTCATTTAGTAAGTGCGAAAGCGTCACACGGATGATTAGGAAACTCCAGTGGCAGACTCTGCAAAGGAGGCGTTCTGTATCGCGGTACTCGCTTTCTTGAAGAGTCAACCTATATATTTCGAAGCGACCACATGGATAATATCAAAGAGATTAGGGTCCGCACAAAGGCATATAGGCAATCATATTTTCCGCATACCATTCGCGACTGGAATAGGACGCAAAGTACCCTCCGCCACACACCGTGCGGTGGCTTGTCGAGTATGAATATAGATGTAGATATAGACCGCCAACAAGCTCGTAAACGGTCGATATTACGCCGTTCAGACTGTGCCACTCGCCATCGTAGCCATAGAATGAATTACGGTGTTCCGCGGTAGCGCACACTGTGCCAACTGTCTATGCATCGGCAGGAAGTTGTGGTGTGGCCCAGGCCTTCCGAGACAGCACGGTGCCGCCAGTGTTGTATTAACCGAGCCGTCCAACATCGTCTAGGTACGAGGCCTCAGAACAAGTCCGTGTCACGTAACACCGATAGGCCGCCATAACAAGCTCACTGGATGACGCTACGAGGCAGTGGGCTGCGCCCCAACGGTCAGCCACTCAGCTAGCTATGGCAGCCTACCGGTGTGATGTCATATGGTCTTGTTGTGTGGCCTTGTATCTAGACGGTGTTGGATGTTCGCGCTGCTGACGTCATCCACCGCTGTCCCCACGTCTAGAGGGGTGTCACCAACGCCTGACGTCATGCCATCGTCCAAACCAGCTGGGACGCAGTACATACGCTGCTGTTCCCTGACATCAAACCTGCCGCAGTGGTGCATAGCATCCCACGCTAGAGTCAGCAAAGCCACCACTGGTAGGCGACAACTCCAGTCTCTTAAGACCGGCCACGCCCGGAACATTACGTCCAGAAAATTATGCAACAGAACGCCAACTTGACATGTAAATCATTAAGTACACCCTTTTGCGTCACAATGTGTAGCTTTATTCACTACATAGTGTACGAATAGATTAGGGCGTCTGCAGATACTGTGTGGACGCTGTGCGAATAGAAGATCAAGAATATGAACGTTTGATCGCACACGTGTGGTTGCTTTCTGTCAACAAGGACTATCACCAAGAGAAGTTGCAAGGCGAATATTCGTGAGTGAGGATGATGTTTTAAGGACCTGGAAACGTTTTCAACTTACTGGTAGTGTTTATAATTCCCCCTGTGTTGGTCGCCCCAAGGCAACGACTGTGTCAGACGATTGGCGTGATTTCTCGTCCGAATGAGCCCAGAACAGATTGCCACCAAGACAAAAAAATGACTTTGTGAGCCCCACTGGGAGGAAAGTGTCACATCAGACAATACTAAACATAGCTGTATGCTCAAGGAGAGGCCTGGCCCTTCAACCAAGACACCATGCTGCACGGCACAGGTGGGCCTAAAATCACAAATAGTGGGTTATCTGAAATTTGTGCAAAGTTTTCTTAACAAATTCATGCCACATATTTCTGATACCCGATGAGTGTCGACAATGTGTGTGGGAGAACATGTCTTGGATGCACTTGTAAGACTTATCACAGCCATGCCAGCACCTCCCACAACGGTTGCAGAACTGCATATAGCACACATGAAAGAATGGCCAAATATCCATCAAGAGCTGATTAATAATCTCATACTCTCCATGCCACGGAGGTGTGCCACTGTACTGGCCGTCAGAGTTGATCACTCGCCATATTAAAGGGCAACGAGAATGACTTTCCGGTGTAGAGAAGCAGTTGAGAGAGCTGAATACAAAAAAGTCTCCTGGTCCGGATGGAGTACCAGTCCGGTGGTTATACCAAGAGTATTCTGCGGCATTGGCCCCTTACTTAGCTTGAATTAATGGCGAATCATTAATTCAGTGCAAAGTTCCTAGCGATTGGGAAAAAAGCGCAGTTGACTCCCATTTATAATAAAGGAAAAGAACTGACCCACATAATTATAGGCCGATATCGTTGACATCAGTTTCCTGAAGAATTTTAGAGCATATTCTGAGCTTGAATATAGTAAATTTCCTTGGGACAGATAAGCTTATTTCTATGAATCAGCGTGGGCTTGGGAAATATCGATCGTGTGAAATTCAGCTTGCCCTTTTTCACATGAGATCTTGCAAGCCATGGATGAAAGGCAACATGCAGATTGTGTTTTTCTCGATTTCAAAAAGGTATTTGACGCGATACCACACCTCAGACTGCTAAACGAAAATACGAGCATATGGAATAGGTTCACAGGTTTGTAACTGGCTGGAAGACTTCCTAAATAATAGAACGCAGTACGTTGTTCTCGACGGCGAGTGTTCATCAGAAACGAGTGTATCGTCATGTGTGCTCCAGGGGAGTTTGATAGGACTGCTATTAGTTTCTATCTATATAAATGATCTTATGGACAGAGTAATTTGTAATTTGCGGCTGTTTGCTGATGATGCTGTGGTGTATGGGACAGTATCGTCTTTAATTGACTGTAATAACGTACAGGTTGACTTAGACAAAATTTCTAGTTGGTGCAAAGAATGGGAGCTAGCTCTCAATGTAGAAAAATGTAACGTGATTTGTGTGGGTAGGAAAAACATTCCCATAATGTTCGAATACAGCATTAGTAGTATGCGTCTTGAAACAGTCGCATCGTTCAAGTATCTAGGTGTAACATTGCAGAGCGATATGAAATGGAACGAACATGTAAGGACAGTTGAATAAGGCAGAAAACCGACTTCGGTTAATTGCAGGCTGTTCCAACTCGCGCGTTCGCCCTTGAGCTAGGGGGCGCTCACTTGGTCGTGGGGTACTGCTCGGCCATGAGCTGTCGTCTAGAAGTCAAGGTCTCACAGCTGCCGTGCCTACGTCACACGTAAAGGCCGCGGTCGCCAGCTGATTGGCCGGCCGCTGCGAGGCGGTGGGCGTGCCCCAGCGGACAGCCAGGGAGCTGGCAGGCGCGGCCTTTACGTGTGACGTAGGTACTGCCAGCTGTGAGTCCTTGTATTCTAGGTGGTGATGGTGGGGCACGTGGCTGCAGCGAGCGTATGTGCAAGTTAAGCAGCAGGATGGGCTGTGACGTCACCAGTTCCCGCCACGAGAAAGAAAGGCCCCAGCGCAGACGTCATGCTACGTAAGCAAGGTAGTTACGATCCGGCATGATCGCTAACCGATTGGCCGGTCACTGGGGCAATGCCCACTGCTTCATAGCGGCCAGCCACTGAGCTAGCGATCGCGCCGGCTTGGAACTACCTTGCTTATGTGCCATGACGTCGTGATGGGGGCCTGTATTTCTCGTTGGCTTCATCCCAACGAAGGGCACAAATGTTTCTGAAATAGCTGTAACTGAGACTGCCGTTTTGCACTGTGAAAATGTGCAACACGTGACACCAGGTCAATCTTCGTGGATAATATTATGTCTTTCGTTATTATGATCAATGTAAAACGATTTGATTTCACGACTGGAATTTAATAAACCGTGTTTATGGTAGCGTTATATTACATTTTTAAATGTCTGTTTCATGGAACCAACTTAAGGAGTATTTCTTATGAAATATATAAAGATTTTTCCCAATATTTTTAATTGATTTTAGAAGTTATTGATAGAGTATAAGAAGAAGCCAGATTATGACTGACTGATTTATAACTCTGATCCGGATCCCAGTTTCACCATGTCAATCGTAAATAAGGCAATACGAATTTTACAGTCAACTTCATAAGTATGATTTCTGTCTTAGAAAAAAGTACGTTTTCCATTTAAGTTCAAAAACTAGTAACTTTTCGTTTACACATAATAGCTTACATCATGCAAATTAGTAACACACTACCTTAATTGCGAATAATTAGAGGAGCCAAATGTCGCCTGTCTTAAATGTTCACCAAACTCCAAAAACCGTGGCAACAATTTGTTGAATAAAGACCAATCCTCCACTGCTCACAAGGACTGGCACAAATACTATGGTTTTCAATTTAGAAAGACAATAAAAATATGAATCCAATTTTGCTTCCACATAAATATTATAGGAATGTGATATGATTATAATGATGCTGTATATTTATTTTTAATAAATAAGTAAATAAATTTATTCGTATATTTTTTGCGCAAACAAGGGTTTTGTAACACACTGGATTGTGTGGACGCACATCTTTCAGTGAAGAAATACAGTTCTTTTAAAGAACAAGACACTGGGCTCTCCGCGACTAGACATTTTGGTTGTTGCCAGTACTATACATTGACGATAATTAAACGATCGCGTCTGTTTACTTATGCCCGCCGAGTACTGGCGTGCTTGACGTCAGCTTGCCCCACCACGAGGCCAACGAGAGAGACAGGCCGCGGCGCGCACGTCATATCACGTGATCAACTGAGGCCTGAGCCGGCGCGATCGCTAGCAGATTGGCCGGCCGCTGGGGCACAGCCCACTGTCTCATAAAGAGTAGCCAATCTGCTAGCGATCGCGCCGGCTCAGGACTAAGTTGATCACGTGATATGACGTGCGCGCCGCGGCCTGCCTCTCTCGTTGGCCTCGGCCCCACCATCACAGCTCCGAGCTGGGGTAGAGAGCGCTCGTGTGCGCTCCTGCTCGCGGAGCAGCCTGTTGGAACAGCCTGGTTTATTGGGAGAATCTTGGGAAGATGTACTTCATCTGTAAAGGAGACCGCGTATAAAACACTTGTACGACTACGTCTTGAGTATTGCTCAAGTGTTTGGGACCCGCAGCAGACCAGTTTAAAGGAAGACATAGTAGCAGTTCAGAGGCGAGCAGCTAAGTTCGTTACTGATAGGTTCGAACAATGCGCGAGTGTCACGGAAATGCTCCGGGAACTCAATTGGCGATCGGTGGAGGAAAGACGACGTTCTGTTCGAGAAATGCTGTTGAGGAAATTTAGAGGGCACGAATCTGAAACTGAATATAGAACAATCTACCTGCCGCCTTCTTACATTTCGCATAAAGATCACAAAGACAAGATGAGATAAATTAGGGCTCGTACAGTGGCGAATAGAATTCCCTTTCCTCGTTCTATTTGGGAGTGGAATAGAAAAGAAAATGCCTAGTAGTGGTACAGTGTACCCTCCGCCACGCACTTTACGGTGGATTGCGGAGTATATATGTAGATGTATTATGGTAGACCCATGGTGCCTCGCTCTACGTAAACGCCATGTAAATTAGAGAATAGACAGCAAAATCTCGTTGTGTATCATTCACAAATTACAATTGTAACCAATACCCGTATAAAAAAAGTTACCAAAGGTATATTGTGTATATGTCACCTGATCCCCTAATTAATTTGAGCATAATAGATGCATCGCTTACTGGTTCATAAATTTACCTTCGAGTTTCCTTCAGCATTCGTTTAAATAACCTGCAGTTTTCCTCACACTTTCTCATTCATGTATAGTGTTTCTTACAAATATTTTGTGTAATTTAAAGATCTCCTGCTGATGCTACAGTATATGTTGTATTAGCTTTTATGTCATGGTAAAGATATTTGGAAAAACAGTTCCTAAAAGTGAAATGGTTTATTGCCGTTTCAACAATGGAAACATTAGAGGATATCTATACTACACTATCACATTTGCATGGTCTGAGAATTACGACCGCGATGGAATTGCCGTGCGGTTCTAGGCGCCATTTCAGGGATTGCGCGGCAGCTCCCGCCGGAGGTTCGAGCCCTTCTTCGGGCAGGGATGTGTGTGTTTTCTTAGGGTGGGTTGAAGTTAAAGTAGTTTGCGAGTATAGCGACCGATGACCACAGTAGTTTGGTCCCATAGGTTAATAACATTTGAACACTGACATTTACGTTTTATACGTGTACAGCCCAAATCGTCTTTGGAAGTTTCCTGATTTGGGACCATGAGCAACACAAATTAGCGAATAAAAATACTGTAATGACAAGATACACTTTCTAGCAGTTAACAGGCATTGTCAGATTACTTGCCACTATGTGTTTGGTACGCAAACATAATTTCTATCAATATTTATCTTTGAGGTACTTTATTGCGATGGCTTACTTCTCAGTACTGAAAACTTAGAGATTTTCTTTTCTTTTTTAATTTACCCCATTAACGTTTGTACCTATATTCTTTT
The DNA here is from genome assembly GCA_026315105.1 of Locusta migratoria. NCBI lineage: Eukaryota > Metazoa > Arthropoda > Insecta > Orthoptera > Acrididae > Locusta > Locusta migratoria. The sequence continues at coordinate 587,866,597 of CM048755.1, read as the reverse complement.
AAAGCTCTGCGTATTTCATTTCCTTCTGTGCCAATTTTTCTAAGACGGATCCTCTACTGACACAGTTCAACAGAGACTCTTTCCTATTCTGTACTCCAGGCGAACATATTTTGCCTCCTCTTCCTCGATATCAGTTCTCTAGCACGAAGCCGAACTATAAAGTGAACTGCCCTTTGCACGCTGCTTGAATGCACACGTGTCACTAGGAAGCCTTTGATATCTATCGGCAACACGTAATAGCAGATGTGCCATCGCATACGGATATAGACTCGTCTTCCGTGAAATGCAACATACAAAAGCGGTGTGACCGTAGTAAATTGAGCCAGTCTGCGCAATTTAGTCGACAATTGTGCACCAAAAGGAACATGTAAACTGTGCCTCAGAATAAAATGACTGCTATGTGATTGAGCGGCGGTTTCATTACTGTATAAAATGGTGTTTTCTACATGGAACAATACATCTATAACATATCAAAAAGACATTGTAATGCTGCAATAAACTCCTGTTCTTGTAGTAATGGTAGCTACATGGTTTGTTCACAGTTCTAAATCGCCTTGAATGTAAGCATTCAATTATTCGATCAACGAAACTGTTTGCATTGGTTTTGGTTTTTGTATGCTACCTAAAACTACGCACAATAATTATGACATGTAATATGTAGATATCAGAATGACATTTTAACCATGAAACGGTGTATGCTCGGAAACTTTCTGGCAGATTAAAACTGTTTACTGGTCTGAGATTCGAATTCGGAACCTTTTCCTTTCAGAACAACACTTTTACCGAAAGAGCACACGACCGCTCTCCACAGCTCTACTTCCTCATTACCTCTTTACACAATGTAGGAAACGCGGTACTAACGAGTTGTAGGGCTGATTGTCAGATGCGGTAGGAAAGAACATTTGCCCGGAAGGACAATGGTCCCGAGTCCCAGTCTCAGTTCTGCATGAAGCTTTACTTTGCTAGCAAGTTTCTACAGTTAGAAATGTTACAAAGCGAATTTATTAGAAAACCATTAGGTAATTATACTTAGCCGTATGTATTATGCATACTATGGTGCACTGGACTTAGTTCTAGGTCAACCATTACGTAAAGTTCCTTATTTCTATCTATGGTTTGCAATATTCATTACTTTGCAAAGGTAACATAATCAGGTAATGAATACTACGAAAGTGTAAACTTAGTGAAATTACGAGTGCGCTGACTCTAGGATATAAAAGAAAAACGTCTTGCTCTGGGAAAATGCAGTTATTCACAAAATGTGATTCATATTGGAGATCATCCTTATCAGGGATACACGCACAGTCTTCCAGTTTTTCCCCCACACCTTAAGAAATAGGCATCTGGAAAAAATTTTCCGGCCACTGTGGCCAAGCGGTCTGCGGCGCGCCAGTCACAGTCTGCACGGCCTCTACGATCGAGGGTTCGAATCGTCCCTCGGGCATACATGTTTGTGTCGTCTTTAGTATAAGGTAGTTCATAAGTAGTTTGTAAGTTTAGGTACTGATGACCCCATAGTTAAGTCCCTTAAAAGTCGCAGCAGTAACCGACCTAGTGTCTGCGTCAGAACCTGTTGTCTTATATAGGCGTTTCCGACCGCCACGCCGTCCTCTGAATATTTTCATATCTCTGTGTTTGAATACACTTCCCTATACCTGTATCTTTGAATTTCAAGAAAAAAATTATAAAGGAAAATGTTCAAACGTTTGTAAACCAATGGAACCAGCCTGCTGCGGTCATCAGTCCCAGGACTTACAAACCACTCTAAACTAAATTATGCTAAGAACAACACACACACACACACACACACACACACACACACACACACACACACACACACACACACACACACACACACACATTCTAGAGGGAGGACTCGTTAAGTAAATAAAATTTTCAGTAGTGTCTAGAATTATTCTCTGAATGATCGTTCTTGTCACTGAGTAAATGCATAAAGCGTTGCGTAGAGACATTGTCTACCATCTGTTGCCCCAAACCAAGTTTGAGTGAGCAAACAATAATTATTGCTTCCTTAACTGTGTATAAGACAATTATCTTTTTTTGTAATAAATCTTTACTGATAATAAACTACTTTTCTAACATTTTTTTAACAACAAAGATGTTTCTGACCAATGAATAACAGTAAAATGGTGTACTACTTAAACTTTCGAATACTATCATTAAAAATATACAGTTGCGCTGTACACAAAGATGAAATATTTTAGAAAGTCATTTATCTATGATATCCAATGCTTTAAAATAACTTGTCTGCCTTCATGATTGTCTGTCAAGTGAGTAATAATATACTTTGCAGTACAGAACTGATTAAATTGTATTTTATTCATTAATTTTTCATATAGTTGGAATATAATCGCTAAGATGAACTGCCAACATTTAAAAAAAACAACTGTTTCTCCTTGTCGCCTGTACCATTAATATTTATTTACACACTACCAGAATTAATGTGTACCTCATACTGATTCATGTACAATTCCAAGTATGATTTCTCCTACTTCTGTAGATTCTGCAACTCTCGTATTCTATTAACGATGTAGCATGAAATCTTAGACATCCGATTTGTCTTCAGTTTTATGGACTGCCTCAGTGAAAAGTGGTTGGAGTAAAAAAGGTTCGCTGGTGAAGGAAATTAGCATAATTTCAGGAAAATTGAACTGCTTACTGTCGATTCAGTTGCATAAGCACAAATGTAAATACTATCTAGATGTACTGGACCAAAGGTAATGTGGTGGTGCACTATTTAAAGTTCTTATTTGTCTTCGTAGTGACCACCTATGTGCAAATTTATAAATTTTCTAACGCGTTTCAATTTATGGGATTATTGCTACGCCGTATCACACCACTTGGTTCATAACACTAAATTTCGGCCAGCAATACCAAGGGATGTGACAAACTGCGCACTATTAGGAAAAGTTCTATTTCTTGCTATGATGTTGACAATGATTCTGTTTTATAGGTCTGACGCTTTAATGCACGAAAGCAATGGGGTTCATGAGATGATACGGCTCTTTGTGCTCCTTTTAGAATGACCATATCAGCTAACAACTGGTGCAATAAGTTTGTTTTACATAAAATTAAAAGAAGATGGCAACGGTGACACTCAACTACAATCACATACATACAACCTCTGACAATAAAGTTCGGTGAATAGTCCTGTTACATTAACGTAGATGAACTATGAACTACAGTAATCTTACTGTTTTTCGAAATAGTCACCTCCCATACTATGCACCGCTAAGCTCTGGGATACATTATCTGGAAACTTTGTACGTAGTCTTCCTTTGGGATGGTGTTCAAAACCCTTTCACGATTCGTTGGATATCAAGAATATCGTCAAATCTCTTTCCTTTCAAAGCGAGTTTGAGTCGAGGGAATAGGAAGAAGTCTGGAGGATTGAGATCTGGCGAGTACAGTGGATGTTCAAGATGCACAACCCTCTTTTTCGCCAGGAACTGTTTAACGATATTGGCTGTAATCAAGCGAGCGTTATTGTGAAACCTGAACATCCACCATAATCACCGTTTCTCAGTCCTCAAGACTGGATCCTAATCCCTCGACTCAAACTCGCTTTGAATAGAAGGAGATTTGACGATATTCCTGACATCCAAAGAAAGTGACTAGGCTTTTGAACACCATCGCAGAGGAAGACTTGATGCAAAGTTTCCTTGACATGTATCGCAGAGGACTATGTTACAGGACTATTCAACGTACTTTATTGTCAGAGGTTGTACAGATTCCCGTCAAGAATAACAACAATATTTTCACTTATTTCTTTTTTTCCACTATGTTTGCGATGTAATAACGTTACAGTAATTAACTTCTATGTTGTAAGTAAAGTCCATTGCTTCAGAAGATATTTAACTGTGTGTATTGTAGCCACTTCTTTCCCTTACCTTTTCCTTCGTTTTTAAAACGTCTTATCTCATTCAGGAAACTGATTTCGTTTGTGTTAAAATTTTTAACGCTTCATTAAGGTAAAATGCATTAAGGGACTGTTGACCTAGATGTTTATTCCCCTCAAAACAACATCAACAAAATGCATTAAATATATGGTAATCGATCTTGTAAGGGACAGGATAAAGACGTGAAAAAATATAAAATTGCTACTAATAGTCGACGTGGAAGTAGTACGATGTGCGGAATAACAGAGAGGTACGAGATCTGTTGACGAAAGAAAACAGACCAAGACCTGCCTAAGTACGGCATCTAAAAACATTTTTTGTGGTTCCAAGTAGCGAGGGCTCAAATTGTTCACGTGTTGCTCCTCCTCCACGGTTCTGGCTCTTGGTCTCCACGTAGAGGGTTCTTCTTCTTCATCATTATCATTATCATCATCATCATCATACCTTTCAGCGTTCAGCCTGGAGTATAGACCCTTTTATAAAACTCTCTCACGATTACCTATTCAGTGTTAATAATTTATGCCTCGTCTGATATTAAGCTGTTACTTCAAAATCATTCCTGACCGAAGCATAATATTTTCTCTATATCAACTCCTTCCACCTTGTACTGCCGACCCCACGAGTCTCTTAGATAACTTCGCTTCTTAGATGATCCGATCATCTAAGCTGTTCACTCAAACTACTTCATTTATGTTGTTCATTTCCTCATTATGGACACCCTTCTGCCATAGTTCCTAAAGTTCCATGCAATAATTCTTGCTACTTTAACATCTGTAACGTAAACGTAAATAAGATAATGTGTATCCTTGCCTTCCCTCCCATATAACAAATTTGGTCGAAAGATTTGAATGGTGCAGTGATAACTTAGAGTTGGTACTGTCTTCCGCTGGTTTAGGGCGCCAGGTCACGGATTATACGGCCGCTCCTGTCTGAGGTTCGCGTCCTCCCTCTGTCATGAGTGTGCGTGTTGTTTTTGGCATAAGTTAGTGTCAGCAGTTTGTAAGTCTAAGAACCGATGACTTTAGTAGGTTGGTCTCTTAGGTTTAGAGACATTTGAACATGTTTTTCTCTTACTTTGTTCTTGCAGAAGAGAGTAGATGGTAACTGAGCGCTCACTGCATTAGATTTACTACACCTTGATTTCAGTTCTTTCACTATTTTCTGAGATAAAATACATCCTAAGTACTTGTAATTGTCCACCTGTTCTAGCTCTGTTCCTCCTATTAGGCGCTCAATTTATTTAAATTACTTTCACAAGGCATTACTTTTGTTTTGTAGATGCTGATATTCATACAAAACCCTTACATTTCTGACAAGTCTCTCCAATATTAGTTTGGAATTTTACAATCGAATCTGCTATCAGTGAAACTAAAATCCTTCGATGTATACCGCCGCCTCTTACGCGTCGGGTGCATCTCATCAGCAATTGGAGATTAATACCCAATAGAAATGTTTGTTATTGAGAGACAATATGCCAAAAATGTCACTGTTATTGCAATGAAGCTGATAGGCAGTCAATTGTTTCATGATATCCGTAGAGAATATTCTTGACATAATTATGACAGTCTTGAGAATGATAATCTTAATAATAAAATCCGAATGCCGTTTTTTCAATTGCGTCTTGTATTCGACGTGTACATTATGAAGCACAGCTGCATATCCAGAACTTCAGTTAGTTCAATTTTTTGAAAATCTATGGGACTTAACTGCTTTGTTATTAGTCCCTAGCTTACAAACTACTTAAACTAAGTTAAACTAACCTAAGGACAACACACACACTCATGACCGAAGAAGGACTGAAACTTCCGACGGCGAACGGCCGCGCGCACCGCAGCACGGCGCCTCAGTGCGCACGGCTATTCCGCCGCGGCTTCAGTGAGTTATCGGAGGGCCTTCACTGTGATGTCGATATGATAGACATTCCTTTTCATTGCATATTCATGAAGAATCCTAATAAAGACGCCACAAAAATGTTGTAGACATGCTGAATTCATAAAGATGACACAACGCGTTTCAACGCAGTGCCTTTGAAAACTGTGTGTACATAAACTTCTATAAATAACACGAGGAAGACACTTTCGCCCAGAAACGTGAGGAATTTGACCACCATGGGGTAAGGTGAAGTAGAGGGAGCTGACGCTGTAGGGGGCAGAAACAGATACCAAGACGAAGACAATTAGTCGATGTCTTACGCTGTAAGGGGACATTTCATTCATTTTCAGGTTACATGTATAAGTTTTATGACTCTTCTGTGCATTTTTCTTGATGATAGGAGAAAAGCATTTTTAAACCGACAACTTTCAAAATCTGGCTCAATCCATAAAAATTCCATAACTTTTTCAGGAACAGGAAGTCCAGGCGAATATAACCACTACCAGTCAACGAGCGGTTCAGCTGGACCAGAGGATCCAGTCCATTCCATGTAGAAACAGCCTACACCAATAGAGAGCCACCGCCAGCTTGCACGGTGCCGCGTTCACAATGTCTCCATGACTTCGTCGGATCTGCTCCATACTCCAAACTTATAATCAGTACTTACCAACCGAAGCCGGGATCTAATGACCCAGCCATCGTTTTCCAGTCGTCTAGGGCCCAACAGATATGCTCACTAGCCCAGAGCTGCGTTGCTGGCGAAGTCGTGCTTTTATCAAACTCGATCCAGTCGGTCGTCTATTGCAATTATTGGCAAATTGCGTCGCAGTGTCCTAACGGATACGTTCCACATCGATTTCTGCTGTTATTTCGGGCAGTTTGGCTCGTCTGTCGGCAGCGACCACTCTGCGCTGATGACGCTGCCGTCGATTATTTAGAACAGGCTGCGTTGTCCGCGGTGAGAGGCACATCTGATATTCTCGACACACTTGTAACTCTGTGTCAAATTCACTGACGATTTCTGAAATGAAATGTCTCATGCTTCTAGCTGCAACTACTACCGTGCGTTCAAAGTCTGTTTATTTCCGTCGTTCGTCCATAATGACGACGGAAACCCTTTCATGCGAATCACCGGAGTACAAACGAGAGCTCCACCAGGCTCCGCCCTCTTACCTTGTGTACGCGACGCTGCCTGCATCTGTATCTGTACTTAGGGGTACCCCATGACGTTTGGCACCTCCAATGTCATATCATTTTAAGTAATAACTAGAGGACCCGTGCGAATACTTCGCACAGTTAGTGGAATGACAAAATAGTTGGAAAAAATGGAAGCAAAGTTGAATGTTCACGCACAGATTTCTTGAGAATCAATCAATCCAAGTGTTCGAAAGTGCAAATGAAAGAGCTTGATACGCTGAGTGTTTTTGGGTCAAAAATAACTGCGTACCTTAATTAGAACTGAAGATATCGTACAACAAACCGATTAAAGTATTCAGTGCAAGGAAAGAAGGCTACGGCGTTTGAATAAAAATAAAGGATGGAGAGACTTGAGTTAATTCTTATACATGACAAATCTGCGAATGAATACATTTCGTTTAAAGTGAAAATGAAGGAAATCGGTCGGATAGAACGGCCTGACGGACTGACTTTAGTTTAAAGCAAGGTCATTCCCATAAGAAATATACAGAAGGAAATCTCGTTTGAGTATAAAAAAAGGAAGGCGAGAGTTATGTAAATTCTGATACTTGATGACAAATCTGTGGATGAATACCTTTCGTTTAAAAGAAAAAGAAGGAAATCGGCCGGGTAGTTTGGTGTGGCCGATTGACTTAATTTTCGTAGATTCTTTTAATATATCGCCGCGGTGGAGTAGCCGAGCGGTCTAAAGCGTCTCGCTGCGGAGCGCGCGGTTGCTCGCCGTGGCGGTTCGAGTCCTCCCTGGGGCATGGGTGTGTGTGTTGTCCTTAGGTTAGTTTACCTAGGTTTAAGTAGTTTGTAAGCTACGGACTGATGACCACGCAGTTTCGTCCACTAGATTTACAAACATTTGAAAATTTGATTTTCTAAAAATGTTCAAATGTTTGTACAACTTATGGGACTTAACTACGGGGTCATCAGTCCCTAAGCTTACAAACTACTTATGAACTAGCTAAGACTAAAGACGGCACAAATATCCATGCCCGAGGGGGGATTCGAACCCCCGACCCTAGTGGCCGTGCTGACCGTGACTGGAGCGCCTCAGTCACCTCGGCCACCGCGGCCGGCTTTGATTTTCTTTTAATATATAAGATTATAAAGTGTAGTTGTCCTAGCAGCCAACCTAATCTACTTAATAAGATATACTGCAACCTTTCTATGGTATTTTGTTAGGATTCGATGGATTATGGTAGTCGCGTGGGAGTGGGCGAGCGGTCTAAAGCGCCTTGCTACGGAGTGCTGCTCCCCGTCGGAGGTTTGAGTCCTTCCTCAGGCTTGGGTGTTTGAGTTGTTGTTAGTATAAGTTAGTTTAAGTAGTTTCTCAGTCCATATTCATGGGATGTATGACATTAACTGCGAATGTGTAAAGTTGAAAATGTGTACCCAGCCGGGAATCGAACCCGGGTCTCTTGCTTTCTTGGCAGTTGCGCTGACCTCTACACTACTGGGGACACAGCGATCACAACTGCATGGAATTACTGAAGTACTAGCAACTTACAGTTTGTAAGTCTAGACACTGATGACCACTGCATTTTTATGCCATGCCTTTTCAAACATTTGAACATTTGAAAATGGCAATCATTACTTTGAATAAAGGAACTAAATTTTCCTCTCAATATTTTAATTATAATTGAAGTTCATCGGGACTTTATTCAATAGTCATTCCATAATGAGTAATAAGTAGTAGTTTACAATGCGCTGTATGTTGTGTAGTCAATGGTGAGCATAAAGGTTACAGCAAAATTAGATTGGGTGATATAAGAGAATGTCTCCTAATGCAGATTCTCTAAAGCTAGAATATTGGAACACCAATAATTACAAAAATCATTTAAGAGATGTTCCAACGCTTGAAATAAATCTTCGAACACCAAAAACACTTTAATATGCCTCAACTAGTATTGGGTAGGTATTTTATTTTTCTTGATACATGCACATCAGTTACGAACTTCTTCGTTTCATATAGGATATCGAACAATGAATAACTGCAGAGAATGAATCCGTCTGAGGCTAGCGCACAAGATTGATGCTGCATGATTATATTATCTATGATGTATGAAATTTCCGCACGAATTGTGGAATAAAAGCGTTGACATAATTTGAATTATGTGGCAAATGTGCTCGAAAACAGAGTTTCCCCTTTCAGTTACTGTATGAACTGTGTGGGTAATCAGCCTAGTTTCATATTCCTTGGGTGAGCAAAGGTGTTAGCAGTGGAGGTGAAAACCTTCTAACAAGGTAAGTCCTATAATTCCTTACAACAGGTCATTTACACTGTCAGCCAATGCTAAGCATGCTTTTCGGATCTATGTCTCAAAGCAAGCACCAGTGATTGTCTCTAGTTACGGTGAGGTTTTTACACGCAGCCTTGAAGTTGCGTAAATACGCAACCGGAGAACCCTGCAAGAATGAGAGAAGATAGCCACTAGCAACTGTGCCAGCCAAGACGGTAATAGAAAATCTTAATAACGATTCTCCTTAAAAGGTGACTTTAAGCAGGTGGCAGTACAAGAAAGTAAAATAAAAGAATAACGTGCAACATTCCGTGTCACATTCTCAGGGCTATGACGTTGAGAAGTCTACTGTCTACCGAATTCGTCAAGTAAACAAACAGTTCTTCTCCGCGGAATCATTTTTTTAAAATTTTCTTCTGATTTTTCTTTCGTTCACAATACAGGAAGATGAGTGACAAGGATAAATATAGCTCATTAATGCAACTTCCATATTAGAGTAGGGCAGAAATAGATTAAGTAGGGAATACAGCCATTGAGATTGCTTGTACATAATAATTAAATCAGTATACACTCACAGGAAACTAACTTCAATGTCCCTGGCACATCTGTGCTAAGGGGCTACGGACCTTGTAGGAAGGCTGAGACAGGGCTAATAATGGAGGGGTGTGTAGACCACCCTGACACCCCCTTGACTCTGACGCCCTGCCAGACGTGGCATATAATTATATCAATCACGAAGCAGCACGTTCTTTATTTGTGCCATCTCGTTACGCAGCAGCACTCAAAGGTATCATTAAAGATCTCCTTCACCTGTTTTCCTTAGCGGATATTTTACTGTACGTAGTATAAACTGCTCAGTAGAAGTTTCGTAATAGCATCTTGAAATTCATGATTTGTGTTATTTTTATCTAAAACCCTCCCATGACAGTAAACTGATACGTACAACAAGCTGACTAATGGAGTTTATATATATATATATATATATATATATATATATATAGTGTGTGTGTGTGTGTGTGTGTGTGTGTGTGTGTGTGTGTGTTGTTCTTAGGTTAGTTTAAATAGTTTTTAAGCCTAGTAACTGATGACCACAGTAGTGTGGTCCCATAGATTTACAGACATTTGATTTAAACTATTATTTCACCCAGAATGCAAATAGTACAGCGCACTTTGGCTCCAGTTGTTAACAGGACAACATGGCATATCTACATTTTTTAGGCTGTCGACATCCATAGAAGAATCATTTCGAAAACTGAGCTCACCTTGTCTCATGAAAAAGTCAACCACGGAACAAACATCACAGCCACGTCTTTCGAACGGCAGACTGAAGACTGGAAATGACATACACGTTACATGCGCCAGGATATCGAAAATACAAGAATTTATCTTTTTACGTAACGTATTTGCATTCGAAAACTTGCGAGGGCGATTCGGAAAGCACGTTCTGGTCTTTCACGTAACGTGAATGCATCGTCAAAACCCAGCTTGGTGGCGCCGTGATCACACATTGGACTCGTATTCGCGAGGACGGCGGTTCAAACCCACCTCCGGCCATCCCAGTGATTTTTATAAATCACTCTAGGCAAATGACGGGATTATTCCCCTGAAATGACATCGCTGATCTCCTTCCCCATCCATAACAAAAACAATCCGAGCTTGTGCTCCGTCTCTAATGACCACGTTGTCGACGGGACGTTAAACCCTAATGGACTGACTTACCTTTAGCATTGCCATTTTTTTCATTGTGTGGCTTCGTTCAGTACGCTCCCGGAAGTATAACTGTGAGGCTGTATTCGGCCATTTCTTTCAGTCATACAGGTGTTTTTAAAATGTGAGCTGCAGTAGAATTTTTGCAAGTCAATATCGTGTAAGGACACACTAACGTTCATAATGAAAAACGAAGTGACCCGCCATGTGTTATGAATGCCGAGGAGCTACTTGACTCAGTATGTGCTGTCACTTGTATGTATGTTTCTGTGAAGAAGAACTGCAGATATTTAGGAAGTTTTGTCTATTAAGTTATTATAATATACAATACCATATGAAGTGGTAGCAACTCCAGGTCACAATTCATATTGGGTATATCTCACGAAAAGACTATGAGGATAAAATGAGAGATTTTACAGCCTTCACGAATGCTGACCTGCAGTCGTTTTTCACGTTGATCATACGCGAGTGGAATAGGCGTAGGAGGTAGTGTCAGTGGTACACGAAGTTCCGTCTGCTGCACACCGTGAGGTGGCTTGCTGAGTATAGATGTAGATGAATGCTGAGATGAAACTGACAACGGCGAAAGTGTGGTGTGCTGACTCCACGCTCCTCCATACTTACCCGCATCCAAGGGAAACAGTCGCCTAAGAAGGTCAGTTTATTATGTACTAGCTGAAAATCCGGCGTTTCCCTGGTATTTATTTATTTACTTTTTCCTGCCTCGAGTTAGTACTTTTCCTATTCTTTCTCTCTCTGTCCATCCTTTTTTTCTAAAATAATGTTATATTTATCGGAAAATATATAAGAAACAACGTTGTCTTGCATAATGTACAAAATTATAAGTGTAGTATCCAAACAAAGAGAGATATTAGTAAAAAAAAAAATTATATAAAATTCGTACGATCTCATATTTATTGAATTATATGTTGTAGAACTGTATAAGTTTGCAATTAGCAGTAAAGAAGTAATAGATTACAATTTGGTGCATAATGGGACGGTTTTCCATGAAGTTTACTGTTTATGTCCTTATATCTCATGAACTACGTGTCGTACTGTGATACAATTTAGAAGGTACATTCAAATATATGTGTCTATACTGTCTGTAAAATTTACTGTGGCTACAATTCTTAGTGCAGAAATTATAAATTGAAACGTCATTCCGAATGCCTTAGTTTTAGTCCATGAACAGGGGAAAATTAGTAAGCGAGTAACTTTTTCCCTTTCATAATTTTGCTATGGTTGTCAGCGATAAATAGTTCTATAAAGTTTGGAAATTATTTTTGAAGATTGTTGTAAATTGCTAAGTAATATCGTTTTTATATACTGTATTCATAAATTCTCGTCGCATTATGTGGCAGTTTCTTGCAACTACTGTCCTTTATGACCTTATATCTCTTGAACTATGTTTCGTATGTCGTTCTCACCATTTCAGAAATGTTACCTCATGGGAAGGAAGATTTGTACTAAATTTCTATGAAATCGATCTAGTGGTTTAGGAGGAAATGTGCATAAATGACGCATAAAGCTGAGTATTCTCACGCGGCGTCCTCTCATTATTTATGACATCATATCTCCTGAGCTTTTAGATTTGCTGTTTTGTTTTTGGGTCAGGAACCTTTGTGGGCGTACGGTGAACAGTACACCAAAGTTTTATTGCAATCGAATGAATGGTTTATGAACACTTAGAGGATATATATATATATATATATATATATATATATATATATATATATATATATATATATATATATATATGCCTTTAATACCACTTCCACCTGTCACAATATCCAACGGCAGGTAACTGTTGATCACATGGTATTCAAACACCGTGTCTACATTTCCAGTGATTGGCTACATGTGTTTGGGCTACTTACCTGGAAAATAAAACAAAGCTCGTGGCGAAATTTACGTATTATAATACTTGACTACATGGTGCTGTTAAATGGAAAGGACTGCCTCATGTGAAATCTGTTAGACAAGAGAGACGCTGCGAAGTTAATGGCGCCAGATGACAGTAGATTGTAACCCACGCTGGCAACTCTTATAACTACAAACAGCGTGAGAACAAGATGGGCGTTCTTGTATTATACGCCAGCTGCCATAATATCGGAAATTTTTATTCTGGACGAAGGCTATGAGTGCTGTTACGCTGAAGACGTCTCTCACTGGACGGAAATTCATCTACCTGGAGGACAGACTGAGGAATTCCAATAACAAAGCTGCGAAGCAGGAGCAGGCAAAAATGGAAAGATAAGATGTGAGGGAAGTGAGAGGAATAAGAAAAGAATGTGAGTTTGCATTCTGGAGTAAGATCCCTGCATTCTTTCCGATGTATTGTGAGACACACGTTTCCCACTCCAAGCTACATGGATATGCCCTTCAGTCCGATAGAGAAACATTTAAGCAGCCGACTGTTCTTCAGTGTCTGACGTCAGCCGTCAAATATTACACTAGCAGCACCTCAGCGAGTTTGTCTCTGCTGACAATATTCGCTGAGAGCCTGAAGCCAGGAATGTCGTGTTGGTCGCCTCGCGCACTATGACAGAGATTGTCAGCCCACGTGTAAAAAGCCTAAATTGTCTCCATATGGCCACAAAACACAGACATTATAGGAAAGACAAGAAATGCGTTCGCAGCTACGAATATGAATCAGCCTCAGCTGTAAAATTTAATGGTATGATGAAAATTTGAGCCGGATCAGGGCTAGAACCCGTATTTCCCGCTTTTCGAGAGCGATCGAGTTAACCATTATGGTATCCGCAAAACGCCTACCGGACCGACCCAACTTCCATATGCCACACACTGCACATGGCAACCAGCGCTAAATGCAGAAAAATGTAAGGTGATGCAGATGAGTATTAGAAACAACCCTGTAATGTTCGAATACAGAGTCGCGTCAATTAAATACCTAGACGTAACGCTGCACAGCGATATGAAATGAGACGAGCATATAAGGACAGTGATGGGTAAGGTGAATGATCCACTTCGCTTTATTGGGAGAGTTTCGGGAAGGTGTGATTCGTATGTAAAGGAGATCGCATATAAAACGCTTGAACTACCCCGTCTTGAGTATTGCTGAAGTGTTTGGGATCACCACCAAATCGGTTTAAAGGAGTCACTGGAGGGAAGGCGTCGTTCTTTTCGAGAAACACTGTTGACGAAATTTAGAGGGCCGGAATTTGAGGCGGACTGCAGAAATTTTCTACTGCCACCAACCTACAGTTCGTGTAAAGACCACAAGGATAAGATCAGAGAGATTAGGGCTCGTATGGCCGGCCGCGGTGGCCGAAGGGACTGAGGCGCTACAGTCACGGTCTGCACGGCCACTACGGTCGGGGGTTCGAATCCCCCCTCGGGCATGGATATTTGTGCCGTCATTAGAATTAGTTATTTCATAAGTAGTTTGTAAGTTAAGGGACTGATGACCCCGTAGTTAAGATCCATAAGCTATACAAACATTTGAACATTTTTAGGGCTCGTATGGATGTATACAAGTATTCGTTTTTCCGTCGTTCTATATGGTAGTGGAACAGGAAAGCAAATAACTAGTAGTGGTACCCTCCGCCACGCACCTTTGGGTAGATTGCGATGTTTGCAGATGTAGATGAAGATGCCCATGAGTGCTTGTACATTTCACTACGTAGGTACTGAGCAATAATAGACGTTTACTACAACTGTCACAAACCTTGCCCATGTGAATGCTTTGTGCTCTGTCCATGTGTATTACTTTAACTAATGCAAATGTCATTCAGACCTGCAGGGTATTTTCATTTTGTACATTGTTAAATACAGACAAGGCACATCGTTTTTTAACCCAAAGGAAGGCAAGCGGCATGTGTAATAAATATCTCACAATGTGTGGGATTAATGTAATGGAATGTACGAGCACTCATGGGAAGATGGGGCGGTCTGGGAAACTTTTGCGGATATGTAATGGTTAACACGAACGCTCGCGAAAAGCGGGAAATCTGGGTTCGAGTCCTGGTTCGGCTCAAATTTTCGTAAGTGACGATTACATTATACAGTTGATGCTGATTAAAATTCGCAGTTACGAATACATTTATTGTACCTCATTTGACGGAAGGACATTTGTATCAGTATCATCGATAAAATAGACACCGAACGACTTCTGAAAATTATAACTGTTGTCTGCCTACTAGTATTATACTAGCACTGGCATCGAAGTTGTTTTGTTTGTGTCACTTCGTTCGGTGAGGTGCTGTAATACTGATACGTAGTCTAAGTTTCTACGTGACTAAACCGCGCGGGAGTAGCCGAGCGGTCTGGAGCGTCACGTTACGGATCGCCTCCCGCGTCGGAGGTTCGAATCCTCCCTCAGGCTTGGATGCGTGTGATGTCCTTAGGTTAGTTTAACTTGGTTTAAGTAGTTAGTAACTCTAGGGACTGATGACCAACGTAGTTTGGTCTCATAGAATACAAACATTTGAACATTTTCTACGTGACAAAATTCTAAAATGTGGATATACATGAAAACTGACAAGTCAATCGAGGAATAATTGAGACTGAATAAGGTTGCACTTGGCACATCCGTGAGGGGTGCACTGTATCTGACTCTACTGGATCACATACTCACGATGTTTAAACTAGGCAGTAAAGCTACAGAAGTAAAGTTGAAAACATCACATTTCAGATAGCTGGTAGAAAACAGTGTCGAAACAGCATATTGGTTAAACACCACAGTGACGCAGAAGCAGGCAATCCAAAGAGACCGGAGGGGGAGCGCCGAAGTCAATTGGTGGTAGCCACTGGACGCTGCGTTCAGCTGCTTCGCAGGCGTGTTTGTGAAGATAGACCGTACGTGCCGATACCGAGCTAGTCGGCAATCAGTACACGGTGAATATCGCTAGGTTCATCGACACGTTCCAGACTATTCGGCATGACATACTAACATTTCTGGTACCATGAAATCAGCAGGAAACAGCAGTACGGTATAAAGATCGTACAAACTAATGCGTCATCATTGAGTAGCTGGGCAGACAGGTGACGTTGAGTAAGTGCCAATTTACACTTCTCCGATGACGCAGCCACCTTTACCTCCGGTATGTCATACACAGCTGCCTGCAGCCCAATCACTTTAGCATCTGAGCGCTCCCACCGTGCTGCTATTCCCGGAGTACATCGCTAGGATCCTGCTGTCTCTACTACCACAGGGGTACCAACAGAAGACCACTAAACTCAGAGTCCGAAAGTGTGACGCAGCCTACTATCCTCGCAGCAACATCCGACGTCCACTGTTTCACCGTGAAGATGGCAACGCGGAAGCGACCGCAGTAGTGAGGCTACAGAGTTCACCTCCGGCAAACATCGCGACATCCACCACGTCGCTATCGTCCTTGCAGCTCCAACCTGTAAATAAGCCTCGATAAATAAGTCACTGGAACCATTATCGGACCTTGTTCAGTTGCACAACATATCCTCCTTCAGCAGAGAATCCCAGCCACCATAAGACAGCGCCGGTTACAACTAGTGTCAGGACGACTGCTGAGGATGAAGATGAATATGGACAGCCATACACATTGATCTTTTTTCAGCAAGGAAGTTCTGGTAATCAATATGAGTAAGTTTCGAGTTCAAAGTTTTTTTTTGACCTGTATGGTTGAGTCCCCACCTGTCTTCCTACTTAATTCTTACTTTTCGATACGGTACACGGTTTATCTGAAATGGTAGTGACACTCGGTGTTAATGAATCAGGCGGTCCAGTTACAAACAGAATTGGAGCAAACTATGGTGGAAAGAAAAAAACGTCGCTTCCTATGAGCTTACAGAATATGATACTACAAACAATTGTAGGGTGGTCTCCTGCCGAAATAATGGCCGTCGTCGATTTTGATACCTGGCTGCATACCCGTCAGTTTTTCGAAGTTGTTATTCGCCAGGAGAAATTAAGAAATGACAATTAGCGGATCAGTTAAGATATCTAGGTTCTGAAGTATTGTCGGCGGAGGCCGGGATGTACAGGGTGCTGCCAAGACTGGAGGGTATCATCTCTCTAGGGAAACTGGCCTCAGTATTCCAGACCGAAATCACTGCCATCGGGGCGTGTGTGTAGGAGAATTTGCGTAGGTGCTACAAAGACCGTAGCATCTACATTTATTCAGACAGCCAGGCAGACCAGAAATCACTGGCAGCTCCTGCGAAAAGATCTAAAATTGTTGCAGAATGTCACAAGGTTCTGGTAGAGCTTGGGGAAAGCAATAGGGTAAACCTAATGTGGTTCCTTGGCCGTTCTGGGATCAATGGCATGAACAAGCCGACAGATTAGCCAGTATGGCGGCAGAGATTCCATTCATAGGACCGGAACCTGTCCTGACAATCACTAAGGCAATAATCAAATTGGAGCTACGTAACTGGCTCAGAAGACAGCACGTAGCATATAAGACCAAAGTCTACAAATAAAAGCATGGTAAGGTAATGATGCCAAAGCTATATTTTAAAAGAAGCTCTGTAATCCTGAGCTAGAACAGGAAGGAGTTTAAACTCATGGTTCGATTGATGGCAGGTCAATGGAACTTAAAAAAAACCTGCATGCAATGGGAATAACAGTAGAGGATCCAAGACGTAGGATCTGTGACGATGGAAATGAAACCGCTTCGCGCCTAATCTTAAATGCATTGCATTGGAGAGCAACAGGCACAGAACATTACGGACAACCAGACACGAAGGGGTTGTGTCTAATGAAGAACTGGTAAAGGGACTGTTTAAGGGCATTGGTTGGCTGTACTAGATATACAGGGAGCGATATCGCACAATAAACTCAGTTTCGGTGCGGGCAGTGGCGGGTTGGACCAAAACTGTTTTGGTTTCCCTGGAAAAATCAATCAATCAATCAATCAATCAATCGTCATCGGAAGTGAGTACTGAAATGGTTCGACGACTTTCTGTCGGTTCTTCCGAGTGGGGCCAACAACAATACGGCAGCCGAGATAGTGGCAATAACAGAAAGTCGCTATAGAGGGGGGTGCCGCGGTGGAGTGGCCGAGCGTTCTAAGACGCCTTGCTGCGGAGCGCGCAGTTGCTCGCCGTCGGAGGTTCGAGTCCTCCCCGTTGCATGGGTGTGTGTGTGTGTGTGTGTGTGTGTGTGTGTGTGTGTGTGTGTGTGTTGTCCATAGGTTAGTTTAACTTGGTTTAATTAGTTTGTAAGCTTAGGGACTAATAACCAAAAAAGTTAAGTTTCATGGATTTACAAATATTTGAACATTTGCAGAGGGGGTTGGTGTTGACTCTACCAAACGAGTTACACAAGCAGATGGGTTCACATAGTGTAGTGAGCAGGTAGTGCAGTGCAGCAACAACGTCACTTACCTGAAGCTATTGAGTCGAGAGCCATACGTAGGGTGAAAAAAGAAAGTGTTTGTATAGCTTATGAGAATTAACTACGGGGTCATCAGTCCCTAAACTTACAAACTACTTATGAACAAGCTAACACTGAGGACAGCACAAATATCCATGCCCGAGAGGGGAGATTCGAACCCCCGACCGTAGTGGCCGTGCAGACCGTGACTGACGCGCCGCAGTCCCCTCGGCCACCATGGTCGGCATGACGGGTGGAAGCGGGACAGATATAGAGGGATGTGGCTGCAACTATTGGATGCCCCAAAATCTATTTTCCAAGACCTGGGCGCCATTTAAGACAGCATGAACCGTTAGAAGAAGGCGTAATTATGAAGTGATATGACAAATGGTGTACTGTAACTTGGGCACTCTTTCCTGCTCACCTATGCAGCTATAACTCGTTGGAGAACTGTGGAGAGAACAGCGACTCGGTACTTTAAGGTCTTTGAACGACACTGCTGAGCAAGAGAAAAAAAATAAGTCACAGACTAGTGATCAGAGGATGGAAAATGGGGCAAAACAAAAGCTTGTTTAAACGGACTAACGAGAGCGTAAAGAAACAGTCAAAGCAGGGGTAGGTCGACGCCAGAGCGCTAACGCCCGGAGCAAAACGCCGGCCGTATAAACAGCGCGGGGGCGTCACGTAATGAGACAGTGCAAGCGGGTAATTTGTGTTGGCTGCCGCTAGCCTTACTTAATACCAGGGAGCGCCAGACGCTGAGCTACGCGACCACTGGCAACGTGTTGCCAGGGGGGACTCATTATAGAAGGGACATCGCAGATGCAACGTATGGTACTGGCGACGACAAACGCAATACCTACATGTGCAGAATGATCCATGAGACGTGGTATAGTTGACGTTAAGCTGTGAAGATGGGTTATAAATAGTGATAGGATAGTTCAGTCCGTAATGCACCTGTCCGCGAAAGTAGAAGGCTCCGATTTCGAGTCTCGAAGGAAGGAAGATTGATGAGAGTATAACGTCCCGTCGATAGCGTGGTTATAGGAAACGGCGCTCACGCTCGGGCTGTTTCTATAAGTGTGGGGAAGGAAATCGGTCGCGCCCGTTCAAAGGAACCATCCCGGCTTTTGCCTGGCGTGATTTAGGGAAATCGTGGAAAACCTAAATCTGAATGGCTTGTGGATTTAACCCACCTTCCTCCCTAATGCGAGTTCAGTGTGCTAACTTGGTCAGTCGTGTCTCGATTCCGCACAAAGTTTTAATCCCCTAGAAATCTGCTTTATTATTTAGCTGCACTATAGCAGGTCAACAACTGGAAGCATTTAATTCCATAAATTGTCTGGGAGTAAGCATTAAGAGTGATTTAAAATGGAACGACCACATAAAAGTAGTCGTCGGTATATCAGATGCCAGACTGAGATTCATTGGAAGAATCATAATGAAATGCAGTCCGTAAACAAAGGAAGTAGGTTACTGTACACTTGTACGCCAATTGCTTGAATACTGCTCACCGGTATGGGATCCGTACCAGGTAGGGTTGATAGAGGAGGTAGAGAAGATCCAACGGAGAGCGGCACGCTTCGTTACGGAATCATTTGGTAATCGTGAAAGTGTTACGGAGATGATCGATAAACTCCAGTGGAAGACTCTGCAAGAGAGACGCTCTCTTAGCTCTGTACGGGCTTTTGTCGAAGTTTCGAGAACATGCCTTTATCTAGGAGTCAAGCAATATATTGCTCCCGCCTACGTATACCTCGCGAAGAGATCGTGAGGATAAAATCAGTGAGGTTACAGCCCACGCAGAGGGCATACCGGCAATCTTTCTTTCCGCGAATAATGCGAGATTGGAATAGGAGGGACAACCAAATGTTCAAATGTTTGTAGAGCCTATGGGACTCAACTACGGGGTCATCAGTCCCTAAACTTACAAACTACGTATGAACTAGCTAATACTAAGGACGGCACAAATATCCATGCCCGAGGGGGGATTCGAACCCACGACCGTAGTGGAGGGACAACCGCTGGTACCCTCGGCCACACACCGTCGGTGGCTTCCGGAGTGTGGATGTAGATGTAGAAAGATTCATATCAGCGGAAAATCCGCTGAGTTGCGCGGTAAAGCCGCGTGGTCTAAGGCGTCATGCTGGGGACTGGGTGGCCGTTACCGCCGGAGGTTCGAGTCCTCTCTCTGGCATTGAGGTGTGTGTTATTTTTAGTGTAAGTTAGCTTAAGCAGTTTATAAGTCTAGGGACTGATGACCATAGCAGTTTGGTCCAATATGTTTACAAACATTAAAACATTTCCGCTGAAGAGTGAAAATTTTATTCCGGATACATCTCCCAGGATGGGACAGGCACGTCTCAGCAATGTCCTTCTTTTTAGCAGCTAGTCCTTCAAGGTTTGCACGATTACTGTGTAGTTTGGAAGGTAGAAGACGATATACTGGCAGAAGTAATGCTTTGAGGACAGATACTGAGTCGTGCTAGGTAGTTCAGTTGGCAAATATCTTGTCCGCGAAAAGTAAAGGTCTGGAGATTGAGTCTCGGTCCGGCACAGAGTTTTAATCTTCGACGAAGTTTCAACAATGATCAACGTTGGAATGATTCTGATTCACCTGAAATTACAGACAAACGGAGATAACTGCTGGAAGGAATTAAGTCAGGGAATTCTTGGTTTCTCCTTCAAAAGTGACAGATCTTTCAACGTCACTTTTACCTGGTGCAGAGTGGCAGCAATCTGATACACCCGCAAAAGTGATCTCACTAATTCTTGCGTTTTGAGCGAAAGGCATATCAGTGGACAAAAATATTTTTATATCACTATGCGACGGAAATGAATGCTATTGTTATAGTATACGTTGTTATAAGGTTTTAAAATCGGTGATGATTTAATGTTACGCAGAGCTGTTGTCATAGGCTGGACACAAATACTTTTTGCTAATTTGTTTAAAAATCCCATCCATGAAATATAAAGAGCACTAAGGGTCATAGGCTGGACACAAAAACTCTTTGTTAATTTGTTTTAAAATCCCGTCTATGAAATGTGAAGAGCACTAAGGGCTGAATCATTGGAGTAAATTGTAAGAAAAACTGGCATATTTTCACTAATTAATATTAATCGTGAGAGGTAATTTATCATAAGGAATAGGGCTTCCAGATGAAATTGATTTGCTAACCTACATAGGACAATCGGACCAATATACTGTGACTGCACTTGAGTTGGAGCGCCACGCACATGTAATTATAACGTTTAGAAGACCAAATGCCATTAATGAGAACGTCGCTCATCCGAATATGGACATTACACACGCCGAGTAGGACATGATAAGAGAACTCAGGCTACTATACGCATGTCAAGAGAACACAGATGGAAGAACAGTCCTCCACAGTAGCAGAGAAGTTCATATGGAGCGTATAATGTGAAAGATTTCACAATATGGCAGAAATTCGCTTTGAGGTGCGGCACGAAATTACAGGAAACGTCCACACACCAGTAATTGAAGACACTGTTGTTCCACCTACAATAGTAAAAGTTGCATAGGTCAAACTGTTGTGAGGGATCGCGAGTTTTTCAAAGCTATTAAGTCGTGGGAGACACCGCGGATGCCTTCTTAGAGCGCGGATAATTGTCTATAAGGGATAAGAACGCCAAGTATTTGGTGAATATGTTGTATGACGTTAGTAGTACGAATTCGTTATTCATCTTTTGAAATAAAAACGAATGGTAAGTAACGTTTTTAAAACTATGGAGCCAAATTACTGTGGTCATCAGACCCTAGGCTCACAAACCACTTAAACTACCCTAAATTAACCTAAGGACAACACACACACACACACACACACACACACAGCCATGCCCGAGAGAGGACTTGAACCTTCGGCGGTAGCTGCCGCGTACTCCCTGACATAGCGCCAACAACCGCAGCGGGGAAACGAATAATTTAGTATTTGATCCGGACGATGGCAACATAAACAGACTTGAATTTTTTACGTTCAGGTAGTTATTTGTGTGTGGTAATAGTGGAAAACGTAGGAGGTAGTAAATGAAGATATATAATACTGAGAGAAGAATCCGACAGAGTATTTAAAGACCTAAGTCGAAACATGGCTCCTAGAGTAGACGACATTCATTCAGAACTACTGATGTCTTTGGGAGAATAAGCCATGACTACTTCACCTGATGTGCGAGACGTACAGGCATGAGGCAGAATAAGTACCATCAGACTTCAAGAAAAAATGTAATAATCTCTATTCCAAAGGAAGCAGGCGCAGGCATGTGTGAAAACTACGAAGCCATCAGTTTAATAAGTCTTGGTTGCATAATTCCAACACCAATTATTTACAGAATAATGGAAACACTGGTAAGAAGCAGACATCAGAGAAGATCAGTTTGGAATTAGGAGACATACAGGAACATGCGAGGCAATACTGACGTCACGATTTATTTTAGAAGACAGATTATAGAAAGGAAAACCTACATTACTTGCTTTTTTAGGTTTGGATAAAGCTTCTTGCAATGTTTACTGGTACTATTTCAAATTCTGAAGTCATCAGGTGTAAAATATAGGGAACGGAAGATTATTTATAACTTGTACAGAAACCAGACAGCAGTTACAAGAGGCGAAGAGCATGAAAGGGAAGCATTGGCTACGACAGGAGAAAGTCAGGGTTGTAGCCTTTCTCCAGTGTTACTCAATCTGAACATTGAGCAAGCTGTGAAAGAAAGCAAGGAGAAATTTGAAGAAAGAAGTAAAATTCAGGTCTAAGAAATATAAAAAATATAAGTAAAACAGTCTAGAGTGCAACAATTTTATTGTATTAAACTAGTTTCGGTCCCTCTTTTGGACCATATTCAGGAATTTTAACTCCACTGATGTCGTGGAGCTGGCAGGTAACTGGGAGCCTTCCAGTGTGTCACTGCAGTGACAAACTAGTTGAATAAAATAAAACTGTTGCACTCTATATATACATGTGGCGTCTGTTCGGAAAGAACAGACGTCACATTCTGATCCTGCAGCTGTTATTATTTAATATTCATAGAATATATGACTTCAACTGCTATTGGGCAAAGCTGAAAATGTGTACCCAGCCGGGATTCGAACCCGGGTCTCCTGCTTTCTAGGCAGTTGCGCTGACCCATACACCACTGGGGACACAGTGATCACCGCACCTGCAAGGACTACCCATGCACGCCTCCCGTCAGATACAAATTCCCAGCTTCGCCCTGCCCATAGTACTCAAACTCGTAGTTTAACTAATTCCCGTAAGAGTAAGGGCTTCAAACTTGCCCACCCCTCCCCACTAACGATAGGATCATTGCCCGTCACCGGCATATTATATATATACATGTGGCGTCTGTTCGGAAAGAACAGACGTCACATTCTGATCCTGCAGCTGTTATTATTTAATATTCATAGAATATATGACTTCAACTGCTATTGGGCAAAGCTGAAAATGTGTACCCAGCCGGGATTCGAACCCGGGTCTCCTGCTTTCTAGGCAGTTGCGCTGACCCCTACACCACTGGGGACACAGTGATCACCGCACCTGCAAGGACTACCCATGCACGCCTCCCGTCAGATACAAATTCCCAGCTTCGCCCTGCCCATAGTACTCAAACTCGTAGTTTAACTAATTCCCGTAAGAGTAAGGGCTTCAAACTTGCCCACCCCTCCCCACTAACGATAGGATCATTGCCCGTCACCGGCATATTATATATATACATGTGGCGTCTGTTCGGAAAGAACAGACGTCACATTCTGATCCTGCAGCTGTTATTATTTAATATTCATAGAATATATGACTTCAACTGCTATTGGGCAAAGCTGAAAATGTGTACCCAGCCGGGATTCGAACCCGGGTCTCCTGCTTTCTAGGCAGTTGCGCTGACCCCTACACCACTGGGGACACAGTGATCACCGCACCTGCAAGGACTACCCATGCACGCCTCCCGTCAGATACAAATTCCCAGCTTCGCCCTGCCCATAGTACTCAAACTCGTAGTTTAACTAATTCCCGTAAGAGTAAGGGCTTCAAACTTGCCCACCCCTCCCCACTAACGATAGGATCATTGCCCGTCACCGGCATATTATATATATACATGTGGCGTCTGTTCGGAAAGAACAGACGTCACATTCTGATCCTGCAGCTGTTATTATTTAATATTCATAGAATATATGACTTCAACTGCTATTGGGCAAAGCTGAAAATGTGTACCCAGCCGGGATTCGAACCCGGGTCTCCTGCTTTCTAGGCAGTTGCGCTGACCCCTACACCACTGGGGACACAGTGAACTGTCTCGAAATTTGACACTACAGCCAAAGTAGGTATTGACCAAAAGTAAAATATGCTAGACGCAAGACACAGTCAATACCTCCAGTACGCGACAGTAATAGTGATGCTACCGATGACTGCTTCACCAAAGTAGAGGAAGTAAATTTTTCAGAATTCGAATGATGAAGAGATGTGAACACGAGTGACATAGGGGTAGATACCCCTCTGAGTAGTAGAGGATCTTGAATACTTAGTAAAAATAAGTCTTCTGGTTAAAATGTGTACCGATTAGGATCCTATCAGGGTATGCTGAGGCAATATCTTCGTACTTGACATGCATATACAAACACTCGCTCAACGAAGGATCCATACCCAAAATCTGGAAAATTGCACAGACACCAATATTCAAGAGAGGCAATATGAGTTATCTGACAAATTATGGGCCTATTACATTGATGTCTGATTTTGGAACATATACTGTGTTGAAACATTATGAATTACCTCGAAGAGAAACGTAGTCAACGTAATTCTGACGAGGTAGTGAGAGGTCTGATATACACACACACAAAAGTGTTCCATCACCTTCGTTCCAAGGTCTCTTGAACACTGTCGCTGAATGTGTATACGCCGTGAATTTTTTCTAAAAAACTTTCTATATTTATCGCAGAATAAATAAGAAATAAGGCTGTCTCGCAAAATGTACAACATTATAAGTAACCAAACAAAGAAAGATGGTAATCAAAAGACGAATGACATATAAAATGCCTACGATCTCATATTTATTGAGTTATATGTTGTACAATTGCATAATTTTGCTGGTATGTATTCATTTGTAAAAGTGCTGTATGTCTGTATTAAAATAAATTTCTTTTTTACTGCTTTATTTACTTATATTTGCCTATTCTTATACTTATCCTTATAGAGAAAGAGCTGAAGACATTGTAGCACGCATAGACCAAACATACGGTCTGTGGCACCACGTTTCGCTGTATGTAACCTCCTTGCTATAGAGTCGCAAACGTCATCGCTGGACTTCAGTCCGAATTTTTTTAAAATTTGACGACTTTCAACCACCATATCTTCCACCCCCTTATAGCTATGGGCATGGAACTGCTATGGTGTACAACGGGAGACTTCGGACAACAATCACAAACGGACCAATTGTTTGCGTTCTCTAGTTTTCGCTGCAGAGCTATGTATTAGTACACACAAACGTAGAATTTTATATACACCGATAAATTTCTATCCCAATATACTCCACCCTTTATCATTATCAATCCTCAAGCAACAATGCAACCAGTAAAACCATTTTCAAAGAGTGAATATAATTTTCAAAGAGTAATTATTGTTTCGCATTTCGCGTTATATTCTTTCAATTACTAAATATCTATCAGATGGCTATAAAACAGTGCCTAAAACCTTCCTAATGTATAAATTAGTAACTGCACAAATATTTAAGTCTCTGCGTCTTGTCATTCGAACGTGATAAGCGTACACCAAACAGACCTTCACATTAATATATATATATATAGATAGATAAATAGCTATCCGATCGCCATAAAACCGTGCCTAAAGCCTTCCCCGGGTAGACATTAGTAACTGTACAAATTTTTCGCTCTTTATGTCTTGTGATTCAGACGTGATAAACGTACACCGAACAGACATTCACATTTATAGATATACATTTGTTTGGTCTGTAGCATTGTACGGAAGATAAACATGGATGAATAGTGCAGACAAGGAGAGAACAGAAATTATTAAAATGTGCTATTACAGACGAATGTTGAGTATTAGATGAAAACATAACCTAATCAAGAAATTGTAGCCACTTTTGATTATAAAGTTGGATTGGTTGGTAGGACACATTCTGATTCATTGGCACTTTAGGAAATTCGAACACACACACACACACACACACACACACACACACACACACACACATGCCAAAGGGAGGACTCGAACCTCTGACAAGGCGCGGCCATGCAATCCGTTGCATAGCGCCCTAAACCATGCCGCCATTACAGGAAGAAGAAATTGTAGGGTTGACTAAGGTTTCAATACTGTAAGCAGGTTAAAATGGGTGTAAGCTGTAGCAGTTGCACAGAGGTGAGGAGACTTGCACCGGACAGAGTAGCACGAGGAGCTGGTTTTAGCAGCACTGCAAAAAACAGACTCGTCGCAGAATTTAGAACCATGAAGAAAGCTCCCCATGGTGAGGACTCACTGGAAGCGGGGGAAAAAGCGGTGGATACGGCCAGTCTGTGAAGGTCTGGGAGCGGTTGTGATGGCATTTTACAAGCAAGAAGCCACCACTCCTAGCACGAAGGTATGAAAGTCGCAAACGTCAGACGGGAGAGGACCCGCTACAGAAATTCTCACAGGGGACGGTTAGGCGTCCATGCTGCCACAACGCAGAGAAATCAATTTGATTGGCGGAGGAGTTGGTCGTTGGAGGAGCTGTAGAATGTTCTAGAACAAATTTCCAGATTGAGCATGGAGTGTAGGCGACTGAGTGGCTGCTCGATGTCTCTAGAAGTGGGAGGCATTCCGTTTGTAATGCGCGCGAGGATTGGATGCCGTGAGAGTGAGTACACGCTAGCGACACGAGGTCTCCTGTAAACTGGCGGTCTGCGCGAGTGGAACTCCAAGTTTTGAAAGGGCACGAATCTCTGGGACACTCTGGTGTGAGTCGATAGGTGACATCTCTGGAGAGTAACTTAGAGACGTCGCTGGCTAAGTGTGAGTAAAGAGATTTCATAATGTGCCGATTTTGCCACTAGAAGCAAAATAATTCTTTTGCGACTGCACACGAGAGCCAAGTTTCCTGACTCGTGTTGTGAAATGTATTTCCGGTTCTGAGTGTTTGCAGCGACCTCTGAGAAGTCATAATTTAGAGGTATACATTGTACTTCCTCTCCGCTGCTGCACACTGCATCGAGCCGATCGACACTACTCTAATACTAAAGGCAGCATTGTACTAAATTGGTGACACACGCATTACGCCTCGAAAGGTGGGGAAAAATCCACAATAAATATGTTGACTCTTGTTTGCTTGTTGTCAGAGCTGTAAGTGCCAGTCTGGATGAAGTTTTCTCATTTTCGGTGCTAATCTGTATCAACCAATTTAGTGTGTCCATCTAACTAAACAGGGGATACAATTTAAAGTAATAGATTATTTCCTATTTAACAATCTTTGTTTAAATTTGTACAATTTTTACAGTTTTGGTTGTTATTTTAAAGTTAATACTGTTACGGTATCTACTCTATTAACGTGAATAGGACATAAAAATACCCATCCTACTGAAATTAGAGGAGAGTAGGCCTACCATCACAACTAGATACGTCATCTCAGATTCACCAGTGGTTGCAAGTTATTAATGGCAGGGCCATTTTGATTCACTGATAAGCTTGACAACTCCATTTAGAACATAATACTGACAACCACCACGCATACACACGTTATAAGTGATAGATCCTGAGGGTTTCCGGTTTTTTTTTTTTCTTTTCTCTTTTCTTCCCCCCCCCCCCCCCCCCCCCATACTCGTAACGCACATGAGACTCAAAAGTTCTGCTAAATATGCGTCATTTCTAAGATCTGGAGCACTAAACACACAGATGCTACAATCGTGCTCATGTTAACGCAGTAAGCTACAATTAATTGTGATGGAGTTTTGTAAAATTTCTGGCAGCGCGAAAAAAATCTTGAACAGTGATCGATTGCTCTTTATTCATAAATGGAATTGCTATCTTGTAGGTGCTTACTTAAATGGCGTATTGCGTATGTGGCATAACTAAAAAGTAAGATGTGTTATAAAGAATTATGCATTGTCTACCACCATAATTATCGCATTTAAAATTGTCCGCTATTCGCATTCGAACAATTATGGGATTGTGAGGAGTTAGTATGTTAGCTATGGGAGCTAACTGCAATGGTCATCGGTCCCTAAACTTACAATCTGTTGAGAGCAACACATACCCATGCCCGAAGGAGTACTGGAACGTTCGACGGGGAAAGGCCCGGCACTTTGCAGCAAGGCGCCTTAGACCTCACGGCTATTTCCCTGCGGCTGTGCACTTATACTTGGTACGATTATATAATGTTTGAAGTGATACAATGTACTGAATTTTCTCCTATAGTCTGATATGCACCTTTTATATTTGTATAATGAATTTTCCCCTATCTATTGCAATGAATATTTTCTTTGTGATAAAACGTATTCCGTGTATCATTCCTTTTCTTTCGTTGGTACTTTTCCGATTATCACAGTCTTACGAAACGCATAATCGATATGAAGAAGTAAAGTGCAATCTGGACAAACAATTTCGTATAATTTCATGACATCACACTCTGCGACTGTCTTTACCGTGAAACAATACACCAAATAACTATACTGTATAACAGGGTGACCAAACTGCAGTCCGCGGGCCGCATCAGGTCCGCGATGTCAGTTTATTCAGACGTCCGAAGAACATTCAATTTGCTTCATAAAAGGTAGTATGGAACACGAAACGTCTGTGACCTATTGTTGGTGTTACTTAGACTACGTGCAGCCGTTAAAGCTGACACTGGAGCATCTGCAGCATAATTTGCTTATGATGAAACATTTAGAACCCCTTTCGATTTTTTTGGAAAAACATTGTTGTCACCCGCTACGCTTCCACTATAGTAGGTATGGATTTCCACCTTTAAAACTTTGCCCCTCGTAGGCGTTCCGATATATGGACCAGGATATATTTGAGCTGAAGGATCTACAGATGTTGTCTTAAGTTGTGTAAAGACTGTTAAATCATCTAATCGTTGTTTCGAACTTGTTTATCCCGTATGAACTTCAGTCTGGAATATGCACTCAGTCACCGACAGTTCGATTCTTTTCCTGTAGCAGTTAAGTGAGAGTTCTGTGACTTGCCGTATCTCAGCAGTGACACGTCTAAGCTGCGTGAAGAAATATATGTTTTTGCCACTGAAAAAGATATATATGATCCACAGCTGTCATAACATACCCGGATCACGAAGTAATTTTTTTTTAGTCGATACCGTATTACGCCTAAATGAACGGAACTTGAAACTTCAGGAAAAGGATAACCTCGTCTGTGATCTGCACAGAGTCATCTAAGAATTTCAGAGAAAGCGATGATTGTTTGAAATACAAGTGGAAGAAGAAAACTCAACAATTTCACTATTACAAAGAGTTGTGTGCTACAACCTCCGAAGATGTCATGCTTAATTAATGCTTTTGATTAGCAATAACTTATAAAACCAATGACGTCTTCATTAAAAAATAATGGGGAAAATATGTTCTGTGCTACAACCAGCGAAGATGTCATGCTTAATTTAAAAGAATATTAATAAATGAATAATTCCATACTTGAAAATGCATTTCTGAAGCTATTTCAGACCATGAAAGAATTGAGAGTGACATTCTTCTCTTGAAAAATCCGTTTTATTGTAACCTTCATGATGTGCCAGTTGTACAGTTGGAGCTTACTGGATTACAAACAAATGCCTTGCTGAAGGAAACACAGATGAGATGTTCAAAATGTTCAAATGTTTGTACAGCTTATGGGACTTAACTACGGGGTCATCAGTCCCTAAACTTACAAACTACTTATTAACTACTTACGAACTAGGACGGCACAAATATCCATGCCCGAGGGGGATTCGAACCCCCGACCGTAGTGGCCGTGCAGACCGTGACTGAAGCGCCTCAGTCCCCTCGGCCACCGCGGCCGGCACAGAGAGGAGAGAAACTTGTTCAATTTTCGCGCTAGTTACTGACATTGAGTTTTAGAGACTAAATAGATTTGCATATGGTATGGTGTCAGCTTTTGAAACAATGTTGTGAGCAAACATTTTCATAAATGAAATACCGTAACAGAAGTCAGCAGCTCATACGAGATTGACTAATGTATATTTGAAAGAAATTCTGTTGATTGAATGCAGCAATATCAACTAAACTTTTATGATATCTAGGAAGCCATTGCCAGCTCCACAAATTGTATTTTATGAGAGTACTATACCTGATGTAACTGCCTTTTAGAAAAGGACATCATCTTTCTTGCTAAATAAATATGTTGGGTGTCCTTATTTTTTATGTGTTGAAAAACACTGAATGATTAACTGAATTTTTCCTCTTTTTCTAAGTTTCAGTTATGGCTCCTAAGCACAGGGCTATTCAAAAAGAAGGATCAGATTTCAAACTGTTATATATTCGAAACTTCAAATATAACGTTCCTGAACATACAAAATGTTCAAATGTTTGTAAATCTATCAGACCAAACTGCGTGGTCATCAGTCAGTAGCTTACAAAATACTTAAACTAAGGTAAACTAGCCAAAGTACAACACACACACACCCATGCCCCAGGGAGGACTCGAACATCCGACGGCGAGCAACCGCGCGCTCCGCAGCGAAGCGCCTCAGATCACCGTTTTTTTTTTCATCTGGTAGAACTATAGTTTGCGTTCGTTCGTTCAGTTTGTTCGTTGAGTGGTTGGCTCAGCTTTTTTATTACAGAGGGCACGCTGAGCCATGGTGCCCGACTACCGCTCGGCTACTCCACCGCGGCCCTGAACTGACAGCATTGGTAGATGTTCCAGTCAGGGACGCATTGGCGCTGTTGCTCGTTATGTACGACCGAAATGGTAAGTTGCTTGTCGCGTTGATAGCCTGTAGTGCAGGAGCGCACACGAGCGCTCACTACTCCAGCTCAGAGCCGCGGTGGTGGGGAAGGTGACGTCACGCACGGCGAGCATCTGGATACAGACGCGCTCGATATTTAGCGTTAGCGTAATGCATATTCCAAATGAATTAGCGACTAATAAAGGCGTTTGAATCTGAAAGCAAACGATGTCCCGTCGAATTCTTGACATCAGTACTGATTTATAGGCTATAAAATTCGTATTGTCATATTTACGATTAACACGGAGGAAACTGGGATGCGATTAGAGTGATACATCAGTCAGTCATAATCTGTCTTCTTTTGATTAGCAATAACTTCTAAAACCAATGACGTCTTCATTAAAAAAATAATGGGAAAATTTGTGACACATTTAATACGAAACTCCTTACGTTGGTTCCATGACAACATGCATTTAAAAATGTAAAACAATTCCATCATAAACATTTCTTATTGAATTCCAGACACGAAATAATATCGTTGATATTCAGGATTAAAGAGATTTTACATTAATTATAATAACGGAAGACATGATATTATCGCTGAGGATTGACTTGGTGTCACGTGTACCGCACTTTCATGCAGAAAAATGGCAGTCTCAGTTGTAGCTACTTGAGCAACAACTGTGCCCGTGGCGGAAATAGGAGTGCGGCTGCAGTGTCTCGTGACGTCATAGCCCAGCGAGCTGCTCACTCCCGAGAAGCGATGCCCTGCGAGCAAGTGAGACCTCCCTAGCTCACGGTGGAGCACGAGAGCTGGAACAGCCTGCTGTAGTGGGTACAATGCGGACAAAATGTTCAAATGTTTGTTAAGCTTATGGGACTTAACTAAGGGGTCATCAGTCCCTAAACTTACAAACTACTTATTTACTACCTTATACTAAGGACGGCACAAATATCCATGCCAGAGGGGGGATTCGAACCCCCGACCGTAGTGGCCGTGCAGACCGTGACTGGAGCGCCTCAGTCCCCTCGACCACCGCGGCCGGCTCAATGCGGACACAACAACTTCAAATGTTCGCAAAGCTTAAGGAAGTTAACTGGGGGGTCATCAGTCAAAAATGTTCAAATGTTTGTATAGCTTAAGGGCCTTTACTACGGGGTCATCAGTCCCTAAACTTACAAACTACTTATGAACTAGCTAATCCTAAGGCCGGCACAAATATCCATGCCCGAGGGGGGATTCAAACCCCCGACCGTAGTGGCCGTGCAGACCGTGACTGGAGCGCCTTAATCCCCTCTGCCACCGCGGCCGGCTGGTCATCAGTCCCTAAATTTACAAACTACTTATGAACTACCTTATACTAAAGACAACACCAACATCCATGCTCGAGGGGGGGATTCAGACCCCCGACGGGGAACGGCCTCGAGCATCAGAGCATAGCGCCTCAATACGCTCGGACGCTCCGCTGCGGCGACACAACAGGAAAAAAAGCATTTTATGTGGGGAAATTAGTAAAACCGTAGTCTGTTACTGGAATTCAATGTGCTTTTCTCAGCGCACTTCCGACGTTACCTGAATGACACTATTTTAGGAATTTGCATTGAACGAGGAGGAGCAGAAGGTCAACTTCATCACCAGTGGCGTCCCAGGTGTCCGGACCTTCTGCTTTTCATTTCTGGGGTTACGTACAGCCGGCCGCGGTGGCCAAGCGTTCTGCACGGCCACTGCGGTCGGGGGTTCGAATCCCCCCTCGGGCATAGATGTTTGTGCCGTCCTTAGTATTAGCTAGTTCATAAGTAGTTTGTAAGTTTAGGGACTGCTGACCCCGTAGTTAAGTCCCATAAGCTCTACAAACACATGACATTCTTGAAAGTCTGTTACATCGATTGCTGAATCTGTGAATTCGATAACGAGAGATAACCTGCGTCGTGTTTGGTAACAAATGAATCATAGTTTTGATATTTGCAGTGTAACACACGGTGCTAATATTTAATGCATAAAAATTCTCTTTTCACAAACGTTGGAATTATGATTTTATTTTTGCAGTTTGGAACCAATAAATATTTGAAATCTGAGCCTTTTATTTGTTCAGAGTGACGATACGGCCTGTGTTCGTCATTTTGTGAGTAATCAGGCCCTCTGAGGCAAAAGCTTGATGACCTCTGGCGTATAACATTTGTGACACAACAGTTTAGCCGGCAAAGAGCGAAGGAAACAATGATCGTGTGAAGCGGCAGTTGGCCCTTTATGGGTTCCCAGAGTGTGGCGGTTTCTTGGGCCGTAGCGCTCCGGAATCCAGGCAGTGCAGGCGAACGTGCGCCGCGCCACGTATCGCTGCTCGTCCGGCTGGCGGGCACCCCCACAAACACGCGGATGACGGCGCCTTCCTGGCTGCCGGCAGGGGACGCGATCGCCTACTCGATGGGAGCTTTTTACCGCTGCCACAAATCCTCTGCCGTCCCAAGCATCCGACCTCACCTTAGGTCACAACATCGACTCTGGCGAGCAGCCTTGGAAAAAGGATACTGCAGGGATAAAGAAAAAATTTCTGGGCCTCATACGGGAGTAGCGTTCACATCAATGAAATATTGTGTAATAACGCAAGTCGGGCGTAGACATCATTTACAAAACAATCTGAAGTAGGTATTTCTTCGTTTAAACGAAAGCTGGAATTTAGTGCCACCATGAAAATGTTTCCTGCGGTTTCTCACCAACGTAAACTCATCCATTGTTGTTGAAGCTTTACATGAAGCTTACAGCCTCATTACCAACATTGGCCCCTGTTCTCTGAAGTGATCATACCGTTCGCGAATATGATTCTCTAGAATCCAGGTCCAAAATGGTAAAGAGTAAACAGTTTCCTAATGTTCCGAACAATATTATTTGTAGTTTTAATTACGAACTAATTTTCGGCTTCTACGGACAAAGTCCGTTGACAACTCGATATCACAATTACAGAAAAAAGTTTCTTTCATCTTACACAAATATTACAGATACGGAAACGATGTAACATGATGATATACGCAGAAATGTACTACTTTCTTACGTTAGGCAGATATAGTTCCGTTTAAAAAATTGTGAGCTGAATGGTGATCAAATAAGTCATAATTTCAGTTGACCAACAAAGTGTTTCGTATTTATCATTGTTGTTATAGTCTATAAATCCCCAGCAGAAGATGCACCTAGTATTATGAGGTTCCAGATCTGTAGCGACAGATGAACGCTTATAGGAAATTCTCAGCATACGCTTTGATGAAAGGAGATGTAAAATAAATGAAACAGCGGACAGCACAGACATATCAGACGTAAAAGTGTGTGGTACATTCCATTCGAAAAATGATGCGTGATATAATATAGACAATAATAATAAAAAGCATTTGCGAAAAATATTAATCACTTACGGTTCGCCGCGGTGGAGTAGCCGAGCGGTCTAAAGCGTCTCGCTGTGGAGCGCGTGGTTGCTTGCCGTGGAGGTTCGAGTCCTCCCTGCGCATGGGTGTGTGTGTTGTCCTTAGGTTAGTTTACCTACGTTTAAGTAGTTTGTAAGCTACGGACTGATGACCACGCAGTTTGGTCCGATAGATTTACAAACATTAGAACATTTGAACTTACGGTTCTAGAACTTAACGAAGAAATTGACCAACGCTATGCGCCGATTTATTACTTAATACAAGACGTGGGTCCGTTACTTCTCTCCAGAAGTTTGTTGTTGTGGTCTTCAGTCCAAAGAATGGTTTGATGCAGCTCTCCACGCTACCCTACGCTGGGAAAACATCTTCACCTCTGAATAAAAACGGCAGCCTACATCCTTTTGAACCTGCTTCCTGTATTCGTCTCTCGGTGTCCTTGCGGATTTTTACCGTCCGAAATTCCCTGCAACGCTAAACTGACGATTCTTTGATGTCTCAGTATCTTCCCTACCGATCGATCCCTTCTTTTAGCCACGATATGCTACAAATGTCTCTTCTCACTAATTCACTTCAGCACTTTCTCATCAGTTAGGCGATCTACCTATGCTATCTTCAGCAATATCCTGCAGACCAAGGTTCAAAACCTTCTATAATTCTTCTGTCTGAAATCGTTATCTTTCACGTTTAACCCTGGAGTAGGCGCGTGGGGTACCCCTGTCACCCAGCGCATTTACATTGCAATTATTTCCGTTGCGGTTACAGTTGCAGCGTTCCCGCGCTCAGTACCTTTCAAACAGGTTCATTGTTGAAGATTCGTTGCCGGCCGCGGTGACCGAGGTGGCTGAGGCGCTCCAGTCACGGTCAGCACGGCCACTACGGTCGGGGGTTCGAATCCTCCCTCGGGCATGGATATTTGTGCCGTCGTAGTTCGTAAGTAGTTCATAAGTAGTTTGTAAGTTTAGGGACTGATGACCCCGTAGTTAAGTCCCATAGA
The DNA here is from genome assembly GCA_026315105.1 of Locusta migratoria. Taxonomy (NCBI): domain Eukaryota; kingdom Metazoa; phylum Arthropoda; class Insecta; order Orthoptera; family Acrididae; genus Locusta; species Locusta migratoria. The sequence goes on along the minus strand of CM048755.1, from coordinate 587,831,056 downwards.
CTATACAAACATTTGAAAAAGAAAGAAGATTCGTTTTGATTTAACCTCAGTTGCGCAGCTAAACTTGTAGCAGCAGGACGTGGAATTGAGTTGGGGTACAACTGTCCACCACGCGCCTAACCACGTAACATTTCTTAAGGTAGGCATTCTCCTTTTTTTTTAATACTGATTTCATGCTAAATGCGTTGAAAGTACAATATTTGAATTATTTTTATTAAGCTGGCATATAACTACGTTAACTGACGTGATTACTTATTCTGCCTTCAATGTGTACTATCATTTACAGAGATTAATTTTTATAAATGTGGTTTTATTTTAGTGATGTCAGATTCGAAGAAAAGAAGGCTGGAGAAGTCTTCCGACCCTGAAGTATGGATGAGGTGGCTAGAAGAAGATGTACAGAGTGATGAAAATGACGTATTTGATACTGAAGAATCTGATTCAAATGAAGAAGATCAACTAATGGAAAGTGATCATGATACAGAAACTGAACAATCTGCAGATGAATATGATAACGACTGCGAGTCTAATGGTTCCTGTTATGTTGGGAGGGACAGTAAAACAAAATGGTTAAAGTCTTTTCCCAAAAGAAACGTGAGAACAAGGTCAGAGAACATAATAACTCATCTTCCTGGCCCCAAACTTCATGCTTCATCAATAGTTTGTGAAGATAAGTTATTAGATCTTTTCTTAGACAGCAGTGTTTACAAAATTATAGTTAACTGCAGAAATATTTACATAAACAATTTGAAAAGCAAATTTCAGAGACATAGAGATGCTCGACCCACTGATGAGACTGAAATAAGAGCACTTTTTGGCGTACTCTACCTAATAGGAACTCTAAGAAGTTCTAGAAAAAACACTAGCTTGCTCTGGGACAACTCCAGAGGTAACGGCTTAGAATCCCGTTACCTGACTATGAGTGAAAAAAGGTTTAGATTTCTCCTAAGGTGTTTACGTTTTGACGACCTAAGGGACAGAGGCCTTCGAAAACAAATCGATAAATTAGCCCCTATTAGAGAAATCTTTGAGATTGTTGTCCATAACTTTTCAAAACACTTTGTTCCAAGTGAATATTTGACTGTTGATGAGCAGCTACTTTAGTTTCGTGGAAAATGCCAATTCAGACAGTATCTTCCGAAAAAGCCAGCCAAATACGGCATTAAGACATTTGCTTTGGTAGATGCTAAAACTGCCTATACTTTCAACTTAGAAACTTATGTTGGCATTCAACCAGAGGGTCCATTCAAGCAAAGCACTTCTCCTACAGATGTAGTAATGAGATTGGTGGAACCTGTCAGTGGGACTCACCGAAACATTACAGGTGACAATTGGTTCAGCAGTATACCATTAGCTAAGATGCTACTGCAAGACAAGGGACTGACATACGTTGGAACTTTTCTGTTCCGACTTCGTCGCCGCTTTTGTGTCCCAGCCTCGTCGTAGGTGTCGGTGGCCGGGTGGATGAGACCGACACAGGAATATAGATAGCACGCTGGTGCAGGTACGGAGGGGAGCAGCCAGAAACTAAAAACACTCGAGTAAATTAGAAAGAGATATATATTGCACAGAATGTAACAATACTTAACTTTTACATAGTACTGCAGAATGTTGATACATAGTTGTTAGAGGCCTGCCTAGTGCCTGTACGATAGCAAAGTCTTCACTGGTGCCTATCTGATTACGAAGGTCCTAACTCGTTGCTATCTCAGTCCGAAGTGCGAAGTGAACGATGTCCTTCAGTGGTGGCCACGAGCGGAGTTGTCGCAGAGGGCGCTCGTGGCTGTCGTCGTGAGAACGCCGCGCCGTGCGTGCCTGGCGGCGCGCGGCGAAAGTAAGTGGCGCGCACTTTGTACTTGTGCGACACCACAGGAACACTCAGAAAAAACAAGAAGGAGATCCCCAAGGAATTCTTACCTAATAAACAAAGACCTCAATATTCTTCTCTTTTTGGCTTCCAGGATAATTGCACCCTAGTTTCATACTGCCCTAAAGTGAACCAAGCTGTCCTCTTGATATCTACTTTACATCATGATAATTCCATTGATAAGGATTCAAGAGAGTCACTGAAACCAGAAATTGTAACTTTTTACAATATGACAAAGATTGGAGTTGATTTACTTGATCAACTAATTCAAAAAAATTATGTTTCCCGAAACACTCGTAGGTGGCCTATGGTTGTTTTCTACAATTTACTGACTCTCTTGAATCCTTATCAATGGAATTATCATGATGTAAAGTAGATATCAAGAGGACAGCTTGGTTCACTTTAGGGCAGTATGAAACTAGGGTGCAATTATCCTGGAAGCCAAAAAGAGAAGAATATTGAGGTCTTTGTTTATTAGGTAAGAATTCCTTGGGGATCTCCTTCTTGTTTTTTCTGAGTGTTCCTGTGGTGTCGCACAAGTACAAAGTGCGCGCAACTTACTTTCGCCGCGCGCCGCCCAAACAAATCCCACACGCAATCCACACACGCAGAGGTTGATACCAAAATCGACCACTAATTCTTCAGTCTTGTTTGATGCAGCAGGCAGCCACTGTCGGTGGCCCCGGATACATCCCAATGCCAGCTGCAGTGGGGTTACTCATCAAACTGGATTGACAAACTTATGACAAACGCGCAATGAAGATGGTACCGAGCTTGCACGATACCCAGTAACTAACATAACACAAACCCTTGAACGATCTGTCGTAGATAGCAAGAAATCCTCTACTACTCTTACTACCCGTCCCTGACTGTCACAGAGGTTTCTTTCCCTTGAAAACTTGCCTTGAGACTTTTTTCCTCTGCCCTTAAAACCGCTCTTGTTTCAAAAAGCTTTCGACCACTTACTATCCTCCGGTGGACCGTATTAATGGGTAATCCTACCCACACGTACGCTCCTGTGACTCCTACATTAGAAATACTAACATATGCAGAGGAGACAGTATACCCATTGAGTTGGTCACCATGCTAGTGCATGGTGGCGCCGAAATAAGAAAGGATGATTCTGCAACTTCTGGTAGAAAAGTTATAAATTATACGCCTTATTCTCTACCGTCCTGCAGTGTTGAGGAGAGAGGGAAGTGATGTGTATTTTCAGTCTCTTTTTATTTTATTTATTTCACATGATCAAACAGATGCAGGAGTATATGATTCTTATTCTCAATGTTGATAGAACTTCCCTATTACGGCTTGCTGCATTACATCTGTTTATTTATGATTCCCAGTGCGATGTCGTGTGTTGACATGAAGTATAATTTGATGTTTTGTATTCCTCGATATTCTGTGTTTTTTAGTGTCGTCCCTGGAAGTTCTGCCGCTATGGGCTTGTTTTATCGAGGTGGAATTCCACTGACGGACTTGGAAACGCTTGTGATGGTCGGGGTATATGGGGGTGTAGTTTTTATGATCTCGCCTTAATTTTCTTTATGCTCCATCTCGATCCAGTCGGTCGGGCGACCGCGCGCGGTTCTATAATGAGGATGCCGTTTATTTACTCCGATGGAATCACCAGAAAAATCTTTCTGGGGGCGATTTTAACAGCGTCATAAGACTAGTAGATCGGACTCCATATTATATAACTATTGTAGGGGAACTTAATAATATGGTGACGTCAGTGCATATCGAAGAAGCTTGTATTTAAATTATCCTATACTGCTGGGTTTAACGTAATTTACAGCTTCGCGTAATAGCCAGCGGCACTTTTTTTATTTACTTGCCCCAATATGTGGTCAGCTTCTTTGAACTGAGGTCATTCCTGCCTGACACTATGCAGTGTCAATGGTCTATACACGCGTCTCACAGGGGTACATCTTTCACGTTTCCTATGGAAGCGAAACACTCTACACCTCACGGATCCCTCTCTGGACGATGTTATTGTTAGCCAGTGGTTGCAGGCGATTCTTCCAAGCTAAATACCTCTCAATTGTGGAATAGTGGCTTACCATTGCTAAGCCTCTGCTACCATCTACATTCATTTAGCGCTGTAAAGAAAAAGAGCGGCTAAAGTAAGGCGGATTACGCAATTATTTTATTATTTTATGCGGTTCTTCAAAATCTTTACGATGACGTTCGGAATGCCACTTTGAGAGTTACGGATGTTTACAGAGTGGAGGTGAACCTCTTGCAACTTAAACGAATGCAGTTTGATAGCACTGGGTAGAGTTTCCGCCTCGTTCTATCCTGCAAGATGAATTTGCCTCTTTGTATCATATTATGCAGCTTCTAAAGCGATTTCAAAGGACGAGTATTTCTACCGTTCTTTCTCTTGACGGGCATAAGTGGTCTGATGCATGAACTTTATCAGTATTTTTTCGAACTTTACACAAAAGTGGATTCTGGCGGTCTAGAATCTGCCGATTTCACTAACCTTCGTGATAGAATCGCTACGCTTGCTATCAAGGAGTAGTATTTTTTTTTCAATATGCCATCGCAATTATACATTTGATATTGTGCCTCGCTCTTCTTTCGTAAATCGCCTGGCTTAAAAGGCGTTTCGAAAGAATTTTGTATACGCTGCTGGCCATTGACATGGGATACAACTTGTATGGTGAATTATGAATGGTACAGGGCCCATATCATGTCCTCCCTTTAAAGTCGCTAAAATTGTATTTCTACCCAAATATTCGAGACCTTTGCGTTGGATCATGTCCGTCTGAAAACGCTCCTTAATATGATTGTAAAATAGTAGTGCGGGTGGAAAACAGCCGACTATTGGCCTTGCTGGCAGCCATAGTTGCTAGCCACCAAAGTTGTCTTCCAGGTTGAACTCTCCTGATTTCGATTTCTGGATGTCGTGATCATATTTCGATTGCTACCACCGCCCTTGTGAGAGGGGCCTTACTTTTTATTGACTTTCGTCAGGCGTTCGACAGCGTTAATCGTGAGTTTATGATGCAAATGTTGACGACTGTTGGTTTTAATGATGCTGCACGTGGGCTGTTTCCGCCTCTAATTATCCGTCTTCAGGCGTGTGTTGACGTGAATGGTCGTCTTATTTCCCCATTGGGGGTGCGTTGAGGTATCTTGAAGGATGCTGAAAGATTTACCGTCCATCCGTGTGCAGCCAATGTTATTGTACTGCTTCGTAGTCATAAGGATACACCGGTGCTCAAGAAGTTTTGGGTGCTTTTTGTCACTTTACGGGGTATGTGTTAATGATAAGAAATTTCGCTTACTCAGTTTGCTAGGATCTGATTTTGAGATTTCCTGGGCCTTGTAGGTACCCTGCCATCGATCGTTAGGTGTTACAACTGATAGTCGTCCCCAGAGGTTGGCACGGTCACTTGGAAGTCCGTCCCGGATTAGATTCAGGGAGTAATGAGTGAACACGAACGTCGCTCACTCTCACTCCTTCACACGGTTCGGCTTCTGGAAACGTACGAGATGATTGAAGCTTATTCTGTTGCACGAATGTATCCTCTTCTTGAGATGATGTCCGTAAATGTCGAAGGTTAACTGGCAGGTTCATCTGTCGACAATATATACATAGCTTCGAGGTTTGGATTTCCCTGACATTCGGGTTAAGGTTTCTGAGTTATTCGTTCGTCGCACTATTCTAACATGTCTTTGTGTCTCTCAGTCACTTGGAGCAGCTTGCAATTACGAGTGTTTACGATCAGCGAACTTTACTCTTCCGGCAGATATTGGTAGGATTAATTACAAATAAAGGAATATTATGTAATTATTTTTTGAGTCAGTTACCTCTCCATAAAAATGCTGTTACACCACCTACCGTTTCCTCATTGCGTTCCCTCTGTTGAATCTTAGTCGCCAGAAACGAAGTGGAAGACTGATTTTTGCAACGTATTGGAACGCTGTAATCGTTGCCATGAAACAGATACATTATATCACCGGTTGGTCTCCTGCGATCATGGACATTTGAGTTCGCCTTGCCGACAACTGGCCTTTCTCCTCCGAACAACGGAGGCAGCTGTTTCGGGTGTAATTCCCTTGCGTCTCGATTTCACCCTCTTTCTCAGAACGAAGAACGATACCACTATGTGGCTCGTCGGGCGTTATGTTCATTTCTTTGTGGGGCGCTATCTTGTTGGCTGAGATGGTACCTCCCCCCTTTTCTTCTCTGTTTATATGTTCACTCCTGTCTTTGGAGAAAGTCTCATGCAGGGGGAGAGGGAGAAAAAGTAGGACTGTGCACTGTGAAGAAAAAGGTAGCAGGTTTACTTTAATTTTTTTCATATTTTGTTTCGTAAGAGTTTTTGTGTAAAGAAAATAACAAAATAAATAACAAATAAAAGAGAACCATGTGAGGTAGAAGTTCGGTCACATGGACGGGGTAGGTATCGTGGTCAGACCTCGGCACTCTACTCCGGCCCAAATTGTCTTCACTAACCTTCAGCTGGCTGGTTCCATTTCTGACTTCCTGTCTGTATAGTATAACAGTTAGGGGAGCGTCTTTGATTCATAATCAGAAAACAGTCTCGATCCCAGGCTAGCACTCAGCCACTGCTTAATTTGTGAAAAAAAAAATCCCCAGTAATGGGGTCAGAAGATTTTCGGAATAAGAACTAAACCTCACTCTGCCAACGGGCTCGTTAAAGATGGAACAGGACGAACAGAGATTCAAGGCACACTTTTGCCCGTAGGGTGGAAGACCATAGGGTGGAAGACCGTAGGGTGGAAAAATAACCCCAAAGTTGGAAGAATGAGCAGTGATTTGCGGCATGAAGGCAATGGGAACCATTGCACTATAGGCAGATAATGTGTATCCACAGGTCATGTAGCCTGTAATTGAAAATATGTGAAGATGATCTCTTCATTGGCAAAATATTCCGGAATATTCCCCCACTGCGATCTACGGAAGGGAACTATCAAGGGACGGGTCACCATGAGAAAAGTATAGAATAACCAACAACGTGATAACTCTCTACCAGTCGGAGCACATAATGTCTAAAGTTTGAACATATTTGGGAAGCTAGACAATCTGAAAACGGAATTACAAAGGCTCAATATAGACATAGTGGTTGTCAGTGAAGATATGGTCATACGAAAATAGGGTGATAGCAACAGCAGCGAAGGATGGTATAAGGGCGTGGAATTCATTACGAATATGAAAGTATGGTGGAGAGTGAACTACTGTGCGTAGTTCAGTGATAGGATTGTTCTCATTAGAATCCACAGCAAACCAAGACTGACAATGACATTTCAGATAAACATGCCGGTTTCATAATCGGAAGCCGAAGATAAAGAGGTAGAGAAAGTATATGAGCACATAGGAAGGTAATTGAGTAGGTATGAAAATATAATAATCCAGGGGGATTAGTGGTTGTAGAAGAAAGAAGAGAAGGATTGATTGTGAGAGAATATGGGATTGGCAATAGGAGTGAGAGAGGAGGAGCAGTAATCGAGTTCCGTAATAAATTTCAAATGGTAACAGCGAATACTCTATCAAGTCTCACAATAAGAGTAGGTACACTTCCAAAATACCTGGATACACGAAAGATTCCAGATGGATTACATTATGGTCCGAAAAACAGTCGGAAATAAAATATTGGATTGTAAAGCATACCGAGGAACCGATACAGTCTCAGATCAGAACCTAGTAATGATCAAGAACAGACTTAAGCTAAAGAGAATCACTCAATAGAACCAGAATGGAAGGAAATGGGATTCCAAAGTACTGAGAAATGATGAGAACATCTTAACGTTTGCTACAGATGTTGATACTGTGATAAGGAGTATGCAGATCAGTTAAAGAGGAGTGGACATTAGAACGCTGTGCTGAACACCAACGGCATATTAAACTCAAAGGACTGAAAAAAAGGCAGTTGATGAACACAGCCTCACCAAAAAAAAAAAAAAACATAAAATACTGTTTAATGAAACAAAAGTTTTGTCCAAGACTGCCACATACTGGGATTGCCTTACTAAGGAGGCTGTTGAAATCAGAACGGGCGAGAACAAGTTTAACCGTGACAACGGATACAACCTCAGCAATGCATGGAAACGAGCGCTCGATGCAGAGAAGCAGCAAAGACATTCCTCCTAATGTTTACGACCTGCGGAAGCGGTGGCGCCATCAGCGCAAATGTTGACATCGGCTTCGATAGCAGTTCGTAGTACCCGACTAACCAGAAACCGTGCATGGGATATTCAAGGCCACCACAGCAGTCAATTGTTCCTGATGATGACGATGAAAGCTATCAAATGTTCAAATGTTTGTTAAGCTTATGGGACTTAACTGCGGGGTTATCAGTCCCTAAACTTGCAAACTGCTTATTTACTACCTTATACTAAGGACGGCACAAATATCCATGTCCGAGGGGGGATTCGAACCCCCGACCGTAGTGGCCATGCAGACCGTGACTGGAGCGCCTCAGTCCCCTCGGCCACCGCGGCCGGCATGAAAGCTATCGTCGAAAGTTCGAGATTTTATCCCGAATTGACGTGGCAAGGAAATAGATAAAATTTCACTTAGGAGTGGACGTCTTTGAAAGAAGCAATCAGAAATGTTGGAAAGACATGTATAGGTACGAGGACGCTAACTGGGAAGAAACCTTTATAAAGGAAGAAGCAGTTTACTGATCGAGGAGAGATGGAAGTAAAGAAATGTTCAGGAAAATACGTGGAATCCTGAAATACATGACGATTAGAAAGAAAATAAATAGGAAGTGCAAGTAAGACAAAGCAAATTGGTTGCATGAAAAATGTGAAGAAACCTATCGTTGGACTGACTGATTCAGCTTACTGATAAGTCAAAACAGCCTTCTGTGAAATTAAAAGAAATGGTGGTAACATTAGGAATGCAATGGGAATTGCACTGTTAAACGCAAAGAACAGAATGCACATGGGTAGGAAGATTACACTAAACGACTCTATGTGGGAAAGACTTATCCGAAGAAGTGATAAAAGAAGAAATTTGTGTGGACATGGAAGACATACGGGATCCAGTATTAGAGTCTGAATTTAAAAGAGGTCAAGAAGACGGGAAATTCAATACGGTAGAAGTTGTAGATAATATTCCAGAAGAATTTCTAAATTCATTAGGGAAAGTAGCAACGTATTGACTATTAAAATTGGTGAATAGTACTGTTGGACTGGCTAAGTACCATCAGACTTGGGGTAAAAAGATCACACGAGTGCCATGATAGCAAGGGAATGATAACTACCGCAAATCAACTTAACAGTTCGTGCTTCCAAGCCACTGATGAGTTAAGAAACAGAAGAATGTGAAAGAAAATTATGTATCTGTTAGGCGACGATCAGGTTTGGCTTTAGAAAATGTAAAGGCAAAGGATGGCAGACCTGACAGTGCTTCTCATAAGTCATATCACGTTCATACGGTATGTCGTCCTAGAAAGTACAGATACTGTGTCCCGTCCCTACCGTTCGATATCGAAGAAGGAATGACAGAGATAAAAGAAAGGTTCGGTAGTGGAACGAAGTACCGAGTGAAAGTATATCAGCGATAAGATTCGCTGATGGTATTATTATCCACAGTGAAAGTGAATAATAATTACATATTCTGTTGAATTAATAGTTTAATGAGTACAGAATGTAGACTAAGTCGCAAAAAGATGAAAGTAGTGAGAAACTTGACATCACAATTAATCACGCCATATTCAGCTACCTTCGAAGTAAGATAACTGACTACGGACGAAGGAAAAAGGACATTCGTTGCTGTAATGAGAGGAAGAAGTTTCCAAGAATGTACGTTTCAAGCGCAGCTTTGTATGGATGTGAAACACCAATAACGCGAAAACCGGAAGAAAAGAGAATCGAAGTATTTGAGATGTCGAGCTATAGACGAAGGTTGAAGATAAGGTGGACTGATATGGTAACGAATGATGAGGTTCTCCGTAGAATCGGCGAAGAAAGAACCACATGGAAAACATTGACAAGAAGGGGGCACTATGAAAGGACATGTTTTAAGTCTTCAGGGCATAATCTCTATGGTACCAAAGGGAGCTGTAGCGGACGACAAAGAGATTGGAATACACCCTGCAAATAATTGAGGACATAGAATGGACGTGCTGCTCTGAAGTAAAGAGAATAGCGCAGGAAAGGAACTCCAAGTGGGCCGCGTAAAACCTTGCAGAAGACTGATAAAAAGCGCTATGCAGTATCTGTTTCCGTGACTTTAAAGGCAAGTCAGGAAATGCAGCGTTAAGTTTTTCTGACCACTGCGCACCGCATATTTGGATTAAACTTCTCTCTCATCAAACATTTCAATGATACGGAAGAGGGCAATTAAACTTTTCTTTCTCCTGGAAACAGTGCTAAAAACAAACAATGTTAGATATGCGGAATACATGTTTACGTAAGCAAGGACAATACCGAAAGGTGGCTGGAACATGCCAAGCTACAAATTAAACCAACCGTTATAAATTGTGCTAAAGAGAAAGCGTCATGGCACATGAGAACTACAGAATAATGTATAGAAATACAGTGTTAGAATACGGCAAATGAAAGCTAAACCTATCGTCGTAACTATAAAACTGTTACAAGGATGGAACATAGGCCGCGCGGAGTGGCCGCGTGGTCTAAGGCCTAATGATACGGACTTGGCGACTGTTCCCGCCGGAGGTTCGAGTCCTCCTTCAGTAATAGTGCCTTTTTAGTTCATAATGTAAGTTAGATTAAGTATTTTGCAAGTCTGGCGACTGACGACCATAGCAGTTTGATCAAATAGGTTTACAAACATTTGAACGTTTCAACAGAAAATACACGCACGCAATAATTATGTGTTAGTTCCAAATGTATTCAGAATATTCACAGAATAAGGACCCAAAAATTGACTGGTCCATTATTAACGAACGGGGAACACTATGAGACTCAGGACGCTATCAAACTTTACGTGACTTTCCATTTCAAATGTTCGTAATTCTCATGGGACCAAACAACTTTGGTCATAAGTCTCTAGACTTACAAACTGCTTAAACTAAGTTAAACTAACCTAAGGCTACTCCCACGCAGCGACTTACTATTTATAGAAGAACCTATACATTCATTCAATAAAAGGTACTCAACTCGAGGGGAAAGTTCTAATTAATTTCTATACATCGGTGAGAAGCGGAAGACTGGGACTGCGGTTGGTCGAAGACCTGTAAAGAACAGCTATCCAAAAGCTGTACATTTACTGAACTTATTTTATTTTTTTATTTTTGCAAATAGCACTTCCTGTGCCTCATTGGTACTTTCTTAAAGTTCTGAACAAATTGTTAAATATAACAAGCTTACACCAGATTAGAAATCTGTAATTCAATCTCAAATTTCATTATGAAAAACAAGATGAAGATACATATGAATCAGTAAAAAGTAAAACACAACGTACACTACATGAACTTTTATAGTGATGAATTGCAGCCTATACATTACCAGTTGCAAAAGAAATTTCTTGGGTAAGATATTGTTACCATAACATTATGTGCTCTAGTAAATAACTACCAATTACAATAAACAGGGGACCTTTATTAAAACTATGCTGAGTTGTAAATTTTTTTCAGCAATCAGTCGTAAAAAAATATTTATTTATTCGCAAATCTAGATTTCGACCACTATGTGGTCATTATCAATACTTAAAAGCAGTTAAAATACTAAAAACATCTCGACCTCCATTTTGGAGGTTGCGTTCATACTCGAGATGTTTTAAGTATTTTAATTGTTTTTAAGCACTGATAATGACCACACAGTGGTCTAAATCAAGATTTGCGAATAAATAAATATATTTTTACGACTGATTGCTGAAAAAATTTCCACAAGTCAAATACAATTGTGGAGCACAAATTCCACCATGGAATCAAGCCTGATATGCTGAGTCATGTTGTACATTCGTTGTTTGTAGATCTACGGGACCAGACTGCTGTGGTCAACACTCCCTGGGCTTACAAACTACTTAAACTAACGTACGGTAAGGACAACACACACACACACACATGCCCCAGGGAGGACTCGAACCGCCGACGGTAGCGGTCGACTAGTCTCTGACATGACGCCTAGATCCGCGCGGCGCTCATGTTGCACAAACATTAGTAACGTATACAGTGAACATACTGTAACGAAATGTCGTTAAAGCAGAAAACTGTGATGAAATATTTAAGAGGAGTAGTAAGAAAATGAAAGTGATAATGCTGGTGGGTTATCATGTACTGTCATTGTGGTGTTCTGAAGGTGATTCCCGTTGGTGACAGAAAATGTTCAAATGTTTGTTAAGCTTATAGGACTTAACTACGGGGTCATCAGTCCCTAAACTTAAAAACTACTTATCAACTACCTTATGCTAAAGACGGCACAAATATCCATGCCCGAGGGGGGATTCGAACCCCCGGCCGTAGTGACCGTGCAGACCGTGACTGGAGCGCCTCAGTCTCCTCAGCCACCGCGGCCGGCCTGGTGGCAGATTAGTTGTAATTATGTGTGTAGTGATGACTCTCTTATATAATTTTTAATTAACATTTAGTTACTGTCTGACTAACTAACAAATTAAGTAAATCGTCCTGATATCTAATGGTGTAATTCAAGTATTTTGTTGTTAACATTTAGGTACTTCCTAGCCTTAACAAACTCGTATTTATCAGAAGATCACTGGGATGGAACTCGCATAATTGTTCTTAACAATTAATAGCAATCTCAACGTACAGTTGTGCCATTTGTTTCTTTTACAAGTAGTTACTACTTAACTTATTGAACCTCTAAACACAGTATTCAAACGTAATTATAATTATAAAATACATATAATTTATAGTAATTTTCTGCAAACGAAGAAAGTCAAGCGAAACTCTTCGTATGGTGCATTATCTCGTTACAAACGCAAGGATAATGGAAACGGGGCTTAACGCAATGATAAATGGTGAAGGGGAGAGGGAAGGTGTTGTGGCGGGAACAGGGTGGAAGAATGGAGGATAGGGGAAAGGGCAACATTAAGACAGGTATGTTAGATGTGCAGCCTGAAGCATGTCGGCCTGATATGCCTTTTTCTTAACTGTGGCACTGAGCTTATATCGTCATCTGCACTCGTACCTACGCTGTTAGTCTACTCAAGTACAAACATTACAATATGCGTTTTACAGAGTATCAATTGAAAAATATGTATTTTTAACACACTACTAAGCATTATCGAAAACGTCGGAAACGCTATGTTGCTTGTTTGAGTGCCTCTGGATGTTCCCTACTGAGAGCAACATGGTCTATAATATGACCACGCAATTTTTCTTGCGTATACAACTTCGTTGGAACTATTTAAACTTCATCGAAACTCATAAACAAAAATGTCATGGTATAAGGTCTGCGATGTTGGTTAACAGATAATTGTACTACCACGAACAGTACAGCGATTAGGGCAAGACATACACTAACAACCCAGAACACTGTCACCATCTACCTAATAGGCGGCACGTCCATCTTTGGCTCTGATAACAGCGGCGACGCATCTTGGAATGTAAGCAATGAGGCTTTGGTAGGTCGCTGGAGCGAGTTGGCACCACATCTGCACACACAACTCAGTTTCCTTACATTTCGAAGTAGCGTGGAGGGAGGGGGGGGGGAGCATGATCTCTGATGCCATATTCAATGAAGTCCCGGATGTGTTCGATCGGGAGCAGATACGCCAAGTTTGGGTGTCAACAAACCAATTGCAATTCGCCACTGTGTTACTCGAACCACTCCATCACACTCCTGGCCTTATGACATGGTGTATTATCTCTTTGAAAAATGCCACTGCCGATGGGAAACATGATCTTCGTTCGCAAGGGTGGGGCGTACGTGGTCTGCACCCAGTGTACGATACTTCATGGCTGTCACGGTGCATTGCACGAGCTCCTCTGGTCTCTTGGATGCCCATGTGAATGTTTCATAGAGCATAGTCGAGCTAGTTTGTCTCCATTCCTTAGGATCTGTTCTCTTGGAAGAAGACAGATTCGCACACTCCCATCGGCATTCTAAACAAAGTCTCCGGATTGAACAGACAATGAAACGCTCTGCCACGTGCCACCGTGCACTGACTATATTAAAGTGTCCATCCCAATCGTGTTTGGCGATGTCGTGATGTTAACAATGGTCGCAGCCTACGGAAGGCGATCGTTAGGAGTGTTGGGTGCACTCTGTATTAGACCCTCCTGTACCTTCCCCAGCATTCAGTTCTGTTAGTTCCGCCACAGTTCGCTTCCTGTCCCGCTTTACCAGTCTGCCAAACGTAAGACGTCCGACACCTGTAATTAGGCGTGGTTGGCCAGCCCACCGAACTTTGAAAGAGGTTTTACCTTGATTTCTCCACTTTTTGAGACACTCACCGTAGAACTTCTGAAACACACAAGTCGTGCAATTTACAGAATGCTCTTGCCGAGCCTCCGGGCCATCACAATATGCCGTCGGTCAAACTCAGATGGATTGCTCCACGTCCTAGTTCTAGGACGCCCGCTCACTAATACTACTTGCACCTTGTGTGAGTCTGACCGAGTTACGTGACGCTGCTGTTGCCTGGTTGGGTTTCTACCTACGGTACATCTACATGGGATACTCTGCAAATCACATTTAAGTGCCTGGCAGAGGGTTCATCGAACCACCTTTATACTATTCATCTCCCATTACACTCTTGAATAGAGCACGGGAAGAAAGAACATCTGAATCTCTCCGTTCGAGCTCTGATTTCTCGTATTTTATTCTGACGTTCATTTCTACATGTGTAGGTGGTAGTCAACAATATATTTTCACATTCGGAGGAGAATGTTTGTGATTGGAGTTTCATAAGTAGACCACGCCGCAACGATAAGCGCCGTTGTTGTAATGATTTCCATCCCAGGTCCTGTATCATTTCCGTGACACTGTCTCCTGTGTATCGCGACAATACAAAACGAGCTGCCTTTCTTTGAACACTTTCGATGTCCTCCGTTAAACCCACCTGATAAGGATCCCACACTGGGCAGCAATACTCCAAAAAGGGACGGACAAGCGTAGTGTATGCATTTTCTTTAGTAGTTCTGTTGCACCTTTTAAGGGTTCTGCCAATAAAACGAAGTCCTTGGTTCGCCTTTCCCACATTACCTATCCGTTCTTTCCAGTTTAAGTCTGAAGTAATAGTAATTCCTAGATATTTTGTGGAGTTTACGGCCTTCACGTTTGATTGATTTATCTTGTAAACAAAGTTTAACGAATTTATTTTCGTACTCATGTGGACGACTTCACACTTCGCATTATTGAGTCAATTGCCAATCTTTACACCATAGTGATATCTTATTTAGATCGTTCCGCCGTTGGTTTTTATCTTCAGATGATTTTACTGGATGGTAAATGACAGCGTCATCTGCAAACAACCTAAGAGAGATACTTAGATTTTTCCCAAATCGTTTAAGTAAATACGGAACAGCAGAGGATCAATGACACTACCCTGTGGAACGCCCGATATCACCTCTGTTTTAGTCGATGCCTTACCATCGATTACTACAAACTGTGTCCTCTCTGACAGGAAATCCCCTACCCAATGACAAATTTGGGGCGATATACCATAACGCAATTTGATTAAAAGCCGTTTGTGAGGTATGGTATCAAAAGCCTTCTGGAAATCAGGTGGTAGTCATAATTTTCTGGCTGATCTGTGTACATGTGTTCCACTAGCCCGAAGGAAAGGGTACAGTACATTTAAACTGTTCTATCTCAGAAAATATTCTGAATAGTGCATTTGTTCATAAGAAGCTTTTCGCTTAAAATAAGGGTTCCATTCATATCTCTGAATACTGACAATTTCATCTAGGACACCCTGTACCATCATTCCCGTTTGTTGCCATCTGATTGATATTAATAAGTTTCGTGTGCCTCAATGCCTTGCTGTAAGTCTTTCAACTGGCCGCCAATGCGGCGATTTGTGTGTGCCTACCTACCCCAATGTCCGCCTCCGTAGCCTAGTGGACAGCGTGCTGGATTGAGTCCCGGTCGGGTCAGAGAAATTCTCCGCTTGGAGACGGGGTGTTGTGTCGTGCTTATCATCATTCCATTACCATTGACACGCAAGTCGCCGATGTGGCGTCAGATAAAGAGAATTTCAAGAGGCAGGCTGAACACGACCCCGGTTGGGGTCTAACGGCCATAAATGCAACACGATTATCATCACCTATCCCATTTATCCAACTAGTCGAAGGGGAAATACTTTGCAATGTGGAATTCGAAAGAAATACCTGTCGTTCCTGGAGAAGGCTAGATTTAGGACAGACCGAAAATTCCGTCTGTGTAATCTGGAATGTGTCCCCAGAACTCTCGATCTCCACACACGCGCTTTACCACTAGACCACCTGGCCCAGCAGATCAATGCTCTGGTACTGTACATGTCCCTCGTCAATTATTCTGACGACACCACCCGTCTGTAATCACGTCGTCCTTTCTTCCTGTGCTCTTAGGCTTCCCACTCCATCGGTGGATATGATGCCCCGGTAATAATAAGAAAATATATTCCCTTTGTTTGGTGACGTAAGTTCAAAGGGATATTTAGTACATTACTGCAATCTATCATTGCGTCGAGTAGGAGTCGGTGGGAGGCACTGTTTCCGGACATTTAGTAGTGAACTATAATGTAAAAAGAAAAGAGAAACATTAGAGTTTAATGACCCATGAATGGTGAGATTGTTGATAGGGACGGGGCGAAAAGTAAAATAGAATAAGGAAGTGGTAGCAAATCCACCGAGTCCTTTTCCAAGGAGTATTGTTTGAGGTAGGGACATAAAAGTCTAAATCTTGACGACTAGATTTATACTGGGACCCAACTTCTCCTGAATAAGAGTACACATGCGCTGCATTCGTGGATATACAGTTATGGTGAAACCTGTCTGAATCAATTTTGGTAGAACCAGAGTACCTGAAGACTGTCTTTAGCTGCGATGATATAAATTTTGGAATTAAATCATGTTCTTCTATGAGTTCTTTTGTGAAGGCGGTAACAACCACACAAGGACAAATAAGGTCGTTAGTTATCTGATTTTGACACCGTTCGTACTTGTCTGATATTTGGAATAACGTGTACATTTAAGATAGTGTACATATTTATATTCGGATTTCTGCCAGAAGATGAACATTAATACCGAAAATAGAAACTGCAACAAATGTAAAATATTTATAAAGGAAATCGGAAAGGATAATGTAAATACACATACATATCGTCTGTATCTTTGCCGCGTATGGTCATTGAGATACAATGCAATAGATTGTAAATGAGTTCTTTCGCAAACAAAGCTTTAATATTGTCCTTGTGACTATTTCAAACAGTCCACATCATACATTGTATAATTGACAGCACCTAATTAAGAAAAAGAAGTTGCTAATAGTCACATATGACGGATAAAAAACCAGTTGTTGAACTTCACTTCCCGCGGGAAAGTAGAAGGAAACGAACGCGGCGCGAACTAAACAGTAAACGTGTGTCAGAGAAGGCGGAAAGTTGTCCGTCTCTCTGGAGGATCCCTTAGTGCGCCGGCAGTTAACTTGTGGAACAACTTCGTCCAATTCTTTTACGAGAAAACTCCCCTCTGACCACTGCTAGCACTCTCGCTGTCACAATCCGCCTTGCTCACAACGGAGCCGCTTTCAAAAGGAAAAATACAACACCGACGGCGCCGGCAACAGCTGCACCTTCCACAGCGTTTAATTCTCACTTTTATAATTAGAGTTTCAGCATGAACAGCCAGTAATGATGAATCAAAACCAGAAATTGTTTTCCATGCATAACCCTCAACGAAAAGTAACCTGTTTCCCATTATACATTTTACCAGACATCACATTTCCGAGACGTTTACAGCCTTCAAAATGTGGCAGAGCTCCGAAGTTTGATAGCTGGGAGCTGGGTAGTTACCTATAACTTATCTCGTTATCTGCGCTGTATCCTATTTGGCTCCTATTTATCTTAGCGTTGGAGTGTTACCTCCCATGTTATTTCCCAGCTCGTCCCTATTTTCTCTTGCTTCACTTCTAACTTATATCGTATTTTAACACAAGAAGTACCACGTGGGTCATTTTTGACTCATGGGGGTGTTTCGAGTACCCTACCCCTCCATATTCATTATAGCACCAAACCCCCTCGTCACTTTTAATCAATTATGGAGTTAAAGAATTCACCAAAATTTCATCCCCCTAGCCAACTAGAAGTATGAAAAATTAATCTGTTATACCAGTAGTACCGTATGGATCATTTTTGACCCATACACAGTTTAACACAATCTGACCTCAGTAACACCAGGTTTTAGACATGAAGTAATTTCTTGGCGTGCATCAATGCTATTCACGAGATGTTGAACTATAGTACGACAATTTGAGCCAAAAATAACGTGAAATATTAAAAATTTGTACATCGGGCGATGACTTATATGAGCGCGGCTTTCGGTTTTTTTGTGGACTAGCGACATTCAGACCTATGTAGTGATACTGAGGAGCCACAGAATCATCGCACCTGTCTGAGGCACTACTACTAATAGTTCTATGCCGGCCGCGGTGGCCGAGGGGACTGAGGCGCTTCAGTCACGGTCTGCACGGCCACTACGGTCGGGGGTTCGAATCCCCCCTTGGGCATGGATATTTGTGCCGTCCTTAGGATAAGCTAGTTGTTAAGTAGTTTGTAAGTTTAGGGACTGATAACCCCGTAGTTAAGTCCCATAAGCTTAACAAACATTTTTTTAAATAGTTCTATGACACGACAGCAGATGTCAGGCACGTCGCACTTACAGAAGTTCCTTGTGTGTGTATCTTTTGTCTTTGGTCAAGCCGTGTGGGTTGAGGCATTCGTGGTAGCATCGGCGTCAGCTTGTGGTTTATTTTCATGAGTTCCCATCATTGAAGCTATGATGGCAAAACGACACTGTCTCACATATACTGACATTTATCTGCTGTCTACATTTCACCGACGCAATCAAGTGCCAAATCCGGTAGCGAGACAAGCGCAGAAGTGGACAACGAGTTTGTTACATGGAACCTGCTGATGCAGATACATCAAATAAGGCAGAAAATAGTAGGAAACCTCTGAGATGATTCATCTCTAGCACAATGTAAGCACGTACCGTTCTACCTAAGTTTTAGAACCAATAATCGCACAGTCCTTTGTATATCTTTCCTTGTTTCGGGTTTATGGATATCTTTATTCTAAGTGACAAGCCTCCTAGAGGTCACGTAAATGAAAATACTGCTAGGAAACTCCCAGAAACTGTGAACGTGCAATGATCAGTGCTCACACAATTTTTACATGTAAGAAGATGGCAAAGCGAGAATGTATTGTCAGAGTAGCAGATGAGCTTGCTGCCTCCTACAAAGTGCAAAGGGGAGACAACTTGCCCTTGCAAGCACATCAAAGGTAAGTATTGATTTCTTCTGTCAACAAATCCTTTGCGAAGTAATCAAAAATGTTCAAATGTTTGTTAAGCTTAAGGGACTTAACTACGGGGTCATTAGTCCCGAAACTTACAAACTACTTATGAACTACCTACAACTAAGGACGGCACAAATATCCATGCCCGAGGGGGGATTCTAACCCACGACCGTAGTAGCCATGCAGACCGTGACTGAAGCGCCTCAGTCCCCTCGGCCACCGCGGCCGGCGCGAAGTAATCACTTCTTTCGTTGCAGACCTTGTCCACATCCTTGCTCTTCACGGTCCACCTCCTCCTACTACAGCATCGCGAAGACATAAAAGTTGTCCTACCATACATTCGCAGCTTACCGATGGCCGTATTGCAACATGATAATGCGCGACAACGCGTCGCACGTAGTGTTCAACATCTCTTTGTCCCAGCTCTCTCGCCTATCGAAAACTTCTGCTCCATGACCAACTCCTTTGCTATACCATACCAGCTTTGGCAATATATGGAAGTACTGTGCTACACGCCAACATCATATTCAAAGTGACTCTGATCCAACGGCGACAAGGGTGGCAGAGGTTATATCTACCAATGGCAGCAACACTCAATAAAGATTTCACCATTTTCTTCGCTTCACATTTGCCTGTATTTTCGGTCATACGATCTCCATATAACCTGTTATCTCCCACATAAATTTAGCTGTGGTATCACCGGTCCTCCTTGGTGTTACAATTTAGGCAGCTATGAGTGCATGAATAAAGTAGTTACTGCATACCGACCATGAAACCTTTGAGACTGTTTGAAATGTATCTGGTTTGTTTGAACAGTTGTATCTTAGTTACAGAATTTTATTTAGTCTGTTAAATCATCTATGACCTTGTCGACGAGTCAGATGATGCAGTAACCGAATTTCAAAGGAGATTTGTAGGTTTACACGAAGTTGCACCGTCGATCGTACGAATTTCTTAACAAATAATGCAGAAAGTCGTTGATGTATAAGTGCAGATGGTGATTCTGCGAGTTGTATCACAATTACCGTGCATCCCTAAACAAGACTTGTCAGAACATCAGTATAAATTCAAAACTTTGGCAGTGTATATGAGTCCTCACGACTGAATTACTGCACTGAAAATGATCACGCGGTGATCGAAATCGATGTGCAATAAATATAAATAATGATTTCTATTCCAACAATCAGTGCTAAGCTTCCTCTTGTCATTACTAAGAATTTTATCTTAATGGATCGTACCTATATTTACTGGCATATTTGTACACTGCATCTAATATATCGTGTGTTGACGTATTTAAGCACAAATAGCCATAAACCATCATCAAAAAATGACTGACAGCGAGAAAGGAAGAAAGGAAGCTTAGAGTTTAAAGTCTTGTAGATAGCGTGGTCATTTGAGACGGAGCTTACGCTCGGACTTTCGGGGAAGGATGTGGTAGGTAATCGGCCGTGCCCTTTGAAAGGAACCATCCTGGCATTTGCCTGGAGTGATTTAGGAAAATCACGGAAAATCTAAATCTGGATGGCCGGAGGTGGATTTGAACAACCGTCCTCCCGAATGCGAGTCCAGTGTCATCACTGCGCCACCTCGCTCGGTAGACAGCGAGAGTGAGAATATTTTGCTTTCCAATTGCGAATTCTGTGAAAGAGCAAATCGATGTTACAATACCAGTTTATTGACTATAATCTTCCAAATAAATAAGGAATTGGCATATCGCACTTTTTAAAAAAAGGGACGTCATGATGAAAAGCCGAAGTGTTACATTAGACAAATGAGCAGAGCTGTAATTGCCACAGGGATCGCACAACCTTTTCTGTCACTGGATGGATCTACTGATTTACTTCAACATTGCCCAAATTAAATGATCACTCCTACTTTGCGTGGGTAATAATTTCATACTGAAACTGTGTTCTGTAAATTGTTTGGGGCAAAATGTAGTCTTTATATCAGTGCAGTTAGATAACCATATCAAGACTTTTACTACATAACATGTCAAACTAATAGAACTAAAAGGGTTTCAAAGTTTTCGATTAGAAAATTATATCAGAGTGACACAAACATTACCGTGGACATGATTTACATAAAGTAAAGAAGACATCACAAACCAGTTAATGGAAGGTATGAATGTAAAAATAGGCTTTCGCGGTCATTATTGTTAAAAATGAAATTCTTCTTCTTTCTATAGTTATTGATGAAGAAACAAACAGAAGATGTTTTAATTAGTCACTTACTCTACAATTGAGACTAAATCTACAGTAGATGTATTACAAACCAAGTTTTGATCGGAGAGAAAAGCAAATACGGTAAATGAAAAAAATAGGGATGTAATTCTGTTTGTGTGTTTGGCCGTTTCGTATAGCTGAAAATATTATATACAAAAGAGGCCGGTTGGTTGAAAGATCGTGGCTGTTAGGAAGCGCACTAATTATCGGCGTTTTATACGAGAAGGCGGTTGGTTTAACAACTTGTTAGTCGGGAGATCCCGAGGGACAGTCTCAGCCTTCTAATAAGACAGACTTTCCATCGTCTTTTCACAACAAGCCTATCCTCTCACTACTTAAGAGTTGCGCCTTACGTTTTTCTGTAGAGGATGGAGGACTGAAATGGGTATATGTGTATAACGTAGAGCCAGGCTTTTGTGCGAGAAAGGATGGGGGTGAAACCTACCAACGACACAAAGTATATTCCTCTAGAACAGTACCATGGTGATCACCACTCTAAGCGTCTCCAGACGACGGGAGGACCACATACCCAGTCAAACTTATTGTCACTTCCTGAGACACTACGGAGAGGTCTGCAATTTCATGCAGACGTGAGCATAATGCCTAGTTGTCAGGAACATCGTGCTACAATATCTCATTCCCTTATAGGCCACATTTACATCTACATCTACATACATACTCCGCAATTCACCGTAAGGTGCGTGGAGGAGGGAACACAGTACCACTACTAGGCTTTTCCTTTCCTATTCCACTCCCAAATTGAACGAGGAAAAAAAGAATGCCTATATGCCTCCGTACGAGCCCTAATTTCTCTTATCTTGTCTTTGTGGTCATTACGCGAAATGTACGTAGGCGGTAGCAAGATCGTACTACACTCAGCTTCAAATTCCGGCCCTCTAAATTTACTTAACAGAAATCCACGAAAAGAACGTCGTCTTTCTTCCAGCGATCCCCAATTGAGTTGCCGGAGCATTTCCGTGACACTCGCGCATTGGTCTAACCTACCGGTAACAAATCTAGCTGCTCGCCTCTGAACCGCCTCTATGTCTTCCTTTAAACTGATCTGCTGCGGGTCCCAAACACTTCAGCAATACTAAAGACGTGGTCGTACAAGCGTTTTATACGCGGTCTCCTTTACAGGTGAAGTACATCTTCCCAAAATTCTCCCAATAAACCGAAGTCGGCTGTCCGACTTACTCACAACTGTCCTTACATGTTCGTTCCATTTCATATCGCTCTGCATTGTTGCGCCTAGATATTTGAACGACGCGACAGCATGAAGAAGCTCACTACTAATGCTGTATTCGAACATTATGGGGTTGTTTTTTCTACTCATGCGCATCACCTTACATTTTTCTACATTTAGAGCTAGCTGCCATTCTTCGCACCAACTAGAAATTTTGTCTAAGTCATCCGTTACAGACGACACCCTCCCATACACCACAGCATCATCAGCAAACAGCCGCAAATTACAACTTACTCTGTCCATCAGATCATTTATATAGATAGAAAACAATAGTGGTCCTATCACACTCCCCTGGGGCACGCCTGACGATACACTCGTCTCTGATGAACACTCGCCGTCGAGAACAACGTACTGCGTTCTATTACTTAGGAAGTCTTCCAGCCAGTTACAAATCTGTGAACCTATTCCATAAGCTCGTATCTTCGTTAGCAGTCTGAAGTGAGGCACCGCGTCGAACGCCTTTTTGAAGTCGAGAAAAACACAATCCGACTGTTGCCCTTCATCCATGGCTTCCAAGACGTCATGTGAGAAAAGGGCAAGCTGAGTTTCACATGAACGATGTTTCCTAAACCCGTGCTCATTCATTCTTTTCCGTTTCAAGGAAATTTACTATATTCGAACTGAGAATATGCTCTAAAATTCTACATGAAACTGAAGTCAACGATATTGGCCTGTAATTGTGTGGGTCAGTTCTCTTTCCTTTCTTATAAACGGGAGTCACCTGCGCTTTTTTCGAATCACTAGGAACTTAGCGCTGAATTAAAGATTCGCGATAAATGCAAGCTAAGTAGGGGGCCAATGCCGCAGAATAGTCTTTGTAAAACCGAACTGGTATTCCATTCGGACCAGCAGACTTCTTCGTATTTAGCTCTCTCAGCTGCTTCTCTACACCGGAAATACCTATTTCTATGTCCCCCATTTCGGAATTAGTACGTTGATCAAATGATGGTACATTTGTGCGGTCCTCCTGCGTGAAAGATTTCTTAAAGGTTAAATTTAGAACTTCAGCTTTCCGTTTGCTTTCTTCTATTACTGCCCCGGAATGATCAACGAGTGACTGGACGGTGGGCTTTCACCCGCTGGCCACACACTGGTGAGCCAGAACTTTATGACAGTCTATGTAATAGCCGGTACGTTCATCTTTGGCACGGATAACAGCGGAGACCCATCTTGGAGTGAAATTAAAGAGGCCTTGCTAGATTGCTGCAGTGATTTCTCACTACATCTACACATACAAATAAGTTCCGGGAAGGGAGGCGACGAGGTTTGAAGGCACGTTCAATCACATCCCAGATGTGTTCCATCAGGTTCGGATCTGGAGAGTAGCGGGCCAGCACATAAATTGCAATTCGCCTCTGTGTTAGTAGGACCACTCCCTCACTCTCCTGGCCTTGCTACATGTCCCATTATCTTGTTAAAAAGAGTGCGTGACGCGCGGAATGGCCGCGTGGCCTAAGACGTCATGCTACGGACTGGGCGCCCGTTCCCTCGGGCATATATATATATATATCTGTGTGTGTGTGTGTGTCTTCCTCAGTGTCAGTTAGTGAAGTAGTTTGTAAGTCTATGGATTGATGAAATGTTCAAATCTTTGTAAAGCTATCGGACTTGGTCATTAGTCCGTAGCTTACAAACTACTTAAACTAAGGTAAACTAATCTAAGGACAACACAAACATCCATGCCCGAGGAGGGACTCGAACCCCCGACGGCGAACGGCCGCGCGCACCGCAGTACGGCACCTCAGTGCGCACGGCTAATCCCGCCGCGGCTGGAGTGATGACCATAGCAGATTTGTCCAATAGGTTTACAAACATTTAAACATTTGAAAAATTCCTCTCTCGTTGGGAAACATGATCGTCATGGCCTCTAACCAGTGTACGATACTTGTTTCCATCATAGTGCATTGTAAGAGCACTCACTTGATCCATGGATGCACACCTAAATGTTTCCCAGAGCATAAGTGAGCCGCCGCCAGCTTTTATTTTCCCGCAGTCTCGCGGTACAGATGTCTTGGACTTATTCCCCTGGAACACGACGGATTCTTACTGTTCCACCGGCCTGATGAAGAAGGTAACTGGATTCGTCAGACCATACAATGCTGTGCCACCGAGACAACGTCCAGTTGAGATGATCACGAGCCCATTTCAGTCGTGGTTGCCCATCTCGTGGTGTTGACACTGACCCATATCTAATGATCACGTTGTATATGGGACGTCAATCCCTAATCTTCCTTCCTACCTTTGTTTAACATTGATACATACACGAGTTGTTGACTACGAAGGCTCATCGTTGGGAGAGTTAGGTGCACTGTGTGTTGAGGAATAGTTGTTCATTGAAGTCTGATGCTAAATGCACCCTGAGACTTTAAGAAAAACGTAATAATCCCCGTTAGAGAGAGAGCAGGCGCAGACAGGTGGGAAAATTACAGAACCATCAGTTTAAGAAGTCATTGTTGCAAAATTTTAACACGAATTACTTACAGAAGGATGGAAAAACTGCAGGCCGCGGTGGCCGAGCAGCCGGCGGCGCGCCAGTCACGTTCTGCACGGCCACTACGGTCGGGGGTTCGAATCCCCCCTCGGACATGGATATTTGTGTCGTCCTTAGTATTATCTAGTTCATAAGTGGTTTGTAACGTCAGGGACTGATGACCCCGTAGTTAAGTCCAATAAGCTCTACAAACATTTGACTATTTGATTTGATGAGAAAAATGGTAGAAACCGTCCTCGGGGAAGATCAGTTTGAATTCAGGAAAAATGTAGGAACACGTGAGGATACGCTCACTTTACGACTGATCTTAGAAGATAGATTAAGGAAAGGCAAACCTACATTTCCAGCTTTTGTAGATTTGGAAAAAGCTTTTGATAATGTTGATTGGAATACACTCTTTCAGATCTTGAAATCAGCAGGAGTAAAATATTGGGAACGGAAGGTTATTTATAACTTGTGCAACCAGACAGCAGTTATCAGAGTTGAAGGGCATGAAATGGATGCAGAGGTTGGAAAGGGAGTAAGACAGGTTTGTAGCCTTTCTCCGATGTTATTCAATTTGTACATTGAGAAAGCTAAAAAAGGAAAGCAAGGAGAAATTTGAAGAAGGAATTACAGTTCAGGGTGAAGTAATAAAAACATTGCGTTTTGCCGATGACATTGTAATTCTGTCAGAGACAGCAAAGGACCTGAAGGAGCAGTTGAATGAAATGGATAGTGTGTTGAAAGGTGCGTATAAAACGAACATTCACAAGAGCAAAATATGGGCAATGGAATGCAGTCTAAGAAAATCTGGCTATGCTGAAGATATTACATTAAGTAACGAAACAATAAAGGTCGTAGATGAGTTCTGTTACTTGGGCAGTAAAGTTCCTTATGGTGGTCGCAGTGCAGAGGATATAAAATGCAGAATGGCAGTGGGTAGAAAAGCGTTTTTTGAACAAGAGAAATTTGGTAATATCGAATATTAATTTAAGGGTAAGGAAGTCCTTTCTGAAGGTATTTGTGTGGAGTGTTGCCTTGTATGGGAGTGAAATGTGAACTATAAAAAGTGCGGACAGGAAGAGGACAGAGACTTTTGAAACGTGGTGCTACAGAAGAATGCTGAAGATTAGGTGGGTGGATCGTGTAACTAATCAGGAGATACTGAACAGAATTGGGGAGAAAAGGAATATCTGGCATACGTTGACTAAAAGAAAGGACCGATTGGTAGGACACATTCTTAGACATAAAGAAATCGTGAATTTAGCTTCGGAGGGAAGTGTGTGGGGTATAAATCGCAGAGGGAGACCAAGAGATGGATACAGTAAGCAGAATCAAATATTGATGTAGATTGCCGTTCTTACGAGGAGATGAAGAGGCTTGCTCAGGATAGAGTACGGTGGAGAGCTGTATCAAACCAGTCTCCGCACTGAGGACCACAACAGCAACAACAGGTCTAATTTCACGAATATTTATGTTCAGTTTTCTGAGTGGAAAGTTGGCAAAGTGGCGTGAGGCAGCGATTTACAGATGCAGTTCTGTGCAGTAAATATGACATTGGTTCACGATATATTCACGTGAAGATTATATGATGAGACACCGTACCTTGCTATTGAATGAAACACAAACTGTAACCTAACCTAACTGCAAATAATTATTAAAATCTTCGTTGAAAAAATAGTCATATCTAGGAATAAAAGAAGGCTTGATGTCTTGAACAGCTTCAAGATGATTTCCAGCGAACGTCTACGTCTAACGAAAGTATCACGATCGATAACTCCTAAATCACACAACGAGCGAACTAAAGGACGATGACGTCACACCATTACTGTGTGGTACACATGGCGTGTAAACTGCTCAGATGATGCGAAGCAAAAAGAGCCAGCAGGCGATTGGCAACGTTAGACGTCTATACTGAGCGCAACAATGATCCAAGTGATTAACCACTCACTCTTATTGATCATATACTTCTCCATCTTTCCTATCATTTTTACGTCTACTTAGATATTAAGTCACTTTCAATTAACTATCAGCTGTATATCCATTCTACTATAAATTTATTTCGTATTATTTTAGGATGGTTTATTACGAATATTATTTAGTAAAATTACTTATAGTTAATATTACACATTTGAGATATTTGTGGCCTATTTTAGTATCGAAGGATATTAAGTAATTAAATAAATAGCAATAAATAAAACTAAATTAATTTTAATTCAACTGTGTTGTTATGATACTGACATCTGAACTCTCTTGTTTCATTTGCATCATTATCCTGAAATGGTGATAAACCCAGACGTAACTTGGCCATACAAAACTAGTGCACTTAATTTGCATCATTAGAATTTGACTGGAAAGGTGAGGAGTGATCGGGATATACAGGTCAGGATCGTTCAAGATAATGATACAGATGAAACAAGTGAGTTCCGATTGAGTATCAACTGTTTAAGTACTAAAATGGGATATTACCTGCTCACTTTATCGACAACAAACAAATGCTACATTTCAGATGTGGACTGAAATGCAAAATATTTAAATAATGAACTAAATGTCAAATACAAAAAAATTAAAAGATATATCAGTGATTATGTAGGACGTAGCTGTACCGAATTTAATAAAAGTTAGTGTACCAGATAGTACTACAGAGACAGCGAAGACTTGATCAACAAAAATTGAAGACCGACTGCTTCAAATATGTCTGAAGTTACTAAAGAAGACTTCAGATTATGAACAAATAAAAGTTACAACGTAGTAAGAAAGTATATCAATATTTATTTCCATATAGTAAATACACAAAATGTACTGAGTTAGTACATGGGAAAGTTTTGTAAATTGAGTTGGTCTTAAAGGAAGTTAAGCTTTTCGATAGGCAACATAATATTTTAGATTAAATTATAAGATTTTAAACGTGAAACTTTTTATGAATATGAGAGAGACGATATGCTAAGGAATATTCCTTCCTGCTGCAAATAAGTCTATAGCATTTTAATATAGGAACATATTTTCCAAAATTTCTTGATTCACGGCTTAATTGATGAATGACATTGTATAGAAATATATATGAGGATACTGAAATATTATTGAGAAAGTGAAAGATTAGACTGTGTGGGCACATTCCGATGACGAATGCAAAATTTCAAGTTATGGCTGAATGTATAAAATTTTTTACAGAAACCAAGCACTTTCTTATTTTCACATGTACGATTTAATATTAAAGTTAGTTCTGCTGTAAGTGTATCGATTTTTTCGGTGGAGTACGTTAACTCTATTACAGTTGAATTACGTACTACGTTGTCGTAGCAGGCGGAGAGGTGATACTCCGACGTGGCGCGGCCCAGGTGGCGGATAGGGGGGTCCTCACCAGCCTTGCTGGCTGACTTGAGAGAAAAAAAAATAGCTCTCGCGGACCAAACACGCTCCACAATATACCACCATATTTCATGTATCACTTTTCCAGATCACACCTGGAATCGTAAATCCTGTCTACGGTCAGAACATTGACCATTGATCAGACAAGCAATCCATCATGGAAAGTCTTCTAAGGAAAGAATCCACCGTCTTGGATACACAGCATCGTTGGTCCAAGAAAAGACACCACTCGGATGCGGTGGGGTGTCACTTAGAAAATTGCAGCCCAACAGACAAAAGTCAGACAGAGACTTAAATTCAGCAAACACGGAAAATTCTCTTTCTTTGCAACATTAAATATAATTTCAATAATGAAAACTGGTTAACTGAAACACTTAACAGACGTAATGGATCAACACAATATTCTAATAACAACCCTTCAGGACTCCCAGGAAAAAGAGTAATAAAAAGTGTCCCGCAATTTGGAATGGGAGTTCTGGTTCATAATAGCATATTAGACTCAGTGGAGGACGTCTCGTCGAACTCCCCAAGAACAGCAACCTTAGCAATCAAATTACAAAACAAAATATATACGCTGATTAATGTCCATGCCCTAACAAATGACAAAACACGAAAGATAAGGAAGGAACGGAAACATTTTGGGAATCCCTGACACCAATATTAAAATCTTGCTTGGAGATTTCAATGGAAAAATTGGGAAAGAAAGAAAGTATGGCACAGTTGTTGGTAAATGGCCAGCTCATAAGCTGACCAGCAGCAATGGTCAAAGACTAATTGAACTATGCATACATCATGGACTTATTCTCGAAACTACAAGATTTAAGAGAAGGCCGCACAAGTTAATGACTTGGAAATGCCCTAATGTTAAAATGGGGGAGTGTCAAATAGACCATGTCGCAATGGATAAAAATTGCCACAAGGAAATCTATAACGTCAAAGTCTTTCGAGGGGTGGACATCGCTTCAGATCATTACATTTCAAAGATAAAAATTAAGTTAACCACATGAAAGAAAAACAAACCATCAAAATCCACTAGGGGTGAACATATGACCCCAGCTATTTAATCAACAATGTTTTGTATTCAGATCGATCCAAAACACTTCCAAGCGACGAACTGGGAACGATTATTGATAAACTGAAAAACATTGCCGAGGAGATTGCCCCTGTCAGAAGAAGAAAGAAACATGCCTGGTGGAATGAAGAATGTGATAAAGCAATACAGAAGAGGCACAAAGACAAACGGCCAAGGAAATCAGAAGAATCAAAAGAGACCATCAAAAAGAAACCCTAAACTTCATACAGGAATCATTCAAACAACATAAACCAAAGTACTATTACAGGACATTTAGAAAATATCAATCAAAATATTCTCCACCCACACTCATGATGAAAAATAAAAATGGAAAACTAGCGCACAGTAATCAAGGACAATGCCAACATTTTTGCTGATCACTTCAAAAAATGACTAAATGCTGAGAAACCAAAACAATACCTAGATTTCGAACCACAACCAAAAAACAAAACACATCCAGAGAACATAACACCACCAGATCTCAGTGAAGTGATCAAAGCAGCTGGGGAGAATCAGCTGGTCGCAGGACTGTGGAAGAATGTAAATAATGAAACACTTCAGAACCTCCATAAGCACACAGTAGACATGTGGAATTCGGAAAAAAATGCCAGAAGAGTGGAATAAAGCTATAATCCACCCAATACACAAAAAGGGTGATAGATCTGATCCGAACAACTATCGGGGGATTTCGCTTCTTGATGTCACATATAAGATCCTGTCTAGAATTATTTTCACAAGATTTCAGGAACAACTCGACCAAGAACTTGGCGAATATCAAGGAGGATTTCGCCCTGGAAGAAGCTGTCTAGATCAAATTATCAGCCTTACGTGGATCATGAAACATCAAAGAGTGAGAAACATGAAGTTGGTCACCACTTTTGTGGACTTCAAGAAAGCGTATGACAGTATCCATCGTGAGTCATTACTTAAAATCCTTGCAGAATTTGGATTTCACCTGAAACTCATTAATCTTATTGGACTCACCCTTAAGAGCACTAAATCGAAAGTTAAATTCAGAGGGAAACTATCTGAATCATTTGAAATCCGGACAGGACTTCGACAGGGGGATTGTCTCTCACCACTACTATTTAACTGTGCACTGGAGAAAGTCATGCGAGAGCGGAATATGAAATGCCAACCAAACATCAAGATTGGCCGAAATATCAAACTAAATTGTCTGGCCTTTGTCGATGATCTAGAGCTGCTCGCAAATAGCGTGAAGGAGGCTAAACACCAAATTGTAGAACTCGAAAAAATAGCAGCAAAAGTAGAACAACAGATCTCGTTTGAAAAGACACAAATGATGCCATCCTTCAAGGTTGAAACACCAGCCATTGCACTGAATTATAATAAACAAATTCAAATTGTAAATAAATGCAAATATCTTGGTGAGGTTATGAGTTGGAATTCAAATGAGAAAATGTCAATAGAAAGCAAAACAACTAAACTGAAACAAGCGCATCGCATCACCTGGCCAACATACAAGAAGAAATGTCTCGATAAATGCAAAACGCAAACTCTACCGCTACGTTATTAAACCTGAAGCAACCTATGCTAGTGAAACACTGTTAAAGATGAACATCAAATCAAAAACAGGCCAACTACAGAAAGCAGGCAGAAGAATCCTTAGAACAATAATAAACAAAAAATACCAAGTAGAGGGACAGTGACGACTATTACCTAACAAAGTCGTATACCAAAAAACTGAGTCAATAATTGACACAATGCGGAAAAGAAGAGTTGCTTTTTTCTGCCACATTTCCAGACTACCAGAAACCAGGCTACTGAAACAACTGTTCACCAACTTTTCGAAAAGTAAGACCAAGAACAGCTGGTTCAAAGAAGTTCAAGATGATTTACATGTGTTAGGCTTGACAATGCAATAAATTGAATGCAGAGAAGAGAAGAAGATCCTGAAACTCAGTGACACGAGATTTAAATTAAAGACATTTACACACAAAAAATACACCATAACAGACGAAGAAAGGGCAGCCAGGTCGAAAAGGATGAAGAAGTTTTGGGAGCAGAAGACGAAAGCCAAATCTTCAACTAGGCTTAAGACTTAAATGTATACGGAGTGATTAAAGTGCTCCAATGTGTGCGTAAAATATGTAAATAAATAAATAAGCAGATGAAAATTCCGTCGTTTTTAATAGATTTTAATTCTTCAGTACCACACACATTTCGCCTATTCAATGCTAAACATCTTCAGTAAGGTCTATAATACATATTGAAAAAAATTCAACTGCCTATGTTCTGATTTGGAGTTTTATTGATTTTTAGGAGTTTATTTAAATCTAGGTAACGTAGTTAATTATTTTTATTTACAGTATACTGTGGTGTTATTAACTCACATTTCAATTTAACAAGCTGTTGAAGATATTATAAATATGCTAACTACATATGGTGTCTTTCCACTGCTTCTGGTTACATGCTGTAAGCCTCCAGGTTGATGGATCATGGTAACTGTCTGAAGGATCATGGTATGGCGCCTAGCACAGAATAGGCGAAATATGCCTGGGACGGAAAAATATAAATTTAAGTTTCAACGGATGCTATTTTTCTTATCTTCATTTCACATAGTCTAAACTGAGGAATATGGTTGCAAGTATAGACATTTGTTTGAATTTTTTACAATATCCACAAACTCAGGGCCAGTTTTGTCTTTATTCCTGATCATGTGGGCCATTTAGTTTTCTTGTCTTTAAAGTAGGAAATAATGAAGTGTCATATGTCGTATTTAGATGTTTCCTGTAAGTTACTTTTGTCTGTCTGAACTTGAGTGTTATATTATTTAACGTGAAAACCATAATAAAAAGATTCAATCGGTCTGGATTTGCGATAGGTAAATATAATTATATTTAATGTTAGGAGCAATGGTAATTGATTTTACTGTTTACAAAGATTACAATTAAAATGAAAATTTTATTAATCGTATAGACTGCGTAGTGTGGTTAACAAGTACAATTACATAAACAAGTTTGAGAATTGATGCAGCATGAAATGAAGGTATAGTAGTATTAAAATCAAACAGGAGGTTGATACTGACAACTTATCTGTGTTTTAGTAGCTCTCTACGCTGGAAAGACTGAAGACAGTAATAGAGATTGACTGGCCACGATAAAAGATAAAAGTAATAAACAGAAAATTGGTGAAGAATAGGGTGTGGCATTGTTTACGGCTTGCTTCAAAGCAGGCCAAGTGTTGTCATTTCGGGTAGTAAGTGGCCGTGTAAAAATCTAATAGCCAGTGGTTGGGAATGTACTTTAAATACTTATCGCAAGATAAG
Organism: Locusta migratoria; assembly: GCA_026315105.1. Lineage (NCBI taxonomy): Eukaryota > Metazoa > Arthropoda > Insecta > Orthoptera > Acrididae > Locusta > Locusta migratoria. The sequence continues at coordinate 587,798,111 of CM048755.1, read as the reverse complement.
TGCGTGTCTGATACGCTAAATAAAAGAAATGCTGCCATAAGCGTAGAAGAAAAAATTATCAATTTTATATTATATAGTAGTGGAACCACTTTCATAATCAAAGAGCCAATTATCAATGTGAAATATTTGTCTGTAGACATTAGGGAAGTAATGGTTATGCCGGAAACAAATAGCTGAAGGTTAAGGAAAACAATGGATGCAGATGTTGTGTTTAACATAGTCAAACACTGTAGACAACATGTACGTTATTTCTTCAAATATCCTTTACGCTATGGATGGAATTTACAAACACACAAATATATGTATCGGAACATAACCGAGCGTAAGTATTTTGATATGAATGATTTCGTAGCACGGTATGAAAGTTACTTTGCGATATCACAGTGTGAAATTATAGAAATATTTCTTTAAACTGACTAGTAATTAAAGGAACAATTTGGCCGATTTTAACTTAAAGCAAATTTACTGACGGTTTTTTATAAAAGTATAAAGAAATAGTGAATTTGTATGATTTATTTATATGAAACTGAACTTTTAAGTAGGACTAAAGTTGTCATTGCTTATAAAATTAACAGCCGACTGTTGGTGAAGAAGAATTTTTATGATGTAGGATGTAGCCTTCTCAAACAATATGCAAATAGAATAAAGGTCAGATTAATACTAAGTTATAATAATGTTTTAAGAATTACTTGAGTATTTCAGTATTGAATGCCAATGAAATGTCAGATGAAAGAAGCAGATAATGTAGTTAGCGTCTTGATGTACCATTCTCTATGTGTTATGTTTATTGGTCTTGTACTCACAAGTGCTTGGCGCACAAAATGTGAATGCAGTGAACAACAAACAGGTTTACATTCCTAAAAACAACATATAGAACGTGATTCACAAAAGTACCTGTAATAGTAAAGAAAGCTTCAATAAATGCGAAACGGTTGTGAAGTTTTCTGTGAAAAGCGACAGAACAAATAGAATCACTCTAGTGGAATGTGTTGTTTGCATTGTGCAGTGATCTGTAGCGACACGGCATGATTTCTCAAAGAAACGATATAGATCGAGTTTTTATATAACAATAAGAACCCCGAAAAGACAACTAAGGTTTTCCAGAATGTTGAAAAACTTCCTAAAATTCAGCACTGGCGATAACTGTACATTGTTAAATGATTTTATTGTAAGGCCAGCTGGATATAGCTAATTTTCTTATATTGTAAGCGCACTTCACGTTTTTCAGTAATTCCTATTCGCAGTATATATACATCAGCAGTACATTAAGACGAAGCAGATTATATAAGAAGAGACGTTATGTGTGTGAAAATCAACACTTGGTTAATAGGGGGATATGAGATCGATCATTTGGGAAAACTGATACTGGTTGTCAATAGAAACATAGAGCAACAATCGGCTGAAGAAATTTGGAAAAAATAGGAAGCATACAAAAAGCGAGTGCAGTTACGAAAACAACAGTATCTGGAACATATTTATTCATCAACTTTTTTCCTTTTACTACCAGTAATTGTTCGTATAATTTGGACTAATGTCCAGAAAATGCAGCAATCCCGAGGTGAGTATTCATGTTATTCAATTACAGCAAGAGGAAATAAGACAATAATCAGCTTGTCTGCGAAAAAAATAGCTGTGTCTAAGGTCGGGTGGTTGTTCAAACCATGCCTCACCGGGTCTTATTATGTGCATTATCATTTTGTATCTTTCCAACTTTTCTGAGAGAAACACCTGCACTTTTAGGTATAATTATTTTAAAGGTCTGCTAAGGTATTGGCGATAATTCGTCGTTTGTATTGGCTTATGGATTTCCAAGAAATTACGGACCATGACACAGAATGGCTCTATACAATGCACCAAAACACAAAACTCTGGCGAAGAAACTTATTTTGCTCGTTTGAGGAACAAACATACTGAGTTCTCTGATGAAAATATAAAAATTTTCTTTTAGAAATGTTGCACCTCATTTTAAAAAGTTTGTGCCTAGCTGGTATGAAAAGTAATGTATTTAAACAAGTTTTCTTTCCAGCAGAGAAAGTAAGAGGACTGTAATCCCTGATGAGTGTATTTTCAGATAACACAACAGTTTGACATTACAAATCCATTGCTTCACCTGCTGCAGTCTATCAGTAACTTTCAGGAAATGTCAGTGAAAAAGTTTGGTGAAAAAGAATATGTACATTAGGAAGTAACGAGAACGACACAGGCATTTCATCCATATGACCATATGAAGGAAAAGCGGATAAATTATTTTAAGCATTTCACAGTGCACAGAAAAATGGGTGAAGTAATACAAAGGATCTTTTAGCTACATAATTTTGGAACAGAAATTATAATTCGTCACACAAATGTTTCTCGATAACTCTATTGATGCATTAGTCTATGCACAAAGTAAGGTAAGGCTGTGAGAATACTTCGAAAGTAAAACGTCATAGTAGCACCACACATCAGATTTTGGAGTACACAAGAAACCGCATCAGACTACTGAAGCCTGGGTTTTGAGCTTCTAGCTCTAACTACAGAGTATAAATTTAAATTTGAAACCCTTGAGTGGAGTCTGTCATAAGCATATACGGCAATAAAGGACATGCTGAGTAAATGCTCCTGAAGCAAGGTTCAGAAACGACCTTATTAGGTTAAGTAACCCAACACTAGAAGAGTTTAAGTGTCAGTCAGGCAATCGAGCAGACAAAACAAACAGAAAGGGATCTCCTTAATATGGAAGCCGAGGTCTTGAGAAGAGAATTCCGAGGCTCCAAATATTTTAAAATGAAGAAATACTCCTGAAAGCGGAAAAACACGAGTTCACCAACAAATAGAGATAATAAAAAACAAATTTAAGTAAAATCATGTGCCAAATGTTTCATTATAGGAAGGTATGCTATTAGAGCGAAATAGCAATAATTTTGGATGTAGAAATAAATAAGAATAAGGCATAGTTTCAAAAAGATACAGGTTTATCACGTCACCTACGTTAAGCAAATATAAGGATATGTTGAAAAGTAGTCAAGCGATTATAATGATAGGACATTATGCAATAGAGTTAAGTATCAGAAGTCAGTAGTTCAAGCAACATTGCTTGTAACACAGTCCATATGGTTACACACATGGCACTCGTTTTCACCGGTCCATAACTCTATGTATAGAGTACAAAGGATTTTTTAGTGAAACACCAGCACGCATATAAGATTATAAGAAACACACCTTTTTAAAGCGTAACACAATACGAAAATTTTGCAAGACATGGCCATTACCCTACACAATGTTTGAGAATGTCAGACAGGATCAAAAAAAGTTTAGAAACAAATGGCATTGTTGTTGTTATGGTCTTCAGTCCGGAGACTGGTTTGATGCAGCTCTCCACCGTACTCTATGCTGAGCAAGCCTTTTCATTTCCTCATAAGAACGGCAACCCACATCCATTTGAATCTGCTTACTATATGCGTCTCTTGGTCTCCCTCTGCTATTTTTACCCCACACACTTCCCTCCAATGTTAAATTTACGATTCATCGATGTCTAAGAATGTGTCCTACCAAGCGATCCCTTCTTTTAGTTAAGGTAAGCCAAAAATTCCTTTTCTCACCAATTCTGTTCAGTACCTCTTCATTAGTTACGCGATCTACCCACCTAATCTTCAGCTTTCTTCTGAAGCACCACATTTCAAAAGCCTCTATCCTCTTCCTGTTTGAACTATTTATCATCCAACTTTCACTCCCGTACAAGGCAACACTCCACACAAATGCCTTCAGAAAAGACTTTCTTATACTTGAATTAATATTCGATGCTAGCAAATTTCTCTTTTTCAAAAATGCTTTTCTTCCCATTGCCATTCTGCATTTAATATCCTCTGTACTGCGACGTCATACGTTATTTTACTACCCAAGTAACAAAACTACCACCTTCATTGTTTCGATACCTAATCGTCAGCATCGCCTGATTTTCTAAGACTGCCTTCCATTATCTTTGTTTTGCTCTTGTTAATGTTCATTTTATAGGCTCTCTTCAACACACTGTCCATTCCATTCAACTGCTCTTCCAACTGCTCTGCCTCTGACAATTACAATGTCATCGGCAAAACGCAATTTTTTTATTTCTTCACCCTGAACTTTAATCTCTATTCCAAATTTTTCCTTGCTTTCCTTCACCTGTTAATTAGTTATACTGGAAATACTGAATGGGAAGATACGGTGACTTCAGGTCAAGTGATAATGCCCATCTCATAATTGATACATAACCAGTCTTAAAAGCAGAAGCCATAGAAGTAAAATTAGGTAAATGAAGATATTACTGACTCGTTGTTTTTCGTTTCCTACTGCTGTCATCATTAATATGTCATTTGGTCCCTATAAATTAAAAAGTTAACATTCAATGAAACTTCAGCCCCAGTGTTACACCAAAGATAACCAGAGTAACTGTTTAGAAACATTCTGGCAGTAACAAATTATAAAGATGATGTATTAATATCAGAAAGTATGATACAATAACAATTAGAAAACATAGCAAAGTCGTTGAGTTGTTTAAAACATTACTAAAAACTGACTAGGTATTAATAAGGAAAATAGTCCTTCACTTGAAAAAGAAAGTACCCAGTGCACTTTCTGTCAGGCAGTGTATGTCGTGCCTTGCAAGCCATCTCACTGCTTGATACGTCGGAAAAATGTGAAAAAGGTGCAATCAGTCTTACCTCAAACTGAATATCATAGATAATTACTCCCTTCCAAACTGCTGCATAAGGTGCTGAGAAAAGGATAAAAAAATAGTTGGATGAAGAAGACTCATGTGAATGTAGTTTAACTGAGGAGTGCTGCATTAAATACTGAATGCTTTGTAACCTACAAACCTAGTAACTATTTAACAGTTGCATCCAACATTTCAAATATAAGGAAATGGTACACTCTTCTCAAGTAGAGAGGTAATATCCATAATGCTACCTGGAGACAATTGTAAAGAAATTGGTCAACTTGATATATATCGTAATGGATGTACGTCGAGCTGCCCACCACAAACACGTGGACCTGCTATGTTGCAATATTTTAACCTTTACCATTCCAGTAGCTACAAACCTTGTTTAGTTTCAGATAGGGGCAATAAGTCAACAGTTAGCACATTCACTGGCTGTCAAAGAGCGATGTGGCGCAATGGTAACACAATGGACACGCATTCGGAAGGATGGTAGTTCAGTTGCGGCTCCGGCCATCCAGCTTTGGATTTTCCGTGATTTTCCTAAATCAGCAAATGTGACTGGCGGACGATTTAGAGAAAGTTTAGAGACGGGCAGCTCGTTTAGTATTATCGCGTTTTAAAGGAGAGAGTGCCATGATGCACGACGTGCGGTCGAAATCATCAAAAGAAAGGCATCATTCGTTGCGTCCATATTTATTTGCGAAATTTCAATCACCACCTTTCTCTTCCGAAAGTCAATATATTTTATTAGCACCCACCTACATAGGGAGACATAGAGACTGAAACTGTAGAGAAATATCACAAAAGCGGTTCGATGAACCCTCTGCCATGCACTTTAGATTTATTTGCAAAGTATTTATGTAGATGAAGATATAGCTATAGAAATCACTCCAGGCAAATTTCGGTATGGTCCCTTTGATAGAGCGCGGCTGATTTAGTTTCCCATCCTTACCCAAAAATCCGAGCGTAAGCTCCGTCTCTAATAACCACATTGTCGTCGGGAGTGAAACCCTAAGTTTCCTTCCTTCCTTTGGCTATAAAGTGAGGCTGTAGCACCTTTATAAGAAGTCAAATACACACCAATGTGATGTTGTTGCGATGTTTCCATCACAGGTCGACGCATTATTCTATGGAGGGACACCAGCTGTGCTTATATAGCAACAACATCAAACCTGACGTTCTAGGATACGAATTATACTCTCTGACGGCAGATGCACATACACATACACAGTAGCAGAGGCCGTAATCTCTGCTATAGTGACCCCATACCAGGACAACTGCTCAGTCACCAAGAAGTGCACAAATAGGAGTATGCCTTGGTGGAATAATAACCTGGAAATGCAAAGGAAACAGGTACGAAGACTGTTTAACCTTGCGAGGCGCAAAGGACAATAGGCAAAGTATCGTGAGGCCCTTCTCAATTACAACCTTGCCATCAGACGGGCAAAGGAGGCATCCTGGAAGATATTCTGTGAGGAAGTTGAGGGCACGGCTGCTCAAGCGAGACTTCATAAAATCCTCACTAGGCTACCAACTAATCCAGTAGGAACATTGAGGAAGGAGGATGTGGAGTATACAAAGACAGCACATGAAACGCTGGAACTGCTCCTCAAGACTCACTATCCTCAATATACTCTGGGGGATAACTCAGACCAGAATGCGATTCCTGAGAGACAACGGTTCTCAGGTATTCGCAAAGAGGACTCGGATTTGGCCAAGGAGTGTTTCGATCTCAGTAAGGTCCGATAGGCGGTGGGAACATTTCAACCGTTCAAGTCACCTGGCCCCTATGGAATCTTTCCAGCTCTCCTGCAACAAGCAGGAGAAAATCTTATTAGATTCCTATGCAGGTTATTCAGGGTTAGCCTAGCAGCAGGAATCATTCCCAATGCCTGGAGGGCAGTGAAGGTTGTCTTCATTCCTAAACCAGGGAGAATTGATCATACCAAGGTCAAGGATATGAGACCAATCAGCCTGTCCTCCTTCATTCTTAAGACATTGGAAAAGCTGGTTAATGTGCATGTTGGAGAAAGGAGGTTAAGTAGGGCTCCTCTTCATTCAAACCAACATGCATATCAGCCAGGTAAATCATGTGAGACAGCTCTCCACCAATTCGTTGGGAAGGTGGAGAAAGCACTACATTTTCAAGAAATCGCCCTCTGTATCTTCCTGGACATCGAGGGAGCTTTAAGCAACACGACCTTCGATTCCATGGTTAGGGCAGCAGAGGTGCATGACCTAGGGACCACTATATGTAGGTGGACTAGGGCCATGTTCAGTGGAAGAAAGGTAGAAGCTACCATGATAAATGAAAAAATGGTAATCAACACCACAAGGGTTTGCCCGCAAGGAGGAGTTCTTTCCCCTTTATTGTGGAATCTAGTGGTGAATGATCTCATAGGAGAAATAAACTCTAGGCAGTACTTTTGCCAAGGATACGCAGATGATCTTGTCATAGTAATACTTGCCAAATTTGCTGACACAGTAAAGAATATGGCACAAGGTGCGTTGGACATTGTGCAAGACTGGTGAAGAAAACAAGATCTGGGGGTTAGTCCTAAGAAGACTGTTGTTGTACCATTCACAAAGAAGCATATCCAACATTCAAGTTGGAATCTACAGCTTTTCAATGAAGCACTACCTGTGAAGGGGACAGTGAAATATCTAGGGGTTACCCTAGATGAGAAACTGACATTGACCCCTCACATCAGGAATATTTGCTCCAAGGCAAAAGGTACTCTTGTGAGTACCAGGAGAGCTTGTGGCAAAAATTGGGGCCTGATTCCCAAGGTTATGCACTGGATATACACCACAGTGATTAGACCCAAGATCACCTATGGGGCGGTCGTGTGGTGGAAGAAGGTAGAACAGCATGTTGCTGCTAAGGAGCTTGGTAAGGTGCAGAGATTAGCCTGCTTAGCCATAACAGGCGGAATTAGCAGCACACCAAATGTTGGGATGGAAACCATGCTGGATATGCCCCCATTACACCTTTGGGTCAAGATGGAGGCAGCGGCTGGTGCATACAGACTCAAATCTGGCAACAACTGGAACTCTTTGGGATATCCAGAATCACACACTAATATAGTGAGTGAGGTACATATAGGAAAGGTTGGGGAAATGCCAGCCGACTATATTATAACCCCATACTGCTTCAACAAGCCTTTCAATGTAACAATTGGAAGTAGGGAGCAGTGGGAGAAAATAGTTCGACACCGTACGGGGGATATTGTCTGGTTCACTGACGGGTCAAAATCAGACCAAGGTGTAGGGGCCGGGGTATATGGGGTGCAGCCAAGACTGGAGGGCATCATCTCTCTAGGGAAACTAGCCTCAGTATTCCAGGCTGAAATCACCGCCATCAGGGCGTGTGTGGAGGAGAATTTGCGTAGGTGCTACAAAGATCGTAGCATGTATATATATGCAGACAGCCAGGCAGCCCTGAGATCACTGGCAGCTCCTGCAACAAGGTCTAAAATTGTTGCAGAATGTCACAGGGTTCTGGTGGAGCTAGGGGAAAGCAATAGAGTAAACCTATAGTGGGTCCCTGGCCACTCGGGGATCAATGGCAATGAACATGCCGACAGATTAGCCAGGATGGGGGCAGAGACTCCATTTATTGGACCGGAACCTGTCCTGACAATCACCAAGGCAATGATCAAATTGGAGCTACGTAACTGGCTCAGAAGACAGCACGTAGAATATTGGACCAAAGTCCACCAACAAAAACATGGCAAGGTAATGATGCCAAAGCCATGTTTTAAAAGAAGCTCTGCAATCCTGGGTCTGAACAGGAGACAGATTAGACTCATGGTTGGATTGCTGACAGGCCATGGGAATTTCAAAAAACACCTACGTACAATGGGAATAACAGAAGAGGACCCTAAATGTAGGATCTGTGATGACGGCAATGAAACTGCATCACATCTAATCTTTGAATGCATTGCATTGGAGAGTAAAAGACACAGAATATTTGGGACAACCAGACCCGAAGAAATTGTGTGTAATAAATAACTGGTAAAGGGACTTCTTGCACTGTTCAAGGGCATTGGTTGGCTTTACTAGATATACAGGGAGCGATTCCGCACAATAAACGTAGTTTCGGTGCGGGCAGTGGCGGGTTGAACCAAGAATATTTTGGCTTCCCTGGAAAAATCAAATCAAATCAAATCAATGGAGGGACACCAGCTGCGCTTATATAGTAACAACATCAAACCTGACGTTCTAGGATACGAATTATACTCTCTGACGGCAGATGCACATACACATTTATGATAACTGACACCGTCCCTACCACTGTATTCACAGAATATTGCCTTGTAGAGTCATTCCGGTGATAGAAAAATTTACTTCCACAGTTTGGTCATCAAGGATGGAAGATATGGTAGTGTAAAATTCATCACCTGCCTCCGGTTTTTGCACAAATATCCTGCATGACGTCCTAAACGTCTTGGCAGTGTCTCATGAAGTGTGGATATGTGATATTCTTGATGGTACTCTGGCCGTGAGATAAGAACGTTAAGCTTGGTTTCTGCCTCGGTGCTGTTCGAGAGGAGTTGGGTATGTGCCGATACCAGGTTTGAACCTCCCCTTCACATTGATCTTGAACCAAAACTGATCAGCTGATTTAAGTAACAGAAGTGGATTTTGATTACTGAGCGGTTAAGAATATCTCGACATGTTAAACTTATTGAAGCCTCCATCTAAGAAATCTGTAATGTAGGGTAGATGGAGATTAGCAGCATAACATGTAGTAGAGTACAATGCTAAAAGTCACACATCCGTTTTGAACCAGAGAAAATTCACGAATTGATGAAAAAGGGTTTTGAAAACAGAAAAACCATATATGACCAATTACGGACCAAACTATCATATCGCTTCCGATTGCGGTTGACACAGGAACATCGTAACTGAACAATATAAATGGATTAACTAAGCGGACGTATCATGGTTTCTATAATTTAATTTCGGCACTCATAAGACACCTGATTGAGTTGCATACAGAAGATATCTGTTTTGTACAATGAATTATTTCCACTACATAACTATTACTGTTCATAAATTGTCTTCACCAATGACGTGACTGCTATTAGAAATATCATTCTTTAACAAAGAACTATCTATATCGTAACACCAAAATTTTAGCGCAGTAATTGTGGGAACATGATGTGAAATTTAACATGCGATCAGGTCTTTCAGATTCGTCGGATATTAATTCTTTTGACGACGAATGAGATGTATTCGCGCACAAGTTCGTAGAATGTATACTATTCCCAAGTAGTATGTAGAAATTAACCAATTATCTCCATAAATTTACCGAGAGATTCTACAGTTGTCATTATATGAGCCCCAACTTTCTAGCTGCCAAATACTGAGAAAATGAAGAAATACGTGTGCACCTATACTTCCCCACTCAATGCGGATTTTCTGTTTGAAGATACGTCTAATTTTGGAGGAATGCGTGGTCTCATGGTAAACCCAATTGTCTCTGATTTCCAGCCGCGTACAGTAATTAACTGCTCAAGAACTTTCGTCCAGGAGCCCTCTACCATTGTCGTGTGGATACCGCTGCCGTGCTTGTATAGTCGGGCCGACGGAAGTGACGTTACTGGTGCTCAGTGGTACTTCATACTTGATTATGTTTTGGTAGCGAGAACGCAGCGCCCCTTCAGCTCTCCATGCACCGCACAAAATATGAAATACGTTTTGCCTAGGAAATCCCGAAAAGTAAGCTGTAGCGTAATGTGCAAATGAAACGGGCACTGCATTGCATTACGAGACTTTCATGATAAAATAGACCAACGTTTTTGTGGGATACCGTAAGAAACGAAGCAGTATATTTAAATATCGGACAAAGTCACCAATAAAGACAGTCGACTATAACTGAAAGGAGGAATCAGGAGTGACAGTCGCGCGAGCACAGTGAACCACTTGACAATAGCAGAGGAGATCTCTGAGAAAAGCTCGTCGCCAGTTGAACACCTGACCAGGTGTAAATCCGAGAGAAGTTTTTTAATACCTATTGATTTTACTACATTTTGATATGTCTTCTCCAACAAGTCACAGATGCAGTGTAGAATGTCGGAAAAATGCCTGTCGATTAATGTTTTATATTTTTCTTCAAGATATGATACTTCTTTCATGGAGCGCCTGCCATTTCAGATTTTGCAACCTTTTTGTGCTCAGCGACAGTCAAGCCTAACCTGCGGTGGCGCACGATCCTGTGTGGCCGAGAGAGAAAATGTAGTGGATTTCTATTCGGAAGGGCAGCCGCTTAAATTCCTAACAGACTTACCGTGATTTCCCTAAATCGCTTTAGGGTGGATATAGGGAAGGCATCCCTTCTTAGTAAGAACCTGTAGTGTGTTCCGACTGAACTCGTCTTCGAGGACACCTTAAACCCTCACCTTCTTTCCTCCGTCTTTATATACGTTCGATGTTTCGTATTTACTATTAGACTCTTCTGATATTGACGACGTGAACCTGAACAAAATACCGGTATTGCTCGTGCAGGAATATTACGAACATTCCCTCTCGCAAATTACTTACATTTTCCAGTAGCCTATTAGGAATTGGTGCTTACCATATACAGACCTACAGCTAGTTGTCTTTCCTTCACGCTGCGTATCTTCACACACTGTCGCTTATTTGTGTTACGTGACTGATGGTAGCTGTTATTCATTAGTCTTGTAGTAAAAGGCTATACACAGTAACGTTTAGAAACACTTCACATTCATCTGTAGGCGCAATCAAATGACAACTAGAAAAAAAGTAACTAAACTGTTTATTGTATCAAAGTAAACGCTATAGCTTTTATGCGACATGGGGCTTTCCTGGCCTATATGACGCTTCCAAGTTCCATCAGTGCCGCCTGATGAAGGCGGAACGGTTGTTCACCAAAAATTGTGGAACGTAGTCGATTTGAGAACCTTGGAAGCAACGTAACTGTTAATACATTTTATTCACTATGAGACAGGAGGGTAAATACCTTTATATAAAAGTCCTTGCGATTGGCAACGGAAACATGATTGTACTTAGGTGAGCAGCTCTTCGTCTGAAGCAAGCAGGCGGCTACGAATGTCTTTCTTCAGGGTTCCAAAGATGTGGAAATCTCACGTCGGGAAATCACTGTTATATGAAGGATTTGTAAGGGCTTCGCAGCGAAACATCTGCAGCGCAGTCGACACAGCATCATTCTAATATAGGATAACGCCCGGTCACAAATTGATAAATCAGTTTCTTCTAGGCTGCATACACCTCGTTAGGAAGCGAAGGATTTCATTTCATAAATGTCGGGACATCGGTGTGTTACCGAATTCCAACTTCTACGAACATCGAGTTCTGTTTAATTTTGTCTGTCGCTTTCACGACATCGTGTGTGAAGATCACTAGTTGTGTTTAGTTTGAAAGCTGTTGTCAATAACCTTGTAGGTTACGATTCATAAGATAATTTCGTCGCATGTAGAAAATAACGTTTGACCCAAAGGATGCGAGGGACCGAAATGGGTAATGTAGTCCTTTAGATACAAACGCATGCAGTTGGATATACTTATCACATATTTTGAGAGAACTGAGTGTCTAAACAGTTTAACTATACTCAATGGAAGAACATTCTGCGATAATGAAAGAGCGCTACTATGATGGGGGACAGCGCTGCTGGAGCCACAGCCCATCTGCATGTTCAAATGTTTGTAAAGATATGGGACCTAACTGCAATGGTTATCTGTCCCTAAACTTACAAACTACTTATACTAACTTATCCTAAGAGCAACACATACACCAACGCCCCAGGGAGAACTCGAATTTCTGGCGGCGAACGGGCGCGCGCACCGCAGCAAGGCGCCTTAGCGCGCACGGCTAATGCATCTAATGCAATGATTCTATCCAGAATGCAGTACCAACAAGGACCTGATAAATCACAGCCCAATTTATTTAGAAAATAACACGAATTAAGAAGATCACATGATTGAATCTGCAAGCCCATGAGAAGTGAGGCATATGATATAAACAGTAATGAATGTCGCCACCATTGCTGGCTATAACGGCTCATGCACACCACGGTATGGGTGTCTTGTAGGGGTACAGTAGTCAATGGTACTTTCACATATTGTCAAAGTTGATCTGATTTAGCAGCAGATGGTGTATCCGGGACCAGCCGTTCCGCAATTATCGACCTGGCGTTTTCGATAGCAGAGAGCGGGACAACAGGGAGGCCGAAGCAGCATTGCAATCTGGTTGGTAACGAAGACGTCTTGAGCACTGCATGCAACTCGTGGTTGCGCGTTATCCTGCTACAATATGCTCCAAAGGCAAGGGAAGACAGCAGGCGCCAAGACTTCAGAAATGCAAAGCTGGATGGGTAGTGTACCGGCAGTGCATACTAAAGGGTTCAAAAGTACAATTCAGTACCACCTTGTAGCACCTGGAGTTTACACCTGTCACTTGAAAGTAAATAACAGTCCCAACACTCAATGTGATTACAGCAAGCGATGCCTCTGTGGCGGGTGGCATCAAAGTTTCATATATGGCCTCATACCGTTCCCCTTGCAGGCAGAGAGGTATTAACTACCTGCTGGTATACTGTCCATTGAAGGTGTAGGCCGTCTGATATTTTTACAAAGTGCATCCAGAAAGTTTGTTTCCCTATTACAATAAATAACTAAATAAATAAATAAAAAGGGACATGCTCGTATGAGGAACTTTATTTGCAACAAGTGCAGCAACGTTTGATCTATTTATCGACATGGTTACCGAAACGATAGAGACACTAATCATATTGTGGGATAGCATTTGTGTTCCTGTGTTGTAGAAGACTGCCGCCTGTGAATGGAACTAGCGTGTGACAGTCGTTCAGCTGTACGTGGTTGTCAAAATGCTGGACGGAGGACAGGAATTTCTGGAGCTGAAAGAAGAGGTAGAAATCGCTGGCTTCAAGATCAGGACTATTTGATAATCATAGATGAGGGACGATCGCCCACTGCGTTCTTCATCATGGACTCTTTGACGGCCTTTGGAAAATTGCATACACCAGTGACGCATCATCTAATTGCTGATGATGTTCTGCCCGCAGTCCGGACAAAGCTGACGATGAATTTCGATGCTCGCTATGTTTTGTGCTTTAAGAAGCATTATAAGTGATAGAACCTTGCATACGGTTGGATAGCGAAGGAGAGACACTCTTTCGGGGCACTGCTGCAGCGGTACTGGTACCAGGCAGGAACTGTTCGGTTGGTATGTGAGTGTCACGTCGTAGATCCGTTGTGATTTTGCGACTTTTACTGCTAAATACGCCTACTTCAAAGGAAATAACATAGGGAAACTTACTTTCTGGATGCGACTCGTATTAATTGAATATGTTTTAGTTGTCTATATGGTGACTGGTGTTATTGAAAGCGGGCCGCAGGAAGCTACAGAAAATTGGAAGTTAAATTGCATGTGTATATCTTTGCAAAACAAAACGATCCAGTTTTGTACCAGACAATAAGACAGTACTACTACGAATATTGTCGCAGATGGGAACCATCTACCCTGTTAAAGGTTTGATGTTATAAGCGACGAAGGAACGATCTTCAAATAAGCAATACCATTGAGAATCTAACATTAGAGACAGAGAAAGATAGATAAAGTTTGAGAGAGTGTTGCCTTGATCATATTAACGGTGTACCACGAGAGTTGAGATTGAAAGTAGGATCACAGGTGGCAAGATGTAGTAGAGTATAAAACCCCACGTACCTGCGAAAATGGACGTGAACGAGGGTATTTCCGTGACGGAGTGTAAGCGAGTCCGTAGTAGCTTCAACATCTCAGTGGCTCCTCATTGTACATGACAGCAACCGAACATCACGCATGATGGATTTCACGTGTTGGAAATCAGTCTCGGCTGAAATGGTGGCCACTTTCACGTTACTGTTACTAAAGAAGCGACAAGTATTGCATCTACGAAGAACTGAGTAAAAATAGGGGGATTGCTAATCTTCCCTGAATTTTGTTAAACCATAGCGATACGAGAAAAGGTGTCTATACCAACATAATCGAAAGGGGGCAATCTAACGGTCCCTGTGGCCCAGGCTGGGTAAAGATTCGGTTGCAGGGCCGAAAAGGCGCCAAATCTTCGCAGTAGCCACCGTACTGGTGTTCCTGCGTATCGGCTACAAAATCCCAGGCAGTACGCCATACTGATGAAATGTACTACAATTAGCTGGAGAACGGGAAAATCATTTAGCCCGATTCTCCCCATAGTTAGCCTTGAAGGCATGTCTTCAATGGTCGTAGAAAACTAGCCTTCAAGCTTAAATTCCATGTTTCAGTTAAAGAGCTTTTTAACTGATCACGTAACACGCCCTGTGTCGTCACCAATTGCCTTGTTATTTCACCAGCACGGCGAATCAACAAACAGTTCATACTAATTAATTTAATCTCATTCCTTCTCTTTGTTTGCGGACTTCAAGAAGGCAGTCTTTATGGATACGCGTCATGCGAAATCTGCACATAAGAAGTGTAGGATGCGTTACAACTCCAGACGATAATACCGGATGTGGACCAGTATAGAGATGCACCAGACAACAGCTCAACACTACACCCACTATCGTGGTTGTTTCGTACCGGTGCGAGGCGCCACAAGGGCGCAGCAGCGAAAGGACGCTGGGGCTGCAGGTAAGGGCGCCCCGCTACCTGCTCGGCCCTCGCACAATGAAAGGGCCGGCACAGGGCAACACCGTGTATAGAGACGGCCTCCGTGTTGGCGTGCCACGTCACGCAGAGTAGGCCGCGGCCGCGAAGCTCACTGGCTGGCCGAAGGGGCGCAGCCCACCGCCCTACACCGGCCAGCCAGTGAGCACGTGGCACGCCAGCGCGGATGCCTCTACAGACGGTGTTGCACAGGGGGGGGGGGGGGGGGGACTCGGCCGGTGACCGCCAACCTGTTCGGACGCTTGTGTATCCGCCTCAGAATGTAGCGCTTCTGATAAATACAGTTCACTTTTACCAGACACGTACTTTTATTTCTAAACGCATTTCCTTTGCAACGAATGTGTGCATTCGTCTGGACTGTGGAAAGAGCGAGACAGCGCAGAATGTCCGCGCGATTTGCGGCTGCCCACAGTGTAGTTGCATGCAAATTCGTGACTGGACGGTATAAACAACGTAGTTCCAATACCGATAATTCCTGCTCTACCACGATGGTCGTATTAGAGTCTGTAGACATCGTGGAGAGAGACTGTTCAACTGTTGCGTTTTGCATCGCTGTGCCGGTCCTGAAATATGGTTTAGTGTCGTATTGTATTCCCCTCCTACATTCCTCTATTATTCATTGCTGGTACACTAACAAATCAGCCTTGCATCTCAGAAGCGTTGCAGTCTGTTTTACTCCCATACGTTTGTGGCTTGCCAACAGCCACATTACAAAAGGATAATGCACTACCAAACGTCACACACATTGTTCAATACACCGGATTACATTACTCCCTTGGCCTCCCCATGTTATTTTTCAGAGTATTGTTATGCATTGGTTATTACTTTCGAATTTGCTAAGAGGCTATTTGAAGCCAAAGGGACACACTCCAAGATGAGAAATAGAGACCATCGATGACAACAGGCTAAACGTGACACATATAGGTTACGAGAAGTGAGCAGTAAAGAAGTCGAAGGGGAGCTTCCCTTTCTTGATGTTCTGTTTATGAGAAGACCCGATGGGACACTGGGGCACAGTGTTTTCCGCAAGAAGACGCACACCGACTTATACCTGCATGCAGACAGCTGCCACCATCCGGCGCAAAGAAACCTTGTGCTGAAAACATTGGTACACAGGGAGCATACCCTCTCGGACAGTGAGAGTCTCAATGAAGAACTTGACCACTTAAAGATTGTATTCCGTAAGAACGGCTACACAGAGTGGCAAATTCGGAGAGCCCTACGACAAACACCCACTGCACCACAGGCAGAAACAGTTGAGGAACCTCAGGAGGATACTGCCACTGCATTTCTCCCATACTGTGGCGCACTATCCAGCAAGATAGGACGTATTCTACGAAAAAATCAAGTGAAGACGGTTTTTCGCCCACCAGGCAAAACTAAGGTTTTGCTTGGCAGGGTGAAGGATGACCTAGGTCTACGTAAATCCGGAGTTTATGAGATCCCATGTCAATATGGTGAGACTTACATTGGTCAGACGTTGCGTACTGTCGAAGATCGCGGTCGTGAGCATCAGCGACATACAAGACTACAACAGCCAAACAAATCGGCAGTCGCAGAACACTGTCTTTCTGAATTACATGGCATGGACTACAAGAATACAAGAGTCCTGACCCAGACGTCCAGCTTCTGGGACTGTATAATTAAAGAGTCCATCGAGATCCGAGTGAGGAAACCGCAGATTAATCGCGACAGCGGCTACACGCTAAGTGAAGCATAGAAACCTTCAGTCAGCATAGTTAAGAAAAGAAATAAGATGTCGCACAACGAACTGACGTCGGCCGGGGGCGGGGCTACAGAGCAGACGCCGCCAGCAGACGTCGGCGGGCTCGGACGGCGGAAGGAGGGGGATAAAAGCGTCGCTACCGCTCCTAGGCAGCCAGTTCATCAGAGCACCTGATGATGGCAACAGGTCAGGTTGCCGAAATATTGTGCCAGTTTGACACAGGGATCCGGCCGCACACCCGTGAACTTTTTCATCTAGTAAAGAAATAGCCTTGCGAACTGCAGACGCCCTCGGCCACCGTCCCAGGGTAGAGGGTTCCTTTCGGAGAATAAGCAGGTAACACCTTACAGCGTCTAGAAGCTGTTGTAAGTTGTTGTTATGGTCTTCAGTCCGGAGACTGGTTTGATGCAGCTCTCCACCCTACTCTATCCTGAGCAAGCCTTTTCATCTCCTCATAAGAACGGCAACCCACATCCACTTGAATCTGCTTACTATACGCGTCTCTTGGCCTCCCTCTGCGATTTTTACCCCACACGCTTCCCTCCAATGCTAAATTTACGATTCCTCGATGTCTAAGAATGTGTCCTACCAAGCGATCCCTTCTTTTAGTTAGGGTATGCCAAAAATTCCTTTTCTCGCCAATTCTGTTCAGTACCTCTTCATTAGTTATATGATCTACCCACCTAATCTTCAGCATTCTTCTGTAGCACCACATTTCAAAAGCCTCTATTCTCTTCCTGTCCGCACTGCTTATCGTCCATGTTTCACTCCCATACAAGGCAACACTCCACACAAATGCCTTCAGAAAAGACTTCCTTACACTTAAATTAATATTCGATGTTAGCAAATTTCTCTTTTTCAAAAATGCTTTTCTTCCCATTGCCATTCTGCAATGGGAAGAAAAGCATCTGTTGTAAGATGTTACATTATTACTTGGTTTCCAAAAGACGCGTCTTAATGTACGTAGCAAAGGTGATACCAGTCCCTGGGAACAGCAACGTCAGTGGGTTCACGAGGATAGAATGAGAGGGTAAATAAGGAAAACTGCTAGTTAGCAGACCTCCACTTTGGAGAGGGCCCAAGGCATGAACAAGTAAACATTGTTGTTGTTGACCATACTGGGGAGCACCGTGACATTTTTCTTTCAGCTTAACAATGTTGCTACCAAGTATGGAATTTGTTGGTGCAAAAGCAAGTCATCCAGGGAGTGACAGAGGGGACAGAGCTCAAACGTGTTTCGCTAGAGGCCTGAGACAAGTCACAAGTTGGATTAGTTGAAACATAGCGTTGACCAATAGGAAACCGTCATGCACCGGTAAGTGGGAAAAAATAGTGCTCCCTCACTAACCTTTAAAACCCCCGGGTTTTTTCATCAAGCGAGGAGTTCTCAGCCAGACGAGATGGGCGCCGGATCCGTGTCGTTCGCCACCAGACTCGGGTAAACTCCACGAGAGTCTTTTTCTCGCATGGAGTGCGTCTTTTCATGTAATGCTGCTAGGACGGGTAGCGATATCAGGGTCTTCCGCAGTGTACCTAGACACTGGCTTCTGTTGTGGCAACAGATGTAGTCTTTTGCTTTTCTAAATGTTTAGCCTCAGTGTAGTAGTATTAGTAGATGGGATCAATAAAAATATTTCTTTTTACTTATAAGTTCCCCAAGTCTCCGGTCTTTCGTAGATGCCTGCTACATGTCTTTCTACAGTCACTCTTTTCCGCACAGGACTTGCACACTGACCCACAACCCCCTTTCCTCTCCCCCATGTTAGGACACGACAGTATGTTCAGAACAACACATATGGTCACAATTATCCCTAAAACAACGAGGTTATATTTCGATATTATGTTCTGATAATTGTTTTCCTGTCGTTTCCGGGCTAATTGACTACTTGCCTAAAACTACTGGCATAGTAGAAGAAGCGAAATTACAGCAAGCAGAATTGCTTCTCTTGGTCAAATTATTTGATATGGTTTTGTGTTCACATGCAGATGAATTGGAAGATCTACAATCAATTTCACATATACACTCATGGTTTCATAATTTCTTTTGAGACAACAAATATCAAGTTAATTATAGTCAAGATAAGCAAGCAAGCTTAGGGAAAGAAGATTCTGCAGTAGAGTAGCATCTATAATAGAACTTCCTGACAGAGTATAACTAGCAGCCTGTCCAATTTACAGCATTGGGGTGACACTCTGCTTTGATCAATTCAGAATTTATTTATTTATTGGTAGCTAATGGTAAGACTGCACCGCCCTAGCTTTACTTTGGAGTCTTTGTACATTGACCCCGTTGTTTTTACGGAAGAAGCTCATGCCGTTTGTTTTATATACATTTTCAACAAAATAATTTACTTCGCTTACGACGGTGCCTACACAGTTTGGTAGAACCATTTGATATAAAAGAAACACTACATTCATAATACTAAACGAAACAAAAAATGCAAATCTTTCTTCTGTTTACTGTGAAGGTGTTGTAATAATGAAATGTAGATCCGCGGCGGAGTGGCCGAGCGCATTGAGGCGGCGCGAGGCCGTTTCCCGTCTGGGGTTCTAATCCTCTCTCGGTCATGGATGTTAGTGTTGTATTTAGTATAAGTTAGTTTATAAGTAGTTTGTAACTGTAGGGACGGATGACCCCGCAGTTAAATCCCATAAGCTTAACAGACATTTGAACATTTTGAAATGTAGACAGATCTGGCCAGTTGTAAAGTGCATGATATGAAAAACAATACTACTGACTTCTTTAAAAACTAACCTGTTTTCACTGTCCTCTTCCTCTGGTAACTTTTCCTCCTTTCCATAGCTGCAATAATAAAATAATAGCATACAGTTCTCATGTAACAAATATGATGCATAACATGTAAATAATCGGCATATGACAATTTCTTTAAAATCTAAATACTGATTCCATAGGCAAAATATATATTATAAAATTTATTTTAAGAATAGAATTCGAAATATTTAAACATTTCGACCGTTTCAGGGCACTGAAATAAATTCAACGGCACAGTTGAAAATTTTTGCTGGCTGGGATTCAAACTCGATTATCCCGCTTCGGACCAGCGGTCGCCTTGACCGATTAGGCTGTCCTCGCACGCCTCACTTCCAACTCTAATTCTCAACTTACAGCACACTACGACGGTAGTGCCCCCTGCCCATAAGTTCCTCTTGCTCGCCACTTATACTGGATACCCGCAAGGGATCAAGCGTATTAATCCGCCCACATTGAAATTGTCAATTGGCTGTTGGGGGCATGTATGCAATTATTATTCTAAAGGCGTCTCTTCTTTCCGGACATGTGTAGGCGTACTATACGAGCAATAACAGCCCAAGTGCGGATCGAAGTAATTTAACGACCGAGTTTAAGCTGAAGACTACCGATCTAAGGGTCGATTCGTCCATCTCTCGTTAATCTTATCGTCAGTATACGAGAAGTTGCTTTTAACGTCCATTATATGTGCTCGTTAAGTGCATTGCGTTTGTCATTGCCAGAGGTTAGCAGACAGATGTTATTTGGCCCCATGGCAAACAAACATTAAAGAAGCTCGATTTTTACAAGACGTTAATGCGAGATACGTGTGTCCTTAATAGAGAAATATAAGAACACATAGGAATGTATATAAAAAAACCACGCTACGATATGACGATATGCAAGGAAAAGGAAGCGACATTGTGGCAAATGAATTCGCAATGCTATCCATGGAACATGTACGACAGAAAAAGTGCTTAGGGCTTATTACGATAACATACTGCGAAGTGCGTAGTACCTTAGTGCAAGCAATAACTTGCACATAGGCGAAAGTGCACTGTTCCTGTAGACCGGAGGAAGAAATCACATTTTAGGCCTTACACTAGGCGCAACAAGAATAACTGAATACTAAATTAATAAGCTTGCAGACATAAATGATGTATTCTGTTTTCTATTACGACAGATAACTTACAAAATACATAACCATCTATTGGACTCTTCAGATGGTCTTGGAGTTTTTCATGCAGCGTTTGTAAAGTGGCTTTTCGAAGACGAAATCGCGTAACAAATTCTGCATCATCCCAGCATTAAAATGATTTGGACGAACATAAATACGTGTAGGACGCCTTTTAGGGGCAATGACCTCTCGATCGTCCAAAATATTGACATTGGCGTCATTGTCAACGAAATCTCTTATTCCAGTCATTTTCAACTTGCTGATTCTCACTTAACTAGTCGTTACCCGTAAATTTGTATTTTGATGTCGCGACAATAACTTTAAGGTTATGTTGCGTATTTGCAATATATCAAACTCATCTAATCGCTATTGACATGGATGGGACAAGAAATATGACGATATAATTTTCCAATGAAGCTGCTTTCCACACTAGTTTCTCATACACGTAGTGCTTCTGTTATTTTGTTCAATAAATCGGTCTCTATCACGTGAATATATTGCGGTATTTTAGGGCTTTCCAATCCTCCCATTTCCATACAGATTCTCACTTAACTGGTCTTTAGCCGTGTAACAAGCAGAATTTTACTCGTTAACTTAAAGGCCAGTTTGACGTCTTTTAACGTCAGGTTAACTCATAAAGAAACATTCACAAACGCAATTCTCCGCTAACGACAAGTTAAAATCTTAACTGAAACTTCGAGACATTGACAAACCGGTCCTAAGTATGCTAGCAATCAGGAATTTGATTCACAAGACTAAGAGAACTGGTAGTGTTCGTGATGATAGTGTAGGCAATGCTTCCTCCAAAAAGGGTGAAAACGTCTAAAACATAGAGAAGACACGCTCTGTGTTTCAAACCAGCCCCAGGAACAGGTGGGAATCAACAAGGAGACAGTGCTACGAATCGTTTTGGAAGACCTGCATCTCTTCTCATACAAAATCAAACCCCGTCAGCCATTAAGCCCCATGGCCATGGAACAGCTGTTGTGTTTCGTCAAGGCAACTGTCCGCACGATTGCCCAAAAGGTCTTTAATGTGCATATCGTCTGATGTAGCAAGGAAGCCCACTTTCATTTGGATGGGTTCGTCAATAAGCAAAACTGGAGCATTTGGAGGATCGAGAATCGCCACGGCGGAGCGGCTGAGCGTATTGAGGCGCTATGCTGCGATGCGCGAGGCCGTTCCCCATCGGGGGCTCGAATCCCCCTCCCCCCTCGACCATGGATGTTTGAGTCGTCTTCAGTATAAGCTAGTTCATAAGTAGTTTGTAAGTTAAGGAACTGATGACCCCACAGTTAAGTCCTGTAAGCTTTACAAACATTTGAACATTTTTGATAGAGAATCCTCATTTTGCAATCGGGAACTCTATTCACCCTCAACGGGTGAGTGTGTGGTGTGCAATGCCCAGTCACGGAATAAACGTTGCAACATTTCTTAATGGCACGGTGACAACTGAACGGTATGTGAAGGTGTTGGAAGATGACTTAATCCCTATTATCCAAAGTGGTTCTGATTTCGACAACTTGTGGTACACGTAACATGGAGCTCGCCTCATTCGAAGCAGGCGAATGATATCCTAGAGGAGCAGTTTGGGGACCGCATTCTGGCTCTGGGGCACTCAGTGGCCACTGCCACGGGACTATTAGTCGCCAGGTTCTCCGCATCTCAGCACATACGAGTCCTTCTAGTAGGGTTATTTAAAGAGAAGGTCTACAGCAATAACCACAAAACCATTGCTGAGCGGAAAATAGCCATTCAGATGGTCATCGACAGCATCGATTTTCCGACACGTCAGTGGATCGTGCAGAGTTTCGCCATTCGTGTGTGCCACATCATCACCATGGAAGCCAGGCAAATGGAACATGTCATAACCTAAATTCGAATGCCTATAATGACGATTAAATGTTGAATAAAGAGTGTGTACCTTAGTTTGTAACTAATTTAGGTTTTATTTAATACAATTCAATACTTTTCACCCTGTACCTTCAAAAATGCATTAGTCTTTTCCACCTCAGAACTGTAGGTAACAGATCAAATGTCAAATGGCTTCTCAGTCTGCAACCAAAAATATGTTCAAATGTTTGTAAATCTATCGGACTCAACTGCTAGGTTATTAGTCCGTAGCTTACAAACTACTTAAACTAAGGTAAACTAACATAAGGACAACACAAACACCCACGTCCCAATGGGGACTCGAAACTCCGACGGTGGACGGCCGCGCGCACCGCAGCACGGCTCTCCAGTACGCACGGCTAATCCGCCGCGGCAGTCTGCAACCCGAATTCATTTTTTTTTAATTTTCCAATAACTGTCCACTGGAATCCTCCGCCATGTATTGAATTCTACGACTGCTAATATCGACAGACAAGTCTCATTTAATATCGCTTGCTCTGCTAACACTCGGATCGTAATATTCACCAAATGTACAACAGCCGCTAGAATCTGGTGTTCTGCGATGAAACGCTCTACATTTTGAAATTCTATATGCTGTCTTGTAGGATGGTAAAAATCAATATTTGCTGGTGAGAAATTCTAATGAAACATATCTTCACAGGCGATGCTAAACTCAAGAACGTGATTGACATTTCCGTTACACACGCATTATGTATCACGTCGATCAGAAGATACACCAAGAAATGCAGTGAATAGGTTTTTATTTGCCTCTTCCATATCCATTAATCTGCAGAAGGAGTCTAATATTGAAATAGTTCCGCGCGTCCCTACGAAATTGTCGCGCTACCGAAGCACACAGTTTTGGAATCTCTCTGCTAAACCGACAGTTCACCCTTCCTCGCTATATCTTTCCGTCGAATTGACATTTATTGTACAAGCGTTGATCGCAATAAATTGTATTTCCAATATAAAATGTTGTAATCACTGTTTTTATTATTTTTAAAATTCATAGAGCTGCTCACAACAATTTACTTATCACCCGTCAGGTTTGAACACTGAACTACAGTCTAGTTATAATTAAACTTTCGCTATTTGAAGTAGCCCAGACGGAAAACTATTTACCGTATCGTAAAATCAAATTAATACAAATTACGTACAGACTGCCGGCCGCGGTGGCCGAGGAGACTGAGGCGCTCCAGTCACGGTCTGCACGGCCACTACGGTCGGGGGTTCGAATTCCCCCTCGGGCATGGATATTTGTGCCGTCATAGTTCGTAAGTAGTTCATAAGTAGTTTGTAAGTTTAGGGACTGATGACCCCGTAGTTAAGTCCCATAGACTATACAAACATTTGAACATTTACGTACAAACTGTAAGATATGAGTTGTTATTAGTGTTAGTGCCCTCAGTTGCCGATAGGTGCCGGTACTGGTACGGCGATGTGTTTGAAATACAGACATCAATCAAAATGGTTTTGCGTAAGGTGATCAGTGCTAGTAGTAGTATATTTGTTTTACCAAATTATAGCAATAGTTCATATGAACTGTCTGTTCCACAGGTTTTTCGGTCTACAGTGGAGCTCTGAAGGAGGTCACATTGAAATGCACTGAAATTATGTCCTATTGTAACATAAGTTGTAGTGCCACTACATAATGGTTAATAAAATTTGTTTAAGTACAAAGTGTATAGTGACTTTAGAATCACCCTGTACATTAGACACCAATTATTACTAGAAGCCTGAAGTTCAGTGATATTGCAACCAACTGGTATAAGATACCACGTACACTACTGCAAATTAAAATAGGAACACTAGGGAGGATAATAATGAACTAAATTTTATTTTGTGCGTATTTAGCACAAGGGGATCTTAATAAAACTGTCGTTATTTGTGAGGGACCCCATGAAAAATCTGTGATCGCAGCACAATGAAACTCCGCGGAAACTTTTAATGTTTTGTATAGCTTATGGGACTTAACTACTGGGTCATCAGTTCCGAAACTTACAAACTACTTATCAACTAACTAATACTAAGGACGGCACAAATATCCATGCCCGAGGGGGGATTCGAACCCCCAACCGTAGTGGCCGTGCAGACCGTGACTGGAGCGCTCAGTCCCCTCGGCCACCGCGGCCGGCGGAAACTTTTATAACGACATTCTCTCTTCCTTTCTCCGTCCCACACAGAGGCCTCGAGGGCCCAACGGATACCGACGGCGGAAGTGGCATCCTCCACCCGAAGGCGTCACAGGATGCGGTATGGAGGGGGGCGTGATCAGCACTCCCGGCCGTTGCGTCGGTTTTCCAGACCGGAGCCGCTACTTCTCAATCAAGTAGCTTCTCTGGCCTCACAAGGTTTTTTTTTCCTTCACTGAGCTTCCAAAGAAGTACATACAGAATGTATTCCAGGCTAACGTTAAACAAAAACACCACTTCTGAAGTGGGCGGGGGGGCGGGGGGGAGGGAGGAGCGCGGCCTGCCGCGGCTATGGTGGCCAGCAGCACTGCAACAGCCACAGTTACTATATACATATCAACTTTCCTTAAAAAAAGATAAAAAAAAGAAATCCCTTCTTGCGTACCCCCAAGAGAACTGGGGTTCCTCCCACAACTCCATCATGGTACATTTAATCTATACCTATAAATGTCAATGTCTGTTCGGTGTACGTTTATCACGTCTGAACCACAAGACATAAAGAGATAAAAATGTGTACAGTTACTAATGTCTACCTGGGGATCGCTTTTATGGCGATCTGATAGCTATTTATCTATAGATATTAATGTGAATGTCTGTTCGGTGTACGCTTATCACGTCCGAACGACAAGACGCAGAGACTGAAATATTTGTACAGCTACTAATTTATACCTGAGGAAGGTTTTGGACACGGTTTTATTGCGATCTGAAAGATATTTAGTAATTTGAAGAATATAACGGGAAATGCGGAACAATAATTACTCTTTAAAATTATATTTACTCTTTGAAAACGGTTTTATTGGTTGCATTGTTGCTTGAGGATAATGATAAAAGGGTGGAGTATGTTGGGATGGAAAGTTATCGGTGTATATAAAATTTTACGTGTGTATGTGTGTTAATATTTCGCTCTGCAGCGAAACCTACAGAACTCAAACGAATGGTCTGTGTGTAATTTCTGTCCGAAGTCTCACGTTGTACACCATAGCAGGTCCATGCCGATGGCTATAAGGGGTGGAAGATATGGTGGTTGAAAGTCGTCAAATTATTAAAAAAATTCGGACTGAAGGCCAGCGATGAGTTTTGCGACTCTATAGCAAGGAGGTTACATACAGCGAAATGTGACGGTACAGACCATATCTTTGGTCTATGCGTGCTACAATGTCCTCAGCTCTTTCTCTGTAAGGATAAGCATACGAATAAGGAAATAAGAACAAATAAATAAAGCAGTAAAAAAAGTAAATTTCTTTTAATACAACTCTTTAAAAAAATCGATTTGACGTTTCGCGCATTACATCAAGTGATCGATCTGTGATATTATTACAATCATTATTGTTGAATTTCGTGATTGGATTATTCGAAAGGAGTGCATTTTCACGTGTGATTTGATCTCATAGCATACTACTGAAAGATAGCTTAACTATCATAATCAACCAACACGCGAGCGCAGCCGCGGGTTTAAGCTAGTTGAAAATAAAGTTCTGTAAATATTAAAACTTCTCCTGCACAAAATAAATAAATAAATAACACTTATAACACAATTCAAACTTAAGCAGTTCGCCACATGGAAGTTTATGACCCCCAAAATGTCAAAAGAAACAGTTTTAAAATTTTTCTGGTGGGGATCTTTTTCTTTTCAAACACACGATGTCTCCTTGAGAAGATTGATAAATGCATGGAAAGTATTCCACCAACAATTCCAGTGTCGTATGCAAAAGTACGTGTTCTTAATTTCATTTGAATGAGCCAAGAGAATTTTTCAACCCAAAATTTGGAACAAACAGTAACTGAATCGGTACCTCACATTTCAAGTCAAAGAAAGCAAAAAGTGTCGAATCCTTAAGGATAATGTTCTTATACTTGTCAAGTTTCTAGTTTTACGTTCCTGGTAACACACTAATACACACGAAATTAATTTTGGTCATCACCGTCATAATCCGGGTATAATTAGTCCTAGTCTTCAGAATCATATGTGTCACATATAGGTAGTGTAAATAGTGACAGACTTCTGTATGTTGCAGATGCAGTATACTATAAACAGTATGAGCGACAATCCATGTCATAGCTGCCCTTTTTGTGGACGGATATGGTTTGAAATCTGGAATGAGTGCAGTGTTCACCGAAAAACTGGCAGTGCTGGTACGATTAATGAGGGCGAACAGTCGAACTGCCATGCTACAAATCGAAGCCGACGTCGGACACAAAAAACGATGTTCCAGCGTGTCTTCACACTGACATTCTCCACAC
The DNA here is from genome assembly GCA_026315105.1 of Locusta migratoria. Lineage (NCBI taxonomy): Eukaryota > Metazoa > Arthropoda > Insecta > Orthoptera > Acrididae > Locusta > Locusta migratoria. The sequence goes on along the minus strand of CM048755.1, from coordinate 587,770,763 downwards.
AAGGTGGACGGTCTAAGGTTGATGCGGTGCAACTTTTCATTGGTGGGGATCACTCTGTTGATCACTTTGTGACAAAAGCTGGTGACGTCCGCCGTCAGGCAGGTTTCGTGAACGTTAGCCCACACCGTCTTCCACGACGATCTCGGAAATCGCCCTTCCATCTTATTACTGCCTGGCTGCCCCCGCAAGCCTGAATAGACTCCTCTTGCTGTTGGGGTTGGAACACTTGCGCGGAGTGACACTTGCGCGGTGTGACACTTGCGCGGAACCCGGGGCCCTTCGGGCGGCTAATGCCTTTTCCTGGGTACAGGCACACCGAGAAGTCTAGCACTGCTGTTGTCAAGTTTCCACACTGTCAACATAACACGAAAATCAGTGAAATTGCACAACCCTTTGCAAGTTGAAGAGCAATATAGTAACTTGTTCTAACTACATATTAATCCGTTGAGTGTTCCTCCTGTAAACAAAAAGGTATTTTAATAGTGATAATGTTTGGAGAGTTAGTCTCTGCTACTACAAGACTATGACTTTCCACAGTCATACCTCCTAAAAACATATTATTCAGAACACTAAGCATATCAAGACACCTGTGCAAGCAATAAATATATTAGGCATCCTGCACAGATACGTTGATGTAATTGACCGCTATGTAGTTAACCCCACTATCATGCAACTTACATCTCTTTAAAAATAGCTACTATTCTTTTTAATAGGAGATGCAACCTTAAACCTTCAATTAAAAACGTTAATAATAAGTCAATGAGTATTTTACATACTTCAAGCGTTTATTCGTAGACCCCAAAACGATTTGGCTGTATTCGAATTACAAATACATCTAAGAAATATGTGAAATACGGAATGTGTAAGGGAATGTCACACACCGAAAATGCTAAAGATAAATTCTATTTTCCATCATCGTCATATAGAACCATTGTTACTCCGAACTTGGCATAAACCAACATGAAGAAACAAGTTGCAAGACTTCCAGGAAAAATGAAGCGAAATTGGCAGCCAATAGTTGGTTATAAATTACATTGCATGTTAAACTGTATAAATATAAATTACGGAATTCGCGGAACTACTGTTCAGTACAGTCAAAAAGGTCTAAGGTAATAGGCAGTGGTTACAATCAGATATCCGTATCACTCTCCTCCTCAAGAAGTCTGTGTGAAGATTTATATTCAGAACATTCAAGAAAAAGGTGTTGAAACTACAAGAAGCAGCTCATTTACTCAGGAAGGGAAAACGTTATGGTGCCCGAAAATTTGAATGGCTGTATCTATTGTAGTAACATATAATTTTTGATAAAATGTTAAAATCCAATATACCAGAATTTTGTTTTTCTAAACTCAGTGCCAAATTTTTTTGTCGAAATTTTTGCAGGAAGTAGTCTCGACCTGATTTCATACTTCTATGCATTAAAATTATCAAACATGTAATTTGTGTCACGAATTGCGCGGTCGGTCCGGTCGGAGGTTCGAGTCCTTCCTCGGACATAGGTATGTTTGTTTGTACTTTGCCTAAGTTATTTTAAGTAAGATTAAGTAGTGTGTAAGTCTAGCGATCTAAGTAGTTTGGCCGCATACGACTACACATATACACGTAATTTATTTATTTCATAACCACATGTAAGTACTAATAATTAAAGAAACTTAAAAGAGAAATTTGAAGTATACACTGAAAACAAATGATTGATATTTCTCATAAGATGAATGCACACAACCGTTGACTTATGTCTTGTGAATGTACCTACAAATTCTGCCCTATGAAAATTGTAGTGTGAGTCCCAAATATGTTTTTTTCTGTAAGAACATTAAAAACATATTAAAAATTCAGAACTCGAAAATCAGTGAAGTTTTGGACTTGAAACGTTTTGTGTTGCTACATCTTTACATAGTAGACAAGATTTTAAAATTTGGTTGCTATCGCCAAAGGCCAAAGTAGACGAAACGTCAAATTTTTTGGTGAAATCTTCGCCGTGTAGACTGTATGTTGTAGAAGTCTACGTCGAACCTAATCATACCTCTGAGGAGAGAACGTTGTTTGCACTTCTCCTGCGTTTCCAGTCGGCTGTGCTGTGCTACGTAACAACATCGTACCGTTCCACTTTACTGGTTGTTGTTGGCTTGCACCCATAATGGTATTGTGGAATAAGTAAAATATGATAATACTTTTTCAGTTATTTGGATAGTGAAGATTTGTTGTAGAGTATGCCTACATTTGTTTTGTCTAGTGATGAAATAAGTTGAAATTAATGTCATCTGCCTATGCAAACTATGGAGGCTTCACGTAGTACACTAGGTATTACTAGGGACAGGAAAAATTCGCATTTGCGATAAATGCGAATATAGATGCGAATTCTGACTCAAAATGCAGTAAATCCGAAATTGTAGTTAGCAACGGTTGCGCTCAATTCCGATTTCATCACATTCCTCTTCACATGGTGCTGTATTGTAAATCGAGTGATATTTGTATGACGTGTTATCTTCCTGTTGAATGAGGCTGTGATATCTCCGGGCCGTTACTACTGCTCCACCTCGCTCGGTGGGCCTTTCCCTGAATACGGCACAAGTAGCGGCTGGAGGGCGAGGAGTAGGGGTGGTGTATCCATACTTCTGGAACACCCTGTTCACTACCTGCAGCGTCCGGGTCTCCGCGCAAGTGTCTACGCATTCCCTTTCCGCGCAAGTGTCCCTCCCCGCAAGTGTCACAAACTCCTTGCTGTTCTCGTGCGAGAATCCAGATCTTCGAAGTCTAAATAACTTTTCTGGACGTAGTAGTCCCTAACATATCGCAGCCGGTATGGTATGTTAGTCGGATTCAGTGGGGCCAGCTGAGATGCGGGACGATAAACTTGAAAGAGCACCGCCGTAGGATGGGATGGGTGCTTCTCGATCGTGACGCTAGCCCGATGGATAAGTAGAGCCGCCGCTTTCGTCGCAAAGTGAATCAGTCCGAGCCCACCTCTATCGCACGGTAAAGTGTACGCAGCATAGCTAACTTTAAAAATGTCCCCTCGCCACAAGAACCAGTAGATGGCCTGTGTTATGGCGCGACCTAAGTCCTTCGGTACATGGAACAGTTGTGCGAGGTACCAGGCTTTACTCAGCAGGAACGAATTAATCAAAGCTGCCCTCTGCGTCAACGCCAGGGTGCTGGTGGCGCTCAGCTGTGCCATCGCGCGAATCCCATGCAGGACGAGGCGTCAGTTGGAGGACGCTGTTTTCAAGAGGTTAGCTTGGAAACGAACACCCAAAATTTTATGTTCCTGTTTGATGGTAAACCATGGACGCGTAAAGCTCCGGGACGCCGCATTGATCGGTAAAAATACTGTTTTGCGAGGATTAATATTCGCACCTGAGGCTCTTTCATATTGGGTTAGCACTGTTCTAATACTATCTAAATCAGTGGCGGGAGACACCAACAAACCAAGGTCGTCAGCGTAAGCACGACACACCTGAGTACTCTCTCCAATCCATATGCCCTTACAAGAACCTGCCAATTTGCGCAAAATAGGGTCCAAGGAGATCGCGAACAACGCCATTGATAATGGGCATCCCTGTTTCACAGAACAATTTATGGGAACAGACTAATAAACACCCATTAATAAAGACACCTGATGTTGATGCCGTGAACAAAGAAAAAAAAAAGAATATTTATAAACTTTGTTTCAAAGCCAAATTTCTGTATAACACGCCACAGGTATTGATGGCCGACCCTATCGAAAGCTTTTGCAAAATCAATAGACAATACACCTAGCATATGCAATGGCGTCACGGTACGTGGACACAGCGTCGTATATTGTTCTTTGCGGCACTGCACATAATTGGTGTTCACTTATTACTTTACCCATAACCACTTTCATACGGGACGCAACACATTTTGTGAACAATTTGTAATCACAGTTCAACAGTGTGAGTGGACGGATATTTGACATTTTATGATTAACCGTCGTCTTTGGCACTAAAGTCACTATTCTCTCCAGAAAGGGTTTAGGAACAGGCACACGATTTAAAAATTTCATTAAAAGCCTCAGTCAAAATAGATCCAAAGAGACGCCAGAAATGTGAATAAAATTCCGGTGGTAATCCGTCAACACCCGGTGATTTGTTCTTTGCACACGTTTTTAAAACATGGTTCGGTAAGATGACGACGATCGGTGACAATTGAAACACCTGGGACGTCACTAAGCAGTTCAGTGGTGGCAACGTTATCACACTCTTTAGCACTAAAAAGGTGTACAAAGTGCCGGTGCACGGTTCCCGCGTGAGTAGGGAGCCGCGCGCCGTCAGCTGTTTCCAGTTGTGTGACGTCACGGCGCGCTGCCCGCCTGCGCTCTCTCAGCTGATGGAACAGGGAAGGCGCTTCGTCGACCAGCTGACCGGGAGCCTGACTCCGCACAACACAACCCTGTAGCGACTCTTTCTTCGTGACCAACAGTCGGTTTTTAATTTGTCTAATTTGAGCCATTCCAAAGGCCGGATCGTCCTGTTGCATATGTATTACATCATTAAGACAATTTTCGTAGAACTGCATTGTCGACCTTCTCCATTCTGCAACATTCTGTCTAAATTCTTTAATGGGTTTACAAAGTGCCGACTTCAGATATTCCACCCACCAGGATAGAACTGTGGGATAAAAGGCACGGTACTTCGTAGCCTGCTGCCACACGCGAACTATAACCCTTTCAAAATTTGGATATGTTAGATGACGCACATTAAACTTCCATAATTTGGTCGTGCGTAGTTTTAGTGCCATCAAAGTGTGGAACCGGCAGACATACGCACAATGGTCGAAAAAAATGATTGGATGTACTCGTTAATCTATAATGCACTCTTTTTTGTCTCTAGAAATATATATTCGATCGAGTCGACTTCGTCCTGTTGCATGGAAAAAGGTAAACTCCGGTTCGTAGGGGTGCAGGTAACGCCAAGTATCAATCAAATTCATTTCTGCGACGAGGGTCTGCAGCTCTAAACATTTGTTCGGTTGGGGCTCCTGGTCCATATCAGTGAACACACTATTAAAATCACCGCCCAGGACAATAGGCAGGTGGTGACCACTTAAAAGATGACAAATGTCGCTACTGTAAAATACACGACGCAATGGCTTCCCCTCAGTACTGGATGGGGCGTACACATTCACATATCGGATATTGTTTATTGTACAGGCCACACCACGTCCAATTGGAATAATAGCCACGTCACTATACTCAATTCCACCCTTAATTAGGATAACAGTGCCACAGATGCATTCCACGTCAAAGTTTAAAAGTACCTGATATCCCGACACAGACTGAATATTATCGGGCCGCGGTGGAGTAGCCGAGCGGTCTAAAGCGTCTCGCTGCGGAGCGCGCGGTTGCTCGCCGTGGAGGTTCGAGTCCTCCCTGGGGCATGGGTGTGTGTGTTGTCCTTAGGTTAGTTTACCTAGGTTTAAGTAGTTTGTAAGCTACGGACTGATGACCACGCAGTTTGGTCCGATATATTTACAAACACACACACACACACACACAATATTATCGGTTAAAACAGCCTGCAAAAACACCACATCTGCTGCAATAAAATGCAAAACATCCTCCAAACTAAGCAATTTCACATTAGACGTAACTCTGTTAATATTTTTGGTAGCAATGACAGATGGTAATTGTGCTACCATACACAAGAAAATTCAAGCACACAAAAAAAAAAAAAAAAAAAAAAAAAAAAAAAAAAAAAAAAAAAAAAAAAAAAAAAAACCTAGACGGTGGCAATGGTCCCGTCATCCCCCCACTCAGTCGATTGGTTTGTGGTAACATTCGGGAACGCACCCGGAACATCCATTTGTGTCACCACTCCCGAAATTGCAGCCGATGTGACTACTTTCTGCGTGGGGGGCCCTGACAGAGAGTCTTTTGAAGAGGGGCGCGCGCGCGCCCTTCTGGAGGGCTTTCAGCTTTCATTTTTTGCACACATTGAGCCATTTCCACATCCATGATATTACTGGCATCCGAATAACGCAAAATACCCTTAAGATGACGCACCATCTCCACTCGTCGGTCGTCCACACGCGCGGGTTGGCTGCTAGCCGCGAGCCGCTGTTGTCGGCGGCCGTGAGTGGTTGCCGACCGGGAGTCAGCAGTGGCACGGCGCGTGGCTTTGTACGACACCTTCTGCTCATGTTTTGGAGGCTACCTACGCGAATAAGGTTCCCATTCAGGGGACGAGCTGCGCTGTCTCCTAGAGGAGAACCTTCCTGACCTAATGTCAGAAGTGCTCGCACTCCGATATCGGTCTACAGACCCACGCCTGTCGGAAGCAATATCGCGCCGTGACTTCGATTTTTGAGAGATAGCTTCACCTTGAGGACTAGCAGCCACAGAGGCGGAAGGTGACTCATTCGTCACAGAAACTGAGGTAGTGGTATTGGGAACGGATTCCAAAACTGTCGACCTCCCTGGGGCATGGGTGTGTTGTCCTTAGGTTAGTTTACCTAGGTTTAAGTAGTTTGTAAGCTACTGACTGATGGCCACGCTGTTTGGTCCGATAGATTTACAAACATTTGAACAGCTGCGCAGGGCACCTACGTCGCGGACAATTTGAACGAAAATGTTCCGTACCGTTACAGTATGAACACGTTTGTGGCTGTCCACTTATGTAATAAAGTCACGGTGACCGGCCATATACAAGAAGGACGGAACATGCTTCCTCAAAATTATCTTCACACTCCGTATACCATTTTCGCATTGAAACGGATAAGCTGACGACCATTTTGGCCCACTTTAGGTTACGGTAGTAACACTAAAAGTGGGTCTTTGCGATCGTGTTTTGACAGCTCGAAATTTAAATGAAAATAACGGCTTAACTATTCATCTGACACGAAAATTGAATAACCTAATTGATAGAGGAGAAATTTCTCTACAACTTAGCTCCCTTATGTTTTTTTCATAGCTCGTATCGTTTGAGACATATTTGATAAATAACGGAGATTTGACACCCTCCATTGAATTAACGAAAGCCGCGGTGGAGTAGCCGAGCGCTCTAAAGCGACTCGCTGCGGAGCGCGCGGTTGCTTGCCGTGGAGCTTCGAGTCCTCCCTGGGGCATGGTCGTGTGTGTGTGTGTGTGTGTGTGTGTGTGTGTGTGTGTGTGTGTGTGTGTCTGTGTGTGTGTGTGTGTGTGTGTGTGTGTGTGTTTGTCCTTATGTTAGTTTACCTAGGTTTAAGTAGTTTGTAAGCTACGGACTGAGGACCATGCAGTTTGGTCCGATAGATTTACAAACATTTGAACATTTTGAATTAACGAAAACCAGCCGTTCGGAGATGTCACGTGACATCCCCTCCCCCCAGAACTCTCTCTGGCATACGCCATCTTGCGTTGCGTATTTGACGATTTTCTTATTCTAACTTACACATTGTCATTTCAAAGCAATGGCGCACTGAAGAATTAAAAAAAGAAAAATCTTCTTCGTACGATAAATTATAATATAGTGTCTACAAATGCCATATTAGCATCAGTTAACAACGGCCATCAATAGTATGAGATTAAAGGACTCATTTTTTTTATTGCTAGCCGTAGCGTAGTGGGTAAGGCGTTGGACTATGATGCTAAAGGTCGGTGGTTCGGAACCTACCACTAACCTAAACTTTTTACCTAAAAGGGTTTCAGACATTCTTAATTAATTTTTTATTATTTAGATTATTATTTTGGTCCAAAATGTTTGCAAAAACTTACAAAACTACGTATCTAAAGTGGGCCGTAAAACACGTCAGTGCGATTTTTCCTTGATTACGGACACAACATCACCGTACGCACTAAGACAACGCGATATGGTCTCATTCTTTACTTCAAAAGGTAAATTAAACTCACGCAAGTTCCTAACACCGAGTCCAGCGTTTGTTACTTTTACACTAGTTACTCTACCATTAGCGTGCATAAATTTCCTTACACCATCGTTAATGTCCACTATAGTGTCACAACGTTCCGGGTTACTAACTTTTACAAACAAAGAATTCAAAAACGTGTCCAACTGTAACCCCATTACGTCGTTATCTGTCAATTTAAGTTCGTTCATCATCGAATAATGAATTTCCAAAGCAGACGGTCTGGCTACGGTACGCTCAAATTCACATTGAATATTGTTCTCCCTGTCTTCAGATTCCATTACTACTTACAGTTCTTGATGAAAGAAACACAAGTACCACGAAACAGCGGAGTAGCCTCCGCTATGACACAGCGCAGCGCACATGACGTAAACACCGCCGGCCGGCCGGAGCGCGGAGCACGGAGGTGTTGACACGCGGACAACCAGCCAAGTGCTGGGCAAGCACGACAGTGCTTAGCTAAAAATGTTTGTAAATCTATCGGACCAAACTGCGTGGTCATCAGTCAGCAGCTTACAAACTACTTAAACCTAGGTAAACTAACCTAAGGACAACACACACACCCATGCCCCAGGGAGGACTCGAACCTCCACTGCGAGCAACGCGCTACGCGATACTCCACCGCGGCTGCTTAACATAGGTGATCTAACGGGACCCGATGTGTCCACTGCGGCACGGCCGTTGGCTTTATAAAAACATGCTGAAGAGAAATAAAAATTAAAGTAATGGAATAAACGCACTTTAATTTACACATGAGTGGGTAATATTTGATAATTGCGTATCGCGTTTACGTGCCAGATTGCTGCGGTGGAATGTCCGAGCGGTCTAAGATACCTTGCTGCGGAGCAAGCGGTTGTTTCCCGTCGGAGGTGTGAGTCCTCCCTCGGGCTTGGGTATGTGTGCTACCCTTAGGTTGGTTTAAGTAGTTCGTAAGCCTAAGGACTGATAACCGCAATAGTTAAGTCCCATAGATTTACATACAAGTTAACATTCTTACGTTCAAGTTTACAAACCGCGGTGGAGTAGCCGAGCGGTCTAAGGCGCCTCGCTGCGGAGCGCGCGGTTGCTCGCCGTCGGAGGTTCGAGTCCTCCCTAGGGGATGGGTGTGTGTGTTGTCCTTAAGTTGCTTTATCTTAGTTTAAGTAGTTTGTAAGCTACGGAATGATGACCACGCAGTTTGGTCCGATAGATTTACAAACATTTGAACACTTTTTGAACAAGTTTACGGGGTTGCTCAGTGTGACGAAACTTTGTATCCAAGACTGCGTGGAACGGCATTAAACAACTTTCACAATTTTTCGCAACACGAATCGAACGATGGAGTAAGGAATGTTCAGCCGTCTTGATACAACTCGAGCACTGCTTAATTGTGTCCAGCAGTTTCAGCCATGGTAACAGTAAGTCTGTCAACAATTTCCGGCGTAACTGCCATCGGCCCCTGCAAGGAGCAATTGGACAAATCGCCTGATACTTTTAACTACCGTATCATGTTCTTCATGCCCGGTGCGGAAAGAGGCCGTCCCGAATTCCTGTAATGTAGTGGTGTAATGCGAGGCTGCCACCACTTTTGTCGCCATGCGTGCTAATGTGGCTGCAGCCCGCGATTTCTTTCTCGCGAATAGAGACGAAGGATGCCGATAATGCACGATCGAGAGCTGACGCGCGAGGTCGTATTCACGTTAGAGCTATTCTTTGCAATGTCACCATTACGACAGTATGACAACGCAATTAATACTTACGATAAAATAGAACATGTGCATTGTATTTGAGGAAGTATTGCCCTTAAAGACCAATTTTGAGTTGTTCATAGAAGCCACGTAAAAAAAGTAATTTCAGGTTATAACAATTCTATATGATAGAAGCACAACACAAAGTCAAAGGAACGATATATATGTACTCCTGGCCATTAAAATTGCTACACCACGAAGATGACGTGCTACAGACGCGAAATTTAACCGACAGGAAGAAGTTGCTGTGATATACAAATGATTAGCTTTTCAGAACATTCACACAAGGTTGGCGCCGGTGGCGACACCTACAACGTGCTGACATGAGGAAAGTTTCCAACCGATTTCTCATACAAAAACAGCAGTCGACCGGCGTTGCCTGGTGAAACGTTGTTGTGATGCCTCGTGTAAGGAGGAGAAATGCATACCATCACATTTCCGACTTTGATAAAGGTCGGATTGTAGCCTATCGCTATTGCGGTTTATCGTAGCGCGACATTGCTGCACGCGTTTCTTTGCGATCCAATGACTGTTACCACAATACGGAATCGGTGGGTTCAGGAAGGCAATACGGAACGCCGTGCTGGATCCCAACTGCCTCATATCACTAACAGTCGAGATGACAGGCATCATCTGCATGGCTTTAATGGATCGTGCAGCCATGTGTTTATCCCTGAGTCAACAGATAGGGACGTTTGCACGAACAGTTCGACACGTTTGCAGCATCATGGACTATCAGCTCGGAGACCATGGCTGCGGTTACTGTTGACGCTGAATTACAGACAGGAGCGCCTGTGATGGTGTACGAAACGACGAACCTGGGTGCACGAATGGTAAAACGACATTTTTTCGGATGAATCCAGGTTTTGTTTACAGCATCATGATGGTCGCATCCGTGTTTGGCGACATCGCGGTGAATGCACATTGGAAGCGTGTATTCGTCATCGCCATACTGGCGTATCACCCGGCGTGATGGTATGGGGTGCTATTGGTTACACGTCTCAGTCACCTCTTGTTCGCAAAGATGGCACTTTGATCAGTGGCCGTTACATTTCAGATGTGTTACGACCCGTGGCTCTACCCTTCATTCGATCCCTGAGAAACCCTACATTTCAGCAGGATAATGCACAACCGCATGTTGCAGGTCCTGTACGGCCCTTTCTGTATACGGAAAATGTTGGACTGCTGCCCTGGCCATCACATTCTCCAGATCTCTCACCAATTGAAAACGTCTAGTCAATGGTGGCTGAGCAACTGGCTCGTCACAATACGGCAGTCACTCCTCTTGATGGTATCGTGTTGAAGCTGCATGGGCATCTATTTGAATCAATGCCCAGGCGTGTTTTGGGTACTGATTTCTCAGGATCTATGCACCCAAATTGCTTGAAAATGTAATCATATGTCAGTTCTAGTATAATATATTTGTCCAATAATAATAATAATTTCGTGTTGGTCATTGGCCTGGTGCAAGTCTTTCAATTGGACTCGACTTCAGCGACTTGCGTGTCCCTAGCCTACCCTCAGTTATTCCAACCAGGGAAATGCGACCTACAGCTTAACGTGGAATCCGAACCACGTGTCGTTTCTGGCGTCTCCTCACATCGTTGAGAGGTGAAGGATGGGTTAAAATGCAGACTGTAAAATCCGAGGTCCGTCCGGGGTTTGAAACCGCGACCCTTCGGTTTCCAGTCGAGCACTTTCCCCCAAGACCACCAAGCCCGACATTTGTCCAATGAATACCCATTTATCATCTGCATTTCTTCTTGGTGTAGCAAATATATATATATATATATATATATGGGGTTCTCGCCTGAGTCTCAGGACGTGCGCTAGCCGCGCGTTTCGCGTATTCCAAGCATCAACTTCGCGTCGCAATATCTCGGGATGTGATTGGGGTATAGCGATGGAATCGACACCATTGTTTATGTGATTTGTCATGCTATGGATTGTTGAAGGAAAAAATATAGGGTGTCCATTTAAAAAAAACATAAGTTTGTGTTAAATTCACATTTGCATTCGTTTTAGAATGTTTCCAAATATGTACATTCATGGGCCCCAGCCGTACATTGATACCGGTGAAAGTCGTTTTCCAATAGCTGTTATTGTTCCAGAGATATTTTGAGTGGACAAGATAGCTGGGACATATATATATATATATATATATATATATATATATATATATATATGTGTGTGTGTGTGTGTGTGTGTGTGTGTGTGTGTGTGTGTGTGTGTGTGTGGAGAGGGGTGTGGTTGGATAAGGTAGCAACAAATGAAAACAGAAAGGAAGGAAGAATGGTGATTAGTGTCACGTCGACAGCATGGTCATTAGAGATGAAGTACAAGCTCGGATTTCTTACTTCAGGGTGGATAAGCAAATTGGCCGTGCCTTTCGAAAGGATCCGTACCGACGCTGGCGTGGAGTGATTTGGAGAAGTCACAGAAAACCTAAGACTGGTTTGGTCGAAAACGCATTTGAACTTACGTCCTCCCGAATGCGAGACCAGTGTGATAAGCACTGCGCTCGGTAGCGACAATTTAGTTATCACTACCATTTACAGTAGAAAGAAGGTGATTTTCGGGCAAAGAACTGTCATCTCTAGCAACAACGACTCTAGCCTTAGAATGACTCGAGTCGAACTAGGTACAGATGGCACACAGATCAAAGTACGTCATTCAGTGATGTTTCAATACTACACGAGAGTTCAACAATGACGTACCAGTCTCTAACGTATGACCAGATGTTTCCGACGGGTAGGTGATCCGAAGAGTGTGCTGGAGAGCTCAACGGTTGAATACCCTTCTACATCTACATGGGATACTCTGCAAATCACATTTAAGTGCCTAGCAGAGGGTTCATCGAGCCACCTTTATACTATTCATCTCCCATTCCACTCTCGAATAGTGCGTGGGAAGAAAGAACATCTGAAACTCTCCGTTCGAGCTCTGATTTCTCGTATTCAGGGCTCTTCGTATCGAGGTAGGTCAGGTAAGCACGGGCAACATGCAGTCCTGCACTATCTTATTAAATGATAACGTAGCGGAGATTTAGAATATAGGACACAATAACCGCCCTTTATACGTTGACAATGTAACACCTAGGCTTTAGATTACTGGCTATGTGGACCATCTTTCTCCAACTACAATTACTAAAATGGTCTGTAAACTAGAGACTAATACAAAACCTGCTGTTCTTCTAACTACAGTTGTACTAATGACGGATTTTTAAATGGTTAGTTAAATGAATGATACGTTTTCTCAGTTTAAAAACGGACTGCTGATTAGCTAGCCTTAGTAGCTAACACCCACCACCAACGGCAAGGACGTGGGCGGCCTCTACTATCTAACGACCCATTGCCTATTAACACAAACTTCATCGTTATTATCATTTCACATATGAATATAATTCAACTGTCTACATTCTACAGTAGGTGCTCTAACTACTACTCTCTACTTCTGGATCACCACTACTAAAATATGTTAGTCCGAGTGTGACAGTAGGGAGGCGAACCATCACCTTTTTCCTATCTTATTGACTTCACCCCAAACCGTGATCACCCAAAGTAAGGTAGTCATCCAGCACCTTATTCAGCACCATCCATATCTCTCCAAGTCAGATCAAGAATGTTGTGACTCATCCCAAGTATCGGCCAATGCGGGCCAGATTCAAGGGACAGTTCTCGTAATAATCTGGTTCAAATGTTTGTAAATCTGTCGGACTCAACTGCTGGGTTATTAGTCCGTAGCTTACAAACTACTTAAACTAAGGTAAACTAACCTAAGGACAATACAAACACCCATCCCCGAGGGGGGCTCGAACCCCCGACGGCGAACGGTGGCGCGCACCGCAGCATGGCGCCCCAGTGCGCACGGCTAATCCGCCGCGGCGTTACATTCTCGTTTTGAGTATAGTGCCAACGTGTACAGACTCTCAGCGGTACACGCGGCGGTTCTCTCCTAATTTTCGCGACGCAGTAATTGTCTCTCGTATAGCTGCTGTGCGTGAGTGCATACTAAATCTGTCAAGTTGATTAAATTACGCGCTTGTTCTTCATCGCGCTAAATCTGAAAGACACTTCTGCTCGTACTGGTTTGCCTATATGGACCAGAGTTGATAGTGTTATCTTGTCAATGGCAACATATCCTCAGGTGTGTTGTAGGAGAGCCAGAATAAATGGTGGAACGAAGGGAGCCAACAGCCAGGAGAGCTCTTGGAAGAGAAGTGCAGCTAACGCGAGACACGCGAAAGGGACAAACAGACTACGGATATGACAAGAAACTAGGACAACGCCAGCAATCGATGAGAGGGCTCTCAGCAGAACCTTCGCTATACGACGACAACAAGATTACGAGCAGTGCAAAGAGAAACTCAAACGTGATCAAAGAGAGTAAACGGCAGGCAAGCCAATTAGTTATTGAAGGGCCACAGTACAGCGAGGATAAATGGTAACAGTATCTGAGCGAGCACGGGACTGAATAACTGTGCGCTGGCAAACCTTTTACAGCAGGCATTTCCAACTGCCAGTAGCCGGGCGCCCAAGGCAGCAGTGGGCAATATGCGACGTCACAGGCGATCAGGGCTGGCCAATCCGATTACACGTTACCAGAGTGCACAAAAACAGTGCCTAGGAGGACACCATGTACGAGCAAATACAGGGCGACTCGTTACAATCTCTTTTAAAATATTCAGTATGAGACGAACGTATGAAAAGTTTCTTTATTTTGAGAAATATTTTGTTGTTCATTCACGGTTGATGATTGGGTGTTAGTGAGCTGCTGTAAGACGAAGAATAATTTTACTTGTTGGGTTGTTAAGCTGTGACCTTTCTATAGTTTTTACTATCTTCAATATAGAAACAGTTGTTTACAAGAATATGTTGAGGCAAACATGGATATGGCACCTGTATTCCTTTCTAATTTGGTAAAGTCCCATTTTTCAAGCGGTTTACGTAAAGCTTAGCTTAAGGGAAATACGGGCATTCTTTTCCCTTCCGCTTGCCACCTACCGCACATCATGATTACCGGAAGTTACATGGTAGTTTCCTGTACGTTGCTTTGTGTTATATGAAGTGTTGTGTATTTTCTTATGTTTGCTTCGCATAATGCCACAGCTCTGACTTTTGGCATTACTTTTAAAGCCAAGAAGGGATGGTCACATCATTACCTTCCTACGGTCGGGGGTTCGAGTCCCCCCTCGGGCATGGATATTTGTGCCGTCCTTACTATTAGGTAGATCATAAGTAGTTTCTAAGTTTAGGGACTGATGACCCCGTAGTTAAGTCCCATAAGCTGTACAAACATCATAACATTCTTTCTGAATTGAGGAAGGCAGTCTGAAGAAGTCTGATAATTTGAATGTTTCAATAAATACTTTTGTAATAAGCAAAATTCGTTTGTTACATTTTGCTTCTATTTTTTGATACTTGAAATCGAAATGTACAGTATGAAGGTTGTGCCCTGCCTTAGCAATTAGTTAGGTCCCCATTATCACTTCTTTAATAATTTCCGATGAACAATACCTTACTTCATTTGATGCTGCACAATAACTGTGTCGAATGGTGGAAAGAAATTCAATACTTTATCGAGTGAAGATATCACAGTGTAAGATGTGCAAGGAAGGAACACCCCGTCGACTGCGTGGTCATTAGAGGCGGAACTTACACTCGGATTGTTTGGGCAAGGATGGGGAAGGACATCACCCGTGCACTTTGAAAGGAAACATTCCAGCATTTGCCTGGAGTGATTTAGGTAATCACGGAAAATCTACATCCAGATGGCCGGGGGTGGATTTTAACCACCTTCCTCCCGAATGCAAGTCCAGTGTCTTACCACTAGATGTGCAGAAAACACAGATTTCACCTAACAGTTTTATGAGAATGAGACAGCAAATATTTTATCGTAGGCCCCCAATTTCGCAGGTATAGAACTGGGCACACTCACAGCGACAGTCCGTTGGATATAGCGTTTTATATCGTGAGACTGTAATAAGATACCGTTCCGCTTTGTCTGTTAAACAGAATTTCGATATATTTTCTATGTCTTAGGCTGGAATATGTGCGCCTCGGTTGCACAGTGGTAGAGTGCCAAACTACAAATCGAAAGGTCGCGGGTTCGATCCCCGCCATGTTCTAGGACTTTTATCTGTCACTTTCCACTTCTTGCACCTCTGGCAGTATTGCTTAAGTGAAAAATACCGAGTAGCACCGTGGTTCGGAAACCACGTTAAACTGTAGGCCCCCATATAACTGGCTGGGTAAGTCAGTTCGAAGGTCGGAGGAAGGCAACGGCATACCACCTCCTAACAGGACCATGCCTAGTAAAGCACTGTGGTGTTCAAACCAATCTTCGGATTGTTGACTGCTTTACCTTTTTTTACCCTGGAATGTATGAGCTAAAATCAGCTATACGCAAAGTCTACGCACGCGGTTTTACGTTTGCACTTTATTTGACGTAGCACGAAAATTATGGACAGTAACGAATATGTGAATATATCAAAAAATGTTATAATGTTTGTAAATCTATGGGAACATAATGCGGCCGTCATCAGTTCTTAGAATTCCCATCTAAACCTAAGGAAAACACAGACATCCATGCCCGAGGAAGGACTCGAACCTCCGGCAGGAGCGGCCTCGCAATCCTTAACGCGGCGTTTGGAACCGCACGGCCATTACCACGCAGCACGAATGTATCACACTGTAAGAAGTGCAAAACTGAACTTTTTCCTTTGAGTAGTTTTATCAGAATCGGTTGAAAAGTATTTAGTAGCAGCTGGAACGCTATAGCTGTCAATGTTCTCCTATAATCAGCAGAGGTATAGGCACAATATAGTTGCCTTGCTGCCAGCCATCGTGAACGTCCAGTTCCGTCCGGCACATACACAGGTAATCAGTACACCAATGGAAAGGTACCAGCTAAAGTCTTAACTGTGTCACGCGTTAGAGGGGCTCATATGAATTGAAATATGCAATTTGGAATGATTAAACTGGCCGGAAAATGTAATTCGCTTTTCCTGATGGAGGTAGTCGCTAGTAGTGCCAAGGCCGATAGTATTACATGCTGTGACGCACGCCACAGGGTTTTTATATCTGGTTGGGAAATCTCATTGCCCTCAAACAGGTGGTGCGTGATGTCACCGCAGCAGTAGCGTTAACGGTCACACACGAGGGCTGCATCGCAGCGATCCGTCGCATGCGATATCACAGCAATCGGCCGTTCGCCTCGAGCCCGACAAATACGAGTGATTTACCAAGCAACTGCAACCTGTATCGCGAACGTCACTGTATCGAGAATTTCTGATATGAAAAAGGATCTGCTGTGTTTAGCAATAGTCGCAATTGATCTTTGCATCCCCCACAAATACTTAAAAAGAAAAAAAGGAAAAAAAAACTAGAATTTCAGTTTATTAACTGTTTTTGGAAACGCTTTTTTTAAAGTGTATTTTTGCGAATATATTAAAATTTTCACTTTACACCAGCGGATTGTGTACATTTTTCTAGTGAACACATGCAGTTCGTTTTCACTTTACACCAGCGGATTGTGTACATTTTTCTAGTGAACACATGCAGTTCGTATTCCCCCCTCAATTTCTGATTAATTATATATATACATGTGGCATATAGTACATATAGTGGGGAGGGGTGGGCAAGTTTGAAGCCCTTACTCTTACGGGAATTAGTTAAACTACGAGTTTGAGTACTATGGGCAGGGCGAAGCTGGGAATTTGTATCTGACGGGAGGAGTGCATGGGTAGTCCTTGCAGGTGCGGTGATCACTGTGTCCCCAGTGGTGTAGGGGTCAGCGCAACTGCCTAGAAAGCAGGAGACCCGAGTTCGAATCCCGGCGGGGTACACATTTTCAGCTTTCCCCAATCGCAGTTGATGTCATATATTCTATGAATATGTTCTGATTAATTCATTGGTCCTATTTTCAAACTTAGAGTACACTGGTGTGCAAAATTAAAGCAAAAGCTGCTATTTTCCTGTCCTATGTATAATTCACCATGTAGTCACATAAAATGTCAATATGTCTACATGGGATATTCTGCAAATCACATTTAAGTGCTTTGCAGAGGGTTTGTCGAACCACCTTTATACTATTTATCTTCCATTCCATTCTCGAATAGCGCGCGGGAAGAAAGAACACCCGAATCTCTCCGTTCGAGCTCTGATTTCTCGAATTTTATTCTGATGATATTTTCTACCTATGTAAGTGGCAGCCAACAATATATTTTCGCATTCGGAGGAGAATGTTGGTGATTGGAGTTTCGTATGTAGCCCACGCCGCAGCGATAAGCGCCGTTGTTCTAATGATTCCCACCCCAGATCCAGTATCATTTTCGTAACGCTGTCTCCCCTGTATCGTGACAATACAAAACGAGCTGCCCTTCTTTGGACTCTTTCGATGACCTCCGTCAAACCCACCCGAAAAGGATCCCACACTGGGCAGCAATACTCCAAAAAATGGCAGAAAAGCGTAGTGTGTGCAGTCTCTATAGTAGTTCTGTTGCATCTTTTAAGGGTTCTGTCAATAAAACGCTGTGTCTGGTTCGCCTTTCCCACGACATTATCTACGTGCTCTTTCCAGTTTAAGTTTAATGTTCCGCATACAGGATAGTATTTCGCTCAGTGTACAGCCATACCAGTGATAACATCAGGGCATCTGTCAAACGGGGCAGTATTTCCTGGGTAGTCGAGTTTCTACATGAACTGTGTCTACATTAAGAGTCGATACATTATGGAACAGAGAAGACTCCACTAAACTCTCTGCGGTGGAGGAGCACAGGAAGAATTGAAGCAAGACAGATTCAAACCGATGTGGTCCAATCCCCTAATGCGAATCTTTTTGTCGTTGCTCAAAAGAGGCGATAGCTTATAGGGTCCGAAACTGTATCCCGAAAACCACGGCAGTGGCGACAATGTGTGATATCAGAAATAGAGGGCCGTTATTTCTCTGTAAGGTCACGTCGGTATCGCCGTCGTACTGTATGGCAACTGACATCTCATCTCGCAGCACCCACTGGAAGAGATGTAGCAAGGCAAAAAGGGTACATACGGCTCTTGCAGAGTGGCCTTTATTGTCGCAAACCGGCTGTGTACGTAACCCTGACGCTTATTCTCAGAAGAGAATCTCACGAGTGAAATGATCAATTTCCAACCTGGACTTTCTAACAGTGGATCGATGTTCTTCTGAAAGTTGAGTTCCTATTTCGTCTACCGAGCGAGGTGGCGCAGTGGTAACACACTAGACTCGCATTCGGGAGGACGGTGGTTCAAATCCATCCACATGTAGGTTTTCCGCGATTTCCCTAAGTCACTCCAGACAAATTCCTTGAAGGTTCCTTTTGCAAGGAAACTTCCGATTTCCTTCTCCATCCTTACCCAAAAACTCCGAGCGTGAGCTCCGTCTCTAATGACCACGCTGTTGACGGTACGTTAAACTCTAAGCTTCCTTCCTTCTTCCAATTTCGCATGGAGAGTGATTCCCGAAGAATTTGCATCTGTAGGGAATGGACACCATTGTAGTTACAGTGCACAAGCTGTTTCCAATTAGTGATAAGCCTATAAAAGTATTGTAAATATTCAGCACTGCTGATTACCATATTTCTTGTTAGAATTCCGATGGATCCCAGTGTAGCATGAGAGTCAATGCCGACTTCTCGTCAATTCCACTGCCACAGCACAAGTTATAAATCCTAATCACTGCAAAAAAGTATAATTTGTATTAATTCTTAATATAAACGACAACTCGTGCCACCACTTCCACTTTGTAGAATAGTTCGTGTTCCCTGAATAGCTACTAATTCTAACGTTCAATATATAACTGAACGGGAAAAATGCAAAATTAAAGGAAACTCCACTTCGTACAAATCCCTGCTAACCAGATTGGCAGCCGTATTGCATGCACGAGTCGCATGCGATCCATGAAATTGCCTGGAATTTCCATGAAATCAGCGACCGATTACTGCCATTTGTTCTCATTAGGGAGATCTATGAAGCAATCGGTCGACCATGCGATGGCTCACTGCCATTCTTCGGTCCTTTAGCGGCATCAAAAGACGTGTTCAACCTCTATTGTTAGTTGTGGAGTGCTGAGTGGTCTCGTGTGAAGGCAGATATTAGGGGGTCTAAAATTACGGGCAAATACGAGGTAGGTTATCTGCATGACGTGCGATCCGCTCGTCACGCTCCATCTTTACGGAGCGCTGCAGGACGCGAGAGACGAACGTCGGTCGCAAAGACTTTGAGAGAGTACGAACAGACTACGATCGGTCCGGTGTGCGGCCGCCCATTAACTTACGTGTGTAGTTGAATAGGGATAAAATCGCGTCGAGGACGAGTCGCAGCCCCGACGAGTACGAATCGAACCACCTTAGTAGACACTCAAAAAAGGGAACAAGAATTTTTAGGTAACTTTGAGTTGAATACTTTAAGGCGAGTCCACACTGAGCGCGCCGCGCCGTGCTGTGCTGCGCTGCGCCGCTGCAGGCCGCGCACTGCTGTTGCACAGGAGAACGCGCCGTCCGCGCCGCGCCGCGCCGTTCCCAGGCACGCACTGTGGTTCCAGTTGGAGCGCGCGCACGTCTGAAGATGGAGCGAGCCAAGATTGCGAGTGCCGCATTTATTGTGCTGTACCATCAGTTAAGGAAGAAGAGCAAGAATCGTCTTCATTGCTTAACCCCAGTGTTAAAGAGTAGGGCGTTGTACGGTGGAAATGATCTTTTCAGTGGACTACTTGCAGGCGACAGTGGACAGTTGGGAAACCAGACATAATGAAGAAAGAGTCTGAGGGCTGATAGCATTACATCAAAGAAAGTTCCTTACAAACAATTATTTATTGACTGCAGTACTGTTATTCTGTACGTAAATATTCGCATACAAATAAAATGTCTGAAACTCATTATTGTTAACAGAATGTGCTTAATCAAATGTATTTATGAAGCACTACAAAAAGTATATGATGGACGTTTTTGGTTTTCATGTGGTAATTATTATCTTTTGGGTCCCTCAGTTCCCGCGTTTGTCGACACAGCTCTATGAGGTTCTCACTTTGCTTCCGGACCCACTCCATGAGAGGACACCTACGCGAGAACACACGACCTGTCACCGCGAATTGACGCGCGCAATAAACAAGCGCGCCCGCCAGCCCAAGCCCCGTCTAAAGTGAGCGCGCGCAGACGCGCCGCTCCCTTTGATGTACCGACAACAGCCGGAACGCTGCGCGGCGCGGCGCGGCTCGCCGTCCTCACTGGACTCGCGCACACGCGCACACCGGTTTTGCGCAGCGCGGCGCGGCACGGCGCGCTCAGTGTGGTCCCGCCTTAAAACACAGTTCTGGAGACAATACAAAATGTAAACTTCTTCTTAGTACTGGTTCCCAGTAGAGGGCGAGTGATAATGCGACGTGCTTCCTTGAAGTGTTGTAGAGGCAGGCATAAATTCCCCGAAGTGCTCTACGACGGCGCTACGAGCATTATTTTCTTGAGCGAAATGTGACAGTGAACTTCTACTTCTGCGAAAGATTTGTAATAACACAAAGCTGTGTTTCATAGCTCGGGCTTGTCCAGCTACACTGGTATATGTCAAAATGAGGCATTTAGAAAAGTATTTTACACAACTATTCACATTATGAACTTCTGAAGAATATTCGTTGGCGTTGGATCTGACAAAATATTTTGTTGTGGCAGGGTAATTCAGTTTATCCATTAGGATGGAACACGCGAAAAACATCTTTGGAAAGTCATCCGAAGAAAACTGTTATATAGTATATATTTGGCAGTATTTTGCAGTAAATTACAACGCTTTTGTTATGGCTGAAACTCGCTTTTATCCGAGCTTGAATTCAAATATGAATATAGAAATAGGGTTCTTCCTTGAGAAAACACAATTTATTCTTCAACTTTAATACATGTTTCAGTGAAGCTTCATCATCGTTATTGTCTTAATTTCCTGCTCTTAATATCACATAATGAGTGTTTTGGAGCTATTTGTCTCTTGCAGTACTTCTGATGCTTCCAGTTAGTGACCTGCTATCGTAAATGCTAGACATAACGCTGAGATCTGTCTGAAGCTCTCCCCCATCTCTAAGTCAAATCCGAGAAATGTTCTCCTTCCCTTATTATTTTTTTCTCATTCTAATGATGCCATATCCCCATATTATCGCATACACTTATCAGGCTGACTTGCTACACGAATGAGGTTTAGGTGAAACAAAATACAATTTTTTTTCTAAATTACTTATCGTAGCTTCTGAGTAGTACAAGGGTTTTAATGTTATGAGAAGTAAAAGTAGAACATGACTGAACGAATTAGAAGGTACTGAAAGTAATTTGGTGAGTACACAACGACAATATTTTAAGCATCAAGAGAATTTTAGGAAAATGACAAGCATTCCGTTTAGAAACGCATGTTGCTTTCACTGGCTTTGAAAAAGCATTCCAATCGGTCATTAGAAGTAGACTCGCAACAATAATGGAAAATCGAGCATACCCCATACATCTTATAAAGGTAATCAGAAGCCTATATCAAGAAGCTATAATAATCATAAACACAGACAGTTCTAAAACAGATAAGACACCAGTAAATCAGGGAGTGAGACAGGGATGTAGCTGGTCAGCAGCTCTTTTAACAGCTATACTGATGATGTCATGAGAAACTGGAAGAATGAAGTTCATGAAGGCATACAGCTGAAAAGGAACTATCATCAAAATGTTATGCTGTATTCAGATGCTGTAATTGTACTATAAAATAAAGAGGCAAAATTACAGCGCTCTGTGTACAAGTTATAAGTGCTGGGTGGAAAACATTACAATGTTAAAAAATTCTTCTTCTGAAGCAAAAGTTATGCCTCTTATGGAAAATTCTCGGTTCCCTCTAAGATTGTTATCGAAAACAAGGTACCTGTAAAAGCGTCCATTTATTTAAGCAGCAACATGTCTGGACACAGAAAAAGACATAGAAAATGAAACCAATAAATTGAAATATACATGTGGTATTAATAACAAAACTTTGAAAATAAATTTAAGAAACACATAAAATTTGAAACTGTATAAAACTATGGCAGTGCCTATACTTCTTTATGGCAGAGAATTATAAATTGAGAGAAAAAGAGATAAAAAATACAGGGAAGAATGAAGACAACACCTTACACGGTGGGATAGAGAGTGAATTACAGTCGTGGTAAACTAGAACAATCCGTTAAGGGAAGAAAAGATGCTGGACGACCGAGGACGAGATGGAGCTAACAATGTGAAGTAGGAACAGAATATTGCCTAATCCTTGAAGTGTTGTTGAAGAATTTCTGAGGTGTTTCTCAACTTCGACCAGCATGGAATATTACGGGCATACACTGGAAATTTCACAGAAGAGCTTATGAATTACGAGAGGTAGTGGTGAATCTGGTAGGCATTACTCACCTGGCACAGGCGGAGGAGACTCGACGTCTGATGCGAGGCTGATGATCTCTTGAGAACCGCTGGCCATCATAGATGACCGGCTCGATCTGCCGGTCTGCAGCCTGAGGGAGCCGCTGGCTTCCTGCAACCGACACAAGCTCTGTTACTCACACCTGTGGCATCGCTTACTTAGTGTATCAGCTCAACTATTACCACCTTTAGCCCACAGCATATTATTGGGTCTATACAGGGTGTTCCGTAAAAGCGTGTAAAAATTTAATACGACATAGAGAATGCTCCAATGAACGATTTGAGGTAGGGAACCAGGGGTTGGAGAAGCCGGATTAACGAGATAAAGAAATGTTCAAATGTTTGTTAAGCTTAAGGGACTTAACTACAGGATCATCAGTCCCTAAACTTACAAACTACCTACAACTAAGGACGGCACAAATATCCATGCCCGAGGGGCGATTCGAACCCCCAACCGCAGCGGCCGTGTAGGCCGTGACTGAAGCGCCTCAGTCTCCTCGGCCACCGCGGCCGACCAGGAGATAAAGAAGCAAACTTGAAACTTTCCTGGCAGATTAAAATTGTGTGCCAGGAAAGTTTCATATCAGCGGACACTCCGCTGCAAAGTGAAAAGTTTCATTCTGGAAACATTCCTTAGGCTGTGGCTAAGCCATGTCTCCACCATATCCTTTCTTCCAGGAGTGCTAGTCTTGCATGTTTCGCAGGAGAACTTCTGTGAAGTTTGGAAAGTAGGAGCCGAGGTACAGGCGGAAGTAAAGTTGTGGGGCGGCATCGTGAGTCGTGTCGGGATAGCTCAATCGGTAGAGCGCTTGCCCGCGAAAGGCAAAGGTCCCAGTTTCGAGTCCCGGTTCCGGCACACAATTTTAATCTTCCAGGAAAGTTTCATATCAGTTCAGTTCTTAAAGCGAGACACTTACGTACAGTACGAAGCACCCGGGCAAGATGCCTCCAGACGCGTTAGGCAGCCTACAGGTTATTCAGCAAGTGAATGCAATTGACAGAAGCCGCATCGTTGGACGGCGTGGATCGGGGTGATGGTATCGTGCAATTTACTGGCATATTCCGATGTCACCCTGACGTTATGTTGGAGTCAGTGGGTACAAGACGGCACCCAGTCACTTCGTGCAGGTTCCTGTCGACCGAGAAACACCATCATAAAGGGATAACTTTTCGTATGGTGCTATAAGCGATGTGTATCCATTGAACTCGGCGAACATGTACTGGAGACTATACAACATCCTGTGAGGTCGCGAACAGTGTTTCGATGTCTCACATCAGCCCGACTGGGGTCCTATCATACTATGGCTCGGTTGTCATTGTCAACATAACACTGACCCTGATATTGTGCCATGCCCGGGAAGCATGGACAGAGGACTAACATCGTGACATCGTGTTCAGTGATGAGTTCCGCTTCTCCATAACATCCGATGACCATTGTGTTCGGTTTTGGTGGTGTCAGAGGACACTTCCTGACAATATTGTGGAGAGATACACAGCAGTCTTGTGTAGTTCGCGAACGAACTAGTTCGGAAGAGCGCTCCTACTGGCGAACTGCGCGAACTAGTTCCCAGATCCCTCGCCTCTTAGTTCGTTTGTTCCTTTTCCAAAGACTGACGGGGAACAGCAAGAGGACGCGAGAGCGCGTACAATCACGTGATTACCTTCTGCCAGTTACCGTCATTTCGAGCTGAGTTCGTTATTTATAAAAAAGTATTTTTATTCACAAAAAATCATTTAGCATATTTTATAGCAAACGATTCTTCAATGCTCTAATAAATAAAAAAACTGGTTTGTTTGCCTATTAGATGTCTAATTGTCCAAAAATACGGGTAATAGCACACGCTTGGGCATCACTGATCATTAAAAAAAAGCTACCATAGCAAAAGAAAGCACTTACAGCAACTGTAGCAAAAGCCAAAAAGAGCTAACGAGTAACGACGTTCTGTCTTGGGAATTGGAGCTGGCTAACTAAAAAGAGCGACCTACTTCGGTACGGAGCTGCGAACTAAAATGAGAGCTATCGGTCGCGAACTAAAATATGCGCAACTGGTCGCAAACTATTATGCCAAACGTACCCCGCTCCTTAGTTCGTCGGATCCATTTTCCGAAGACCGACGGGCAATACGAGGGGGCGCACATCAGACTCATTAATGATGTGCTTGCCTTCTGCCGATGGGAGCCATTTCGAGGTGAGCGTCTACCAGCTAGAGTTACATAGTTCAGTGCTACAATACTTCTGCTTTAAAGTAGTCTGCACTCTACATATCTGACTAATAAATTCCATAATGCCAAGATATAAAGATAACTCAGAACTTAAACGCGAGAAATTGGGGTAAGGTGGTACAATTTCGATCATTTCAGACAAATGTTATTGTAACTGCAAATATATTGAAAAAAGAAATAATTTTAACTATGGCGCTTGTTCTTGAATGTTTAATCAATATGTAACATAATTGTTAGACAATTACAAATGTTGGTAGGACCACAAAAAAAGGTTACAGAATTGAGAAAAATCGATAGAAAATGTACCACACTAGGTACAATTATGATGACTTCCTCATACAATTTTGATCACTGACTTTTTCCACATAAAAAGTACTTTTTCCTTCGGGCACCAGAGCATACTTCGAGGTACCAAACGTTGCACAATAATGAATTTACAAGCGCGTGGAAACTATAAAATTTATAAGAGCGCGTTCGACGAAGTTGCTCCACGTATATCTTAACAGGAAAAAATTTATACCTCCGTCACACAAAGTGTTGTATTCTTGGAAAAGACAGGACGAGCTGTAGAAACCTGGTACTCTACAACGCCACACAAAGGCAAATGCTACCAACACTACGAGACTGAAAAATTATGTTGATCGGAATTGTACCTATATCGAATTTGTACCACCTTACCCTATCCACAAACTGTTTCTTTTGATCTGCGGCTTACGCAGCAAGCGCATGAAGCAACTAGGCGGGGGAACTTCTCCCTCCACCTGCATGCGCAGACCACACCTCTCAGTCGTCAGTGGGAGCGGACGAACTAAAAGAGCGAATTAGTTCGCGACAGAGCTGCGAAATAAAGTGAGCGCTCCCAGCAGCGAACTTTTATGCGTAAGAGTAATACACAGGCGTAACCACATCATGTGTGGGAAGCCATGAGATACGTGTTGAGATCACCTCTAGTCGTGCTTCGGCAGACATTGACGGCACAGCGGTACCGCAGAAAGCAGTCAAGACACTGTCGCAAGTGGGAACGCTGAGCAGAGCTTGGGGATTTGGGCCAGTACGGGGCGCAATAAAGCCGGCCATGCTTCCCACATGGTGTCGTCAGAGTCAGCGCCACCGAGCTTCCCTGGTTACGACAGCTAGAAGCTTATGGACGATCTACTAAGGAGCGGAAACCTCTCGATTCAGCAGGGGGTGGCGCATTTAAAGACCGCCAACCATCGCCATCGGCCGGTCACAGCTGGGCGGGAATACGCCGTCCAGTCTGTACCACACGTCGTCATCGTCATGGTCGCTCGCGACTGGACGGTAGTGCGCAGTCCAGCCTGTGTCACATGCCGTCGTCATCAGTCGGAGGTGCGGTAGCCAGCGTGGAGGGCACGCCCTGTGTCGGTCGCCGCAACACCACGACGCAGACCGCATATATCTACATCTACATGGGATACTCTGCAAATCACATTTAAGTGGCTGGCAGAGGGTTCATCGAACCACCGTTATACTGTTTTATCTCCCATTCCATTCACACGGGAAGAATGAACACCTGAATCTCTCCGTTCGGGCTCTGATTTCTCGTATTTTATTCTGTTGATCATTTCTACGTTTGTAATATATTTTTGCATTCGGATGAGAATGATGGCGATTGTAGTTTCGTAAGTAGCGCACGCTGCAGCGATAAGCGCCGTTATTGTAATGATTCCCATCCCAGATCCTGTATCATTTCCGTAACGCTGTCTCCCCTGTATCGTGACAATACGAAACGAGATGCCTTTGTTTGGACTGTTTCGATGTCCTCCGTCAAACCTACCTGATAAGGATCCCACACTGGGCAGCAATACTGCATAAAAGGACGGACAAGCGTAGTGTATGCAGTTTCTTTAGTAGTTCTGTCGCGTCTTTTAAGGGTTCTGCCAATAAAACGCAGTCTCTGGTTCGCCTTTCCCACGACATTATCTACGTGTTCTTTCCAATTTAAGTCAGAAGTAATAGTACTTCCTAGGTATTTTGTGGAGTTTACGCCCTTCACATTTCATTGATTTATCATGTAAACAAAGTTTAACGGATTTCTTTTCGTATTCATGTGGACGACTTCACATTTCACATTATTTAGAGTCAACTGCCAATTCTTACACCATACAGATATCTTATTCAAATCGATCTGCAGTTGCTTTTGATCTTCAGATGATTTTACTAGACGGTAAATGACAGCATCATCTGCAAACAACCTAAGAGAGCTACTTAGATTTTCCCCTAAATCGTTTATGTAAACAAGAAACAGCAGAGGACCAATAAAACTACCCCGTGGAACGCCCGAAATCACCTCTGGTTTAGTCGATGCCTTACCATCGATTACTACGAACTGTGTCCTCTCTGAGAGGAAATCCCATATCCAGTCGCAAATGTGGGGCGATATACATAACCACTCAATTTGATTAGAGCCGTTTGTGAGGTACGGCGTGAAAAGCCTTCTGGAAATCAAGGAATACGGAATATACTTCCCGACGTCGCTGTTGGGCAGGGAACCCGGGACCCCGACCAGCGCGGACAGTCCAGACTGCACGACGCCGCTGGCGGACACGAACCCCGGACCTCTGGCGCCGTGAAATACGAGGCGGAGCGATCCTGAAAGCAGGAGGTGAACGCTGCTAGCCCTGACTGCCGCTCACGCTTCTCCGCCGCTTGACGTCACGACGCCAGCTACGCACGCCCGCCTACGTCGGCTGTTTTCCGAACCCAGCTCTGGCGTCCACAAGCAATGCCACCGATGTGTTGCGCGGGTGCCTTGAGGGAGCTGCCCACTCCGTGTACTAACAAGGGGAACACCAAGTATGGTACAAACGAATTTTGATGGGTCGCAGGTATGTTGTGCGGGAACTCCTCCAGACCCCCAAGCTAAAAAGATTTGTTCCGATGCGCCTTGGTTTCCACAAAAATCTAGATCAAAATACAGAGCATAACAGCTATACCTGTACTACGTCAACAGACGTAGGTGAGTCAGCGTGGTGTAATTAACAAGGCGCTCGACTGTTACTAGAGATTAAAAATACGGTTTCATACGGTTGAATTCAGAAACGTGTCGTTTTAAATCGTTTAAAACCATGTATGATTCCGGAGAGGTGTTCATTTCATCCTGGTTGTCAGGAAACCCGCAGTACCATATGACTGTATGAACTGCATACACATCAGGCGTTACCATTCGGAAATGAACGGAATGGTGGAAAGGCTTATGTACGAAATAGCCCTTGTGTTCACTTGCTTCCAGAATTTTGAATGTACCGCCTTCCTCAGCGGCAAGTGAGCGTAACTGGTCAGCTCACGGACGAATTCACATACAATTACGGAACAGACTGTCTCCAGGTAAAACCGAAAAACTAGTGTATATACAGGGGAACCTCAGGTACATGGGTGACTCATAAGACATCGATACATTGATGTCATCCTGGGAGAAGGAATCTGATTAATATTATGACAAGGGGCTACCGGAATGTTTATTTGTATTTGTTCCAGAGACGGTGTTTGTTTGTTCCACAGAGATTTGTTTAATAATAATAATTATTATTATTATTATTGGTATTATTATTATTGTTGTTGTTTGTAATGCAAAGTTTTGATTGATATTTTGCAGTCATGTACAGTGGCATACATGAATAAGACATTTGAAAATGTTTTCTTGTAGTGTAATTACGTTTCGCAATATGTCAAGTGTGCTTTACACACAATTTCGAGCCACATATCGAATAAAAATATACTATATTTGTATATTGTGGACTATGAAATGTATGTAAGAAATAAAATACCCATTGTAACATTTCGGGTGTCTAATGTTTCGATTTGCACATTGAATATACCAATCTAACCCATTATACCAATACTACCTGGTATTAAACGGTTTAAAACCAAGGTTGTCGTATTGTACGAAATATACCGACATGGTTTTTAACGTCGTCGGAACTCTGTTACACAGACGACCCGAGTTTAAATCCTTCTCTGGATTTTTTTATTTATTTTTACACTTGTCCAACGATTGATTGTGTATAATTATATTCCTTTTCCCCACTTTATCTATTCTATTTGCAAAGATAAAGTAATATCAGGTAATTACAGTTACATGTGAACGATACGATACGAATGACTAGCCGCCTGGCCGCAGCATGATAATCCTGGTACGCTTCAAGTGGGTACGCACTGCATTCGACGGTTAAACAACAGCGGGGCCGGGGACTGTAAACGCAGCTAGCAAATGCTGCACAAATGTTATAGGTGATGACTACAGACGGTTTACTGATCTTTCAGTCGCCGTAAAAGTATGCATCGAAATAACAAATAAAATAAAATAATCGTGCGGAATACATAACATATTGAGCAGTTAACATAAGTTATTATCATGACCAATTACTCAAGCATTAACATAAGAGTGGCTATGAAAGCATATAATTATGTACAATCAATCGTCGGAGAAGTGTAAAAAAAAGTAGGTTTCAAGCAGGATTTGAACGAGGGTCGTCTATGTAACCGTCGTGCGCCTTGTTAATTACACCACGCTGACTCACCTACGTCTGTTGACTTAGTACAAGTATAGCTGTTACGCCCTGTACTTTGATCTAGATTTTCGTGGAAACCAAGGAGCATTGGAACAAATCCTTTTAGCGTGGTGGTCTAGAGAAGTTCCCGCACAACATACCTGCGACCCATCAAAATTCGTTTGTACCATACTTGGTGTTCCCCTTGTAAGATATAGGAACAGATAAAGAAACGACACAACGATGGTATTGTTTGTCAATGTTCAATACAAAGACAGTTTGTGTGATCTACAGGAACCACTGCTTAACTTCGAGCAACCATCTCTCCGCAACCTATTTCCACAGCTAAACAAAGCGTCAATGTACAGCACTCTAATTTTACACATTTCCTGGCCGCTGGATATGGAAGGGCTGGTCGCATCCCATGGCCTGCGAGCTCACGTGACCTGATTCCCCTTGATAATTGCCTATGAGGATATCCAAAGTCACTTGTGAATGAAATGCTAGTGGATATGGAGAAGATATTTTCCAAATATATAACTGATTGTGATGTGATTCAATACACGACAAGGATACTTGTCAGGCTACATCAGAAGCGTTTTCGCCGATGTCATGGTTGCATCGAGGTTTATGGCCGTCAGTTTCACCACATTTTGAAAAATACAGTGCAAGTGATATGTCCATTGCGTTAATGATGATATTCGTAGTTAAGTCTAAGAAATATAAATAAAAAAGGCAGCGTCACATGCTTGTATTTCTATTACCTCCTTAAGGTGGATTATCCGACCCCAGGTTCACCACCTCATATTGTTTAGCGGAGAATCCTCTAAACTCTGTAAAAATGTTGTATGCTCTTACAGAAGCAGCCTATATACACTCTCTTAACTGTACATTTCTTCGTGTGTGGCGCAGTAGTAATATTAACTGTGGAAATAGCTTTGCATTTATCTCAGTCTGTCTTTTGTATTTATTGTAACTGCATAACAGAATTTGTCAGTGGGAGTGAAACAGAAAGCAAGTAACTTGCAGAGGTACTGAGTACCCTCCACCACGCACCTTTGGGTGGATTACGGAGTATGTAGGTACATGGAGATGTAATAATATATTATATTCACTCACGGAATCATGGAGGCGCAATAACGTTCAACGCGATAGGCACTTTAACTGTGCCGTCAAAATACATATATTCGCTACTGAAATTCTTCATAAATACTCAGTCACAGTTTGAGACACTAATGATAACCATACGTATAACACTAGAGGGAAAATGACTTTAGACATTATTAAAGTTTTCAGTGGTTTAGAAAGGAGTTCAGTATTCAGCAACAATGATCTTTGATCACTTGCCTAATAACATTCCTGGCAGGTAGCAAAGTAAGTTTTAAATCGTACTTCAAGTCACTTCTCCTCTACAACTCCTTCTGTTTCTTTGCGGAAATGTCTATTCAAAATGTGGTAGCCAGAGACAGAAAACCCCTTTTCTACATCTTTTACATAAAAGAATCACGCAAAACGGTCGGGGGTTCAAATCCTCCCTCGGGCATGGATATTTGTGCCGTCCTTAGTATTAGCTAGTTCATAAGTAGTTTGTAAGTTTAGGAACTGATGACCCCGTAGTTAAGTCCCATAAGCTATAAAAACAATCATGCAAATTATCTATCGAACATTTAAATAACTGACAAACCAAACAGTGTGTTGCACCGACACCCAATAGCTGAGTATTTGAGCCACCGGCTAAACAGTACGTTGGAATTAATGTGTTATTTAATGAAGAAGTTGTGTCTTATGCACTAACACATTTTACTCTAAGCAAGCAATGTAAGCGACCGTAGCACATAACAAATAAATCCATTTAACTAATAGAAAGAATACATAATCAAAACAAATAATGTACAATATAGTTTCACAAATTAATCTGAAACCTTAGTTCCGCAGCCGCATCTCTGAAGATATTGCGCTGCAGTTGTTTCTTTCTCTTGGTAGTAACAATATTTCAAAAAATGTTCAAATGTTTGTAAAGCTTATGGGACTTAACTACGGGGTCATCAGTCCCTAAACTTACAAACTACTAATGAACTACTTACGAACTAGGACGGCACAAATATCCATGCCCGAGGGGGGATTCGAACCCCCGACCGTAGTGGCCGCGCAGACCGTGACTGAAGCGCCTCAGTCCCCTCGGCCACAGCGGCCGGCTAACAATATTTATAGAACAATTCACATTACTGATTATGAAGTATGTCATATCCACTGCATAACTGTGTGTCATTACTTATCAATTCCCAGTCATATATGATTACGCTCAGGAATCCAATTGTCAGTTGCATTAGATTCTGTGTTGAAAATTTAGTTTCATCTAGTTCTGTTATTGTTATGGATGATGAGAATGTCAATAACGCGATTGGACGCTAGACAACTTCTTTTCTGAGTCAGTACTATCCCTACCTTACCAAAATTTCTTTCACTAGAGGCATTAATGGTATACATAAAATCTCTGCTTTGTTTGCTGAGTCGACAGTATGCACGAATTTCTTTTCCACCATGAAAGAAAGTCTGTTAACTTATAGTTTGGACTCTTCATATTCATAAATTTCTGAAGCTCATATTTCGATTTTGTTGTGGATGTTCATCAACTTTGATTTCTTTAATTAATTTATTTATTTTGAGAATGCATAACATCTACGGTTACGTTCATATCAACAGCGTAATGTAACATTATTCACACATCTTGATGCATTTTTTCTCTTCTTTCTTCGGGAAAAACCTATAGTTTCTTGAAACAGTGGTGCAAGAACATTTCCACGTAATGAAGGTCATGTAATTCATTTAGAACTTCCTGTTTGATGAAGAGTTCTGCCCTTTAGCTTACACATTGTCATATCGTCGGCTCCAGTTTCGCAGATACGTATTATTTTAAAAATCCGCGGCACTACAAATGGTAGTATTGGCTCATTGTCTCCTTCCAAATCGTCCGTGGCCTTTTTGAAAACCTTCATAAATTGAGTAACGCTTTCCATAGTCGCTTTAAGATAAGACATTACATCTCGTTTACGTTTGAATCAGGCTAAATGGTCTCTATATGGTCTTTCTGTTAATGGAATGAGTCTAACATCATGTACACAGTGTTCCACCATGTTTCTAACATCATTGTGTAAGGTTTTATATAATCTCGCAAGTAAGCCAGATCGCTTCTTATAGCCTACTACTTTACGTATAGTCAGGATGGAGTCATACACTGCAATATTTTTTATGGACTTAACTACGGGGTCATCAGTCCCTAAACTTACAAACTAATTATCAACTAGCTTATCCGAAGGACGACACAAATATCCATGCCCAAGGGGGGATTCGAAACCCCGACCGTAGTGGCCGTGCAGACCGTGACTGGAGCGCCTCAGTCCACTCGGCCACCGCGGCCGGCGCAGGAATTCCATCAGTTAAGAAACTTTCATTGAATATGTGCCTCAGAGCTGTGTTAACGTAGTGAATCATGCATGGAATTCGTTTGTGTCTTCTAGTGCTTTCTTGATGTCAGCTCCCTGATCTGTGGCGAACATAACCTGTCTTAGTTCCGAGGACGTTATCTGTAAATCAGCCGTTTGTTCATATATTTCCGTAATGATATTTTCACCAGTCTTTGCAATATCAGGAAATCTCGTAGTTCAAAGTACACTGTTTTTCAGTTTCCAATTGTCCGTCGACTCATCAATGTATATGAACGTTAAGTCAGGTAATAGGTCTCACGATTACTGTCTGTCCACAGATAGCACGTCACTGAACATTGATACTGGTTGCGTCTTTCACTACTGGAATAAGTTCACTGCTAATCTGATCAGCCAATTCCTTAGTATGTCGCGCTAAAGTCCTTGGGGAAGGTAGCACTTTTTGGGCGGTGATATATTCAATTTTTGCTCCTGTAGTAATCAGCTCTTGAGCGAAGCTTATGAATCCTTCACCACTTACAATATTAAATGATCGGAGGTCTGTTACACTAGATTAAAAGGCATTTCTCCCTAATGGATATTTTATCGGCTGTGGCAGCTGCAACGCTTGACAAGTGTCGATTATCCGTACATATATGTCTGTTCATTCCAGTTGCGATTCCTTTGTTAACAAGCAATGCTCCATAGTTTCAATTTTGTCACTGAACGTAACCAACTGTACAATGTTTGTATCTTTCAACAACCACCTGGAATAGTCGTAATAAAGGCTTTCACGCATGTTTCACGAAATCAATTTTTCTTTTCGTTTACGGACACATTATTAAAAAATTTCGAATTCGGAAGCTCTATTCTGTAACTATTTAGTAATAATTGAAGGCCTTACCAACTAGAACTGTCACTGCTTACTCCCACTATATTTATCAGAACGTAGGTGCCATCAGCAAGTTTCTGCAACACAACATCTTTTGCGATGGTGGTCTTTCTTCCGAGTCCGGTTCCGCGACCACTCACATTGATATTAGTCCCGTGAAAATTTGCAGCCTACTGCTACGTTACGATAATGCGAGACTCTCGGCCAGCTCGCGCAGTCTCGAGCCGACTCCTGTCCGAGTCGACCATCCTCGTCGCAGCGCAGTTTCGTAGCGTGACGTCAATCACCCTCACCTGAAGCGCCTGTGCCGGCGATAATGGACCGCGACAAGCGAGCGAGACTGAGCAGCGTTTTGACGTGCTGTAGCTGCATAGATATCAACGATACCTGATACAAGGAAAAATCACTGGTACAATAAGGGAGTGAAACCAGGACCTCTGCATTGCAGCCAGACAAACTGAGCACTGAGTTACGGAGGTGGACTCTCTAGGCAGGAATCATCTTATACAGTACGTACAAAAATGTAGACTTTACTACGTGACCTTACCATTCAAATTACACATCAAATGCACGAGCAACTCAAAAAGTTACTTCTACAGGTGTTCAATTTGAGCGCCATTCGTCACATAGCACACATATAGTTGATAGCCGAGTTCGTCCGAAACCTTGCTCTACGTCTAGACTTATGGATGCAACTGCATCTTCAGTCCTAAAACAGAGGTGATATCGAGCGTTCCACAGGGTAGTGTTATTGGTCCTCTGCTGCTCCTTATATACATAAACGATTTAGGGAAAAATCTAAGTAGCTCTCTTAGGTTGTTTGCAGATGAGCCGTCATTTACCGTCTAGTAAAATCATCTGAAGATCCAAAACAACTGCAGAATGATCTAAATATGATATCACTATGGTGTAAAAATTGGCAATTGAGTCTAAATAATGAGAAGTGTGAAGTCATCCACATGAGTACGAAAAGAAATCCGTTAAACTTTGTTTACAAGATAAATCAATCAAAAGTGAAGGCTGTAAACTCTACAAAATACCTAGGAGTTACTATTACTTCAGTCTTAAACTGGAAATAACACGTAGATAATGTCGTGGGAAAGGCGAACCAGAGACTGCGTTTTATTGGCAGAACCTTTAAAAGATGCAACAGAACTACTAAAGAGACTGCATAAACTACGCTTGTCCTTCCTTTTTTGGAGTACTGCAGCCCAGTGTGGGGTCCTTATCGTGTGGGTTTGACGGAGGACATCGAAAGAGTCCAAAGGAGAGCAGCTCGTTTCGTATTGTCACGATACAGGGGAGACAGCGTTACGGAAATGATACAGAATCTGGGATGGGAATCATTACAATAACGGCGCTTATCGCTGCGGCGTGGGCTACTTACGAAACTACACCAACATTCTCCTCCGAATGCGAACATATATTGTTGACTCCCACTTACATAGGTAGAAACGACCATCAGAATACAATACGGGAAATCAGAGCTCGAACGGAGAGATTCAGGTGTTCTTTCTTCCCGCGCGCTATTCGAGAATGGAATGGGAGGTAAATAGTATAATTGGGGTTCGATGAACCCTGTGCCAGGCACTGAAATGCGATCTGCAGATTATCTCATGTAGATGTAGGTCGTCGAGGACGTCTGGTAGCGGAGGCACATGCACCAGATCTTTTGCAAGCCCCCAAAGGTAAAAATTGGCAAGTCGTCAGATCTGGTGAACGTGGAGGCCATGCGGAACTACCTCTGTCACCTGGCCCTTTGCAGCGAATCCATCTGTCGGGAAGAACGTTGTTTATCGACTCGATGCGTGTCGTGTGACAAAGGGTGCTTACATTGAACATTTGTAAGACAAACTGTTTGATTTACTCGTACTTTTGATGTATAATTATTTGTAATGGTCAGGTTACCGTAATAAATTCTACAGTTCGGATCAGACCTTTCAGGGGAATGTCATGCTGTTGCGGCCCCTTACTGTCTAGAGTGCCCGCATAACAGGCAGCCAAGGCGGGCTGCTTATAGTCGGCGTCAGCTACGAAGGCGGCCCAGTTTTCAGCCGTTATGCGCATCCCTCTCCATTGCCACAATGACAGCCAATAATGTTCATTCTGTAGGCGCGTAGCTGGCCACGAGTTACGCAATATGACACACGTAGCCGCAAATGTTGGCGGTCGGCCGTAGCTCCTCCCCTCCACGCTTCCTCTATCGCTCCACCTCTATGCGCGGAAGCGCCTTCTTATGTGACGCCAGATATAGTTTCTTCCGAGGTGCTCACACAATTAAGCTTACGGACGCAAACAGAAATCAAAACGACGACGACAACTTCCTGCTAGACGGCACCGTAACACGGCACTACATCTACATACATACTCTGCAAACCAAATTGAAGTACATGGCAGAGGGTGTATCGAACCGCTTTTATGATGTTTCTCTACGGTTCCCTTCGCTTATAGCTCGCGGGAAAAAAGTAACAATACATCTTTCCGTTTTTGATCTGATTCCTCTTATTTTATTTTCATGTTCATGTCTTCCTAAATATGTTCGCATTCGGAAGAGGAAGTTGGTGAATGAAATTTCGCAAATAGATCTCGTCGCAATGAATAACGCATTTCTTTTAATGATTTCCACCCCAACTTGTGCATCATTTCTGTACACTCTCTCCCCTCTATCGTGATAGTGCAAAACGGGCTGCCCTTCTCTGAACTTTCTCTAAATCGTCTGTCAGATCCCAGAATGCGCAGCAGTACTCCAAAATAGGACGCACTAGTGTAAAGTAAGCAGTTTCTTAAGTAGAGCTGTTGCATCTTCTAAGTGTTCTGCCAACGAAACGTAGTCTTTGGTTCGCTTTCCCTACAATATTTTCTACGTGTTCTTTCCAATTTAAGTTGTTTGTAATTTTCACTCCTAGGTATTTAGTTGAATTTACGGCCTGTAGTTTTGACTAATTTATCATGTAAATGAAGTTTAACGGGCTTCTTTTAGTGGCTTTATGGCTGACTTCACACTTCTCATTATTAAAGGTCAAGTGTCTTTTTTTTTTTTTTTTTTTTTTTTTTTTTTTTTTTTGCACCATGCAGATATCTTATCTAAATCAATTTGCAGTTGCCTTTGATCTTATGGTGAATTTACGAACCCATAAGTGACAGCATCATCCGCGAATAATCTAAGAGAGCTATTCCGATTGTCTCCTAAACACGAGAAATCAGAGCTCGAACAGAGAGATTTATGGCCGAGGGGACTGAGGCGTTTCAGTCACGGTCTGCACGGTCACTACGGTCGGGGGTTCGAATCCCCCCTCGAGCATGGATATTTGTGCCGTCCTTAGTTGTAGGTAGTTCATAAGTAGTTTGTAAGTTTAGGGACTGATGACCCCGTAGTTAAGTCCCTTAAGCTTAACAAACATTTGAACATTTTTAGAGAGATTTAGGTGTTCTTTCTTCCCGAGCGCTATTCTAGAATGGAATGGGATATGAAAAGTGTAAAGGTATTTCGATGAACCCTCTGCTAGGCACTTAAATGTTATTCGCAGAGTATCCGATGTAGATGTTTATAAAAATAAAAATAAAACATTAAGGGCCCTATAAAATTTTCCTAGGGAACGCCCGAGGTCACTTCAGTTCTACTGGATGACTTTACGTCAATTACCACGTACTGTGCCCTGTCTGACAGGAAATCACGGATCTACTTCGCGAGAAACCACATGTAACATTGCCCATCCAATGCGAGCTGTGGGAGCGAGTGTAGCGATCCACCGGTGCCAGCTTTATAAGTGCACCGACAGAGTGTGGAAGACAGTGCAGTCCCATCTAGAACCGTGTCCGGCCGCTCCTATGCGGGATCTACCTCCGTCTGCACTCACCGTAACGTTGAGATATCTTGAAATTCTCTTGTGTTATCCGGCCTAGCGCCACTATTAAAACTGTGTTCTTGTTTTACATGGAGACCACATGGGTATCGGATTTTAGAATTTTTTGATATTTATGGTACGTGAAGTTCAGAACGTAAATAACAATCAGCCAAACCCATTCGACGCAACTATCAAAAATTCTCGAGATAATCGACTTTGAAGTTTTACAAGTTAATGTAAATATCAGTCATTAAATGAATTGCAGCATATGTCGGTGTAGCTCAGGTCGTAGCGTTCTTGCCTTATAACCACAAGCTTTGTGTTCGAATACTTATACAGTTTTCATATCTAATGGTAATCTTTACGAAAAGTGCGCGTATTTTTGTATACTCGTAATTTTCTACATTTTATAGAACGTTGTTAATAATGATGGTTTCAATAACAAAACATAATTTACATTTTTCTCAGTATTGGCGTCACAATTAGTTGACGTCGGCAGTCTTTGATTGTTCAGTTTGTGAAGAGCTACGACACTGTTTTTGGAAAGTCATCTCCATAGCTACTAATGTATTTCCAAGCAGCTAACCTACTCAACGATCGTTTTACGTGGCGACAAGGTATCGAGCTCGTCTACACACGCATATAACTCAATTCGAAAACGAAAATAAAATAAATAAATAAAAAGAACCAGTAACAGTGGGGTTTGAAACATCGACTCTATAGTTGACAGACAAGAACGCTACCACCATTATTTTTTCGGGACTCCATGTACCCCTTCTAGCGCGTCCTTACGCTCGCCATTATTCGCCTTCGTCGTCGCAGGCTCTTGTCAGCCTGTGTAGAACAGAATATCTGTCTATTGCTCAATTCAGCAAGAAAGCCGTTCCCAGCAACAGACAGAAAGCAAAAAATACTGTCTAAACGTTGCAGCTTCCGATTCCGAATAGGAAAGGGAGACTGATAACTGATTCAAGAACCATTGTAATCCAAGCATGGCACCACTCTTCTTTGTGCATCCCTCGTTGATATGTGCTTCAGTCTTCTTGATCCCTCGGTAAAAGTGTTAAAGGTTGTTTTTATACTTTGTTTTGTTATAATAGTGTATACTCGAAATGTTAAAATGTTTGTTAAGCTTAAGGGACTTTACTGCGGGGTCATCAGTCCCTAAACTTACAAACTACTTATGAACTACCTTATACTAAATACGACAAAAACATCAATTCCCGAGGGGGGAATCGAACCCCTGACCGTAGCAGCCGTGCAGAATCTGACTAGCGCGCCGCAGACCACTCGGCCACTGCGGCCGGCAGTGTACACTACAAGTAACGTTACAGTAACGTAAATTGTACAAATAACATAACCTAAAGGCCACTCTGGCTGTAATGGCACCTCTTTACGTGGTGAAATCCACCTGAGCTACACCGATAGATGCTTCAACCGTTTTTAGTATAGGTACTTACGTGCACTTTGCAAAACTTCAAAGTCAATTTCCTCGAGAATTTTTGAGAGTTGCGTCGAATGGCTTTAGCTAATTGTTATTTAAGTTCTGAACTTCACGTACCATAAATATAAAGAAATTCTAAAATCCGATACCCATGTGGTGTCCTTGTTAGTGTGATGCCTTACGCCCTCTATACTAGTAGTTGTCCTTAGTCTGCGTTATTTTTCTTCGTTTTTTATTGTACGCCAAGAAGGCGTTAAATAATTTT
The DNA here is from genome assembly GCA_026315105.1 of Locusta migratoria. Lineage (NCBI taxonomy): Eukaryota > Metazoa > Arthropoda > Insecta > Orthoptera > Acrididae > Locusta > Locusta migratoria. Next base: position 587,731,157 of record CM048755.1, on the reverse strand, counting down.
TATTTAACTTCATGCCGGCCGCGGTGGCCGAGGGGACTAAGGCGCTTCAGTCACGGTCTGCACGGCCACTACGGTCGGGGGTTCGAATCCCCCCTCGGGCATGGATATTTGTGCCGTCCTAGTTCGTAAGTAGTTCATTAGTAGTTTGTAAGTTTAGGGACTGATGACCCCGTAGTTAAGTCCCATAGACTATACAAACATTTGAACATTTTTAACTTCATTATTGTTTTTTTTCCTGCATATGGGAGGACATAAATGTATTACCTCGTGGCAGCCGGCCAGGATGTACAGAATGGTTATACACCGCTGACCACCTAAGCTGCAAGCTGCAACATCGCGAATGAACCATTAAAATCTGATGATATTTGCAACATGCAGTTTCGGCGACGATAGATGCACTCGATTAACATTTCAATGCAGGAGCACATCACGGGCGCTAATAGTGCCACCTGCCAGGTGCTGGGAGAAATGTCTGTGTGGACATAGTGGAATTGTTATTTTGTGCGGTAGTTTCGTAAAAGCAGCTTTCGTATCCCTGGTAGAAGATATCGGGTGCCTTTCGAGCATATTTCGGAGTTCGACCGAGGAAGAAGACGGACTGCGGATTATCCATCACATAAAACGGTGGTCGTGTCTGACAACCAAGCAACTGTGATGCCGATATGTAATCGATAGATGCAGGAGGCAACAACGGACCGACGGTGAACGATTGCATTCTCCATGTTCCACGTGTTACAGCCACATTGTGTGAAAGTCAGTGGTGCATCGCTCTGCCACATCACGAACCGTATCACAACAAATTCGGTCTTCTGTGCAATATGGAGTGTACGTGCGCACTATCTTAGGTAGTTTATACCAGAGTGGACTACTGGCAATACGCCCGTTGCTGTGTTTAGAGCATTTATCAACGAGTCAACGCCACAGGCGTTTGAACCGGCAGTGGTGCAATGAATGACGGACAACAAAATGGAAAATCAATGTATTTACCGACAAATTCCAATTCAGCCTACAACACGACGGTGGTCGGATTATAGTCTGGAAACACCGCGGAGAGCTGTTGAACTGTTGTCTTATGCATCAGCGTACTAGTCCTGTAGCCGGTGCTGTTGAACTCCAGTTAAGCATCTCCCTTATACGTATTCCCGGTACGGTAACCATCCAGCGTTAGATCTCAGAAGTGTTGTAGCCTGTTGTTCTTCCATACTTTCGGAGCTCGTCGATGGCCACATTGCAACAGGATACTACGGGACTACTTCTCGTTCGCAGTCTTCAAGCCTCTTCGTCGCCCATCACTTTGCACTGCCTTGACCTTTGCGTTCTCCAGATCTGCCGTCTATCGAACACTTTTGGTCGAGTATTGCAGAGCGACTGAACCGTCTTTACTGTAAGTTAATTAAGGATCGCACATTTTGTGCGCAATTCCTTGCTATGGCAACACTAGCTTCTCGAAGAACAGGTGGCGCAATTGGTCGTCGGTCCTTCTACGAGCAATTCCCAAATCGCCAGTTAATTCCAACGAATTCCAACTTCCGAATCTTCATCAAGAAAGGTGCGGAAAGTAGAGCTCTTAGTATACCTTTAATGCATCAGTATTCGCGATGAGCAGCACTATTACTGTTTTGACTAAACAGCTTTAGGAGTAAGGTCTCGCTCATCCCGTCAACAGCCACACTGACTGGCTGTAATTGTAATGCACAATGTTGCATGTGTTTCTATCCTACATCACCGCACCAGTACCAGCGCCTATTGACAGTTGCGAGCTTACACACGATCTTTTAGTTTTAAACTATTTGTAATGAATAAAAAAAAAAAACAGCAATGTTCTGTGCAGTGTAATGAAATTATACACAAAATACTCGAGCCGGCCGCGGTGGCCAAGCGGTCTGCGGCGCGCCAGTCACGGTCTGCACGGCCACTATGGTCGGGGATTCGAATCCCCCCCCCCGGACATGGATATTTGTGCCGTCCTTAGTATTAGCTAGTTCATAAGTAGTTTGTAAGTTTAGGGACTGATGACCCCATAGTTAAGTCCAATAAGCTCTACAAACATTTGAACATTTTGAATCTCTGTTCGTCCTGTTCTGTCTTTAACGAGCCCGTTGGCAGAGTGAGATTTAGTTCTTATTCCGAAAATCTTATAACCCCATTGCAAAATGGTGAGCACAAATTCTGAACATAGGTCTTTTGAAGTTGGGAATAGCCGAAGTTGAATTATAACTACTCTGTAATTCTACTCAGGATGCCCCAACCGAATATGTCATTTACTGCAGCGGTATACATCGGTTGACTGTTCTGCGAGAGTAATGCTTTGTAACTGTTATAGTGATTAATAGCACAATTTATTTATTAGAAAATCGCGGTTATTGAGCCCAGCGTTTCATGTGAGAATGAGCCGGAATGAGCATCCCTATATCAGCTCAGAACTAATAATTGAAAACAGCTAACGCCTATCAAACATATGATCTGCATAAACTTTTTTTGAAATGTCTTGGTCGCACTGTTTTTTATTTTATAATTACGCGTATCGATATATCATCATCAGATCTGTGGCACAAATAATAAATTACATTTCGGATGTTTACAGTTCTTAATCACAAAATTCATATGGAGCACAAACACATTATATGCAAACATACTTACAAACTTTTTAAAAAAATATTGGAGAAGACTAACTAAAATATAACCACCATCGTGGATGTCTAGTGAAGGCATTCAACTAGAATCTCATGCTAAACTTTGGAGAGGGGGGGGGGGACACCGTAACAGGTAAAGTAGGTCCAATAGGCGTCAGATGGCGCAAAGTTAAAATTAAATATTATTTGAATGAATTTACAATAACATCATCTTGCGCCCTCTGCACTGTCAACTGATATAAAAGCTACGAAAAACATGACTACAAGATGTGTTAAGTCAAAAGAAAATATCAGATACCTTATTAAAACATATTAGTGGGATTGTGCCACAGATCTGATGATGATGTATCGAAACGCGTAATGATAAAATAAAAAACAGTACGACCAAGACATTTCAAAAAAAATTTTATGCATGCCAATTTTTCGCTTGTCCGCAAAAAATGGAACGTTTTATGAACCAAGTGATAAACATATGATTTTCTTGGAAAGGATGGCTTCAATCTGAAGAAAATGTGTCCTTGTTCAGAAAAACGTACTGCTCATTATCTGTATTTACCTGTGAGTCCTGTTTTTCTTCTACTTTATATTTTGCTTCATTATTGCATTGACGCGGGATCGGAGTGGTTACTATTGTTTTGCGCGCTCAGTTTACGGGGTGGCTTGACTGCTGCCGGCCGCGGTGGCCGAGGGGACTAAGGCGCTCCAGTCACGGTCTGCACGGCCACTACGGTCGGGGGTTCGAATCCCCCCTCGGGCATGGATATTTGTGCCGTCCTAGTTCGTAAGTAGTTCATAAGTAGTTTGTAAGTTTAGGGACTGATGGCCCCGTAGTTAAGTCCCATAGACTATACAAACATTTTGCTTGACTGCTTCCCTTCTGCCTCTACGTATTGCCCAGGCCGCCCTCTTCCCCACGTGCGAAGATAGATGTCTGCGTGTAGCGTTATACAGTGAAAGTGTGTGTTTAAGAAAAATTTTCAAAATGTTTAAGTGAGACGGTACTTGGGTACTAGCTCGGTATTCGCCTAGTTGACTGTGGGAAACCACCTAAAAGCCACATCCAGGCTGGCCGGCACATCGGTCCTCGTCATTAATCGACGGACAGATTCGAAGCGGGACCGGCAAGCCACCCGTTCCGGAAGCGGCTGCTTTGACAGGCACGACTGTCTGCAACAATTCTAACTGCCTACACAAGCCAACACACAAGTACAAGAGAGAGAGTGCAAAACCGACAGCCAACACAAGGCACCGCATGGTCGGACTTACGTTCAAACAGAGACACAAAGGAAGATACAAACACATCCACAGATTCAAAACAATCGCAATTTGCGATCATTTATGGCTTCACTGTACTAGGTTTAAATGGAATACCAGAGTGCGGTGAATGAAAATTTGTGCTCGGCCCGGATTCGAACCCGTGATCTCCTGCTTACTAGGAAGACGCGTTGACCACTCCGCCATCGAGGACACAGTGACCAGCCCGAGTGCAGAGGACTCTTTTCTGTACGTCTCCCGCCACACCCAAATCTCCATTCGCCGCACTTTGGTATGCCATCTAAACGTAGTACAGTGAAGCCATAAATGATCACAAATTGCGATTTATTTCATTAACTGAACGCTATAACGTCGTCAAAAATATATATAATTGTATACAAGCCGAGACTGGGCTCCTGACGACAATTAATTGTGTCTCGATACCTCATTGTCTGTTCTCCCTGATGCGGGAATACAGTATTCAGGCTGCGAGCACTACAGATCAAATAGGCTGTGGTAATAGGAAAGAGACACCGTGACGAATGGAGATTTGGGTGTGGCGGGAGACGTGCAGGGAAGAGTCCTCTGCAGTTGGGCTGGTCGCTGTGTCCTCGGCGACCGAGTGGTCAACGCGTCTGCCTAGTAAGCAGGAGATCCCGGGTTCGAATTTTCATTCGCCGCGCTTTGGTATTCCATCTAAACCGAGTACAGTGAAGCCATAAATGATCACAAATTGCGATTTATTTCATTAACTGAACGCTATAACGTCATCAAAAATATATATAATAACATAGCTATTTGGTCATTTATGTGGTCTGTTCAAAAAAAATTTGGAACATCCGTAATTCCGTACCAACTGAGGATTGGAGTTAAATGCGGTTAGTATCCCTGTGTTAGACGTTCAACTTCCCGAAGTTTCATTATTGTATGTCTGTTAATTATTGCTGAGTACTATATTGAGTAGAACGTCATTTAGCGAATTTCGAGGTGGGAGAGTTAGAGGAGCAATGGGTCCGCCTTAAATTACGTGTGAAACTCAAGAAAAAGTTTATAGAGAAACACAGTCTGATGCAGAAAGTGTACAGTGATGAGTGCTTATCCCGTACTCAGTGTTACGAATGGTTCACGCAGTTTAAAAATGGCACGACGGAAGTTAAAGATGACGCTCATGTCACGAATGTCAACAAAATTGCACGTACCAATCGAAGACTGACGGTCCAAGAGATAGCAGAAGAATGTAACATTTCAGCTGGATCATGTCATAGCACCCTGACACAGCATCTAGGAATGTACAGTGTTGCAGCCTAGATCGCTCTACGGCTCATGAGTCAAAATCAGAAAGACCTTCGCCTCGATATCTGTGAAGAGCTTTCTGATTGTGCAAGTGAGCTCGAGATGGTCCTAAATAGAATTTATTTATTTACGAAGTAGAAAACCCCGTTGAAAGACGAAGGTTTGCAGCGATAGATGAGATAAAAGAAAATTCTTAGACGGCACTTGGTGCGATACAGGAACGGGCGTACCAAGACTGCTTCTGGAAGTGGAAACTGCGTTTGGAGCAGTGTATGAATTTTGGAGGAAATTATTTCGAAGGAGAACATGAACAATAAGTAAAAGTAATGCGTATAAAAAAATTTTGAGCAAATTTTTTTGCTCATAAATTAAAGATAATTGCAGATTGTGGTGCCACAAACATGGCACTACACAAAGATGGCGCTAATAGCATAGGCACGTAGGGAATACACATGACACGGATCTGCAAGTCCACGGTATTGGTTAGAAAAGTGGAGAAAACCGTCTCGAACCGCATGTGCTACAAAACGTCACTGTTTCCTGCGCATGTACCCCGACATCAATATGGGATATGTTCACCATGTACATGTACACAGGCCGCAGAACGGGTTGGCATACTCTCGATGAGGTGGTAGAGCAGCTGCTGATTATAACCTTCCATTCTTGCACCAGTGCTTGTCGGAGCTCCTGAAGTGTCCTAGGGGTTTGAAGACGTGCAACGATACGTTGGCCGAGAGGATCCCAGACGTGCTCGATGGGGTTTAGGTCTGGAGAACAGGCAGGCCACTCCATTGGCTGATATCTTCTGTTTCAAGGTACTCCTCCAAAAGGCGTGAGGCGATGTGTTATCAAACACCAGGAGGAAGTTGGGACCCACTGCACCCCTGAAAAGGCGAACATAATAGTGCAAAATGACGTCCCGATACACTTGACCTGTTACGGTTCCTATGTCAAAGACATGCAGGGTTGTATGTGCACCAATTATAATCCCACCCCACAACATCAAACCACTACTTCCAAACAGGTTCCTTTCGAGGACATTACGTGGTTGATTTCTGGTTCGTGGTTCACGCCAGATGAAAACCCGGCGAGAGTCACAGTTCAGACTATACCTGGACTCGTCTGTGAACATAACCTGGGGCCCCTGTTTCAATGGCCATGTACTGTATTCTTGACACCTGGCTTTACGGGCTCTCCTGTGCCCAGGGGTCAGTGGAATGCACCTTGCAGTTCTCCGAGCGAATAAACCATGTCTGTTCAGACGTCTGTAGACTATGTGCCTGGGGAGAACTGGCTGCGGCAAGGTCCCGCGCAAGGCTACCTGCAGCACTCCGTGGCCGTCTGCGGGCTCTGATGGTAGAGATATCGGTCTTCTTGTGGTATTGTACACTGTGGACGTCTCGTACGATAGCGCCTGGACACGTTTCCTGACTGCTAGAATCGTTGCCATAATCTCGAGATCACACTTTGTGGAACACGGAGGGTCCGTGCTACGACCTGCTGTGTTTGACCAGCCTTCACTCGTTCTAGTATTCTGCCCCTCATGACGTCATCAATAGGTGTCCTTTGAGCCATTTTCAACACACAGACACCATTACCACGTCTGGAAACGTCTGCACACTTACTTGCTGCACTATACTCTGACAAGCACCAACACACCTCTGCGTATGTGGACTGCTGCCAGCGCCACCGTGTGATGACCGCAGATCAAATGCATTGAATGTTCATAGAACGATATGATTTAAATACGCAAAACGCCTACCAGAGCGTTGTTTCACCATGTATCAGCATTATCCTTAATTTATGAGCATGAGTGTACAATAACAGAAGGACCTGGAACACAGCTAACTAACATATAGTACGTAGCAAGGAAATAACAACAATGTAAGAGATAATCAACAGTATGCATATAATGAAATGGAAGTTCAGATTGATGACGTAACTATGAAAATGTGAGCTTTAAAATTCTTGTGAGGAAGCATGGGTACAATGTTGATGCCGATCTTCTGTTCCCACACTGGGAAACAATAAACTAGTAAACAGTAACCGCCATATGCAACAAATAATACAACAACAAAGTAATAAGCTCTGAGAACTACAGGAACATAATACCAATAACATTTGTAAGCCATTTCAGAAGGGCCTCACTTGATAATCCCATATGTAACGGCAATGATGACGCGAATCTCTATATTATACATCTTTTCCTTTTAATTTTCTTTTATTTACTATATTCTTATATGTCTTTCCTCGTTTGACCCATACTTTTACTTGTTTGACGAACACTCGAGTGAACAAAGTAATTTAAAATAAACATCATGTAACTTGTAAATTAAAATGTGCTACTTGCGACATATCAGTAGGAAAAATAAGCAGACAAATAAATAATCGGGTGTGTCTTATCTGTTTCTGATCAAGGCGGAACGAAGTGTCCGCTGCTGTCGAGTAAATGGATCTTCATGAGATGAAATTTTGTTTGTATACACTAGATCGACAATTTCTGTCAAAACAGCTCTCTGAACATGTAGAAGCACACGAACTCTTGCATGGGCGCTGCTGCATCAAGTGAGCAGCCCGACGATACCTCATGCTCGCTGTGAAAGTTTCTGCTCGACTTTTGAAAGGAAGCGTGCCAGTGGCAAGCTACAGCTTTCAGGCGCTACGTGCGCCACCCCTTCGGAACTGAATTCGTGATGCAGTGTCGGCTAAAGGCAACGATGGAGCTCGAGGTTTGGAATAGTGCCAAGTTGCAGCTTATCGCACTTGATAAATGTCAACCTCAGAAGCGGAGAGGATACCGCTTCTAAATCTCACGCAGAGGGCTGGTTCATTTGCCGCTGCTACAAGGATATTTCATAGGCAGAAGACTGGCGCAATATATAGGCAGCTTTATTGAAACAGCTGCGCAGCTACCTGATACAGATGAGCGGCTGAGATAATGAAAGTCGACATTAAAAATGTTCAAATTTTTGTATAGCTTATGGGACTTAACTACGGGGTCATCAATCCCTAAACTTACAAACTCCTTACAAACTAGCTAATACTAAGGACGGCACAAATATCCATGCCCGAGGGGGGATTCGAACCCCCGACCGTAGTGGCCGTGCAGAACGTGACTGAAGCGCCTCAGTCCCCTCGGCCACCGCGGACGGCTCGACATTAAAGGCGGGGCAACCGGGGTTAGCAGCACGCGTCCGTACTGATGTCCAGCGATATAAAAGGGGCGAAAAAGTGGTCTGTGTGTCCATGTTATGTCATTGCAATTGATGAATGAACTTCGAATAACTATTCCATGAACATAGATTTCTAGTTTAATTCTTCTACTGCGTAGTATCTCCCAAAGAAACGCATCTATCTGCATATCATATTTATCTTTTTATACTACACTGCTTCATCATCGTAATCGACCAAAACACTTAAAAGACACTCCTATTTATATCATGTGCATCGGCTCGGTAGCCAATTACAAATCTAGAGCTCGCGGGTTCGATCCCCGCCACGTCCTAGGATTTTTATTTGTTACTTTCCACTTCTTTCACCTCTGGCAGTGTTGCTGATGTGAATAATATCGAGTAGCACCGTGGTTCGGAACCCACGTTAAACTGTAGGTCCCCCAATAAATGGCTGGATAAGTCAGTTCGAAAGTCGGAGGAAGGCAACGGCAAACCACCTCCATACATGAGCATGCGTAGTAAAGCACTGTGGAGTTCAAACCAATCTTCGGATTGTTGACTTATTTACCTTTACTTATATGATAGGAATCGTTCAGTCGTTGTTGTTGTTGGTTTTTGGAAGGGACTAAACAGCGACGGTTATCAGTCCCTAATCGTTCAGTCATTTTCTGTTCTGCACAAAAATGTTCAAATGTTTGTTAAGCTTAAGGGATTTAACTGCGGGGTCATCAGTCCCTAAACTTACAAACTACTTATCAACTACTACGAACTAGGACGGCACAAATTCCATGCCCGAGGGGGGATTCGAACCCCCGACCGTAGTGGCCGTGCAGAACGTGACTGGAGCGCCTCAGTATCCTCGGCCACCGCGGACGGCTGTTCTGCACACATCGCGCATGTAGACGAATGGTCAGCTTTAAGCAGTTACTGCCTTTTTTTATTTTAATATTTCCTTGTATGATAGCTGAGCATTTGTCTCACAAAAACTCAGAAATGGCTTGCCACCTTGATCAATTTTTTCCCGTTCTCCTCCTTATAGGGCTGTTTCATAACAATAGGGAAAACCCTAAGAAACAGCTGAAAAATGGAAAAATATAAATTGATAATTTTTTATGGGCATCGCTACTTCGGATTAGATTAGTATTTTATGGTTTTACATACCGTTTATTACGAAAAAAATTGCACATTTCACTTAGGAAACAAGAAGATGGACACTGCGTGGTAGTTTGTACTGCGCATGACGTCTCTCAAGTACGCTTCACACATGAAAAGACTTGGGATCAGTCTGATTTTTATTTGGATGTTACTCTTGAGTCCGGTAATTGGAAAATTGAACATTTCTGAAATGTAAATAAGCACTTTGATTTTAATCATAAATATAAAAAGTTTCAGAAATAATTATGTTCTAGCATTCTTCTTTCTTCTAATTCATCTTACTCAGTTTCTGCAGCGACGTTAGGTCGGGGTGGTTAGTACCGTTTTGGCATGGTTAGCTCAAAGGATAGCTAGAGCATGACGCCTTTCCTGCAGCCATATCGCTAATTGCCGGGTGGAAATATGTGGTCCACAACTGTCTGCGTATAATGTTATACATTTCAGAGCGTGTAGACGTTTCCTAAATGTTTGAAAATCGCGTAATTTAGGTGATTTTTGGGTACCAGCCCGATATTCACCTTGTCGGATGTGGTAAACCGCCTAAAAACAACATATAGGCTGGCCGGCACGCTGGTCCTCTTCGTTAATCTGCCGTCGTGTTCAAAACGGAGCCATCGCACCTCGCCGTTCCGGCTATAGGGGCGGGCTATGTTAATGTATGTAAAATCGTTTTAAAATGTACATTTTCTTTAGTAATAAATACTTTGTTGCTTTATACGTTAGCTAAAATATTCCACAAGTGTATATGCTAATCGAAATAGAAGATTCAGTGTTATGAAGTTTTATAAATGTTTTTATCACCTTGTATACTTAGATACAACCAGAAAAATCTGCCTGTAGAGATAACATCAGGAGAATTTGTGCTACAGAGTGCTGTGCTAAAATCCACAGGTGGAAAACTGTCCCCTCGACGTATGGTCGATATGATACGAGTGTGTGTTCCAGAGAGTCAAAGTGGGCTGGTTGCTGGTGCATGACGCTCTCCCAGCAGTATCGACCTGCGCTTACATGGCACTGTCTCCCTGGGATATTAAATCCCTTCCCTATTTAATCGGCTTAGAGGAGTGGACGTACCGTGTACGTTGTTTGAGCCATGTAATGAAGAGGGGAAGGTGGCAGTACCTGTCAGTGAAATCCCCAATAAAGCTTCTCAGGGCCCTCTGCAGCAGGTGGCCTTTGATGGTGACGAAACGGGCACTCCACGATGTAGTGTGAATGCCGTGTGATTACAGATAAATCCATCATAGGACTAAAAAGGTAAATTGTCATGAGAACTCATTGACACATTGGATGGAACGATAACGCGTAACCACTTATGTGCCTTCCAGCGGATTGGAAATGTATAGAATAGATGAAAATATTCGATGAAAAAGATAATATAAAACATGTGCCGGGTGGAATGGCCGAGCGCTCTAAGGCGCCTTGCTGAGTTCGCGGTTTCTGGCCGTCGGAGGTTCGAGTCCTATCTAGATCATGTGTGTGTGTGTGTGTGTGTGTGTGTGTGTGTGTGTGTGTGTTCGTGTGTGTTTTGTCCTTAGGTTAGTTTAAGTAGTTTTTAATCCTTGGGACTGATATCCAAACTAGTTTAGTCCCATAGATTTGCAAACATTTGAACATTTGATTAAAAAATCTTCAAATGCTTATAAATCAAAGGGACTTAACTATTGAGGTTATCAGTCCCTAAGCTTATAAACTACTGAAAGTAACTTAAACTAACCTAAGGACAACACACACACACACACACACACACACACACATACATGTCCGAGGGAGGACTCGAAACTCCACCGGGGAGCAACCGCACGGTCCACAGCAAGGCGTCTTAGAACAGTCAGACATTCCACTACAGCAGTTAATATCATTCGATAATCTAACATGTGAACCAATTAATGATATTATCTGCCAGTAGATGAGATAAAGCTTTACATTGTAGAGTAAAAAAAGTTTGTAATTCTTATGGGAGCAAATTACTTTGGTCATAAGTTCCTAGACTTACAAACGATTTAAACTAAGTTAAACTAACCTAAGAACAACACACACATGTATGCCAGAGGGGAGATTCGAACCCCCGACGCCGGAGACCGCGCGAACCGGAACATGGCGCTCCAGACCGCTCGGCTACTCCTTCGCGGCTTGTAGAGTAAAACGCGAAACTTCCGAAAGTCGGTACATTTACAATGGCTCTTTTTCTAATTGTGAATAATTAATTTGAATTGTTGAACATGGTGTAGATTTCCTGTTAAATGTGTGGCATAAACAGCTCTCGTTTCGCAATCTGAAGTTTCAATTGTGTAAACATAAATTCGAAGTCGAGATATTAAGTGGAATTTTTAATATTTTTGTGCCTCTTTTGGTAGTGAATGCGATGTCCAGAATGGTTTAATATTTTATGCTGTGGGGCACGAAGCTATAGCAGCAATAAAACGAAAACCAACTGTATATACAATAGGACAGCTGACAGCTAGCACAAATCACGATGCAACAAAAACAACAACAGATAACTAGAAAACTTTTCAAACACAAACAACGACATAACTAACACCAACGCAACAAATGACAGCAGCATCTATTAAAACGAACGATGTAGCTACGAGTATCCTTCTCTCACCTATTGCAGCTGACATTTTCATGGAAACATTTGAAGAAACAGCTCTCGAGTCAGCGCCACAGCACCCAGAATGCTGGCTGCGATATGTTAACGACAAATGTCCAAATGTTTATAAAGCAATGGGACCAAACTGCAGCGGTCATCCGTATAAAGTATAAGGTACTTTAAGGTATATACACTCGTTCCGGAGGGAAGACTCCAACGGGAAGCAAACTCGCACTCCACAGCAAGGCACCTTAGAACTCACGGCCACTTCCGCGTGTCTGTTACTGACACCTTTCTCATCTGGCCTCATGGGGAAGAGGAGCTACAGAGATTCCACCATCTTAGTTAACAGCACAGTAAAAAAAAAAAAAAAAAAAAAAAAAAAAAAAACCACACACACACACAGTTCCCTACGGTGGTGCCACGGTGGAATGGCCGTGCGCTCTGAGTTCTAGTCCTCCCTCGGACATGCGTGTTTGTGTAGTGTCTTTACGTTAGTTTAAGTAGTTTGTAAGCCCAGGGACTGATGACCACAGTAGAGTTTGATCTCATAGATTTACAGACATTTCAACTGTGAAGGTAGGGGAGAACAGAATGCTGCCATTACTCGACGTGGAAGTCTACTGAAAGCGTAACAGAAAACTTGGCTACAGAGGGAATAGGGAAGTCACCAGCATGGGCAGACACCTCCACGCCTCCTCTGACCACAGCCACCTACAGAATAAATCTTACCTTCACACTTTAACTAGGACGGGCCATAGGATCAACGATACCGAATTCCTCAGAAAGGAACTGCAAAGTCTCAGATCCACCCTTGCGGCCAAAGGCTACGGAATGAGCGAGATAAACTGAAGAATGTCGACAAAAGACGCAGGCTGTTTTAAAGAGCAGGAAGAAGGAAAAAAATCGCCCTCTTACGAGGGGTCACTGAATTTTTAGGCAAAATTCTCCATCGGGAGCCATCAAGCCAATAACAGGAGTAACAAGACAAAGGATATCCCTGACTCCACGAAAGATGTAGTACACTAATTGAATAACGCTGCTGTCTACGAAAATGGTTGCGAGTGTGGTCTGGTATATGTCGGTGAAACCGGACGATCCGAATTTTTGAATATGGGAGATGTATCCGTCTTGGACAACATAAGAAGTCAGCAGTGGCAAAACGGGGATATACCATCTGCGCGCGGCGGTCAGAAATATCCTAATTACCTATACCAGCAGCGCGCGGTGGTCGAAGGTCCGTTCTCACCTCCTATGCCAATTGCGCGCGAAGCGGTCACATGGCGTGCAGTCTTTACCACAAATACACTGCTCGTTGATGTACAACATACGTTGCGGCAACATTTACTTAAAATTCAACTGCAAGTAAGCACTGAAATCGGTAAAAAAATCTCAAGATAAACAAGTGTACCGTAGGACGTGTTGGACGGAGCAGGGATGGGTGACAGCCGAAATTCTATCGATATATCGACCCTTTAAGTACATCGTTGGGCTTATTACCTACTGATCGTTCTTATAGCCCGGTCAAAATAAACATTGACCCGTACATAAATTCCCAGGAAGCTGAAAATTTGCATGAACGTTAAAGACACCATTATAATCAAACTGTGAAATTCTCCATCGATCCCATGTGTACAAAAATATTTATGCAAGGTCAGAAGTTTAAATTTTTTTATTTTTTTTTTGTGAAACGATTAGTTTTATGATAAAAGTAGCTCAGACAAAAATTGTAGATCATGCAATTATCTTAGAAGTTTTCTCCTAAGATTCACCATTTCCGAGAAAAAACGACTCAGTCTTTTGTATTCAGATCAAGTGGAAGACGCTTTCGTAAACCTCATGTCTGAACTTCCAGAGGAAGCCACACCTTACGCCGACTACCTAGTTAACAATTATATAGAAGCTTCTAGCCGTTTCCCTCCTACTTTGTGGGCATCAACAGACCTGTCCTCAGAACGAACAACCAACGGGTGTGAAGCATTCCAATCGACGTTGGGCGGCATGTTTTGCTCGACGAATCCGAACGTTTTTGTATTCATCAACGCATTAAAAGACTTTCAGACGACATGGCACGCCACAATGAATACAAAAACGGTACGATAATCTAGTAATCCAAAATTTGTTAAGCGGTAGAAATATATCAACGATATTCAGTTTGAATTTTTCACAAAAAATCATAATGCTGTAGTACATTAAAAATTTCTTATGTTTCCTACAAAGAATAGATGGCTGTCTTGCACCTCAACCGTGTAAATATAGTTAATAAAATAATCGAAATCAAATCTGTTTGTGTTTTTTAACTAATATTACAATATTGATAACATGTCTTATTTTATTTTTGTTATTATTTAACTTAAAATTCACTACATTGCTAAGTTCATATTCATTGCTTATCTTATAACAAAAATATTCGCCATTGGTAGTTCTGGTATCACTTCTCTAATAATTTGTGAATAAGCATAACGGACTGTCCGAGTTTTTGCTGCCTGCCGCGCCGCGTCCCTCGGTAAGGGGCTTGCGCGCATTTGGTTCAAATGTTCAAATGTTTGTATAGCTTATGGGACATAACTACGGGGTCATCAGTCCCTAAACTTACAAACTACTTATGAACTAACTAAGACCAAGGACGGCACAAATATCCATGCCCGAGGGGGGACTCGAACCCCCGACCGTAGTGGCCGTACAGACCGTGATTGGAGCGCCTCAGTCCCCTCGGCCACCGCGGCCGGCACGCAGTTGGTGTAGCCCCTTTTGAGGAATACGTGGTAGACGCAAAATTCCACTGACCGCCGCGCTCAGTTGGTAGTCACCCGGCAAAACATCAAACTGATTACGGAAAACAACATTTTCCCCCCTAGGAACCACGATTGCTGGCGGAACAATCTTTTACGACGTGGGGAAGGTCGGAGAAGCCATCGAAGTAGCCAAGCGACACGCCAACATGAATAGAGAAGACGGGAAGAGACCACCGGCGTCCTGGTTGCATGCGGTTCGAGACGACAGCGCGCGCAAAGCAACTCCTGGAAGTGCGCAGCAGTCTGTGAGTGGAGCCGGTCATTTCAGCCTTCAGGCTCGCTCGTAGCTCGTCCCCGCCTTGCGCCAGACTGCCGGCCGCGGTGGCCGAGGTGACTGAGGCGCTCCAGTCACGGTCAGCACGGCCACTACGGTCGGGGGTTCGAATCCCCCCTCGGGCATGTATATTTGTGCCGTCCTAGTTCGTAAGTAGTTCGTAAGTAGTTCATAAGTAGTTTGTAAGTTTAGGGACTGATGACCCCGTAGTTAAGTCCCATAAGCTTAACGAACATTTGATTTGCGCCAGACTCGCAGCCACGGGGGGCAATGGGGCACTGCGAGTCAGGCGACCAGTCTGCTACGAGCTTCCACTGCGCTCGTGAGACGCGCAGACTCGTAACGCCCATGGGAACTCGCAGCGCCGTTTTTTACAATGACGGCGAAAAAGTACGTTCTGCGAGTGTTAGCAGATGGGAAGTACGTTCTGCTGGGCAGGCCGGGAACAAGCCGCGGTAGTTCCTGCTGGAAAAATTAATTAAATTAGAAATTTGTGTCATTTCATCTAATTTATAAAGCAGAGTGTCCGTATGTCTGTAGGTGTTGCATACAAATGTACAGTTTTGTTCCAATCTTTATGAAATTTTGTACACGTAAGCTTCAATCCATGAGGACGGTCGCCGTAAGTGTAAGAATCACGTACGATACATACTTCACGAGATGTGACGTCATAAACAAGGAGATGCGCGAAAAAGTGCTGCATTTAGCGACAATGCTGCTCATTTTCTCCTAAACCATTGGACCGATTTCAACCATATTTGGTACACGCATTCCTTAGCGTGAAGTAACAATTGCTGCATGGTTAAGAATCACATACGGTGCATGGTTCAAAAGGTATTACGTCATAACCAATAGAAATCGCAAAAAATGCCATATAATGCGGCGAGACTTTCGAAATACACTGTATGAGAATGAAAGTACATAGCGAGTTGCAACAAACTTTAAACATAATTTCAAACCTTTATTAAACTTTTTCTCGCTGGCAACCATAGTAAAATGATGAAAAGAAAAAAGTTTCTCGCTTACTACTTTTCCTCTGTTTATGGGGTAAAACTACGGCTCTCGGTATGACGTTACAATTTATAATCTGAACACTACAAATTGTAGCGACAGGAAATTTTACAGACAGTATACACATATATAGTAGAATGTAGCTTCTAAATTGTATCACAATACGACACGTAGTTCATGAGATATGAGCACATAAACAGTAACGTTCCACTGTTCATGGACTAACGTTACAATTTATAATTTCTGTACTACAAATTGTATCCGCGGGAAATTTTACAAGCAGTAAACACGCATATTGTTGAGTGTACCTTCTAAACTGTATCACAGTACGACACGTAGTTCATGAGATATGAGCACATAAACGGTTCATGAAAAACCGCCCCATCATGCATCAAGTTTTAATCTGTTATTTCTGTACTACTAATTGTATTAACAAGAGATTTTACAGACATACAACACTTATAAAAATGAATATATACCTGGAAAATGGCAGGAATAAATAAATAAATACCCGGGCAACGCCGGGTTTTCAGCTAGTGTTAGATAAACCGGTGCCCACGTTAATATATCCGATTTTTTTGAAGTTTATTTTTATAGCCATTTTAAACATGAGTGCTGAAAATTTATTTTCATATTAGTTACCTTATAAACAGTTACGCATTAAACATGCGGTAATTATGATATTTAAGCATTCAGTTTGTTTGAGTATGTTGTTACAGATGCAACGTTGCGCGTTCGTAACGGATATTCTTTATGACTAAGAGATTCTAAACAGAAATATTGAGTTAAGCATTTTGCAGTCTTTGGAACAAATTTCTAAAGAAAAAAAAAGTTCAATTGTTTGTAAATCTATTTGGACCAAACTGCGTGGTCATCAGTCCGTAGCTTACAACCTACTTAAACCTAGGTAAACTAACCTAAGGACGAACACACACACCGATGCCCCAGGGAGGATTCGAACCTCCATGGCGAGCATCCGCGCGCTACACCGCGAGACGCTTTAGACCGCTCGGCTACTCCACCGCGGCAACAAATTTTTCCCACGCGCTCATCTATATCTACATGCACGTATATACATACTCCGCAAGCCGGCCGCGGTGGCCGAGGGGACTGAGGCGCTCCAGTCACGGTCTGCACGGCCACTACGGTCGGGGGTTCGAAACCCCCCTCGGGCATGGATATTTGTGCCGTCCTTAGTAGTAGCTAGTTCACAAGTAGTTTGTTCAAATGTTCAAATGTTTGTATAGCTTATGGGACTTAACTACGGAGTCATCAGTCCCTAAACTTACAAACTACTTATGAACTACCTACAACTAAGGACGGCACAAATATCCATGCCCGAGGGAGGATTCGAACCCCCGACCGTAGTGGCCGTGCAGACCGTGACTGAAGCGCCTCAGTCCCCTCGGCCACCGCGGCCGACTGTAGTTTGGAAGTTTAGGGACTGATGACCCCGTAGTTAAGTCCCTTAAGCTATACAAACATTTTTTGAATACTCCGCAACCCACCGTAAGCTGCGTGGTGGAGGGTACCTCGTCCCACTACAAGTCACTTCGTTATATATCCCACTCCCAAGTAGAACAAGAGAAAAATGAATGCCCGTGTGTCTTTCTGTGAGCCCAACACACACACACGCCGGAAATCAAACATAAATGTTCCTATTGTAGTTCTAAATGATTTTGCAGTCCTTCTTGCGACGTTTAGATTTTATAAAAGGCCAGCCGGCCGCGGTGGCCGAGGGGACTGAGGCGCTCCAGTCACGGTCTGCACGGCCACTACGGTCGGGGGTTCGAATCCCCCGGCGGGCATGGATATTTATGCCGTCCTTAGTGTTAGCTAGTTTGGAAGTAGTTTGGAAGTACAGGGACTGATCACCCCGTAGTTAAGTCCCATAAGCAATATACAAACATTTGAACATAAAAGGCCAACAATGGACTATTGTCCTTTGGATGTTAGCGGTTCTTGTGGTCCTATTTAAGTGGAAATGTGTTGGTGGCATTCAGCAACAGCTGATTAAAAATATGTACTGACGCCGCTAATCTCGCCAGCTAATAATGCAATCAGGCTAATATGCGATAAAGGGTACTATTATATATCATAATAGAACCCTTTACCGCATATTATGTATTGTAATAGTATACCCTTTATCACATATTAGCCCGATTGCATTATTTGTTGGCGAGATTAGCTAAATATATTTCCTTATAAAACTAGCAGTATAGCAGACAACCAGAAAAAAATTGCCATTTTCTGTCATCTACTTCACCGGTATTGTTCTTCCTTTTATCTCTACCGTCGTTCATGACCGTTCAGTCACTGTCCCTTGTAACATTTATTACCGCCATTTTTTTACACAAAAGGAATATTTTGTCTTGAGTTTTTGTTTTCGTAACACACTGTTAACAACTGTTAACAGTCCGTAATATTTATTATTATTGTTATTTTCGTATGCCACATTGTAAGAGACGGTACACCACACGTGGCTGATTTCCCTTCCGCAACGAGTCTGACCGAGTCGCCTCGCTCGCGTGCGCCAGTGCTCGAGCTAAGAGCTGCTCGCTGCGCCACTCCCGAGCAGCGGCCGCGCTTACGAGAAACAAGCGAGTTTATGGCGCCTCCTGACCGGCTCTACTTGTGAGGTCGTGCGTACACGGAGCGCCGTTCACCGCCACCCGCACTAGACAAGTAAACAGCACCACGCAACAACCGACGCCCATCCGCACATTCGCTTATTACAAACAGTGGCAAAGAACTATGCAAACGCCAGTTGACGATGTCTATTTCACCAATCAGACGAAATAAGGTCAAATGTTCAAATGTCTGTAAATCTTATGGGACTTAACTACGGGGTCATCAGTCCCTAAAATTACAAACTACTTATGACCTACTTACGAACTAGGACGGCACAAATATCCATGCCCGAGGGGGGATTCGAACACCCGACGCCGGCCGCGGTGGCCGCGGGGACTGAGGCGCTCCAGTCATGGTCTTCACGGCCACTACGGTCGGGGGTTCGAATCCCCCCTCGGGCATGGATATTTGTGCCGTCCTAGTTTGTAAGTAGTTCATAAGTAGTTTGTAAGTTTAGGGACTGATAACCCCGTAGTTAAGTCCCATAAGCTATACAAACATTTGAACATTTTTTGAACACCCGACCTTAGTGGCCGTGCAGACCGTGACTGAAGCGCCTCAGTCCCCTCGGCCACCGCGGCCGGCGAAATAAGGTCACTTGCAGTGTCTGACCCCAGGGGATAACTGGGCCATCCTCTTTTTTCATAAAAGTTGTAGGAATAAATTCACTTCAAGTGGTTGGCACCACTGAAGAACAGCGGCTTCTCCCTTGCACAAGCAGTCTCACCTATCTAAGTATTGTGGTTTTCGTGTGGCAGTTTTTCAAATTACGTAGTGCTGGATATTTGTAGCAATGTGATATCATCCTTACTTTACGGAGCACCTACATGTTTACTGTATTATTACTGTGACAGGTAGTTAAGCATTCTCCCGGTTTGAATCCCATGAAGCATGTCTGGGGTGCAACACGTAGACGAGTTGCATCACGTCAGCATTTATCGATGTCTACACGTCTTGCGAGCAGCTCTGCGTTATTGCCTCAACATGAGACTAATGATATCGCTAGCAGCCATGTTCCATCCTTGTCAGGCCAACATTGCTGCCACAGATGGCCGTACCTCATACCGAGCACATCAACCAGTTGTCGGAATGCGTATCTGTTGTCTACCGTTAAGCATGTCACAGTCCTTTTCATTCTCTGTTATTTACATTACTTCTAGGTTGCCTTATAATCACCTGTTTATACTGTTTTGTGAAAAAAATAAACGCAACCTTCGAAAATTTTCCGTTTGGTGTTTTGATATTCTAGGGTTCATCTCGTCGTACGAGGTTCGTTATTTTCATGATTTCTGAAATTATTTATTTTATTTTTGTTGATAGAAGCCTTTCCGATGCTCACAGTCGTTATTTAATGTTATGGAATGAAGTCATGTGCGCCATCTGTTTGTGAGTCGTATTAATTGTTTTTATCTGTTTTATGAAGTATTTTCTGGGCCCTAATTTAGTTACCAGCTCTGAATTTGCCTTAAAGAGGGTAGAAAATTGTTAAGATTCATCGTATACAGTTTGGTCGCTCTAGAAGAACCTCTATTACAGTCTGTAAGTTTTCTATATTAATTTTCCGTATTAGTGATGTCTATTTAGTTCAAATGTTTGTATAGTGAATGAAGCGCCTAAGTCCCCGCGGCCACCGCGGTCGGCTCTATTTAGTATGTCGTTTATCCATGCCCTCGTTACATAAGCTTTTGTATAATCTCCTATGTTAAATATCTGTACGAGCCACAGTACATCTCCCACATCTACATCTACATGAGATACTCTTCAAATCACATTTAAATGCCTGGCAGAGGGTTCATCGAACCACCTTTATACTATTTCTCTCCCATTCCATTCTCGAATAGAAAGAACACAGGAATCTCTCACTTCGAGCTCTGATTTCTCGTATTTTATTCGGATGATCATTTCTACCTATTTAAGTGGGAGTCATCTTTGAGGTTATCTTTGAGCCGCCAGTTAGTTACTGTTTGTCGGAGTTTTAAGTTGTCTGTTGAGAGAGCTGGTAGCAGGCAGCGGCAGCGCAGTGTGTTTCGCTGACGATGTGTTATGTGGAAGAACTTTACGGAAATATGTCATTATGGAAGAGGAATGGAGAACGGTAACCAGATGAGGTAATGCGCACGCGTCGCCATTAAAGCTGCCACATTCTAGAGGAGAATTTTGTATTCAGATTTATGAGCAGAAGTAGGCCTAGGCCAACACCGTCTGAAGAGAAGGCCTCCGCGCTGCCGTGCCACGTCATGCAGAGTAGGTCGCGATGGCGTATACCTCACTGGCTGGCCAATGGGGCACGGCCCACCGCCTCGCATCGGCCAGCCAGTGAGGTATACGCCATCGCGACCTACTCTGCATGACGTGGCACGGCAGCGCACAGGCCTTCTCATCAGACGGTGTTGCCTAGGCCCCATTTAAAGGAACATTTGTATTTAAACATTGACACCTTCAATTTCACCCTGTTAACGATGGATGTCTTTTTTAAATTTTGTTGAAGGTGGCCAATAATTACAAGCCCCACCGTAGACATTTTGTAACTGCTATTCAAATGTTCAAATGTTTGTAATCCTATGGGACCAAACTGCGTTGGTCATTAGTCCCTAGCCGCGGTGGAGTAGCCGAGCGGTCTAAAGCGCCTCGCTGCGGAGCGCGCGGTTGCTCGCCGTGGACGTTCGAGTCCTCCCTGGGGCATGGGTGTGTGTGTTGTCCTTATGTTAGTTTACCTAGGTTTCAGTAGTTTGTAAGCTACGGACTGATGACCACGCAGATGGGTCCGATAGATTTACAAACATTTGAACATTTATCATCAGTCCCTAGTCTTAGAAACTACTTGAACTAAGTTAGACTAACCTAAAGATAACACACACATCCATGCCCGAGGGAGGATTCGAACCTCCGACGCGGGAGGCCTCGCGATCGAACAGCTATTTGTCATTGTAAATTTCTGAGAGAAAACAAGACCTTAAATTTAAAGAACATGAAAGTCTGTGTCCATCTAAATCAGTTACAGTCATGTAGTTAGATTTTCCCAGAATTTTATTCAACCTCATTTGCTGATGTTCAGTTCAGCATCGACACAGT
Organism: Locusta migratoria; assembly: GCA_026315105.1. Classification (NCBI taxonomy): domain Eukaryota; kingdom Metazoa; phylum Arthropoda; class Insecta; order Orthoptera; family Acrididae; genus Locusta; species Locusta migratoria. Next base: position 587,709,273 of record CM048755.1, on the reverse strand, counting down.
GCAAAATCCAAGACAAGATAACCTTTTAATTCTATTTACATTAAAATAATTCTTGGCTGCTGCTGCTGCTGCTGCTGTAGTAAAACACTTTCGACAGAAAGGCGTTACCCATTGTAAGGTAAGAGTAAAGTCAGATCCATTAAATTCGGCGACAAATAAATACCGGTATATGGTTCGTGAAATTAATTTCATAATCGTTTCAAAGGATAGGATCTTGTGTGGATAGGAAGTTTCATTACCTTAACGTCACGGAACTGTTTAACTCACCATAGCGCGTGTTAAAGCCTTATCTCACAATCGGAGTAACAAAGTTCATTCATGATAGTAAGTCAAACAGTTTTAATAATATACCTTTCACTTCCTGTGTGCGACTGTAGGCTTTCCCGGCGTGTACTGCTGATGAAGGTCTCTCGGTTCTCCAAGCGCTGATGACATCGATGTTGAACGCCCTATATCACCAATCAATCAATCAATCAATCAATCGGTTCTCCAAGCGGATGGCGGCGTTGATACATCGCGACGTTTCGGGAAGTGTCATGCTTCTCCAAGCGAAGTGACGAGACCTATAGAGAGCGAGTGCCTTAATACACGCAGTGCCCCCCCCCTCCGCTGGACCACACACGGGAGGCTGCGGTGGGCTGGCGGCGGTGCGCGGTGGTGGGGGTAGCGGCCGCTCGCGCTCGACTCCCGGTGCGGTCATTCTGCCCGCGTCTGCGGCAGACGGCGGTGGCGGGCGCGCTCCCGACGGATCGCTGCTATCGCGAGATTCCACGCTGCGCTAACTTAGTATCCTACATCTCTGTTTACCAGGTTACCGTGAATCCTAATTTCTAGGGATTCCTTGATGACACTTTTTCAGAAGCCAGACGTTCGGCACAGCACCTCCGTGTTTTCGAAGTTGAATGTGTGCTCTACGTTTATGCAGTGTTCTGCTATGGCCGATTTTGCTGTGTGATCTAGTCGTACACACCTAATATTTTTGAGATACAGCGCGTGTTTACCCGATTGCGTGGTTATGGTATATCGCCCCAAATTTGCGATTGGATAGTGGATTTCCTGTCAGAGAGGACAGTTCGTAGTAATCGATGGTAAGGCAACGACTAAAACAGAGGTGATATCGGGCGTTCCATAGGGTAGTGTTATTGGTACTCCGCTGCTCCTTATTGACATAAACGATTTAGGGGAGAAATCTAAGTAGCTCTCTTAGGTTGTTTGCAGATGACGCCGTCATTTACCGTCCAGTAAAATCATCTGAAGATCAAAACCAACTGCAGAACGATCTGAATAAGATATCAGTATGGTGTAAAAATTGGCAATTAACTCTAAATAATGAGAAGTGTGAAGTCGTCCACATGAGTAGGAAACGAAATCCGTTAAACTTTGTTTACAAGATAAATCAATCAACGGTGAAGGCCGGAAACGCCACAAAATAACTAGGAATTACTATTACTTCAGACTTAAATTGGAAAGAACACGTAGATAATGTCGTGGAAAATACCAACCAGAGACAGCGTTTTATTGGCAGAACCCTTAAAAGATGCAACAGAACTACAAAACAAACTGCATACACTACGATTGCCGTCCATTTTTGGAGTATTGCTGCCCAGTGTGGGATCCGTATCAGGTGGATTTGACGGAAGACATCGAAAGAGTCCAAAGAAGGGCAACTCGTTTTGTATTGTCATGATACTGGGGAGACAGCGTAACGGAAATGATTCAGGATGGGGGATGGGAATCATTACAACAACGGCGCTTATCGCTACGACGTGGGCTACTTACGAAACTCCAATCGCCAACATTCTCCTCCGAATGCGAAAATATATTGTTGACTCCCACTTACATGCGTAGAAATGATCATCAGAATAAAATACGAGAAATCAGAGCTTCGAACAGAGAGATTCAGGTGTTCTTTCTTCCCGCGCGCTATTCAGAATGGATTGGGAGATAAATAGTATAATGGTGGTTCGATGAACCCTCTGCCTGGCACTTAAATGTGATGTGCAGAGTATCCCATGTAGATGTATATTGTTCGCCCGCCACCTTCATAGGGGATGCTGTAAACTCCCAGTCTGTTAAGGGGGGACATTGATGAAATGGACCAAAAATGTCAATTTTCGATTTATTTTTGTTAGTACAAATCATGGACAATATGTTCCCAAAGTTTCAATGTTGAAATCGCATCCGAAGTGGCTGAAAATGAATTAAAAGTGTGACTCGGCCTCTCTGCCACGCCCACGTTTTGAAGCAGCACCTCAATACCAGCTTATTGAACAACGATTATGTGTATTAATTTCAATCAAACATGTGCGGGATGCATCTAGAAGGCCGTGATACATACTCTTTGGTTATATAGATCATCTTTGACTCTGTTCCGTATCTTGTAAACAATAACAAACTAGCTGAATTGTTTGTGACGAAGCAATTCTTTTTTTGCCTTGTGATACTGACGGCGATTTATACAAGTGTTCGATTCTTTCTTCATTCAGTTATGTTACGATCACAAAGAGTGTATAAAAACTGGATGAACTGCGTTTTAATAAGTTAGTGAATAGAAGACGTGAGAAACAACGACAAACCAGCTGTGAGGCTACGTCCAAAGTAAGAACATCTGTTGAAACTCAGGCGTGCCCCTGGGGAGTGTGATAGGACCGCTATTATTTTCTGTCTACATAAATGATCTGATGGACAGAGTAAGTTGTAATTTGCGGCTGTTTGCTGATGATGCTGTGATGTATGGGAGGGTGTCGTCTTTAACTAACTGTAATAGCCTACAGGATTGGTGCAAAGAATGGCAGCTAGCTCTCAATGTAGAAAAATGTAAGGTGATGCGCATGCGTAGGAAAAACAATCCCATAATGTTCGAATAGAGTATTAGTAGTGAGCTTCTTGATGCTGTCGCGTCCTTCAAATATCTAGGCGTAACATTTCAGAGCGCTATGAAATGGAACGAACATATAAGTAGAGTTGTGAGTTAGGCGGACAGCCGACTTCGGTTTATTGGGAGAATTTTGGGAAGATGTACTTCACCTGTAAAGGAGACCGCGTATAAAACGCTTGTACGATCACGTCTTGAGTATTGCTCAAGTGTTTGGTACCCGCAGCAGATCAGTTTAAAGGAAGACAGTTCAGAGGCGAGCAGCTAGGTGTGTTACTGGTAGGTTCGACCAATGCGCGAGTGTCACGGAAATGCTCCGGCAACTCAGTTGGGGATCGCTGGAGGAAAGACGACGTTCTTTTCGTGAATTTCTGTTGAGGAAATTTAGAGGGCCTGAATTTGAAGCTGAGTGTAGTACGATCTTGCTGCCGCCTACTTACATTTCGCGTGGTGATCACAAAGACAAAATAAGAGAAATTAGGGCTCGTACGGAGACATATAGGCATTCTTTTTTTCCTCGTTCTATTTGGAAATGGAATAGGAAAGGAAATGCCTAGTAGTGGTACAGTGTACCCTCCGCCACGCACCTTACGGTGAATTGAGGAGTCTGTATGTAGATCTAGATGTAGATGTAAGTCGTCTGCTAGCAGCTCCAAGCGAAAAATTAGTGAGGTGAATGGTGCATTCTACAGTGATGAATCTCGATACACTGGATTTAGATTAATTTACCTTAAATTATTGACTGCAGCAGTGAATTTTCTTGTGTTTGTAAGACGTGTGGTAGTGATAACATTCAGATTATAATCAAAATACCCACGGGTGTACTACCGGTCTATAGTGTCCAACGGGCACAATATTTCGGCGATTATACATGTCGCCATCATCAAGTGAACTGACGGACTGAGCTCCTGGAAACACGCCGGCACGGAGATCCGCACGCTACGGCTGCTTCGCCGAAATATTGTGCCTGTTGGACACTATAGACCGGCAGTACACCCGTGGATATTTTGATTATCAACTACGCCGAGAGAAACTGAAGAATCACATTCAGATTATAGATCATATGGGAACGATGCCCTAAAGCCACATTTGCATCTGCTACAGTAGTTGCAACTTATGATGCAGTTTTTGTATTTAATGATGGGAACGTCGGGAGGATGAAGGTATTAGAAAGAATGGGCTTCAAGATAGGAAAGTTTACTCAAGACATCCTGAGAAAAATAGATTTACAGCGCATCTCTGCAGGTGAAAGATCAGTTGAAGACCTGGTAAAGGAAAGAAGACAAACAAGAAACCAGAAAAGAAGCCTTGAAGGGAATGGCGACCCAGAGTACAAATGTGATGCCTTCTGAAGAAGTGACATAAGGAAAAATGTAAGGTTGAACTTTAAATTGCGTTTCCTGGAAAGTTTGTTTTTTAAAGTTTATGTACCTTTTCCTCGGATTCTATTAATGCTAGAATTATAAAATTTTGTACGCATATTTCTGTAAACCTAATAAACATTGTATCAAGAGCAAATTGTGAAATTCTAATTGAAAGCTGAGATATGCGGCAAAGTGCATTTTGCATGAATTTAAAATTGTACTTGTGGAATTATAACTAAAAAATTACGAAAATTCTCCTATTTTACCTATTCCAAAACCCTAAGGAGAGACTCTTACAACATACAGAGAGATGATACAATTAATTTTTGTAGAAATCTCTTTAATACTTTCTGAGAGAAAAGAACGTAGATTATTTTTTGAAAATAAAACTTCAAATTTCAGTCAAAAAAAGATGAGTATATATAATCCAAGGATTTTATATGTAAATATGTTACTTTCATGTAAAGCGCGGTACAAAATTCCATTACCATATCTCCAAATCTGTGGATTTGGTGCATTTTTAAATAGTGTGTGTTTTTCATCAACGTCCCCCCTTAAGCTTTTGCGGGTCTTTAGCGGGAAGAACCTAGTAGCTCTTTCGTTTTCGGTGGTTGTCGGAAGGCGGTTTTAACCGTTTAATGCATAGAGTAACTGATCAGCTACATACCTTATATTTCCCTTTCTCTCTCAAACTGATCAACATTTTACCACAAATTCATATATATATATATATATATATATATATATATATGCAGCTCGTGCTAGAAATTATAAATTGCAGAGTGCTACTGAATTATTTAGACAGTTAGCTACATTGAGTTACTCTTAAAATGTGCATTTGCTTACATTAGTATTCCTCCCCACCCCCATGAACCACAGGCATTGCCGAGGTTGGATGGCTTGCGTGCGTCAAGGATAAGATAGCCGTACCGTAGGTACAACCACAGCGGAGGGGTATCTGTGGAGAGGCCAGACAAACGTGTGGTTCCTGAAGAAGGGCAGCAGCCTTTTCAGTAGTTACAGGGGCAACAGTCTGGATGATTGACTGAGCTGGCCTTGTAACATCAGACTTTGCTACACAGTTACTGCGAACGGCTGAAAGCAAGGGGAAACTACAGCCATTACTTTTCCCGAGAACATGCAGCTCTGCTGTATTAAAATATGATGATGGCATCCGCTCGGGTAAAATAATCCGGAGGTAAAATAATACCCCATTCGTATCTCCGGGGGGGGGGGGGCGGGGGAGGGGGAGACTACTCAGGAGGATGTTGTTATCAGGAAAGACAATACTGGCATTCTACGGATCGGAGCGTGGAATGTTAGATCCCTTAATCGGTTAGGAAAATTAGAAAATTTTAAAAGGGAAATGGATAGGTTGAAGTTAGATATAGTAGGGATTAGTGAAGTTCGGTGGCAGGAAGAACAGGATTTCTGGAAATGTGGGTAGAGGATTATAAATACAGGATCAGTTGGGGGTATCACAGGAGTAGGGCTGATAACGAGTAAGAAAATAGGAATGCGGGTAAACTATTATGAGCAGTACAGTGATCGCATCATCATTGCAAAGATAGATACGAAGCCAACACCGAGAACAGTGGTACAGGTGTCTTTGCCAACTAGCTCTGCCGATGATGAGGAGATTGAAGATATGTAGAGGAGTTAAAGGAAATTATCAGACAATTAAGCAAGAGGAAAACTTAATTGTGTTGGGAGACTGGAATTCGGTAGTAGGAAAAGGAAGAGAAGGAAAAATAATAGGTGAATATGGTCTGGGCAGAAGGAATGAAAGAGGAAGTCGCCTGGTAGAATTTTGCACGGAACATGATTTAATCGTAACAAACGACTGGTTTAAGAATCACAAAAGAAGGTTGTATACGTGGAAGAGACCAGGAGACACCGGAAGGTATCAGATAGATTTTATAATGGTAAAACAACGATTCCGGAACCAGGTTTTAAACTGTAGGACATACCCAGGGGCAGTTATAGACTCTGACCATAACTTATTGGTCATGAACTATAGGCTGAAATTGAAAAAAACTGCAGAAAGGTAGGAAAATAAGGAGATGGGACTTGGATAAATTGAGGGAACCTGAATGTTCTTAAGGATTCCAGAGGGAGCTTTAGGCAACTATTGACAGAAACAGGGGGAAATAAAACTGAAGAAGAGGAATGGGTAGCACTGAGAGATGAAATAGTGAAGGCAGCAAGGACCTACAAAAAATCCCTGTATATCACAGGAAATATTAGATTTAATTGATGAAAGGAGAAAATATAAAAATGCAGTAAATGAAACAGACAAAATGGAGTACAGACGAGTAAGAAATGAGATTGACAGGAAGTGCAAAATGGCTACGCAGCAGTGGCTAGGAGCCAAATGCAAATCTGTAGAAGCATGTATAAGAAGGGGAAAAGTAGATACTGCCTACAGGAAAATAAAAGAGACATTTGGGGACCAGAAAAACAGGTCTACGAATATCAAGAACTCAGATGGAAAACCAGTTCTCAGCAAAGAAGGGAAAGCTGAAAGGTGGAAAGAGTACACAGAGGAGCTCTACAAAGGAATTGAACTTAGAGACAATGTTGTAGGAAGGGAAGAGGAAGTAGATCAAGATGATATAGGAGATACTATACTGAGAGATGAATTTGACAGAGCCCTGAAAGACCTAGGTCGGAACAAGGCCCCGGGAGTAGATGACATTCCCTCAGAGCTACTAAAGTCTCTGGGTGAGCCAGCCGAGACAAAACTATTTCACCTGGTGCGTAAGATGTATGAGAGAGGCGATATACCCTCAGACTTGAAGAAAAATGTAATAATCCCCATTCCAAAGAAATCAGGCGCAGACAGGTGTGAAAATTACAGAACCATCAGTTTGGTAAGTAATGGTTGGAAAATTTGAACACGAATTATCTACAGGAGAATGGAAAATCTGGTAGAAGCTGACCTTGGGCAAGATCAGTTTGGGTTCAGGAGGAACGTAGGAACCCGGGAGGCAATACTCACTCTACGATGTATCTTAGAAGATAGAATGAGGAAAGGCAAACCTACATTTTTAGCTGTTGTAGATTTGGAGAAAGCTTTTGACAGTGTTGACTGGCATACACTGTTTTAAATTCTGAAGTAAGCAGGGGTAAAATACAGGGAAAGGAGAGTCATTTACAAGTTGTACAAAAGTCAGACCGCAGTTAGTAGACTGGAAGTGCATGAAAGGGAAGCATTAGTTGGGAAGGGAGTAAGACAGGGTTGTAGCCTTTCTCCGATGTTATTCAATTTGTACATCGAGCAGGCGGTGAAGGAAAGCAAGGAGAAATTTGGAATAGGGATCAAAGTTCAGTGGGAAGAAATAAAAACATTGCGTTTTGCTGATGACATTGTAATTCTGTCAGAGACAGCAAAGGACATGGAAGAGCAATTGAATTGAATGGACAGTGTGTTGAAGAGGGCGTATAAAATGAACATTAACAAGAGCAAAACAAAGATAATGGAATGCAGTCTTATAAAATCAGGCGATGCTGAAGGAATTAGATTAGGTAACGAAACAATGAAGGTGGCAGATGAGTTTTGTTACTTGGGTAGTAAAATAACAAATAACGGTCGCAGTACAGAGGATATAAAATGCAGAATGGCAATGGGAAGAAAAGCATTTTTGAAAAAGAGAAATTTGCTAACATCGAAGTCTTTCCTGAAAGCATTTGTGTGGAGTGTTGCCTTGTACGGGAGTGAAACATGTACGATAAACAGTGCGGACAGGAAGAGGCATAATAGTGACATTTACTGCATCGGGTACATCATGGAAACACTATGTAGCTGACAAGCTATGAATTTTTTGTTGCTAGTAGGGGATTATAATTTTAAGTAATTTCTTTTTCAATATCTTTCTCAGTATATACGACCTATACATTAATCATGGTATTTTTATAGCTAGAAATAAAATGTTATGTGCAGTCTTGGCCGAGAGCGTTCCCACGTACGGTAGGAACGGGGGTCGTTAGCCCTCTTCCTCTTCTTTTGGGACAACCACTGGTTTCTTCTTTTTGAGCGTCATGTTGATATGCACTTTGCTGTAGCCATTTTGACGGAGACCTCCCTCAGGTATCGTAGCTCGGAAGGTAGGCCGTCTTTGTCGCAGATGGTGTGCGCCCTGTGTACAAGGGTGGTCAGCACTGTCTGTCTTTGCGCTGGATGGTGGCAGCTTGTTGCGTGGAGGTATAGTTCCTATATACTGCATGGCCTAGTGAAGCATGTGCCTTCTTAATTAAAATGTTCAGGTAAAGGAGACATCCATTTTCTTCCATTTCCATTGCAAAATTTGATGTTCGGATGGATGTTGTTGATTCATTCCAGAAAACTCATCCAGCTCCTGTCTGCCATGTAAAAAAGTGCTTCGATTTCTTTTTGGCGGTTTGTGGAGACACTTGCTCGAAATGTTCCATACGTCGGTTTACAATTACCGGAGCTGGTGAGGAATCTATGGCTACGCCATCGATCTGCTCGTGAAATTCCCCGTTCCACTGAAAGTAGGTGGTAGTCGGTGCGTGTTCGAAAAGGCTGACTGTTTGGATTCAAAGTGCTGAGCTAATAATTCCAAGGAGTCTTGAAATGGCACTTTCGTGAAGAGCGATGTAACATCGAAACTCACAAGTAGGTCCCCCTCTGGAGTCGTATATCCCCGAGTAGTTTTACTAATTCGGTTGAGTTTCTCGCATGGTGGCTGCAGTGTCCCACAAGGGATTTAAGCAGTGTCGTCAGGCGTTTTGCTAGTCCGCAACTGTGAGCGTTGATGTTGCCCAAAATTAGTCTCAAAGACACTCCTTCCTTACGGAACTTGGGGAGTCTATTAAGGTGTGGTGTCGCTGCCGCTCTGGGTTGCTGCTGCTTCTTTAATGGCTCAGGCAAGTGCGAGTTCTTCAGCAGTGTTGCCGTACTTCTCGTCATCAACGGGGTTTGGTCCTTCTTCAGCCTCTTGTAGGCAGCGTCCTGTAACAGTAAGTTCATTTTCTGTCGCTATTCGTCGTTGCTTAATAGCACCGTTGCTTTCCCTTTGTATGCCGGTAGGATCGTCATGTCTGAGTAGTCTCTAAGGGACCGATAGCGCTCGTTCTTCTGCAGTTATGTTCGTTTTAGGTAATCGGGATTTGTCAATTACCCTGCGCGTTTCCTGTCGGATTTCCTTTGCTTCCTCCCTTCGAAGTCGTCGGATTGCTTCTCCACGCCACTGATAATGTACAGTTTAGGGATCGTTCTAGGGATAGGAGCGAAGTTTAATCTTTTTTGAGGTTTGAAATCGTGGCAGCATCTAGTTCTTTTTCGGTGAGATTGACTAAGGCTCTGGTATCGTGAATCTCCTTGTCCGTCGTCTGAGTACCGGCAAATCTGCCGAACTTTCCGAGTTCTTTTAAGATAGCGCCCCGTTTCTGCACCATGCTGTTGGAATAGGTTCAAATGTTCAAATGTTTGTATAGTCCATGGGACTTAAACTACGGGGTCATCAGTCCCTAAACTTACAAACAACTTATGAACTACTTACGAACTAGGACGGCACAAATATCCATGCCCGAGGGGGGATTCGAACCCCCGACCGTAGTGGCCGTGCAAACCGTGACTGAAGCGCCTCAGTCCCCGCGGCCACCGCGGCCGGCTTGGAATAGGTGATGCAGTCGACCCACTCCAGTAAATAGGTTGGTAGTTACCTTGCCAGTTGTAGGTGGCATGCTAGGAAGGTAGAGAATTCTAGTCAAGCTCCTTCCGGGTTTAGTGAATGAACTCCCTCACTATAGCCACGCCTGATCATCGTAATATCTGGTAGGTCTTATTTGATTTAACTGGATGTCGAATCACCGCAAACCATGTTAAGATGTTATCATCTCGACACCGTTTTACGAAATCCAGTGTGCTAAGAAGTTTCGCTTTCCTGGTCTGCAGCAGTTTGAAGCTGCAGACTGCCTTCTCAAGGGGGGGGGGGGGGGGATAGAAATGAAGGGTTCAAATGTCTAAATATAAGGGACCCAACTACGTTGGTCATCAGTCCCTACGCTCACAAACTACTTAAAGTAACTTATGCTAAGGACAATACAAACCCCCATACCCAAGGGAGCACACAAAACTCCGACGGCGAGCAACCGCGCGCTTCGCAGTTTGTCGCCTTAGAACGCTCGGCCACACCACCGCGGTGAGTGTCTCCTCCCCGTACAGGTGTCATATATGCGCCTGTAGGCTTTCCCGGGGTGCTGATAAAGCTCTCTCGGGTCTCCAAGCGGGTGGAGGCGTTGATTCATCGCGACGTTTCGGGAAGTCTCTGAGGTAGGCGCACACCTCAGTCTTCTTATTCATCTAATTGCTTTTCCTCTTAACATATCTACCAATTAATAGAAAGTTACGGGAAAAGAGCGAGCATAATTCATACACTTACATTATATACACGGTAGCCGACGCCATTGTCAGTTATATCACCTGCGTGTACAACTCGACATGTCTGAGTAAGCCAAAGATGCTCGTACTGTGTCTCTAGCCTAACATCAACATGGCTATCACTACGTAAAAGCAAAAGCAAAGAAGAAAATTCTTCTTCGGCTGTTTGTCCCACTCAACTGCTTCATCCCAGATATCTCTGAAACTACCAGAGATATTGAAAAACGACATTTACGGTCATGAACGTACGGCAGGGGCTTATGAAAGTAGGTACTATAAGACACTCTAAAACGTGAATAAATATTATTTTCGATCCCCACTTACGTTGTTTTAATGGATACCCCATATTATTTCTTAAGCAATCTATAGAATGAAAAATCACAAAAAGAATGGCGTTGGTTGCATCGCGATGCGTCAATTACATCCGGAGAAACTGCGAAGCGAAGTTGACGTTTGAAATTCATGAGGCGTGGTGCTAGTACATGTTCGAGGCTCAAGCGAGACTCACGGTTGAGTCTCGGACACCCGCTAGCAGCGCGCCTCATGTGTTTCAAACGTCAAATTCGCTTCGCAGTTTCTCCGGATATAACTGACGCATCTCGGTGCAACCAACGCCATTCTTTTTGTGATTTTTCATCCCATCGATTGCTCAAGAAATAATATGGAGTATCCATTTAAAAAACATAATTTTGTATTGAAAATAATATTTCTTCACAATTTATAGTGTCTCATAGTACCTACTTTCATAAGCCCCTGCAGTACGTTCATGACCGTGAAAGTGGTTTTTCAATATCTCTTGTAGTTTCAAAGATATCTGGGGTGAACCAGTTGAGTGGGACACCCTGTATATATATTGTAATATGGCGGGCCAGAGAATAGAGCCGAAGAAGAATTTCCTTTTTTGTTTTTACGTAGAGACAGTCATGTTGAGGTTGAGAGAGAGAGAGAGTTGACCAAGTGAGTGAGAAAGTCGACAGTTTTCGCTATTTGGTAGAGAAGATAACTGGTGGAATAGAGAGCAACAGTAGCGCAGTAGACAGGGAACAGCTTTTGCAGAAGCTGCGGTATGCAGTGAAAACAACCTATGGCAAGAAAAACCTGTCACGGAAGGCCAAACTGCGACACTGCACAAGAACTGTAAGAATGCTGCAGCAAATGTGTCAGAAACGATTACACTCGGTAAGAGAGCTTGTATACATTTGGAGGAGGAGGAGCGAAAAACTTTGAGAGACATATGGGTCACCAAAAAACATAGTGATCTCTGGATACACAGATCACGACAGGAACTGTATGAAAATTTTGAACCTATATCAAGCGAGATATGGAAAAGGAGGACGGATGATGAGACGTAAATTAAGAATATATGGAATACAACATGTCATACGAGAAACAACTGTGGGAAGGAAGTCAGAAATGATTGGAAGGCTGTAGGAATAAAAGAAAGGAATCTGCAGGCAATAGTACAAGACAGGGAGACGTATAAAGGGTTGCTGGATGGTCACAGACGGCCGGACACCAAAATCAAAGTCGTTTTAACAGAAGAGGAAAAGAAACAGAAGAAACGAGAGAATGAAGAGGTATTGGGAAGAAAGAACATGTCCAAAACAAGACATACGTGATCCTGATGGGTCCTAAGGAAACAGAAAAAGAATTTGGGCAGTTTGTTTCTGTTTCTACAGTTCCATACCTACGACTCAATTGTGGTTAAGAGTCTCCCGGAAACAAGGTGTATTTGCACTACCCTACGTGGTCTAAAGCAAACTTCATAGTTCTGGTCTAAAGCAGGAAAACAGCTGTCCATGCCATGATGTTTACTTTAACAGTACAAAATAATGAAATAAAATTTCATTTAATATCCATGCATCTGTTTTCATTGCCAAAGGAACAGGTATCACCCTATTGCAGCATCAAAATCATAACCAAGTAAGCATAGAAGGTAAATTATCCCCCTATTGTCATTTAGTCAGCTACATGAAGGCTAGTTGATATTTAAATTTAACAGTGGTGGCTTCTCCCTAAGCGTTCTGTATTTTTTTCGTCTAAACGCTTTCTAAAAGAGATGTTTCAGACATCAGATGCACTAGGCGTTGAAAGAAATGCTACAAAGAAAGTTGAGAATTTGTGCTGCACTGAGAGTCTAACCGGATTTCCCACTTTAGAAGAACAGTGCCTTAACCACCTGAGCCATCCAAGCCACATTCAATCCAAATTCGGATTTTTTCGGAATAACAGACAAAATACATTTATTGATGTTAAATGAAGTTTTTCAATCTCAACTGCAAGTAGGCGCTGTAAACTTGCAACATGGACATATGAAAATTTGTGCCGGGGCCAGGATTCGAAGTCAGGCCCTCCTGCTTACTACACAGCTGCGCTAAGCTTCTACCCCATCCTAGGTACAACGGCTTAACACACTTGCAAGCACGTAAACCATTGGACCCAGTCTTCCATATGTCCTGCTACCTCGACCATTGTACTCCATGGCTGGCAGCAGGACTTGTATTCCCGCAAGGAGTACCGCCCTAGTGTGCATCAGCACTTAAATAGGCATCAATCTGTGATTAGGTGGATTTCGATTCATAGTTGCGGCTTCTGTTCCTTCGGACGTTTTCGAACGAACAGACTTAGCTATGTGATACTATGGTTATTGTAAATATTGATTATAACTGGGGTTTTACAGTCTCAGCTGATAGTAGGCGTTGTAAACAAATAACATGGACATACGAAATTTGTGTCTGGGCCGGGATTCGAACCACGGACCTCCCCTTTACTAAGTAGTTGCACTAAGCTTCTACGCTATCACATGTATCCGAAGGAACATACGTCGTGATTCTGAATTGTAAACCACCTACAGTTGGCGTCACATAGGAAGGCGCTTCGGCGTATAAAGGCGGAGCAATATGGGAAGCGTGGAGGAGAGGAGCTACGGCCGAACACAAACAGTTGAGCATGCGGCAGGCAGAGGGATAGAAAAATAGAGGAAAGGCCGCAGGACCTATGGGATACCAGATCGATTTTAGACACAGTACGCAGTGGTGTACCGTAGGTCTCTAGAAGAGCGTAGCTTTGCAAAAGATTGGAAAATGGCGCAGTCATCCCCGTTTTCAAGAAGGGACGTCGAACAGATCTGAAGAACTATAGGCCTATATCTCTGACGTCGGCCAGTTGCAGAATTGTGGAACATGTATTATGTTCGAGTATAATGACTTTTTTCGAGATTAGAAATCTGCTTTGTAGGAATCAGCATGGGTTTCGAAAAAGGCGATCGTGTGAAACCCAGTTCGCGCTATTCGTCAATGAGACTCAGAGGGCCATAGACACGGGTTCTCAGGTAGATGCCGTGTTTCTTGACTTCCGCAAGGCGTTGGATACAGTTCCTCACAGTCGTTTAATGAACAAAGTAAGAGCGTATGGTCTATTAGACCAATTGTGTGAGTGGATTGAGCAGTTCCTAGATAACAGAATGCAGCATGTCATTCTCAATGGAGAGAACTCTTCCGAAGTAAGAGTGATGTCAGGTGTGCCTCAGGGGAGTGTCGTGGGTCCGTTGCTGTTCACGACATATATAAATGACCTTGTGGATAACATCGGAAGTTCACTGAGGCTTTTTGCGGATGATGCTGTAGTATATCGAGAGGATGTAACAATTGAAAATCGTATTGAAATGCAGAAGGATCTGCATCGAATTGATGCATGGTGCAGGAAATGGCAATTGAATCTCAATGTGGACAAGTGTAATGTGCTACGAATACATAGGAAGAATGATCCGTTATCATTTAGCTATACTATAGCAGTTAATTCCGTAAACTATCTGTGAGTAGGCATTAGGAGGGATTTAAAATGGAACGACCATACAAAATCAATCGTCTGTAAAGCAGATGCCAGACTTTGATTCATTGGAAGAATCCTAAGGAAATGTAGTCCGCCGGCCGCGGTGTACGAGCGGTCTGCGGCGCGCCAGTCACAGTCTGCACAACCACTACGGTCGGGGGTTCGAATCCCCCCTTGGGCATGGATATTTGTGTCGTCTTTAGTATAAGGTAGTTCATAAGTAGTTTGTAAGTTTAGGGACTGATGACCCCGCAGTTAAGTCCGTTAAACTTAACAAACATTTGAAAATTTTTGAAATTCAGTCCGAAAACAAAGGAAGTAGGTTACAGTACACTTGTTCGCCCACTGCTTGAATACCGGTGTGCGATCCGTACCAGGTGGGATTGATAAAGGAAGTAGAGAAGATCCAACGGAGAGCAGCGCGCCTCGTTACATGATCATTTAGTAATCGTGAAAGCGTTACGGAGATGGTCGATAAACGCTGGTGGAAGACACTGCAGGCTCGGTATGTGCTTTTGTCGTAGTTTTGAGAACATACCTTTACCGAGGAGTCTAGCAGTATATTGCTCCCTCCTACGTATATGTCGTGATGAGATCATGAGGATAAAATCAGAGAGATCTTTCTTTCCGCGAACAAGAAGTGACTGGAATAGGAGGGAGAACTGATAGTGGTACTCAAGGTACTCTCCGCGACACAATGTCGGGTGGCTTGTGGAGTATGGATGTAGATGTAGATGAACACTGTGTAAAGGGCGGCCAGCTACGCGCCTAGTGACTGAGTATTATTGGCTGCCAGTGCGGTAATGGTGGGGGATGCGCAGAGCGGCTGAAAACTGGGCCGCCTTCCTACGTGACGCGGACTACAGTCACGGCTAGATGCCTATTTCAGTGCGGATGCACACGAGGACCGGACTCCTGTGAGTCATGGAGTACAATGTGAAACATAGGAGGACATATGGAAGTTTGGCTCGGGCGGGTTACATGTTTGGGTAGTCCTTGCAGGTGTGTTAAGTCCGTGTGCCTGGGATGGTATAGAGGCTTACAGCAACTGCCTGGTAAGCAGTAGGTCCCGGGTTCGAAACGCAGCACCGGCACAAATTTTCATGAATCAATTCTGTATGTTTTCAACGCCCACTAACAGTTGAGACTGAAAATTCCTAGTTAAAGTCTATATTTACAACAAGTGCAGCATCACATAGAGATTTCTGCTTTTGTAGGTCCCTCAGAAAGAGCTAACGCCGCAATTCTAAACAATACATATGCCTCGGCAGGCGAACGACCATTTTCGTGCGAATACACAAGGATTATTCAACCTCTTGTGTGGACAGGGGTCACTAAATTTATTTTGTGAGACAAATGAGATTTTTTGTTGGACGGGAATCGTGCTTGGATGGCCAAAGTGAGTGTTCTGCTTGACGCGTCCTGCAGTGTGTAGGTGTTTACGGTTCTAATACGCCGCAACTCGTCTTGGAAATTCGGTGCTTACGTGATGTTTTAGGTGGCGTTTATGATAGCTCCGTTGTTAACATGTTGTTCTAGTTGAACACACTGGAAGTTAGTGTCAGTTTTGTTTTTAACTCGTTCAACTCCCATGTACATACTAAAAAAATGTTCAAATGTTTGTAAAGCTTATGGGACTTAACTACGGAGTCATCAGTCCCTAAACCTACAAACTACTTATGGACTTGCTAAGGCTAAGGATGGCACAAATATCCATGCCCGAGGGGAGGGATTCGAACCACCGACCGTAGTGGCCGTGCAGGCCGTGACTGGCGCTCCGCAGTCCCCTCGGCCACCGCGGCCGGCATGTATATCCCAATTCTCTGTAGATTCATAATTGCTTAGACGATACCTTTGGTATCACCCCAGATCAGGAGCATACGGCTTATTGTGATATAGAACGTTGTTGGTTCTTTCGTTTCCACGCCTGTCCTGCTGGTGGTATGGATTTAATATCCATGTGGCAGTTACATCCGCGCCACCTACAGGAGATTCGTTGGAGCCTCCAGCGGCCTACCTTCTGAAGATAACTAACTCCACGTCGAAACTGCTCATTAATAATAACGATAAAAGAAGAATTTCAATCTAGACTATTATTTTTATAAAACAACTACACTGCTAAAAACAATTAGGGGATGAGGTGAGATATCATACACAGTATACTTTGTTAAAATTGTAATTTGTGTGTGATACAGTACGATTTTTGCTCTCTCAGCCCTTTACTTGAGTTTACTTAGCGTTTACTTAGAGCGAGGCACTATGGGGCTACCATAATAGTGAAAACGTCATTCTCGTTGCCCCTTAATATGGTGTGTGGTCACATTGGACGGCTAGTACAGTTGCACACGTGCATGACATGGACAGTATGATCTTAGCAATTACCTCTTGAGTGATATTTGACAATTCTTCTATGTGTGAAATATCCTGCTCTACAACGGCTGTGGGAGGTGCTCGTCTGCCTGCAATGCATCTGCAAAGTGCATCTCAGACATGCTCAATCGGGTTTAAGTCCAGTGAACACGCTGACCGCTCAATTCAATTCCCCTAGCTTCAAACATGTTGTGTATCTGTGCAGCTCTGTGGGGACGAGCGTTATCTTCTACCAGAAGGAACCCATCTCCTATTTTACAACAAAAGATCGAAGGATCTCGTCTCTATACCTCTCAGCAGTCAAAGCGCCATTCTGAAGAACATAGACGGCCGCACGTCCGCCAATACTAACTCCTGCTCACACAATTCGTCCACCACCATGATATAGTGATGTTTCCTGCACATAAGCAGGGTTGTTCCAAGTTCCACGTTCTCTCCAGATGAGGGAACGACGATTGTCCGGCTGACAACAGAATCTTGACTCATCCGTGAACAGAACCCGGCGCCATTCGTTACAACTCCAATCCTAATATTCCTCTGCTCAGTTCTGCGGGATACAAAGTGTCGTGATTTTAATGGAACACACATCATAGGCCTCCGTGTGTATTTGTTAGTGTTGACATTGCATGTCCTGTTGGTGCCTGGAGGCTATGCTACGGCTGAGCTGCATGTGCTGTCTCGACGGTATGTCAACCGGAGACAACGGCCATCTCTTGCTGATGTTACCCCTGGACGATCTTGGCCTTGCTTCTTTTAACCGTTTCTGTTCTTTGCAATGGCGTACATGCTCTGAAAATAACACTTTGGGACATTCCAATAACTAGTGATCACCTAATTGATTTGACCATTGAATGTCACCAACCAGCAAAATTTATTGTTCTCATTGAATGTTGAATATTGCCCATCTTGAGAGTAGTTCTATTGACTCCGAGGTTGGAGCTCTGTGAGAGCGATCTCTTCGCTCTGTTGGAGGTTACTGCATGTTTTAATGAACCCAAAGATCAACCAGGAGTTGAATTCTTACCGTGTGACAGGGCGAGAAATTTCAGAAAAACAAATTAATATTATTACAATCTGCTGTATGAACTTGCTTAAGCTGCACGGACGGGACCATTACGAGTTAAGTCTAAACCATACACTTCCTGAAGGCGAAGAGACGTTCTCAAATCATTTGCTTCACTATCAAGCCTGTAGTCGTCACTCATTTATTGAATATCCAACAGTATATGACAGACGCGAACTAACTACTCAAGATGAGGTGGTTCGTGGTCTCCAGCAACGCTATAAGTGCCTACATTCTGCGGGTGATTCTGCGTGGGTGCCTTCTCGGTGAGATCATACCCATCAATAACGCCGAATATCTGGTGGACTTCCAACTAAACAAACTTTTTGGTACTATTACTGGAACTCAGTTCCCTGTCGTGGTCCAGCTGGTCTCCTTAAGTAATTTTATCTTCTTTCTTTCTTTATGCCTGTTGGGTGTTGAAAATTAAATTAAATTGTGAAAGTGTACTCTCCCGCATTTAAGGCTGGGATTTTTATCTGCTGAGAATATACGTCACCGCATGTTGATGAATTTCACCTGTGAAGCTACCGCAAGGGCGAGAAGTAACAGGATGCCCTCTGTAGTTCGATGAGTGATTGGCGAGCATTAGTATTGCCTTCCTTGTCGTTCCATTTTGACCCCAGTGGCGGAACACAGGTATGGGATATAGGTTGCAACAATTATTAATGTTTGTTGTGCTCTTGATTTCCTGGATTTTTATATGGCAGTCAGGCGTTCAGCTGGCACTGGAAGTGCCCACGTTTTCCACTGATTTTGCTCGTGTCATACTTAGAATCTATGCCTAAATCAAGTCTCAAAAGTATTCGGTCCACGCAGTCTTGATCTACTGCGAGGAAAGTAAGCTTATTGTGAAATGGAGCACAGATAATCAAACTCTTCTCTTTGGAAACAGGGCGCTGTTGCCCATTGCAACGGTAGCGAAACCCTCACGGCATCATACGAGGCGACTTGATCAATTGAGCCATGAATGTTTGGTTTGTATGTCGGACAAGATTGCATTTAGTGCAATGGCACGCATTGTTCTTTCCAATTTGTTCCTGGAAAATGCAGCTACAGTTATGGTGAAAGAGGAAGCTACTGCCTTTGTTTTCTACCCGTCGAGGAGTGCCCCAGCACATCCCGCTTTCTTTAATTTTGTCCCTTCAACCCTATTTCTAAATGTAGCTGTTCGGTCTGGCGTATGAACTTTTCTGGAAGGAACAACACGGTTGGAGCGTAAGCCGACGATATGGCGGTTCTCTTCCGTCGTAGTGATTATGCCGCTTTACTGAAAAAAATAAAGATGCTAGTTTTTGTGCCCTCTAGAGCGGGAATCGTGGGTAAACATAAGCTCGATGACACTCCTGTGTTTTGGTAAACTATCATTTCATGCTACACTTAGGTTGATCGTTAGGGAGTATTATCCACCGTTGTCTTCTTAAAATAGTGGTTGTTATTGGAAATCTGTCACTGATACAATTCGGCGGCATATACCTACACTTATGCGGCGTTCCATTAGTATTCTTCGGCATTTTCGAACTTCGGACAGAACATTACGACCAGCTGCCTACTATCGATATAAACCCGCACAGGCGATAGCGGCGTCGCTTTTCGAGGAATGACTGGTGTTCACACACAGGCATAGTGTATGCAGTATCAGTGAGCGTACTGACTAAGTGTAGAATGGGAAAGGCAGAAGATGTATCTGGATTTGACAGAGGCAAAGACCTTGTAAAAAAAATAACTAGACTCACTAAAGGCTCTGCTGTCGCGGGATAATTTGAAACTTCGGGGGCCGCCATGATTGTGGCAAGCGTCACATAAATACGAGTGTTGTTAGGAGATAAGCCGTGTATTATATAGCTACTGCAGGATATATACCCAGTTCATAGTCACGTCGATACTGCTTGACTATTGCAGTATACATGAAGCACGATGGTGAAGAGCTGCTCAGCGTTTAACTGCACAAATCGGTTTAAGAAAGAAACAATAAGAACAAATACTGCTTCGCATTTATATTTCTCAGGAATACAAGTAGCTCTAGTACAGAGATAGTTACTCTTGTTTAACAGGCTGTCAGTCAAGACAATGTACGATTCAATGAAATACATAACAGGCTTTTATAATACTGGTAGCTCTTAAAAACGATTTACTTTAGACAGTACTGGTGGACGGGAAGTTCAAAAAGTTTAATTTATTATGTGTAAAATGACTTTTGGGAAACGAAATCAGTTACCTCACTGCAGTTCGAATCTTTGTTTATGAAATTAATATTAGCAACTTGTAACACAGTATTTAAAAGTCATCTGCTTTACATATAGGTATAACAACTGAAAGGGGTTTGCAGAACCGTGTATAGTTCCATATATGAATGACACCTTGCCACACTGGATGCTCATTGTCAAGTTGAACCCTATGATGACAGTTGCTGACTTTTGAGCAGTTCCCGCTGCTGTAAGGTATTTGGCTTACAGCATTAAAAATGACAATATTCGTGCTCCATTTCCTTAACGCTAATTTTACGTGCACTTAATTAAAAAATATTTATGGCATACTTCGTATTCTTAAAAGAATTTGGTAGTGGCTGG
Source organism: Locusta migratoria (assembly GCA_026315105.1). Lineage (NCBI taxonomy): Eukaryota > Metazoa > Arthropoda > Insecta > Orthoptera > Acrididae > Locusta > Locusta migratoria. Next base: position 587,688,794 of record CM048755.1, on the reverse strand, counting down.
TTGCTGTATTCACAAGGTAAGAAGCTATTTTACAGTTATGTATCTGATGGGATATTTCATTTTTACAGTCAGCTATTTCAGGCAGCTATGTTTCATTTTTTGGAGGTATAAAATATCTAAGTATTGGAGAATACAGTAGGCACTCAAGCAACGACGTAAAGAGTTGCTAAACTCTTTCGGAAATTAATGTTTGTACAAAAGTTCCACCATCGTAGAATATACTGAGAGAGTGCTAAAAAAATCGTGTCTGTCGATAAATTCATGTGCTGCAATTAGAACGCTAATATTATAATTCGGTTTAGCTAGGAAGAAGAAAAGCTGTTGGCCGATTTCTACACCGTATGTGTAATAAATTAACACTCAACCAATAATTGCTGTATATTCAAGGAGGCTGAAGCTGTTTTGTAGTTATATATTTAAATGAGACATAGTTTACGCGACTTAAATCGAATGAGTAGACACGCTGATCAAAATAGTCCTAAGCACATTTGAAGTTTGCCACCATAATGGCCGCCGATGCGCTCTTCAATTTGCCCGCTGCTTGCAGTCGGCCGCTTACGGAATTGTGGGGGCTTTGGCAGGCCAGATTGTGGCGGCCCCAATGCTCGGCACGCGCATTTCGGAATCTGCACGGCTTACCGGGAGTTCCAGGAGTGCTGTGGTAGTGTCTTCAACAAGTTGCGAGACAAGGCGCAACCACGTCCAAACACCGAGATGTTGGGAGGCCACCTCTCAGTACAGATGTCGGACGTCGTACGTAGACAGGTAGGACAACGAGAAATACGAAGGCGAACAGGTTTGGAGATGGTGAAAAACGAATATCTATATAGTGATAATATATTGTTTAGGTATTTTGGCTGATTCTTCCGTTGGATCTTGGTGGAAAAACATCGTACCGAATTAAAAATCACAATTTTGAGTATGTTCCACAGGTTTACAGACTGAAGATGGACTTAGACGCCGAAAACCGGTTCACGAATTAAAATGAAGTTGTGGAACATACTCAAAATTGTAATTTTTAATTCATATTATTTAGATATGTTGGGTATCACACTCATGATGCCGGCCGCGGTGGCCGAGGGGACTGAGGCGCTCCAGTCACGGTCTGCACGGCCACTACGGTCGGGGGTTCGAATCCCCCCTCGGGCATGTATATTTGTGCCGTCCTTAGTATAAGGTAGTTGATAACCCCGTAGTTAAGTCCCATAAGCTTAACAAACATTTGAACATTTTTGAACACTCATGATAACTACAGGACACAAGAAAGGTAATAAATAAAGAACAAATCCAGTAAAAAGGAAGGGCAGTGGGTGTAAAACAGGAAAGTGGTTGTATTATTGCTTCTCTCTATCTTACGTGAAACACAAAGCAGGAGGAAATGCGTTTTGTATCTGATGATCATTGAATGAGATCATCCGTTACTACCACAAGTCATTGCGCAAAGAATAGAAGATTGGATTTATGAAGAAAATGCATCTATCTCGTCTTGTAGGAAAGTATTATAGAACCCCTACTGTTCTTTATATTTATAAACGATTTATGAGAAACTCTGAGTACCTCTCCCAGAGTATTCGCGGGTGATGCTGTCGTTTATCGGCTGTTAAAGTCTCCTAAAGATCAAAAGCAGCCGCAAAACGATGTATATATCTGTATGGTGCAAAACGGGCAATTGACCCTTGCCGGCCGCAGGGCCGAGCGGTCCGCGGCGCGCCAGTTACAGTCTGCACGGCCGCTACGTCGGGGGTTCGAACCCCCCCCCCCCCCTCGGGCATGGATGTTTGTGCCGTCTTTAGTGTAAGGTAGTTCATAAGTAGTTTGTAAGTTTAGGGACTGATGACCCCACAGTTAAGTCCCTTAAGCTTAACAAACATTTGAACATTTTTAATTGACCCTTAATAATGAGAAGTGTGAACTCACCCATATGAGATTTCAGGAAATCCATTAAATTGCATTTAAAAAATATATCAGTCAAATTTAAAGGACGTAGATTCGACTAAATACCTAGAAATTACAATTTCGAACAACTTTAATAGGAAGGAACACACAGAAAATAACGTGGGGAGGACGAAGACAATGCTACGTTTCAGTGGTAGAAGTCCGCCCCCGTAGCTCAGCGGTAGCGTCGCTGATTACCATGCAGGAGGCCCGGGTTCGATTCCCGGCAGGGGACTGGGTGTTGTGTGTTGTCCTAATCATCATCATCTCATCGTCATTGGCACGCCCATGCGGCCTCAAATAAAAAGACTTACACTAAGGTGGCCGAACAATCCCGCAAGAGATCTCGCGGCCAAGAAAGCCATACGCTCATTTTCCATTGGTAGAACACTTAGAAGATGCATTATTTTTTTCTAAGGACGGCCTACGTTACAGTTGTTCGTCCTGTTTTGGAGTATTGCCACGCATTATGGGGCGTCACCAGGTGCGAGTTACGGAAATGACGCACGAGATGGGATGAAAATTATTAAATGAAGGCTTTATTCGTTGCGGCGACATTTATTTGCGAAATTTCTTCCACCAGTTTTCTCCCCCGAAAGCTAACATGTTTTGTTAGCACCCACCTATATTTGGAGACAGATCATAATAATAAGATACGAGAAACCAGCTCTAAATCGGAAAGATTTACGTGTTCCTTTTTCTCCGCGCTATTAGAGAATGGAACGGTAGAGAAATATTATGAAAGCGATTCGATGAATCCTCTGCCATACACTTAAATGTGATTTGCCGAGTAAGTATGTAGAGAGAAGTAGATTTTTATTTTTTTTTATTTTTTTATTTTTGACGGCAGAGTCTTTGGCTCTTGGAGAATGAAAATATAGTCACGAATTAGTTTTCTGTTTTTAAATCACTTAAGTGGTTCACCCAAACTTTTGTATTTTTTTAATACCTTCAGTAAAGTCAGAATAGACTCTTACTATCGATTAAAGTGCGACCGCTCTGCTTTCATGACAAAAACTGACATTAAAACTGAAGGCAGAGACAATGAGCAGCCAGATAGTGATGGCCACCTACTTAACAACGCGTCGGTCTACGTGTGAAAGGCAATGCGCAGCGGTTGCGCGTGGTCTGAATTGTAGAACTCGTCGGTAGGTTTCCGGAGCTGAGTGGCACTAAACGTGTGCGCACAAATCACGCAGCTGCCGTAAATTATTCGGCCAGGACGCCGTCGTGAGTACGTGCGTGACGCGCAACGCCCCCGGCAATCGAGGCCCCTGCATTACCCCCACTCCCCGTCACCCTCCCTCCCTCCCACCCCCCAACCGCTCCCTGCTTCCCCCTGCGTATTCGAGAGGCTAGAATTGACCCGCGGTTTTCCTTCCCTTTCGCAAGAGGCGACTGAAAGGAGTCTCATAGATATAAAACTTTGACGTTGATAATCATTTGTTGAAATCGCTCTAAGAGTGTTTGACGATAACTAAGAACAACAGTTTTATACGATCGCAACTCTCGTGAGGCGATGGAAGGCTAAAATAACTACGCTCATACAGCGGCATTGCTTACATCCTCCGCTCGTGAAATCTTTGTCGCTACTGAGTATGAGACAGTCCATTTAATAATCTGCCAACTGTCTATCTATAAATGTGAATGTCTGTTCGGTGTACGTTTATAACGCCTGAACCACAAGACATAAAGAGCTAAAAATTTTTACCGTTACTAATGAGTACCCGGGGAAGGCTTTAGGCACGGTTTTATGGCGATCGGATAGCTATATATATATATATATATATATATATATATATATATATATATATATATATTAATGTGAATGTCTGTTCGGTGTACGCTTATCACGTCCGAACGACAAGGCGCAAAGAGTTAAATGTTTGTAAAGTTACTAATTTATACCTGAGGAAGGTTTTAGGCGTGGTTTTATAGCGAACTGATGTATATATTTAGTAATTTCAAGAATATAAAGCGAAATGCGGAACAATAATTTCTCTTTGAAAATTATATTTATTCTTTTAAAATGGTTCTATTTGTTGCATTGTTGCTTGAGGGTTGATAATGATAAAATGGTGCAGTATATTGTGGTGGAAAGTTATCGGTGTATATAAAATTCTACGCGCGTGTGTGTGTTAATATTTCGCTCTGCAGCGAAAACTACAGAACGCAAATGAATGGTCTGTGTGTAATTGTTGTCCGAAGTCTCCCGTTATACACCATAGCAGTCCCATGCCGATAGCTATAAGGGGGTGCAAGATATGGTGGTTGAAAGTCGTCAAATTATTAAAAAATTCGGACTGAAGGCCAGCGATAACGTTTGCGACTCTATAGCAAGGAGGTTACCAACAGCGAAACGTGATGCCACAGACCATATCTTTGGTCTATGCGTGCTACAATGTCTTCAACTCTTTCTCTGTAAGGATACGGATACGAATAAGGAAATATAAGAGTAAATAAATAAGGCAGTAAAAAAGAAATTTCTCTTAACACATCTCTTTAAAAACTGGTTTTGACGTTTCGCGCATCACACCAAGTGATTAAATATGTTTCAAAAGAAGGTATTGTATTTCATTTCATCCTTCAAAAATCACTCTCATACCACACTACTGAAAGATAGCATATCTATCATACTCAACCAACACGTGAGAGGAGCCGCGGGTTTAAGCTAGTATTCCTATAAAGAACGAACAACCGAGTGAGGTGGCGCTGTGGTAACGCACTGGACTTGTATTCGGGAGGGCGGTGGTTCAAATCCACATCCTGATTTAGGTTCTCCGTGATTTCCCTAAATCACTCCAGCTAAATGCCAGGATGGTTCCTTTCAAAGGACACATCCGATACTCTTCCCCATTCTTACCCAAAACTTCGAGCGTTAGTTCCGGCTCTAATTAATAAGCTGTCGACGGAACGTTAAACCCTAATCTTCCTTTCTTCCTTCCTAAAACGAGCACTCGAAATTTTATCAATTGCCACCGCAATTACGCAAATTGACAGTAGTACAATCCTTTTCACTGTCTCGCTAAACGTATCGCCTCACATCCACAATGCGGCCGCGGCGGAGCGGCCGAGCGCATTGAGGCGCTGTGCTACGATGCGCGAGGCCGTTCCCCGTCGGGGGTTCGAATCCTCTCTCGGGCATGGATATTTGTGCCGTTTTTAGTATAAGCTAGTTCATAAGTACTTTGTAAGTTTAGGGACTGATGACCCCATAGTTAAGTCCCATAAGCTCTACAACATGCACAATGCGCGCCTTTTTCATACACTACCTAAATGTATCTCTCTGTTTATGACTGCTCGACTGTCACTATGATATCGCTCTCCATGCTTTCATGACGCCGAAAATCAAAATGTTCGAATGTTTGTAAAGCTTATGGGACTTAACTGCGGGGTCATCAGTCCCTAAACTTACAATCCACTTATGAACTAGCTTATACTAAAGACGGCACAAACATTCGTGCCCGAGGGGAGATTCAAAGCCCCGACGGGGAACGGCCTCGCGCATCGCAGCATAGCGCCTCAATGCGCCACCAAAGAGACTGCCTACATCACACTTGTGCGTCCTCTCTTGGAGTACTGTTGCCCCTTGTGGGACCCTCACCAGGTGGGACTGACGGAAGATATTGAGAAGGTTCAGAGAAGGGCAGCTCGTTTTGTTTTATCACGTTACGGGGGGGAAAGCGTCACGGAAATGTTGCACGAATTGGGGTGGAAATCATTAAAAGAAAGACGTTATTCATTGCGGCGTGATCTGTTTGCGAAGTTTCAATCACCGACTTTTAGTTCTGAATGTGAAAATATTTTGCTAGCACCCACCTACTTAGGGAGACATGACCATCCCAATAAAATAAGAGAAATCAGATCGAAAACGGAACGATTTAGGTGTTCTTTCTTCCCGCGCGCTATTAGAGAATGGAACGGTAGAGAAAAGTTATGAAGGTGGTTAATGAACCCTCTGCCAGGCACTTAAATGTGATTTGCAGAGTATCGATGTAGATTTAGATGTAGAATGCGCACGGCCGCTCCGCCGCGGCTCAAGACAAAGATTCATACAACAGATTTTCGTATTCTTTTCTTATTACAAAACTCCTTCAGTCAGAATCTATGTAAGAAACAAATAAAACATGTTTATATATATATGAAAAGTTGCATTCACATACAGTCGCATGTAGCTTTTTAGCAAAATGCTATTCAAGGTGCTTAATCTAAGAAAAAATGGGGAAAAAATCAGAAAGAATGCAATAATTACCTATCTTTACAGGAAGCATCTTCACATGTGATTCAGCGTTAGGAAATTGATTTTACCATTGTTTATAAGTTTTTCAAATCAAATGTTTCTTAAGCTTAATGGACTTAACTGCGGGGTCATCAGTCCCTAAACTTACAAACTGCCTTATACTAAAGACGACACAAACATCCATGCCCGAGGGGGGATTCGACCGTAGCGGCTGTGCAGACTGTGACTGGCGCGCCGCAGACCGCTCGCCCACTGCGGCCGGCCTATAAGTTTTTGTTTGAAATGTGTAGTAGACGAAGTAGTTGAAGTAAAAAGAGCATAATATTCTTAGTGATCTGGAATACAGTGTGCGATGACCTCGCTGTTTGGTTATTCCCTCCCTCCACTCAATCAACAGTCCGAAAAATACGAGCAAGCGGTTTGTTCAAAGTTCAAATGTTTGTTAAGCTTATGGGACTTAACTACGGGGTCATTAGTCCCTAAACTTACAAACTACTTATGAACTCCAGAATTAAACTTCACTCTGCAGCGGAGTGTGCGCTGATATGAAACTTCCTGGCAGATTAAAATTGTGTGCCGGAACCGGGACTCGAACCTGGGACCTTTGCCTTTCGCGGGCAAGCGCACTACCGACTGTGCTATCCCGACACGACTCACGACTCACGACTCGAGTCGTGAGTCGTGAGTCGTGTCGGGATAGCACAGTCGGTAGTGCGCTTGCCCGCGAAAGGCAAAGGTCCCAGGTTCGAGTCCCGGTTCCGGCACACAATTTTAATCTGCCAGGAAGTTTCATATCAGCGCACACTCCGCTGCAGAGTGAAGTTTCATTCTGGAAACATCCCTTAGGCTGTGGCTAAGCCATGTCTCCACGATATCCTTTCTTCCAGGAGTGCTAGTCTTGTGTGTTTGCAGGAGAGCTTCTGTGAAGTTTGGAAAGTAGGAGGCGAGGTACTGGCGGAAGTAAAGTTGTGAGGCGGCATCGTGAGTCGTGTCGGGATAGCACAGTCGGTAGTGCGCTTGCCCGCGAAAGGCAAAGGTCCCAGGTTCGAGTCCCGGTTCCGGCACACAATTTTAATCTACTTATGAACTACTTACGAACTAGGACGGCACAAATATCCATGCCCGAGGGGGGATTCGAACCCCCGACCTAAGCGGTTTGTCTGTGGGACTGTAGCGCCTGTCACCGTCTGAGATGTTTTCCTTCGGGTACATGTAAGGTGAACGTAGTAGCAAAGATATCAATGTGAGCTTGTCATCATCCTAATGAAACCAGTGAAACAACGTGACACGGACAACTCTCCTTCTGGAAGATGCCACAGCCTTCGGGGACATGAACGTATGCGTGATATCCGCAATAGCGTACACGTAGCCAACAGTCGCCATAGTACATTAGATTATTAACACAGGTCCAATGGAAGCCCGTCCAAACGTTGCCTTTAGCTCACTGTTCTTGCTGGTTTGCTTCAGCGTTTCGAGGAGTCGTTCATCTTAATGATGACCCACATGAAGACGACTATCGACATGGTGAAATAAGTAAGGAGATTCATTTGACAAGGCTACACGTTTCGACTGATCCATGGCTCAGTCTCCGTGACAATATGTGACGATGTGGTTCGGTTAACATCAGAACACATGTGTTTTCTTGTTGTTGTACCCCATGTTCAACAGTGTGCGCAGTACGGTGCGCTCCCAAACAACTGTTCCTGCAGCAGCTTTATAGGCTGCCGTCAGACCTGCCACACTTGCTCCACTTTAAAGGAAAGGCAAACTTACCAAAAAAATGTTCAAATGTTTGTTAAGCTTATGGGACTTAACTACGGGGTCATCAGTCCCTAAACTTACAAACTGCTTTCGAACTACCTTATACTAAGGACGGCACAAATATCAATGCCCGAGGGGGGATTCGAACTCCCGTCCGTAGTGGCCGTGCAGACCGTGACTGGAGCGCCTCAGTCCCCGCGGCCACCGCGGTCGGCGCCAACTTACCAAGCTCCTTGTTTTGTGACGTGGCTGGGCAACATATTTACTACCAGTCGTGGTTCAGTCACTCTCCATAGATCAAGAATGGTTGGCAAGAGAACTTCTGTGAAGTCTGGAATGTAGGAGGCGAGGTTCTGGCAGAAGTAAAGCTGTGAGGACGGGCCGTGAAGCATGTTGTGATAGCTCAGTCGGTCCCGGGTTCGATTCCACACTTCCTCACAATTCTACTTCCTCTACTTCCTCACAATTCGCCATTGTTTTTCAATGCCCTAATGCACCCAGTGTCAATCCTCTCCTTCCTAATCCTAGTCGCTCACGGCAGGAGCATAAAAATAGCTGAGTAGCTGTTTGGTCACCGAGATACTCATCCCAGGCAGTGACGCAAAAAAATCTGCCATCTGTCAGCTTATGAAACTGAATTTGCCATTTATGAATCATACCGTCACTACAAGTTCTTCCCATTCCTCTTTACCTCCAGCATATGCCTTCCCTTGCGCGTCATGTAGTCAAATTTTCAAATGTTTGTAGAGCTATGAGATTTAACTACAGAGGTTAGCATTCCCTAGACTGACAAACTACTTAAACTAACCTAAGAACAGCACACACACACACTCCCGAGGGAGGTCTCAAAATTCCGACGGGAAGCAACCGCGGGCTCCTCAGAAAAGCGCGTTAGAGTTCTCTGAACGCCACGAGGCGACACTCAGTAGTGCGGGGGTCTGTATTACTACCATAGAAAAAATTACAATGGTAATAGTGACAGACTTTTCCTTTTTAGTGTTTCGTAAAAAGATAAAAACTTAAATTTAGCCTAAAAAACAGTAAGAAATAAAGTGTAAAGGAAAGCACAGCATGTTGGAGTTATGTCAATTGGTATTCAAATAGGTGTCAAAGGAAAATACAAATTTCTAAACTTTGGCGGCAAATTGATGAATGTGTAACGCTGCAGCGGAATTTCACCCGACAGCTGGCAAGGCCAATAAACAGGATACGTGTCAATACCATGCCGTAAAATCTCTGTGATTTTTATTCGGGGTTTTCAGTTCAACAGTAACTACGCTTTGTAGAGAAGCGCGCGATAACATACGCAGATCGAAATTTTCAGTCCGGAGCGGTTTGCGCGCTGATATGAAGCTTCCTGTCATATTACAACTGTGTGTGCCAAACCGCGAATCGGAGCCTTTCTCGGCCACGCTGTCTGCCTACTGAGGTAGCTGTGCACGCCTCACGGCCCGCCCTCACAGCTTTAGTTCTGCCAGTATCTCGTCTCCTGTCTTCCAAACTTCGAATGTCCTGGGTTCTCTTCCCGTTCTGGCACAAACTTTTAATCTGCTAAGGAGTTTCAAAGTACGTAGATGTCAACATTTAAGAAAGTAGGGGTAGTTGGGCTAAAGGAAGGCCTTTGGAGTAATCGACGAATCACTCGATATTTGATTAGGAGGAATGGTTAAATCGTGGCCGAACAAAGGGTTACGATAGAAGCAAAATGTTCAAATGTTTGTAAATATATCGGACCAAACTGCGTGGTCATCGGTCCGTAGCTTACAAACTAGTTAAACCTAGGTAAACTAACCTAAGGACAAACACACACACCCATGCCCCAGGGAGGACTCGAACCTCCACGGCGAGCAACCGCGCGCTCCGCAGCGAGACGCTTTAGACCGCTCGGCTACTCCACCGCGGCTACGATAGAATCGGCCGTGCTAGAGAGACGGCAGAAGGAGAGGACCGAACAATCGTCAGGGAGGCACTCAGCGCCCAGTGTTCAACATTATCATTGATAGTGATTCAGTTACCAGGAGGAGAATTGCTAGGCGGCTCACAGAAAGGGGACTGATCTCCCGGCACCCCTTGATCCAATTACCATGGACCTTTGTACAGCAATAAGCTACTTTGCAGTGGAGTCAATAATATTCCGCTTGAATTGACTGGAGTAAAATTATCATTGATGCGTCCTGTTTCGAACTGAGCCTCAATTCCCAGCGAAGAACAGCCCCGAAGCGCCCCGTACAGCGCTTGGGTACGGACCCGCCGCGGTGGAATTGACCGAGCGCTCTAAGGCACCGTGCTGCGGAGCGCGCGGTGCTCGTAGGGCTCACTCTTGCACGGGTGTGTGTGTGTTATCCTTAGGACTGATAATCACAGTAGATGAGTCCTAATGATTTACAAACATTTGAATTTGGAATCGATCGGTCTGTCGCACACCATACGGCCCGGAAACCAGGAAGGAAGGAAAGTTTAGGGTCTAACGTCCAGTCGACAGCTTGATAGTTAGAGACAGATCACAAGCTAGGAATGTTTTGGAAAGGTTGTTGAACAATATCGGCCGTGCCCTATGACATGAACCATCCTGACCTTCGCTCGAAGTGATCTAGGAAAACAACGGAAACCAGGAGTGAGAAACAGCAACGGCATTTCATTTCACAGCAGGACCCGTTTAGATGTCATTCGCACCACCTTTGCAGAACAGCGGTAAGTCGACGATATTATAGGTTCCGTTTATGTTGCCCTTCATGCCGGTACATGTGGACTTACGTTTTAGTAAGATAATGACCTCACAGGAAGAGAGTTAGTACTGCTTTTATTGGGCTTATAAAACCCTGTCTTGGCGTGCAAGGTTACCGGCTCTCTCTCCGACTAAGACCATTTAGAGCATGATTGACAGGAGCCTCCAACATGTTTGACGATCTAATTGGACAGAAGTGGCACAGTCTCCTTCAGAAGGACATCAAACAGCTGTGGTAACCAACGCCAAGCTGAACAATTGCTTGTAGAAGGGCAAGAGCTGGACTCTGAAATTGATTTGTTTGTACCGGTATATGTACATGAATTACACTATTACCTCTAAGAGAACGACCTATTGAGCCATAGTCAGCACAGATTAAGAAAGTATCGTTCTTGCGAAACATGAAGTGATGAGTGCTATCGACAAGGGAGCTCAAATCTATTTCACATTTCTAGATTTTTGGAAGGCTTTTGACAGTGTACCTCACAAGCGGCTTCTAATAAATCTGTCGCTTAACTAGTATGTCAGAAGTGTAAACGTCAATACCTTTTCATTATTTAAACGGTGAGTAGAAACACTGGTGTGATGACTGAAGCAAATGAACGTGATTGATCATGCACAGCTGATTTTATGCACTCATGTGATGTGAGGCAGGCATTGAGTGACATACCTCATGGGAGCTTTCGTTCCTAGAGCACACAAACTTAAAAAGTTGTAAAATGGCAGTAATTATTCTCTTAGATCAATGGAATTTTCTAATATCGGTGTATAAATTCTCATATGTAAAATTTTTCGTGGTGTTTTGTTTGGGACCGTGTAAAAAATTAATGTTTAGCCGCTTGCTACAATACAATTCTCACAGAGGTATGAAGTTCCGAATATTTTATTGCCCCATCAAAAGAATAAAATGTAATCTATTTATTTTCCCTGAGTGACTTAATACTAGCTTGTATTCCAGTTTATATAATATTACAAAAGTAAAACCTGGCAGTATAAGCAGAGTTTGCTCTTGGGGAACAGAACGAATTTGAGAATAATAATTCAAAAATCGTCTGTTGATTTCCTTGGTCGACATTACCCTGATGATTTTTCTAACGTTTCACGAATAAGAGTGGCTGATGTTATGGTGTTGTGTAGTGTTGCTAGTGTTTTGGTGTTGCTAGTTGTGTAGTCCATTACTAGAATTGGAGCGTGTGTCTTTGACAATACCAGCCACTCGTATTCGTCTTCTAATAAAGTTGCGTGCATATGGAATATCGCCACTGTTGTGCGGTTTGATTCCCAATTTGTCGTCATTAAGGACAGAATACGTAGTAATTGACGAAAAGTCATATAGTAAAACAGAAGTCATATTTGGCGTTCCCAAGGGAAGTGGTGTAGGTCTCCTAGCGTTCCTTGCCTTTCTAAACGATTTAGGAGCCAATATGAGCAGTAAGCTATCAACATGTTGCAACAACTGGCAATTTACCCTCAATAAAGATAAGTGTGAAGTGATCCATATGTGAACCTGTTGGAGCGCGCCACTGCAAGCCGCGTCCCGTCCGTCCGCGTCATTTGAAAGAAGCGGCACGGCCTAGTCCGCCGCACGATGGCGCCGCCTCTGAGGGCCTGCAGCGCCGTCACGACCGGCGAGCACGCGGTGTGCGACGCCTCACCCTCAGTTATGATGTAGCTCTCGCCTGATCCTCTTGTGTATACGTTATGCCGTCGGCACACGGAGCGTGTGTCTGAACGTGTGTGGTTAACGTGCCGAGTCCACCGTGCGGCTGAACACTCTGAGACGGCGCGACTTGTGCATACGAGACGTGTGCCTCAACGAGCTACACGCGACCAATGCGCGCAACAGCGACAGTTGTCGGCGGTATCAGTTGCTGGAATCACACTGTTTACCAAATAAGAAGAGTGGAATTCCTGCTTTACCTCTATTGAACCGCTTATTTCCGCGCTTGTGCTTAAGTTCGTAATGTTCTGTGATAGTCCTAAAGAAATAACAACAAAATACCTATGAACATAAGACTCTTATAAAAATGCATTTTATGTCAGTAAGTGCAACGAATAATAAACGTTTCATGACAAATTGTGCTATATAAAATTAGAATAGGCCTTCACAACACAAAGATTATTGCAAGAGTCGCTTTTTAGTAAATCTTAAAATGCTCCGGCAACTTAACTGGGGACCGCTGGAGGAAAGACGACGCTCTTTTCGTGAATTTCTGTTGAGGAAATTTAGAGGGCCGGAATTTGAAGCTGAGTGTAGTACGATCTTGCTGCCACCTACTTACATTTCGCATGGTGATCACAAAGACAAAATAAAAGAAATTAGGGCTCGTACGGAGGTATATAAGCATTATTTTTTTCCCTCGTTCTATTTGGGGGTGGAATAGGAAAGGAAATTTCTAGTAGTGGTACAGTGTACCTTCCGCCACGTACCTTACGGTGAATTGCGGAGTATGTATGTAGATGTAGAAGATTATGCTTCCACGGTCAATGTTACTATTCTGTAGAAGAATGTTAAGGACGTGTAAAATGCAATACGTGAAAAAAAAAAAGTGCGTATTTTACTCTGAGGTGGAAACTGTCCTGTTCATAAAACGAATCCAACAAACTCACTCCTCAGAGGGTGCGCATTTATTTTTACACAGCATCGAACATTATGCAGTATACTTCTAAGAAATTTATAGGAAAGCCTTTTGAGTCTATCAGAAAATCGAATAAAAGAAGAAAAAGTATTTGCTTTTGTGGATCCTTGAACCAACATCGCAACCTTTTTTCAACTTCGGAGTCCACAACTTACTCCATACGCTATGGGCATTTACATTACCAATGAAGCCTCACCTATGGTATTAGAAGTGTCGTATATGCTACTGGATGATATGTCGGTTGTTCACATGTAATTACAACAAATGATACAAAGAACTATTCCTCTTGATAGATCTTCAGTCCGCCTTGCCTTGAAACGGCCGATTACTGTAATGCGGAAATTTTTTTAACCACGTATAAGACGTTTCCAGTCATTTATTCCAATAAATAGTACCTTAATGGACTGTTTCCGAGTGATTCTCAATATACTCAGTTACTTTTACTTGCTTTGAAATTTCATACATTAATATGACCTATGTTATATACATAAAAACCACGAAATACGACGGCCAACATGGCGTCTTCGTCTCTCTACCGAAAAGAGATGCCCCCCTCCCCGGATAGCCACGTGGTGTGACGTCGGGGGCGTTCTCCCACCTTATTGGTGATCGTTCAGACGCTCGTTCAGATATCTGGCATGCTTGATAGTGCCCCGCACGTTGTGACGTCAAAAACTCGCCACGTTGGCCACACTCGTTCAGATTCACGCTCCGTGTGCCGACGGCTTTAGCAGTGTTCTGAGACTTGCAATGGTATTGTACCGTTCACTTGACCTATGCTGTAGTGCCGTCCTCTTGAAGGAAATAAATTATACTTTCACAACAGAACCAAACGAAATTCGTTAAACTTTATTTGCACGATAAATCACTCAAATTTACGGCCTGTAAGTGCAACTAAATACCTAGGAGTAACAAATACGAACAAATTTAAATGAAAAGAACATATCCTAGGGAAGGCGAACCGAAGGCTACGTTTCATTGGCAGAACACTTGGAAGATGCAACAGTTCTACTAAAGAAACTGCCTACACTAGTGCGTCCCATTTTGGAGTATTTCTGACATTATGAGCCGGCCGCGGTGGCCGAGGTGACTGAGGCGCTCCAGTCACGGTCAGCACGGCCACTACGGTCGGGGGTTCGAATCCCCCCTCGGGCATGGATGTTTGTGCCGTCCTAGTTCGTAAGTAGTTCATAAGTAGTTTGTAAGTTTAGGGACTGATGAACCCGTAGTTAAGTCCCATAAGCTTAACAAACATTTGAACATTTTTGACATTATGAGATCCTCACCAAAAGGCACTAACGGAGGATATAAAGAAAGTTGTGTGAAGGGCAGCTCGTTTCGTATTATCGCGATATAGGGGAGGGATTGTGACAGAAACAATGCACGAATTGGGCTGGAAATCATTAAAAGAAAGGCGTTATTCGTTGCGGCGAGCCTTATTGGCGGAATTTCTTTCACCAATTTTCTCATCTGAATGCGAACATATTTAGTTAGCACTCATCTTCATGATAATATAATCAGATATATGGTATCGAAGAGACGCGGCAGAATAGCCATGCGCACTAGGGCACCTTGCTGCCGTGCGCGCGGACGATCGCCGCGGGGGTTTGAGTCCTCCCTCGGGCATAGGTGTTTGTGTTGTCCTTAACAGAAGTTACTGTAAGTTAGTGTAAGTAGTTTGTAAGCCTAGGGACTAATGACCAACTTAGTTAAGTTCCTTAGATTTACAATCATTTAATTTTCAGATCGAAGAAGGAAAGATTTAGATGTTTCTCTTTCCCGCTCGTTATTGGAGAATGGAAAGGTAGAAAAGTATCATAAAATTTGTTCAATGAAACGTCTGCCGTGCACTTTAATACGATCAGCAGAGTATTTACGTAAATATAGTTTTCCGTCCCAATCGGACAATTCCTTCGTGAAACTACGTTTCTTGTAAATTGAAGTGTATCTTCTGAACAAGTGTATATGTTATTGAATCTATTATTACACTCATGTTAGTCCTCATTTATTATTGAGGGTATTTACGATAATGAATCACAAGTCTGCAAGTTTTGTAATAAAAACAAGAGATCCTCTTTTCCTTACCCTTGTATACTCTGACAGTAAGAAATATTAGTCTGTTGCGAGGAGTGTTCAGAAGGAAACTACACGTTGTTGCTAAATGCAGTATTCGGACTGTTGTGGTTTCCAGTCCGTAGATTGGTTTGATTCAGCTCTCTACGCCACTCTATCCTGTCCAAGCAAATTCAAATGTTTGTAAATTCATGGGACTTAACTACTGAGGTTATCAGTTCCTAGGCTTACAAACTACTTCAACTAATTTAAACTAACCTAAGGCGACACACACACACACACACACACACACACACACACACACACACACACACACATATGCCCGAGGAAGGACTCGAACCTCCGACGGTGAGCTACCTCCTGGACAAGCCTCTTCGTCTCTGAATAAGATCGGCAACCTACATCCATTTGAACCTTCTTACTGTATTCGTCTTTTGGTCTTCCTGTTCGATTTGGCCCCCCACTTTTTTCTCAAGTCACTGTCCATTTCGTTCAATTGCCCTTCCAGGTACAGATGTCTAACAGAATTACAATGTCATTAGCAAAAACCAATTTTTCTTATTCAATTTCCCTGAACTTTAAATTCGTTTGAAAGTTTCCCCTTGCTTTCCTTCAGAGCTTGGTCAGTTTAAAGAAGGAATAATATTGGGGAAAGGCTGCTGGTGATAAAAAAATTTCGATCAGTAGTGGGGTTCGGATGCAGATGAGGTAAAAGTTTGGGACGTGATATGTCAACGTTAAATCTCCAAGAGGACCCATAATATAGTCATAACTTATGGCACTGGACTAACTGCTCTTTAAGGCGCACGTTATTCACGTACACTTTTTGTAACATTCGGGTGTACCTCCAGGATGTTCTGTCGCAGGCGGTTGAGGGTTACGACAAGCGCAGGTGAATTATTATTGCTATTCTGCCCTCAAAGGTACAGCCACCACATTTAACTATATACATGTATTACAAGTAAGAACATTATTGTGGCTGTGTTTTCGTGTTTTATTTCAACATGGTGAAACATTCCGCGATTAGGATATGTTTCATCACACTAGATAGTTAACTGCACTGCCTGAAAAATGAATGAACCACTTGAGGCAATGCGCAGATAGCAATGTTACTTCGCAGACGTATGTGTCATCTTTGGGCATGCATGTACATAGTTAGACACTTATTCTTTGGTTTACTATGATACGTCTATCGAAAAGGAACAGACATAGATAATGGTCCGCAGCTATATATAATAAATATTCAGATAGAAATACGCAATTTTCTAAAACTACCGACTTCAGCTCCTCTTATTAAGGTGGTCTATCATTTTGTGAAATACGAAAATTTGTGCCGAACCTGGATGCGAGCGGTCGCATTAATCTCTCGACATTCAGCACGTTGCCCGGTATACATGACAAGACAAGTTAAAGATGACGTGAATGTGTCTCTACCCGTCACAGTAAATGTGTTCCAGCACTGGAGGATGTAGGCAAGTGTCACATATTGAAGTTTTGGTATGGCCATGGAGCATACTCGGATGGCCTTGAGGTTGAGCCAACCGATCGCGGAAAGCGGGAGATCCGAGTGCGAGTTCCCGATTAGGCACAAATTTTCATATGTCACCAAACTACAGACCATATTAAGAATAACAGCTAATTTCTATATCTACATACATAATCTGCAAATCACATTTAAGTGCCTGGCAGAGGGTTCATTAACCCCTTTCATAACCTTTCTCTACCGTTCCATTCTCAAATAGCGCGCGGGAAGAAAGAACACACAAATCTTTCTGTTTCCGATCTGATTTCTCTAATTTTATTGGGATGGTCACGTCTCCCTATGTAGGTGGGTGATAGCAAAATATTTTCACATTCAGAAGTAAAAGTCTGTGATTGAAATTTAGCAAATAGATCTCGACGCAATGAATAACGTCGTTCTTTTAATGATTTCCACCTCATATCGTGCAACATTTCCGTGACGCTTTCCCCCCTGTAACATGATAAAACGAGCTGCCCTTCTCTGAACCTTCTCATTGTCCTCCGTCAGTCCCACAAATGTTCAAAGGTTCAAATGTTTGTAAATCTATCGGACCAAACTGCGTGGTCATCAGTCCGTAGCTTACAAACTACTTAAAGTAAGGTAAACTAACGTAAGGACACACACGCACACCCATGCCCCAGGGAGGACTCGAACCTCCACGGCGAGCATCCGCGCGCTCCGCAGCGAGACGCTTTAGACCGCTCGGCTACTCCACCGCGGCTTTCTGTGTGTTCTCTCCAGTCTAAGTTGTTCGTAATTGTAACTCCTAGGTATTTGGTAGAATTTACGACCAAAAGGTTTGACTGATTTATCGTGTTATTGAAGTTCAGTGGATTTCTTTTAGTGGTCATGTGTATTACTTCACACTTTTCATTATTTAATTTTCGAACCATGTAGAAAATTGGTCTAAATCGCTTATCAGTTGCTTTGGTCCTCTTTTGACTTCACAAACCGATAAACGACAGCATCATCCGCGAACAGTCTAAGGGAACTATTCAGATTGTCTCCTAAATCGTTTATAAACACAAGGAAAAGTAGGGAACCTATAACGCTTCCCCGAGGAACGCCAAAAATCACTTCTGTTTTACTAGATGACTTATCAACAGATACTACGAACTGTGTCCTTTCTGATAGGAAATCGTTCATCGCACAATTGGGGCGATATTCCATAAGCACGCATGTCGTTAGTTTCCGGAAATTTGCGAATTAATACTTAGTTCTTTGTGGCAAGTACAATGGCCCTCAGATTACACGAGTGTTACTAATGTTTACTTTCGTTACCAGAACTGGTAGTGTATAAAGAGCGTGAAGACGTCGGATGTTGAGACACATCTGTGAAGAATTGGGAGATGCTTCGTATTCCTTTGAGACGTTATCAGCATCTGACCGAGCTTGGAAGAAATGTAGGTGTCTGCTTCCATTTGGACAGTTGGACGAGCCGTGCAATATCGAGATCTATATGCAGTCAGAAGTGACAATGACCCGATGTTATACTACACGGTAACTAGAGGGCAGACGTACTAGTCGTCATTTTTTCGTACAACCGCGTTTCGCCGTCAAGGGAAGATCGCCGTATTACAATCAACCATATTCGTATCGTTACCTATGCCTCTCAGCGCTTGCCATCCGAGAGCAAGTAACGTACTCCACACAACATTGTGTAATCTTGTACCACTGATTAGAATCTAGCAGTGGTCTCACTAGGAAACCACGTTTCTTAATTAGCCTGCCGTAAATATAACACAAATGGCTGCATTTGGAGTAGTGCCATGGCGGGGAATCATTGACGTCTCATATATGGCTTTGTAGAGAGTTCAGCGATAAATCTCGCTTCGGTACGGTTCTGCATGCGTAAAGCAACGTGTGGAGAGGCTCCAGGCTTACTGTGTTTTGGGAGAGACACAGCGGCGTAACTGTTGGCGTGATGCCAGTGGAACCATACAGTATGAATTCAGGTCAAGGCCGATTGTGAGTGAGGGAATAGTGGTACGTCATGGACATATTGCAGCCTTACACGTTCCCTCTCATGTCATAGCACCGTTGTGCCGTTTCTCAACATGACAGTACTCGTCCGCACATGACGTTCATCTCTATCAACTAGTTGTGAGATGTTGACGTGTACATCCCGTAAGAATAACGCCAGATCTGTCTCAGATATAACATGAGTAGCGACATCTCAGACATCCACTTCGTTTTATTGCAAGTTACCATGACATCAAGGAGCAGATAAACACCTGTGAGTCACCTTGTCTCTGGAGAGGATACAGCGGCCTTATCATTCCATTTCCGATCCCTCACGGCGCTCAACTGTGCTGTATTGGCAACTTCTATAATCAAGAGTGGCAGCAAAGATATTAAAAGTTTAGTAAAACACCGGAAACATTAAGAATATATCGACTCTCTTCGGAAAACACAGAAAGGGGTGCATGAATGTTAAAATTTCTCCCATGTTATTGAAGGTAGTTAAAATATGATTTTCTTAGAAGTGTGTTGGATCTTTAATATATGCACCGTCAACACAATTTTGAAATTTTCATTTCTGAGAAAATTCTTTTCTCAATAAATGCAATAACCCAAAGCCTAATTATTAAATTAAATGATATAGACATAATTTTGACACCACTATATAACATGAAGAGCCAAGAATCTAGAACACTTGCCAAATATCCTGTAAGGCCACCGCGAGAACGCAGGAGTGCCGCAAAGCGACGTGGAATGGACTCGACTAATGTCTAGAGCAGTGCTGGGGGGAACTGACACAATGAATCCTCCACGGCTGTCCATAAGTCCGTAAGAGTACGAGGGGGTGGAGATCTCTTCTGAATAGCAGGTTGCAGGGTATCATAGATATGCTCAATAACGTTCATGTCTGGGGTGTCTGGTGGCCACATAAGTTGTTTAACACCAGAAAAGTGTTCCTGGAGCCACTGTGTAGCAATTCTGGAATTCCTGCTGGAATTGCCCAAGTCCGTCGTAACGCACAATAGACATGAATGGATGCAGGTGATCAGCTAGGATGCGTACGTCAGAGTCCTATCTAGACGTATCAGGGTCTGATATCATTCCAATTTCACACACCCCACACCATTACAGAGCCTCCACCAGCTGGAAATGACCCCTTACTAGTCAACGGCCGTGCCGAGGTAGGTACATTGGTTTCCGCCAGATCACCGAAGTTCAGCACTGTCGGGCGTGGCCAGTGCTTGGATGGATAACCGTCCGGGTACGCCCCGTGCTGTTGACAATGTTCCCTTTGCCTCATGGCAGAGGGGAAAGAAGGGGTGCTGGTGCAAAGTCCCTGATCGCCAGTCTTTGCACCAATGCCCTGGATTAAAATGCAAACCTCTCATGGAGTGAGGGCATGGAACACTGTTGATGGTGATCCGTCCGTCGGACGGGGACGTTAAGCTCCGCGGCCCCCTTGGTGCTTTTCGAGAGGAGTAGGCTATGTGCCGGCACCGGGTTTCACCCTCTCCCTTCTCCTATCGTCTCCAACACGAACGCGACGCTACACTACACACGCACCCATTACAGTCACGTACACTTAACACAGACACTTCAGCACATAGTTCTCATACTTCGCGAAGGAAAGGTGCCTGCGGGGCGCGGAGAATAGAAAAAACCTTGCCAAGTCGGCGGCGGAACCTGCCTTTCTGGGTCTCCCAGCCATTCTTGCCATACTACTTTAACTTTTAACCTCCTACTGAAATGTAGGGTCGTTGGATTGATAAGGTTGTCTCCATACCCGAACGCGTCCATCCGCTTGATACAGTTGGAAACGAAGCTCGTCAGGCCAGGCAACTTCTTTGTACATCCAGTAACTTTCGGGTGTGCGGCCTGATACCGTCGTCATGCTGACACGATATTTCGGCCTGGAAACGTGCGGCCATCTTCAGGTGAGTAGCGAGTACTGAATAGCCCAGGTGCAGTCGTGGTATTTATAGTGGTTCTTGCGCATGCCAAAACTGCTGGTATCATTTTGCGCATGCGTTAGATGGTGTCATGCACGATACAGCTGAGTTGTATGTGCTGCCCTGGGTGATGGAAGAGCAATAGTCTTCTAATCATTGATAATCGATTGATGGCTTCAATTACGCTGTGACTGGATGATATTAATTGCAGGATTCCAATTTTTGTCGAGCTGAAAGCCGTTGTCATGATTTATAAGATTGTCGGCAAGACGCATTTCCACCGATTCTTTAATAAGTGAATCCCAGAAACTGCAGACTGGAGTTAAAGTTTTAGTTTTACTATATTCCATTGTGTATCCCATGGAAATGCAGTGTTCTGCTACTGCCGATTTTGATGGTTGGAGTAGACGTCTGTGTCTTTCATGTTCTACACATCGTTCCTGTACAGATCGTATTGTCTGGCCTATATATGCAGCGCCACACTCACAGGGGATCTTGTAAACACCCGATTTTCTCAGTTTCAGATCATCTTTGACGGATCCTACTAAGGCCAAACTCTTCGCAGGTGGACGGAAGATAACCTTCATTTTACTTCTCCTAAGCAACCTGCCTATTTTGGAGGACACATTTCCGACAAAAGGAAGGAAAGCAATTGATTTGTAATCGTCATCAGTGTCCTCTGTCCGTGACACCACCGGGGGAAACACATACAACTCGGCTGTATCGCGCACATCTAACGCAGGCGCAAAATGATACCAGCACATTTGGCATGCGCAAGAACCACTATAAATACCGCGATTGCACTTGGGCTTTTCAGTACTCGCTACTCACCTGAAGATGGCCGGACTTTCCCAGGCCGAAATATCGTGTCAGGATGACTACGGGATCCGGCCGCACACCCGAAAATTACTGGATGAAGAAATACGCCGGGAAAGATTCAGAAGTCACAACTTGTTTCTAGTCATCAACAGTCCAATGTCGCTGTTTACGAGCACAGACGAGACGTAAAGCTTGGTGGCTCCGAATACCTATATCGATGATGTTTAGTTGAATTGTTCCCACGCTGACAATTGTTGATGGCCCAGCATTGATATCTACAGCAATTTGCGTAAAGGTTGCAGTTCTGTCACGCGGAACGATTCTCTTCTGTCGTCGTTGATTCCGTTCTTCCAGGATATTTTTTTGGCTGCAGTGACGTCGGAGGTATGATGTTCTACCGGATACCTGATATTCACGGGAATCTCGTGAAATGGTCGTACGGAAAAGTCCCTACCTCATCGCTACATCCGAGATGCTGTGTCCCATCTCTCGTGCGCCGACTATAACAGCACGTTCAAAATCCCTGATAACATGCCATTGTAGGAGCAGTACCCGATACAACGCTTGCGCGAAACGCGTGTTGTCTTAAATAGGCGTTACTGACTGCAGCGCCGTCCCTTGAATGCTTACTTATCTCTGTGTTTACATACGCATGCCTATACCAGATTCTTTGGTTCTTCAGTGGATATCATACTGTACTCTTTACTTATTGTACATTATTTATTTCCTGCAAGGAAAAAATGAAGATGGGCCTGATGAGTAGGAAATCATGATGACCTGGCTGTCTGAATGAGCACCTGTTTATTAGGTTCTTGCAAAAATTTCTGAGTTGTTGGAGAACATATCCTTGGCTGTGGGAGTTAGTGCATACAACATGATGGTGCACCACCTAACTTCAGTGTGGATGTCCCCAACCGTCTCAGCGGTGTATTTTCTGGTCGCTGGATTGGAAGGGTAGGTCCTATGGCATGGCCTGCAAGGTCCCATTGATTATTTCCTTTGGGGATATCTAAATTAAGTTGTGTATGAGACCTCAGTGGACACGAAGATGAAATTAGTTACCAGAATTGTATCTGCCTGTAATATGATTCGAAACACACCGAGGATATTTGTAAAAGTTGTTCACTGATGTCATACTTGCACTGACGTATATAGCCGTCAATTTCAAAATTCAAATGTTCAAATGTTTTTTAAGGTTAAGGGACTTAACTGCGGAGTCTTCAGTCCCTGAACTTACAAATTACTTATGAAATACCTTATACTAAAGACGACACAAACATCCATGCCCGAGGGGGGATTGGAACCGCCGACGGGGAACGACCTCGCGCATCAGAGCATAACGCCTCAATGCGCTTGGCTACTTCTCCGCGGCCGTCAATTTCAGACCAGTTTGTAAGATACAATGCTATGGTACGTTCATTATGTCATTAATGGTATTTTCAGTTAATTGTGATTAATATGGAGTTGGGGACCACCAAGATAGACCTGAGACCAAAGAAACTTTAACTTTACGCGAAAATGAAAGGAAAAACTTGCACATTTCTTAACTCACCATTAGAAAGGTCAACAAATTGTACTCTTAGCTGTTTGCTGAAAATATTTAATCTTGCGGGTGTATCTGTAATTTCAAAAATATGAATTTCTTACTACACAGTTTCCAAACAAGGTTTCTTTTCAGGTGTTTACTTAATTTCAATTGGCCGGGTGCCTTCATTCTACGAAGAACAATTCATTTGATGTGATTGTTTCTGATTAGACGATAAAGATGAAAATAATAAAGACAACTCTGAGTATGTACAATTTAGAATGCAATGTTACGTGCCGGCCGCGGTGGCCTAGGGGACTGAGGCGCTCCAGTCATGGTCGGCACGGCCACTACGGCCGGGGGTTCGAATCCCCACTCGGGCATGGATATTTGTGCCGTCCTTAGTATAAGGTAGTTGATAAGTAGTTTGTAAGTTTAGGGACTGATGACCCCGTAGTTATGCCCCATAAGCTTAACAAACATTTGATCATTTTGCAATGTTACGTACACCTTACAACAGCTGCGTTTGAAGTCCGTTGCATACCGCATTAAAAGAAGTTTCAAAACTTTCGTTTAATTGCTTTTTAGATGCTCTTACAAACTAATAACTGTATGTGCTATCTTCATTGGTGGTAATCCCTTCTTATTAGAAAATGAAAATTTAGCGAACTTTATAAAAACAAAATCACTAAATTTCTATCACTCATAGACATGGAGGTTTTTGTATTCGTTTATAGTCTGCAATTAGACAGGGATGAGGTTAGATTATCGAGAATGGTGCAGCCGTGGAAAGTATCTTAGCTTTTCCTAAACCGATGTCGGGGCCGTAAATTAGACTTGCATTGTCGTATATACCATTCAGTTTCACTCTCATTGTTTGAAAACATCACATGGCTTGTGCGGTAAGCAAAAATGGCGGTTCCGGAGTAGAGAGGAGGCATCTGGTCAGTGCAAGCAGGCAGCTCCCGGGCGAGTGCCACAAATCGAAGCCGCGTCGCGTTCTGGATCTCTTCCAAGCAGCTAGGCAAGCTGGGCAGCGCCCTGTTAACGTGGAGGTATTCCGAGGAGGAACATTTGCTTGGTTCTCTAATCATGTGGTCGGCTTCAGTCGTAGCCTTGTTGAAAGGGCTCAAGTGATTTACTGAAACCAACCAGAATCAGCTTAATAGTTTGATTTTCGAGATACAAGCACTATTAGCGCCACGATTCAACAACCACTAAATTGTCAAGACTTTACATTCGTGGTGCGAGATATGCTCGATTTATCCTTAGAGTGTCTTTGGATTGCTCTGCGATGAGTCGACTGACAGAGGTTTTGATATAACTGTTGAATTCGTAGGTTAATGATTTCAACTAAAAATAGTCTTAGAAAGTAATTTGCACTTGTAAAAGTAAGAATACTTCTGAGAATTTGGTCATTATGAAAACTCCAATGTGTAAATATGTATCGTCTACATTTAAACAATATAAATCAAACTTTCTCCTATTGCCATGAAATAATAATAATATTAATGCTTCAAAAACACAGCGGAATATTAAAAAAAAAAACTCAAATAAATTATTGACATTACTCAACACGAATAGTAAAAGCCAAGCCGAGGAAGGCAGTTTTAGATCTTCTTCTTTTCTTTTACTGAACCAAAAAAAGAAATTAATCCGTTCATTTTCTATCGTTTTCAAAAGAACTCACTTTAATTTACTTAACTACTGAATGTCCCACTATTTAACGCTTTCATTGCAAGAACTGTCTTCACATTCTTATAAAAACCAAAACTTCCTAATTTTCCAAGATTTGAATAAGACCTTTACATTGGAAACGGTTTAAAGTTCGTTACGTATATGAGAGTAACGATCAGCTACTACACGATAACATCAAACCGAAGTTTACCCCATGTAAAGGCGTCTGTCGAACATTATTACCCCTCCCCCCCCGCCCCAACTGCGTTGAGTGACGACTGTGACAATACCGCCCTCTGGCGAATAAGATAAAATAAGTTAGTCAAATACTGAAACTTCTTCAAAACCAGTAACGAAAATTATGGCCCGGTGTCATCATGGAGCGGTATCCATAAACATTGCATCGTAATTTTGGAACATGAAGTGAATGAATCAATGCAAATGGTCTCCAAGTATTCCAACATAAAGATTTCCAGTCAGTGATCTAATCGTTAGAACCCAGTCCATTGTAAGTAAAAGAGCCCACAAGATACTGGAATGACCACCAGTTTGCAGATTACCTTCTTGACAACTTGGGTCCCTGGCTTCATCGGGGTTACACCACACTGAAAACCTACCATCAGTTCTTACCAACTGAAATCGGACTCATATGACTAAGTAGCGATTTTTTAATCGTCTACGGTTTTACCGATATGGTCTTGAGCCCAGAAGAGTCATAGGAGGGGCTGTTAACAAAGGAACAAAGTCGATCGTCGTCCTATTGGATACGTTCGTCCCACACTGATTTCTGCGTTCGTGTCACACAGTATTGCTTGTCTGTTAGCACTGACAATCTACGCAGATGCCACTACTTTTGGACATTACGTGCAAGTCCATGGAGAGAGTTAATACATGAGATTTCATACTCATGACACTCTTGGCACTCTTGACACTGTTTATTTCAGAATATTTAATTCCCTAACTTTTTCGAAATGTAATGTCCTATGCGTCTAGGTACAACCACCACTCCACATTCAAAGTCTGTTATTTCCCGTCTTGGAACAACAATCACGTCGGAAACCTATTCACACGACCAAACGAGTACTAATGAAGGCCGCGGCGGATTAGCCGCGCGTACTGAAGCGCCGTGTTGCGGTGCGCGCGGCCATCCGCCGTCTGGGGTTCGAATCCCCCCTCGGGCGTGGATGTTTGTGTCGTCTTTAGTATAAGGTAGTTTATAATGTCTTTGACATATTTGAGACGTAAATCCGTCTCTGGGATTTGTTTATTTCTATTAATTGATATTTATATCACCATAACAGGATTGTTCCACCATGTCAATTGCTGAGGTGCTATTCCGCTGCATGGAGAGCCTTGGCAGTAGTGGCAATTATCTTTGGAACAAAGAAGCTGAATTAAAGTTTGTGTTACGGAGGGAAATCGTACTTAGACTATTCCAAGGCGCCTTAATCGTTAGTGGTGTGGTAGCCTAACGGTTAAAGGGCGCCGTGACTCAGCGCGCTCGGTCAGGGGGCTCAACGCCCTCTGTAATAAAAAAGCTGAGCCAAGAACCCTTCGAACATCAACGAACAAATACGAGCAGCGTCCGCAATGAACAGAACTACCGACAGAGGCAAAAAAAAAAAAAAAAAAAAAGTTAAGAAGTCTGCCTAGTAAACATGGAGGTTCCGGTTCGATTCCCGGCCGCACCACAAAATTTAATTCAATTCTTCAGATCTATCAATAATGTCTTTGACATATTTGAGACGTAAATCCGTCTCTGGGATTTGCTTATTTCTATTAGTTCATAAGTAGTTTGTAAGTTTAGGGACTGATGACCCCGTAGTGAAGTCCCTTAAGCTTTACAAACATTTGAACATAGTAATAAAAGCTCTGCCAATGCACTGTCCTTTTGTATGTTGTAATTCTACTACCGCATATGCTACACCATGACTTTCGGTTTTTCAGTTTACGTAGTTATTTGATGTACTCCATTCGGAGGTAGGTGATCTGTATTTATTGGAAGTTATGGATTCAGAAAATAATCCATTACTAGCAAAGGCCGCAAGATCAATTTTGTATTGGTACCTAGTTTCGGCTAATTTTTTGCGATCTGTAGATGGCTTATTAATGTAGCTGAAACTTTTTATCAATAAAATATTATACTTACGATCTTGAGGAATAGAGGATTTTTTCTGAGTCCACAACTTTCAAAGAACAATAATCACTTACCTCGAAACTGACTACCTAAAATAACATCATTATCGGTTCTCTCACTTAGAAAATTGTAATAGAAGCTTTCAGTGGAATGTATTGATAGGCCTAAACGCCAATTAAAGACACGTACTAAATTCAGTATTAAAATACGACACGGACTTTAGTGTCGCCTATATGCCGGTACTCCAAAGATATCAAATACATTTTATCATAAAAACGCGAGACCGTTCTGAAACGTCAGGTTTTCTAAATGGTTTTACACACCTCGAAGTACGAGATGCCCCGCACACAACTCAAATGACTGGGAAAGAGTTTTAGGAGATAAATTCAAGAGCTAATTAGAAGGCTGAAAACACGGGAAGTGAATATTTCAAGATCCGACCACGCAGTTCCATTTCTGAGGTACTAATGGTGTAAATTGATGCAAAGGCGTCGAAATGAAATGAAAATTATTTACTTACACGGAAAAAAAGTTACTGGTAGTAAAACCGAGAGTAAACGAAACACTGAAAATTGGTAACTGCGATCATTTCGCCATGTGCCATGAAGATTCTCTGTTAAATAAGTGGTATTGTCCTTGCCCAGTATTTGCTTAACCGAAGTTTTTTTTACCATTCTGTATTAATAATGATGTGATAATTCGTTAAAAAGGTACAGGAGGGTTTCTTAGAAATTTGCAGTTATCAACTCGAAAGAATTTAACTGTAACTACCATGCCTGATAATGTTGTTGGTGCTTCTCTGCAAGTTCACCATTATGTGCAACATTAATTTATTTAGTTTTTTTATTTATTAATTTTTGCGTGTTTATTCTGGGCAGATTAGGGCCTTAAGTTGCTCTATTACATCTGACTACAAGCAAAATACACCAAAAACTATTACGTAGCAATCACAATAATACGAAAATTGCATTTTAATAAAAAATAAAAAAAAATATAACTATACTGCGTCCAAACTGAAGGCACAACGGTACCAACCGTCTGGCGTCTCGTCTACGTTCTGAAGGCGTCGACGGATGCGGTATGGAGTGGAATGTGGTCTCCTTGCCGTTGTCAGTTTTGCTGCTTGGAGCGGCTTCTTCTCAGTCAAGCAGCTCCTTAATTAGCCTGACAAGGGTTGAGTGCATCCTACTTGCGAACAGCTCAGGGCAGACACGGACGTTGACCCATCCAAGCGCTAGCCACGCCCGAGGGTGGCTAACGCTGGTGATCTGACGCGAAACGGCGTATCTACTACGGCACACACTACGTCAATTAAAACGTTAATCATAAAAGACAATAATAATAATAATGTATTGGAGGCATTAAGAATGGCACCGATTAGTTAAATGTATTCGAGACATTGTCTGGCATTGTAAGAAGTGGAGGATGTAATTAAAATTGAGAAGTATATGGCTTTTTTCTATTTCTTTTGGAGCTAAAATTTTGGTATTAAGGGTTTCATAACTTTTGTTATAAAGTCTATTTTGTCATTTGAATGTTTTCTGCCCCCAAATAAATTATGAAGTTGCCGACATGTATTTACCTGTAAAGATGACGTAGCGTATTCGGCGTGGTCTACGTCTCTTCTGATGATTTACTCCTTTCTTTGAAGACTTGCTCAGTGAACCATTTCAATGTTATATTGATGTATTAATTAAACGCACCTTGTCGATATAAATCCCGGGGGAAAATATTTAACTTACTAATGAAATTTAATTAATTTTATGAAAGATCTTTATCCTGTATAACAAGACAAACTTGTAGGATTATCGGTACTTGATTTTTATCTTTAATCTCATTCAGAGCTAATTGCAGTAGCGATCGGTAATAACAAAAGTACTACTCATTAATAAATAATTTTATTCTTTCCCCAGTAAGATTATATGTTCGCTTTCCAACACTTTGAGAATGTTACTAAATACTGAATTAATACTGAGAAAATACCTTGTGACCTACCGCGTAAAATTATTATTTCGCGAACCACACACAATGCACGATTGATTAATTACATTAGCGCACTTTTCTAATAATCGAATAGCAATATCTATTCGAACAAACTTTCCAAATAATCTTTTCAGATTAAAAAGATGTGACTTAGTGAACCATCTAAACGAAGGAAAGTACAATGTTAATGGCTTCACTGCTTTATGTACAGAGACAACCTACAGTAGCTAACTTCATCTTCTAAATAGCGCAGCTTTTCTTCGGTATTTACTATTCCTTGTCTAAAGGCTAACGCTGTTAATTTCTATTTTTTATTTTCATATATATGCTTGATTTACTATTAGAACAGTATCTGATATAAGTCATTTTCCAACACGAGACGTAGTCTACTACGCTTTCTTTCATTCACTTAGTACATACAGCGTTATTTTTTGGGGCACTGTACTGATTAAAAGATGACATTTTTTGCTGAGACGGGCGGTTTGAGCAATATGTGGTGTAAGTTCACGAACGTCGTGTCGACCTCTTTTCAGTAGTCTGTAACTCCTGACACTGGGGTCACAGTCCATATTTTCTTTAATGTCGTTTGTTGTTAACAATATCAGCTGATTCCCACGAGTTAGCAGTTTTCACTCGGTGAATACTAGACAGCAATAGAATCTACATTTGGATCATGCTATATCGATAGCTGAGATAGGTTGGCAACATCACCTTCGCGGGCCGCCACAGAGAGCGCCCCGCGAAGCCACGGCCGATGGGGGCGCCGCCAGCGCCTTCCTAGGCAGTGAAAGAAGACACCACGCCAGAAGACCTGCGGACGGCGACCAGCAGACGTCGAAATACCTTTCAATATCTAAATAGAATAGCTGCTGTACTTGTTGGTATTTAAGTGATGTATCGTACTAATTCCAGAATACACTTCCGACTAATGGTTCTATGTCTATAGCACTTCTTCAGAGTTCCCGATTGCGGCCTACAACCTGGACCCACCTTTCTGTGTGATCGCTAAGGACACAACAGATCACACCTCCTTGAGTGTAGTGTAGAAATGCGTGCAGTATTATGCAGATTACAGTTTCAAGCTGACACAAGAACTTAAGAATCTTAGTAAACTCACGAGCTTTCAAACCTACATTCAGCCTCATGGCACACTCCTTTTATTCTGTCGAGGAACTGCTGGAAAAAAAAGGAAGCTAATTCTTTTTATTCGATATTGATTCTTTTTATTTAGGCTTAAGATTGTCTTGTGCATGGAATACTTTAAGTTTCTCTATTACCATACTCGTGTTAAATTTTCATGTACTAACTTGTTCCATAACGATGGAGTCTTGCTCCTCGATTAGGTCCTGCGGAACAAAAAATGTTCAAATGTTTGTAAATCTATCGGACTCAACTGCTAGGTTATTAGCCCGTAGCTTACAACCTACTTAAACTATGGTAAACTAACCTAAGGACAACACAAACACCCATGCCCGAGGGAGGACTCGAACCCCCGACGGAGTACGGCCGCGCATGGCGCCCCAATACGCGTGGCTAATCCGCCGCGGCCTGCGGAACAGGAAACCCTATTATTATTGTTATTATTACTCTCACAATACTTGTACTCGGAATGGACCTTGATGCAGTTTGTAATTCCTATGTGATGGTCTGGATAAATGCCTGCTCTTAAACTGTACGAGCCGCGGTGGAGTAACCGAGCGGTCTAAAGCTTCTCGCTGCGGAGCGCACGGTTGCTCGCCGCAGAGGTTCGAGTCCTCCCTGGGGCATGGGTGTGTGTGTTGTCCTAGGTTTAAGTAATTTGTAAGCTGCGACTGATGACCACGCAGTTTGGTCCGAGAGATTTACAGACATTAATTATTAAACTGTACGACCCTCTTCAACGGTCGCGATCTCTGTCAGTCAACAGACGAGGAAAGCCTGTACACTTTCTTGCTGTAGTTTCCACTTCACTATCACACCTGAAACAGTGGACCTAGGGATGTTTAGGACTGTGGAAATCCCTCGTACAGACTTCTGATACAAGCAAAATCCAATCACCTGACCACGTTCGAATTCCGTAAGTTCCGCGGAGCGCCCCATTCTGCTCTCACACGATGGCTAATGACTATTGACGTCGCTGATATGGAGTACCTGGAACTATGTGGCAACACAATGCACATAATATGAGAAACGTATTTTTTTAGGATTGTCCGAGTACTTTTGATCACATAGTGTACATAGTCATTGTGGCATATAGAAGTTTGGTTCCGCTCTTGACTCAGGTGGACCAATGGTAAGGCGACCGCTCGCGAAAGTAGGAAATCCAGGTTTGAGTCCCGTTGCGGCCCAAGTTTTCGTATGTCTCTATTTGGTATTAGATCTAAATCTAATCCAGTGGAAATGGCAGAAAATTTGATATTGCAACAAAATTTCGATATAAAAAGGTCCTGATTTAGAAACTCATTCTGGCTGTTCATTTTGTGTGCATTGTTCTCATACATTCTAGATGTGTTGAGAACTAATGTTCCAGACGTTATTTTGAGTCCAGAATGAAACTTTCACTCTAAATGTTTAAATGTTCAAATGTTTGTAAATCTATCGGATCAAATAGCGTGGTCATTAGTCCGTAGCTTACAAACTACTTAAACTAAGGTAAACTAACCTAAGGACAACACACACATCCATGCCCCAGGGAGGACTCGAACCTCCACGGCGAGCAGCCGCGCGCTCCGCAGCGAGGCGCCTTAGACCGCTCGGCTACTCCACCGCGGCAGTTTCACTTTGCACCGGAATGTGCGCTGATATGAAACTTCCTGGTAGATTAAAACTGTGTGCCGGAACCGGGATTCGAACCTGGGACTTTGCCTTTCGCGGGCAAGCGCTCTACCACTGAGCTATCCTGACACGACTCACGGCCCGTCCTCACAACTTTACATCCGCCAGTACCTCGCCTCCTACTTTCCAAACTTTCACAGAAGTTCTCCAACGAAACTTGCAGGACTAGCGCTCCTGGAAGAAATGATATGGTGGAGACATGTCTTAGCCACAGCCTAAGGGATGTTTTGGAAAGTAGGAGGCGCGGTACTGGCGGATGTAAAGTTGTGAGAACGGGCCTTCAGTCGTGTCGGGATAACTCAGTGGTAGAGCGCTAGCCCACGAAATGCAAAGTTTCAGTTTCGAGTCCCGGTTCCGGCATACAATTTTAACCTGCCAGGAAGTTTCGTTACAGTGAGTGTATTGTGTAAACCTCAGACTGGAGTGAGTTCATTCTGTGCTGTGTGTGTCTGTACGTGTGTGTGACAAGTGCTGAATCAATCGTCAAATTATCTAGCCACGTCCTGCTACATCGCTATCTGATAATATTTATATCTGGTAACTATGGTGGCCAGAGGACACGCGACAATTGCTTCCGAAACGTATGCTACATGATGCGAGCTTTGTGAACTGGGACCCGAGGGGTTAGAACACATCACAATTATGGGTCAAACATAGTATCATGTGAGCAACTTGAAAGCGAAAATAGTTACATAATACTATACAGTTATGCGACCTTAGTGAGTAACTTGGATGTCAATGGAATACCACGATATGGCTGAATATATAATCATTGGACTGCGTGATGTATCATTCCTGGTATGTTAACTCTGCCAGAATTTGGAAACCGTGTAAAACAAAAGTAATACGAATGACTTCATCTCATTGCTCGCTATAGCTTCGGCAGTAGGTTTTCCTGTCACAGGCATTTGAATCACCTATGAGTGGGTTTGAATACCAACTCTCCCTGCATACCTCAGCGTATGGTGTCCGTTTCTTATCTTAGGACGATAGGGTTCGCTTGCTACACTGTGTTCTACAATAACTTTTGCAACTGTCGTTCTCTCTTACTGCCTGTCACAATTCTGTAGCTGTGGAGTGACCGAGCACTCTAAGGCATTTTGCTGCGGAACGCTCAGTTGCTCGCCGTCGGAGGTTTCGAGCCCTCCCTCGGCCATGGGTGTGTGTGTGTTGTCTTAAGGTGAGGTTAAGTTTAAGTAGTTTGTAAGCCTAGGGACTAATAACCACAGAAGTTAAGTACCTTAGATTTACAAACATTCCAACGTTTGTTACAATTCTCTTCAATGACAATCTATCGCGAGAAGACGCACTTTTGTCTGTGTTATGAATGCATACATCGAGCAAATGTTTATTTAACAAATTAATTTGGAAACATAACTTCAAAGCGCTTCTTGTTAACGTTACTTGGAAACAAAAATTGAAGCGCTATTTCCAAAAGTAGTCTTCAGTGGGACGTGATTATCTGTTGTAATTAATTTAACTTCTGAAACAAAATCTTGACGTAATAGCTCAAGGTCAATGAGTAAGTCTCGCTTGAAAGGCAACTTTAAAGAAAAGTAAACAGCTGAAAGAAAACTCTCAACTTGGCAGTCTAATCACTGAAACTTTATAATGCTCTTGCTGAAGCGCTCAGAGTGTAAATCTCTTCAGGATATATACTGGAGATTTAAGTATCCCGGACGAAGGAGTGACTCTGACCTGGTTTAGTGTAGGGCAGTGAGACGTTGAGCTGTCCGGACGGCTGCTGGCACTGAGTGGCAACCAAATGTTCAAACGTTTGTAATCTAAAGGACTTGACTGCTGCGGTTATCAGTCCCTATGCTTACAAACTACTTAAACTTTAACTAACTTATGTTAAGGACCACACACACACACACACACACACACACACACACACACACACACACACATGCACGACGGAGGACTCTAACCTCCCACGGCGAGAACCGCGCGCTCTGCAGCAAGAAGCCTTAGAGCGCTCGGCCACTCCACCGCGACGGGGTGGCAGCTGATGGCTTCTGTGGCGACCCAGCGACCCGGCTTTGCAGTCCGTCGATAACCTGATCGTTGTGGCTCGATCGGAAACAGATACACTGTCCGCGCCGAGGCTTACTAGTGCTTCTTTGACCGGTGTGGTAGACGTCGCGGTGTCTGAACATAGTGCCCAGTGATAGCTGCTCGCGCTGCTGCCGTCTAGCTGGTTCCGCCCTACATCCGCTTGTTCAGAGACTGCGGGGCGAGACTGTTGCTCGAGCGCCGGCCGCGGTGGCCGAGGGGATGCCGGGCGCCGTGGCTCAGCGCCCCAGGTTGGAGGGCTATACGCCCTCTGTAATAAAAAAGCTGAGCCAACCCTTCAACGAACAGCCACGAACAAACTGAATGAACGACCGCGAACCATAGATCTACCGGAAAAAAAAAGAAAAAAAAAGGGGGGGACTGAGGCGCTACAGTCACGGTCTGCACGGCCACTACGGTCGGGGGTTCGAATCCCCCCTCGGGCATGGATATTTGTGCAGTCTTTAGTATAAGGATTAGCTAGTTCATAAGTAGTTTGTAAGTTTAGGGACTGATGACCCCGTAGTTAAGTCCCATAAGCTATACAAATATTTTTTTGTTTCTCGAGCGGACCCTAGGCATTAGAAATTTACGGCTTTCCGTCAGGCTGTAGGCGCTTTGCGGCGTCCGCGCCACGGCACCCTGTAAACCGTGAATGCTTTACCAATCTTCGTTGCGATGGCTTCTGAAACAGCGAACCACAGGCGTCGATCACGGGTTGGTGGTGTGGGGGACAGGGGTCCGAACACACTTCCCATAGAATCATATGCCTGTAGTTTTTTTCCGATACTGATGTGAATGAATTTCTGGCACTTGAGAACTGACGGCCCCTTCCAGGAGACAAATGAACCGACGGGGGACGACTACAACAATAAATTATCTACGCTTCTGAACCGAACATTCTGGCGTCCTTGGCTACGAAAGTACGTGCCATATGAGCCTAAATAATTTTGCCACCGTTTCATTCAGTTAGCCTCGACATTACACACTGAGATCTACACTAAATACTGTTCTCACCACGAGGGACACTTGAAACGTATTGCTCAGACGCCATTCGTAGTCAGATACTAAAGTTGCGGATTTGGATATCGAAGAATTCCACAAGATGACGTGAACACCCTTGTTACCAAGTCTTCGTTAAACTGAAGCAGTTATCTTAGTGGAACAAAGCCGCACTATACAGTCACAATAGAAAATAAGGTATTGGAAACGGAAACTCTTGAATGGAAACAGAAAATCTTCTAAAACAAATTCAACTCAACAAAATATTTTTCCAATAAAAGAATGTACCAAAATTAAAGAATATACGAAATAAATTATAAATTATACAGCTGTGTTGACTTCCGGGAAGTTCCCGTTCTCCCCGGTTTACTGAATCACCCGCGAAGTACCGGCGTGGGGGTAAGTCCTGTCGTCGGAGTGCGCGGAGTCTCTTGGAGAGTAGGAAGATGGCCAGGGAGACGGCGAAGGCTTCAGCGATGACGACGACGGCCAGGTGCTCGAAGACGGCCTCAAACGGGACACGCGTTGGTGTTTAATGCGGTGCATAGGAAAACTCTTTATTTCGCTTGGAGCGACGTGTTGCCATGCCATTGATTGCTTCCTGTTTCTCGTCGCGGTGGTGTACAGTACCGAGGCCAACGAGAAAGACAGGCCATGGCGTGCAAGTCACGTCACGTGATCAAGTGAGACCAGAAACGGTGCGATCGCTAGCTGAGTGGCCAGCCGCTATGAGACAGTAGGCTGTGCCTCAGCGGCCGGCCAGTCAGCTAGCAATCGCGCTGGCCCAGCTTTACTTGATCACGTGACGTGACATGCACGACATAGCCTGTCTTTCTCGTTGGCCTCGGTTCAGTACTATGTTACCACGCGCATGCCTGTTGAGCGCTTGCAGCGGTCTCTGTTGCCGTCTAATTGGAGCTCTGCCAGGTGGTGCTGCGAACCAGCGAGGGCGTTTGAATTCCGCGTGCCGCCGACAGGTTTGCGTGACGTTGCGGACGGTGCGCCACAGCAGATACCATCTGCGTTTATGGTCAAACATAGATATCGCGCTGTACTTCCACATTTCTGTCTGACTTCTGTATAGCCGCCACCCCCCCCCTTTTCTTTTAACACTGCAATGGTCGCGTCACGAGGAGGAACATTCGTGGTCGCATTGTATCTGTGAGATACAGGGTCAACATTTCACTGTTAGCTTCAATTAACGTCAGATGCAGCAGTGAATATGTAAACAAGGAGAGGGAAAAAATGTAACAACAGTAGCAACTCAATATTTATTTTACGAAAAGTGACAATAGAAATTTTAGTTCCGCTGACATGTGGGTTGCCTATTCTTGGAAGATATATCTGTGAGATCCTACGCGTCCATTATAGTGTTAAACTGCCTTCTGTGTGTTGTGCAATAACAACACTATCTCCATGATGAAAGTAACTGCGACGAGTTAACTTTGGAACATACTTTATGCTTGCCTATTATAACATTTCTGGACGTCGAAAATATCGTCTCTAGGTATCAACACTGTTTCTGCAAATAACGATCGTGTGAAACCGATTTCGTTCTCATCGTTCACGAGACCCAGAAATTACATCATACACGATGAAACTTCCACTGTGCATCCGAGTGTGCGCTGATATGAAACTTCCTGGCAGATTACAATTGTATGCCGGAACCGGGACTCGAACCTGGGATCTTTTTCCTCGTGGGAAAGCGCTGTACCACTGAGCTATCCCGACACGAAGCACGATCCGTTTTCACAACTTTAATACTGCCCATACTTTCCAAATTTCAAAGAAGTTCTCCTGATAATCTTGTAGGACTAGCACTCTTGGTAGAAAGGATATGGTGTAGACAGCCGGCCGCGGTGGCCGAGGGGACTGCGGCGCGCCAGTCACGGTCTGCACGGCCACTACGGTCGGGGATTCGAATCCCCCCTCGGGCATGGATATTTGTGCCGTCCTTAGTGTTAGCTAGTTCATAAGTAGTTTGTAAGTTTAGGGACAGATGACCCAGTAGTTAAGTCCTATAAGCCATACAAACATTTGAACATTTTTTGGTGTAGACATGGCTTAGCCATAGCCTATCCTTTCTTCCAGGAGTGCTAGTCCTGTAAGGTTTGCAGGAGAACTTCTATGAAGTCTGGAAAGTAGTCGACGAGGTACTGGCAGAATAAAGTTGTGAGGACGGATCGTCAGCCGTGTCGGGATAGCACAGTGGTAGAACGGTTGCCAGCGAAAGGAAAGGGTCCCAGGTTTGAGTCCCAGTTCCGGCACACAATTTTAATCTGGCAGGAAGTTTCACTTCATACATGTTCTGAAGTATATGCCGAGTCCCTTCACTCACGAAAGGCTTTCTAAATAGTTCCGTACTGTCAGCTAACGTACGAAATACAACCGTACTGAGTATCTGACCAACTGTATGATAGATTGAAATAGTTTCTAGAAACTGAACACAGGATGTCATTCCTAATGGAGCGTCAAACTGACTTCTGGGTTACCCCTAGGGAGAGTTACATGAACAGTATTGTTCTCACTGTACATGTAGTGCACCGTAGTGGACAATTGACGTGCTAAGTCATTGACGTTAAATAACAATTTATTATACGTTTTGATATGCCGCCGTCAACATACACTGCCAGGGGAAAAATTAGTACACCTGAAAAAACGACCTGGATTTTGATCCTACGGCGGCAAATGCCACCTGTAGGACAGTAGTAGTGAGAATGGTTTCAACAGATAGCATAGTGACATAACTGCCGGGGCGCCATCTCTGTGTATACTTTAATAGGTGCTGCTTACAGCTACACTACTGGCCATTAAAATTGCTACACCAAGAAGAAATGCAGATGATAAACGTGTATTCATTGGACAAATATATTCTACTAGAACTAACATGTGATTACATTTTCACGCAATTTGGGTGCATAGATCCTGAGAAATCAGTACCCAGAACAACCACCTTTGGTCGTAATAACGGCCTTGATACGCCTGGGCATTGAGTCAACAGAGCTTGGATGGCGTGTACATTAACAAATGACCATGCAGCTTCAACACGATACCACAGTTCATCAAGAGTAGTGACTGACGTATTGTGACGAGCCAGTTGCTCGCCCACCATTGATCAGACTTTTCAATTGGTGAGAGATATGGAGAATGTGCTGGCCAGGCCAGCAGTCGAACATTTTCCGTATCCAGAATGGCCCGTACAGGACCTGCTACATGCGGTCGTGCATTAGCCTGCTGAAATGTACGGTTTCGCAGGGATCGAATGACGGGTAGAGCCACGGGTCGTTACACATCTGAAATGTAATGGCCACTGTTCAAAGTGCCGTCGATGCGAACAAAAGATGACCGAGACATGTAACCAATGGCACCCCATCATCACGCCGGTAGATACGCCAGTATGGCGATAACGAATACTTGCTTCAAATGTACGTTCACCGCGATGTCGTCAAACACGGATGCGACCACCATGATGCTGTAAACAGAACCTAGGCGTAACATTGCAGAACGATATGAAATGGAACAACATATAAGGACTGTTGTGAATAAGGCGGACAGCCGACTTCGGTTTATTGGGAGAATTTTGGGAAGATGTACTTCATCTATAAAGGAGACTACGTATAAAACGCTTGTACGACCACGTCTTGAGTATTGCTCAAGTGTTGGGACCCGGAACAGATCAGTTTAAAGGAGGGCATAGAAGCAGTTCAGAGGCGAGCAGCTAGGTTTGTTACTGGTAGGTTCGACCAATGTGCGAGTGTCACGGTAATGCTCCGGGAACTCAAATGGGGATCGCTGGAGGAAAGACGTCGTTCTTTTCGATAAATGCTATTTAGGAAATTTAGATGACCGGAATTTGAAGTTGATTTTAGAACGATCTTCCTGCTGCCTACTTACATTTCGCGTAATGATCACAAAGACAAAACAAGGGAAATTAGGGCTCGTACGGAGGCATATAGGTATTCTTTTTTTCCTCGTTCCATTTGGGAGTGGAATAGGAAAGGAAATGCCTGGTAGTGGTACAGTGTACCCTCCGTCACGCACCTTACGGTGGATTGCAGATGATGTATGTAGATGAAGACCTGCTGAACGCTGTCTCGTAGAGTACTTTCGTGAAACACACAATGGGTCACCACAGGCATTATGTTTCTGGGATGCGATAAGCTACAATTCTCGTTCACGTTTGGTGGTTTGTGAACGGAATGTGCAGAATATTGTAAAACAAGTTGTTTGGTATTCTTGCAGCTGGAAGTTGATGTGTAGTTCCAACTGCTGAATGCTCGCAAACACACCGCGTGCGCGTGAAACTCAACGTGCTGTGTAAAGGCGCGTCTACACTGAAGTTCGGAACATGTTTTTGTTCGCAACATTGTTTGCAACTTGTTCCCAGTCAATGTTGACAACATTGTTCGTTGTTCGTGTCCACGACTACACTGGCGATGAACATTTGTGTTCATGTCGTCTGCTACAGTGAGCTTGTGCTTGTATTTGCGTTACTGAATTCTCAGTGCTACAAGCTATGCTACGTGAGGAGGAAGAAACATTAGCATGTGAAGCTGCGTTATTATTGATACTTCAATAAAGAGGACGTAAAGAATGAACGTATTCATCGGTAGTGGAACAAAACATATTAAAAAAGTGGTGGTGGCAATGACATGCTTTGTGAACTGAATGTGGAAAACCGTTCTGGCTTTAATTATTTCACAATGATGTCACCTTCACATTTTTAAATTTCGATAAATATTAAAGGGCTCGTATTCTTAAAAAAAGACACAAATTTCAGGAAGGAAATCCTGTGAAACAAAGACTTCCTGTAACATTCCGTTTTTCTGCAATAGGAAATTCGTACCAAAGTCTAGCATATTTATTTCATACTTCATAGTTCCTGCGGTTTGTCAAGGTTTCTTCGAAGGATAGAAGGATTATGTAAAGGTAGTTCATTTATTTTAATATCACTGAAACATCGCATATCCACAGCAATATATGTGAACCCAGTTGAATATTTCAGTGTTATGTCGAGAAACTTTAAAATTGATATC
This sequence comes from Locusta migratoria, assembly GCA_026315105.1. NCBI lineage: Eukaryota > Metazoa > Arthropoda > Insecta > Orthoptera > Acrididae > Locusta > Locusta migratoria. The sequence continues at coordinate 587,648,940 of CM048755.1, read as the reverse complement.
GAAACCACTTTGGATTGTACATCTTGAGTTTTTACTCTTCTATTTTCCTTTTCTACTGCTGATATGACACAAGAGATTTTATTTTCTTATCAATGTCACTGCTGCTGGTACCCAGCTCCACAGCATTTTTTAAATTATTTTATTTGTATTTATTTATTTATTTTGAAAGAATCATGTTTCTCTCTAATTTTCTTATACCTTGCACAATGCACGTTCCACAACCACTGCTCTTCCTCATACAATGATATAAGATGGTAAATTTTCTCCCTACTACACTCCATCTCGCATAACATCAAAAGCCGTAGCGGATTGGCCGTGTACATTGGGGCACCATGCTGTGGTGCGCGTGGCCGTTCCCTGCCGGGGGTTCGAATCCCCCTTCGGGCATGGATGTTTGTGCTGTCTTTAGTATAAAGTTGTTCATAAGTGGTTTGTAAGTTTAGAGACTGATGACCCCGAGGGTTAAGTCCCATAAGCTTAAGAAAACATCTGAAAATCAAAACCCACGACAGACAACACAATACTCGGATCAGTAGCAAAATAAAAAGAAACACTAGCGCTGTGTAGGGGCAGTTCGTGGGAATAGGCCACAGAACAAATGTTCCTTTGATCTTTAGCGACCCAGCCCCATAACACCGTTTCTGTGTTGGAAACATGTTTTGAACGTTGGCAGTCTAGTAGCAGCCGCGAACAATGTTGCGAACAATGTAAATTATGTTTAGAACTCAGTGTAAACGAGCCTTAAAACGTGCTGTAACTTCCCTGACGAACGCTTTCTTCCGACTTATATCCAAACGAGCACATGTGGGATATGACGCGACGACAACTCATACGAGCTACTCGTTAACCCACAATTTCTGCAAAACTATGTGAACAGGCCAAGCAGCCGTGGAATTATATATCCTAAGGCAGTATTCACCGTCTGTATGGTCTGAAAGATGGCAGAATCAGCGCCTGCCTTGCGGAAATAAAAAATGTTCAAATGTTTGTAAACCTATGGGACCAGACTACGGCGGTTGTCGGTCCCTACACTTACAAACTACTTGAACTAACTTAAACTTACCCTAAGGACCACACACCACCTTCACCCGAGGGAGGACTCGAACCTCCGCGCAGTCCCTTACAGGGCGCCTAGAACCGCACGGTCTTTACCGCGCGGCATGTCTTGGAACCAACACACGATACTAATATGGGAGTTTCAGAATGATTCGAAATATAGTATCTGCGTAGAGCTGGAGTTATTGATCTGTAAATGTATGTATTTCATATACTCCACACCCACTGTTTCAACGAAAAATCTTGACTGAGAAAGCTCTAAGTGACTGAACTAATTTTTATTTCTGATAGTGGAAATGATCGGTGAAATGCATAATCTCTCAAAGTTCCTAAGAAGCCAAATCGATAATGAGCAGTTAGTTTGAGCATCTAGGATGTTTAACTAGCGACAGTATCCACCGTAATGATAGCGTACAAAAAACAAGCATAAATATCACTTACGAAGAAAAATTGTGGGCGAAACCCGAAGGTCACTGACAACGACCGACGAGCATTGAAACCGATTGTGGTCACACAACATAAAACTACCATGGCAAGAACGACTACAGCACTCAGCATTCACGTAATACTGTTCGATAAAAACAGTACAGCTGTAGCTGGAGCTGAACAATCATGGAAAGGCTGCAAATGTTCAAATGTTTGTTACGATTGTGGGACTTAACTGCGGGGTCAACAGTCCCTAAACTTACAAACTACTTATAAACTAACTTATACTAAAGAAAACACAAACATCCCTGTCCGACGGGGAACGACCTCGCGCATCGGAGCATAACGCCTCAATGCGCTCGGCCACTTCGCCGCAGTGGAATGCTGCAGTTGCTAAACTCTTAATATCGGAAGCCAACACAAATCTGCAAAGGAAGTGGTGTCACCATCATAAAACCTGGACACTTAATAGCTAGAAGTATTATGCTCTGCTGAATTATCGTTTACATTTCTTTCTGAAAACAACTGAGTTTGTGTATCGAAAACCCTAAAAGAAACATATGGTACGGTATGCCCGCATCCTAAAGTGAAGCATAGCATTGGCACAGTCATAATTTGGGCAGCTATATCGTGGTATTCAACTGTTTCTCTCGATATCCGCACTGGTCGGATAAATGTGAATGAATATCTCAATATCTTTGGACTACGAACTGTTTACTATGACTAGCATAATGCCAAGAAACACCGCCGTATTGCAAAATGATTATGCGCCCATACACACAGCCAAAAGTGTTCAGGTGTGCTTAGTACACCATAAAAAAGTTATCAGACATCTCCCATAGATGCAGAATCGCCATGTCTCTACACAAATAAACCGTTCAATGTTAAAAGGTTTGCCGGCCGCGGTGGCCGAGGTGACTGAGGCGATTCAGTCACGGTCAGCACGGCCACTACGGTCGGGGGTTCGAATCCCCCCTCGGGCATGGATATTTGTGCCGTCTTTAGTCTTAGCTAGTTCATAAGTAGTTTGTAAGCTTAGGGACTGATGACCCCGTAGTTAAGTCCCATAAGTTGTATAAACATTTGAACATTTTGTTAAAAGGTTTGTAAATCTATTGAGTCCAACTGCTATGGTCATAGTCCCTAGACTTACAAACTACTTAATCTAACCTACACTGAGAACAACACACACACACACACACACACACACACACACACACACACACATGCATTCCACAGGGACGACTCGAAGCTGTGGCGGGAACGGCCGCCTAGAGAGTGACATGACGCCTTACACCACGTTGCCATTTCGCGCGGCGAAATGAACCTTTGTGTGATGTTTCAGAGCAGCGAGGGAGAACGAAATTTACAGCTGTAACATCGTTGAAGTATGTGGCGCATGTTTTGGTACAATAATGGATGATAATCTGTTGGAAACTATAAAGACGTTATAAATCTTTTGCTCGAAGAATAGCAGCTATCCTGAAACGCAGAGGTGGTCCATATCATTATTAACTAAATACTGTGTCTAGGTGATCAAATTATGTTTGTCACCAACTGTGTATATGTGCCACAGTAGAGAATGTTGAAACACTCTTTTGTGTCCCAGCCTCGTCGCCGCTTTTGTGTCTCGTTTCCGTCGTAGGTGTCGGTGGCCGAGTGGAATGAGACCGACACAGGAATAAAGATAGCACGCTGGTGCAGGTACGGGGGGAGCAGCCAGAAACTAGAAACACTAGAGTAAATTAGAACTTGATATATATATTGCACAGAATTTATACAATACTTAACTTTTACATAGCTCAGTACTGCAGAATGCTGATACATAGTTGAGCTAGAGGCCTGCCTAGTGCCTGTCCGATAGCAAAGTCTTCACTTGTGCCTATCTGGTTCCTAAGTGTTAACTGGTTCCTATCTCAGTCCCAAGTGAACGATCTCGTTCAGTGGTGGCCACGAGCGGAGTTGCAGCAGAGGGCGCTCGTGGCTGTCGTCGTAAGAACGCCGCGCCGTGCGGCGAAAGTAGGTGGCGCGCACTTTGTACTTGTGCGACACCACACATTCATGTGACTTTCCAGGGATTATGGTATATTCGCAGAAAAATGGTGCCGATGGAAAAATTGTAGCGCAATCTATGAAAATCTGTAGTGGTTCGTCGTTTTGTAAAGGAAGCGACAACTGAACATCAAGAAACACGAATTAACGTATTGCTAATCTATAAATATACCCTATAAGGCATGATAACATTGTTGAAGAAAAATCACTACAATCAGTTACCTCAATAAAATATCTCAAACGACCACATAAAATTAATTGTGGGCAAGGCAGATGCTAAACGAGACGTGTAGTACACCAAGAAAAGCAGTATCTTACAAAAATACTCGTTCGACCAATCACTGACTATCGCTCTTACTCGTACTAGATAGAATAAATGAAATAGAAAAGATCGAAAGAAGAGGAGCGCGAATCGGTACAAATTCATAAAGTAAGCGCGAAATCCTCCGAAGGTGATCAGCCAGTTACAGTGACAGGCGGTGTAAGAAAGACATTTTGCATTACCGTGTGGGCTACTGTCAATACTTCAAGAGCGAGCGTTTCTAGAAGGCACCGAGCGAGGTGGCGCACTGCTGACACGCTGGACTCCTTGCATTTTGGAGGACCTCCAGTCATTCAGATTTCGGTTTTCCTTGATTTCCCTAAATCACTTCAAGCAAATGACGGGATAGCTCGTTTAAATAGCTTGGCCGGTTTCCTTCCCCATCCCTACCAAAAAATCTAACAAGGAAAGTACTTGGGCTCGAACAAACACATATACACCAAAATCGTATGAGAGAAAATGTAAAGGTCCCTTATTGCACTGGTGATACTCCCGCATCTGCAAAACTCTGCAGTCGTCCGTTAGAGGCCTCTGCGTGTGCCATGCCACATTGCACTTTGACCTGTCGGTTCGCCAATAGGGACGGTGGAGTGTGACTCCGAAGTTGCGTTTTGTGACGTTATTTGTGTGGTGAAGCGTCAGATGGGGCGCCGATTGCTAATCAATCCTGCTAATATATATCGCGATTGATTGAGATGAAGTTATGAAGAACCCTTCTTCCTGAAGATGGTATTAGTGTAGAAGATCAATCATTCGCATGCTTTCTCGTATCTGTTATGGTACAGAAATATGAGCATAAGTTAGATACCGTGTCACACTAACACATAATGATGATAATAGGGTTGATAATGACGGACAACTCATTGCAAGCGGTAGTGCTACGGCAATTGCGGGAAGAGGCGATGGAAGCAGTGGCAGTGAATACCAACAGTCTTTCGGGAAGAAGGTTAAAGTTGCAACTATCATCACGGCTTTTGATGACAATACGCTAGAGAACATGTACGATGATTAATTCATAAGATATAGTTAAGATTTCTGCATTACGTATGGCGTCTACAATTACATCTACAGTGCTATCTAGAGCATGGTTGCAGAGCTTTGCAGAAAAAAGAAACCCACCAGCACATTGAGGTGTACGTAGAGATCCTGTAAGCAAACGTTCATAAATATATGTTTGTTCGAGCCCATGTACTTTCCTTGTAAGTGTAATCTCTATCTCCAATGATCACACTTTCAACGGGACGTTATACCTAAGCTTCCTTTTTTCTTCTAGAAGAGTCAACCATTATATTGTTTCCTCCCGTGTATAGCCAAATGTTCAAATGTTTGGAATGTCTATGGGACTTAACTACGGGGCTATCAGTCCCTAAACTTACAAACTACTTATGAACTACTTACGAACTAGGACGGCACAAATATCCATGCCCGAGGGGGGATTCGAACCCCCGACCGTAGTGGCCGTGTGGACCGTGACTGGAGCGCCTTAGTCCCCTCGGCCACCGCGGCCGGCCGTGTATAGCCCAAGAAAAGACTATGAAAATAACAGTAGAGTGATTCACCCAGACACGGAAACTTGCTATGCAATCGTCCTTCCCGCGACACATACGTAATTGCAAGAGGAAAAGGAGGCTGTGGCATTATAATGCGAAGTACTATTCGCCATACACTGTAAGGTAATTCGCGGAGTGTAGATGCAGATGAAGTACTATTTCTTATACAGACGATGTTGTTATTGTACAAGGAACAGAAGATAACAATTGAAAAACACATTAGGCTTGAATGCAGCAGATCAAGAGTAGAAGTATATATCCGAATGTAAACGTTAACAGGTTTGTTATTTCCTTACCTGGTGACGATACTCCGCTACAGAAAGTCTGGACATCTAAAACTGCAGCTGAGCGGGAAAACATGTTGAGAAGCTCAGTGGAAGCTACTAAGATTTATACTCCGTGTGCGGAATGGCACAAGGTTAATTATATTTACGGCGCGTTCGACGCCCCACATGTTGTCTACCACGCTACCACACAATATAGCCTGCTAATGGAAACTTGGGGCAGGTCTGGAGGTATCCAATGGTGAGCAAAGCATGGGGCTACGAAGCCTGGTTGAACTGCTCAGTCGACGAGTAGCTAACTGCAGTGCTAAAATTCTAGTGGTTTTGATACATAACAGAGCAATGGAAATGATAAACAAAGCAAAGTTTGCACTATGTCTACATCATTAGTGACCGAATTTGAGATACTTAGAATGAAACATGAGAAATTTCTCAGAGTGAGGAACAAGTAGCAGTTGAATATTTGAATGTTTTTGAAGATGAGTCAGTGGAATCTGTGGTATCGAGTACGCTCGACTGCGCGGACAATGCGACAATAACAATGACGAAGATACGATCTTAACAATAGTGAAAGTGATGTTCAAACTTGTCGAGCCATGTAAATCACAACCGTTGTCGGACAGGAGTTACAAGTCTAGCCTACAGTGAATAGTAGTAAATGACAATTGTTGGTCAAGTAGCGGTCATTTAACAATATTACGTAAAGGAAAGCAAAAAAAGGATAAATAAATAATTGTGAACAGGTTTCGAATACGTTCGTAGCTATATGACCGGACAGCGCGTAAGAGTTGGGGAGAAAGGAGTTTTATGGCATATCCTGACTAAGAGAAGGTATTGGTTCGTGGAACATCAAGGATTCGTCAAGTTAGCATTAGAATGAAGTGTATGGGATAAATATCTTAGGGACAGACCAAGGGACGAATACAGTAAGCAGATTCAAAAGAATGTAGGTTGCCGTACACATTTTCAGATGAAGAGTCTTGCACAGGACAAGGTAGTATGGAGAGCTGCATCAAACCAGTCTGCAGACTGAAGACCACAGCAACAACAGCGTGTTAAAAAACCACGGATATTTAAGGCGCTTTGCTCACAAAGAAAAAGATGTTCGATACAATTTACAGGGTGTGCATGAGCGTGACATATTACGTTATGGACATTTAACTGCTCGTGACATAGATTACTGTGGTTTCAAGGATAGCTGTGAATGGTAGCATAAGTTAAAATAGTGCGACAGAATTGGAAAACGTGAGACAACGAAACTTCAAAGCGTCAAACCAAACTGGAAACGCAAACAGGAAATGGCGTGAAAATTTGTACTTGAGATTAACTTACACCAGCGTTCAGTAATGAATTTGTTTTAAACACCGTGCAATCGACATTCGAAGAGGAAATGCACATAAAAGAAACCCTAGAAATCATAGGATCAAAGACAGTCGTATCAGCATGAACTAACATCAATGCCTTAATGCATTCGTACACAACTACGCCGATGACTAATCTCGATGGTAAATTGTCCCTCTTGAAAAGTGTGTGACATTGTCGCTCATAACACTTGGAATCACTAGACAAATTTTGTTACTGGTTGATTTTTAACTACCTATAAAACATATTGCCGTATTATTCGCAGCTCACCTTAACAGAGGAAGTTTCACGACACGCTCCACGACAAACTGTTGCGCAATCGGTTCCATGCCATCACTTTCCATCACTTCTCGCCAATCCGTTACACACCACTACAATACAATATGCATTTTTTTAAGAATAGCTACCTAGGTGAACGCCCCGCACGCTTTGTAGCTTCGTTCTTGATGATGCGAATCTTTGTCGTAACTGTGTAGCGCCAGTTCTCTTCGGCATTCATTACGTATGTTGGATGTTTAAGATGTTCATTTTGTTAAGTTTAATACATACATCCCAATGAATGGTGGTCTCTGCACCTCCTGGACACTGATTTTCTGTCGCCTTCCTGATGGACGTAGTGAGTCATTACCGGCCGATGTTTTTCTTACCATAGTAACTGTTAACGCTATACTTCCAGATGAGCGTACTACACATTGAAATTGTGATCTCGCACTCAAGGGGTTCCTTGTAGGGAACTTCGCGTAGTAGAAGAGACAAATAATTTAATTTTGGAGAAGGAGTTTGCATTTGATTATTTTATTTATTTTTTTGTCCAGCGCCTTAAGTGAAATTAACTTACTTGACGCTTTATAAAGGATCTGTGTATCCGGAACGTCTATTATTTGGCGTGTCTTACTTTTCTGTCAACTTTCCTAACAGAGCAATTCGATTGTGGACACAAATGTTTTGCCGGTCGCAGTGGCTGAGCGGTCTGCGGCGCGCCATTCACAGTCGGCACGGCCGCTACGGTCGGGGGTCCGAATCCCCACTCGGGCATGGATGTTTGTGCCGTCTTTAGTATAAGGCAGTTCGTAGGTTTGGGACTGATGACCCCGCAGTTAAGTCCCTTATGCTTAACAAACATTTGAACATTTGAACACAAATGGTTTGTCACTCGATTAGTAAAACACACACACACACAGTATATACCTGTGTCCTCGCTTGCCCACCCGGTCTAGCTTCACCCACGTTCACAGACGAAATGTGTAGTTTGGGATCAGAATGGAATTTCTTTGTTATTGAGCGACTGTGACCGCTTACAAAACATCTGCGTTGCTTTGGTATGCACGTGCGCTCTGCAAATGATGTGTTGTTTTCTATAATAATATCTTTAATAAACCGGGAGTATTCGTGGTGAGCAAGCAATTAGTGAACGTGAAAGTTTTTAGGCCAGCAGTGCACAAAAGAATGGAAATTTTATTTGATATACATTGCAATACTGGAGACGGGTATAAAAATATGGAAATTTTATTTGATATACATTGCAATACTGGAGACGGGTATAAAAATAGGAGGCACATAAGCAAGAAGATACTTTCATAATGCTTATAAAAGATAAATCTGAAGCATTGAATTAAAATCTGTGATCTGTGATGCGGCCGGGAATCGAACCCGGACCTCTATGCTTACTAGGCAGACGTCTTACCGTTTTTTTTCTTTGTTCTTTGATTAGTTCTCTTTGTTGAGGACGCTGATCGTTTTTGTTCGTTCTTATTCGATGTGTTGTTGGCTCAGCTTTTTTATTACAGAGAGCGTTGAGCCCTCTGACCGGGCGCGCTGAGCCACGGCGCCCGGCCCGTTAGGCCACCACCCCACTAACGGTTAAGGCGTCTTGGAATGGTCTAAGTACGTTTTCCCTTCAGATTTTTCATTTATTTATTTGACATATTCGAGACGAAAATCCGTCTCAGAAATTGTTTATTTGTACTGAATTGATTTTTATATCACCTTAGCAGGTTTGTTCCAATATGTCCATTGCCGAGGTGCTATTCCGCTGCATGGAGAGCCTTGGCAGTATTAGCAATTATCTTTGGAACACAGAAGCTGAATTAAAGTTTTTGACGTGGAGGGAAATGTGGTGTCGCACAAGTATGAAGTGCGCGCCACGTACTTGCGCCGCGCGCCGCCATGCACGCACGGCGCGGCGTTCTTACGACGTCAGCCACGAGCGCCCTCTGCTGAAACTCCGCTCGTGGCCACGACTACTGCATCGTTGACTTGGGACTGAGATAAGAACCAGTTAACACTTCGGAATCAGTGAAGACTAGGCTATCGGATAGGCACTAGGAGTCATCATTAGGCAGGCCTCTATCTAAACTATGTATCAGCATTCTGCAGTCAAGAACTATGTAAAAGTTAAGTATTACCCAGACCCCATGAAATATATATCTCGTTCTAATTTACTCTAGTGTTTCTAGTTTCTGCTGTCCCACTGGCTGGTCACCTCCGTACCTGCACAAGCGTGCATCCTTTATTCCTGTGTCGGTCTCTTTCTACTCGACCACCGACACCAGGACCACCGGCGGAAACGAGACACAAAAGTGGCGACGTGAATGGGACACAAAAGGAAATCGTATTTAGACTATTCCAAGGCGCTTAACGGTTAGTGGTGTGGTGGTCTAACGGTAAGACGTCTGCCTAGTAAGCATGAAGGTCCGGTTTAGATTCCCGACCGCATCACAAATTTTAATTCAATGGCTCAAAATGTTCAAATGTTTGTAAAGCTTATGGGACTTAACTACGGGGTCATCAGTCCCTAAACTTACAAACTACTTATGAACTACTTACGAACTAGGACGGCACAAATATCCATGCCCGAGGGGGGATTCGAACCCCCGACCGTAGTGGCCGTGCAGACCGTGACTGAAGCGCCTCAGTCTCCTCGGCCACCGCGGCCGGCTCAATGCTTCAGATTTATCATTTATGTCTTTGACATATTCGAGACGAAAATCCCTCTCAGGGATTGTTTATTTGTATTGAATTGGTGCTTATAAAAGAAATATATTTTTTTCCTGAAGAGGATGATATGAAATGTTTCTTTTCGTTTTTTGCCCGCTATGTATAATTTGGTCGATCCTGAATCAAAGCTACATTCAATACAGGGGATATATATATCCCTCGTCTACTCCTATACAGGAAACCAATCTTCGATTTTTGCTTTTAGAGGCAACGTCCCTTCTTCGAGAACACGGAAGCCTGCGCGGATCACGATTTCCGTTTGAGGATGTGCTTGAAATATCTCGCCGAATGAGTAGTGCTCCTTCTTCGGAGTATCTGTAGGGTAATGGAGGGATGCCACAGCGACAAAGTAAACAGAGCCGAATTCAGAGCTGCGACTCTGTGATGATATATGCGCGAATTGGGTGGCTACCGAAGCTCTCTGGGGATCTCAGGGAGATGGCCGCCGCCGCTGTGTAAAGAGTCTTTAAGGATTACGTGGAGAGCTGCAGGGGAGGCGATTTAGCGTGCTTGCCGAGTGATCGCGGCGGCGGCTTTGCGGAGGCGCTCGCCTCCTGATTCCAAGTTGCGGCGTGCGCATCATAATGTGACCGATGGCACGCAAACACCCAGGGGGTGCCCTTAACTGACTCATAAGCTCATTCCAACATTGGCCGTCATGTTCGACGGGTCGAATCATGAAATAGCCATCAATATTAAACAGTTCTACAATGTTAGCAGTATTAGTTTTTTTTATTACTTTCATTGCTTACAATTTAAGGTGTAGTTTAAACCTTCAATAACTACAAAACTATGCAACCTACAGCAATGGGACCTACATATTCGTAATCAGCGCAAAAAAATACACTAAACACACTTTGAATGGAAAACGTACGACAAAATTCGATCCGGACCTAAAACCGTACGCGTGCTAAAGGAAGTCTAGTAGCACGCGTAAGCGCGGCGGGTGGCCTCGCCGCGGCTAAGTCCGTTATCGCTGACGTCACATCGGCGCGGGTTGCATACCGCTTAGGGGAGTCGTTACTCCCCCCATTGCTGGTACCCCCCACGATTTCTCCATTTGTTGTTGCTGTTGCATTCCTGTTTAACCGTAACCTATCACCTGACCAACCTGACCAACTCAGACTACACTACAGTTCAATATGTATAGTGTGTCCTTATCTTAAAATAAAACTGTTATTGTAACTAAAAATACTTCTTTATTTCAATGACGATAATAATACAACACATCTCCAATAACTCTAATCTTACTACAATTCAACATTCCCTTAATCCAAATAGCGACGCCTTCCTGTTCGTTAACTCTACGATGATTACGAGTTCTAACAACAAATGGCATGTTAATAATAGAGATGTGATTGCTTATCGGACATTTCAAGTGTTTGAAGTGTATAATAAGGATATGGGTAAATCGTATTACTCTTGTAACATGCCATTTGTTGTTAGAACTCGTAATCATCGTAGAGTTAACGAACAGGAAGGCGTCGCTATTTGGATTAAGGGAATGTTGAATTGTAGTAAGATTAGAGTTATTGGAGATGTGTTGTATTATTATCGTCATTGAAATAAAGAAGTATTTTTAGTTACAATAACAGTTTTATTTTAAGATAAGGACACACTATACATATTGAACTGTAGTGTAGTCTGAGTTGGTCAGGTTGGTCAGGTGATAGGTTACGGTTAAACAGGAATGCAACAGCAACAACAAATGGAGAAATCGTGGGGGGGTACCAGCAATGGGGGGAGTAACGACTCCCCTAAGCGGTATGCAACCCGCGCCGATGTGACGTCAGCGATAACGGACTTAGCCGCGGCGAGGCCACCCGCCGCGCTTACGCGTGCTACTAGACTTCCTTTAGCACGCGTACGGTTTTAGGTCCGGATCGAATTTTGTCGTACGTTTTCCATTCAAAGTGTGTTTAGTGTAGTTTTTTGCGCTGATTACGAATATGTACAATAATCAAGGAAATTATTAATAAAATAATTAATCGAGGAATTTAGTTTGTAGTGTAAACCTACATAAGAGAATGGATAAATAATTTGTACACCTACATAAACACAATATACGAGGGTGAGTCAGAAAATAAATCGCAACATGAGATAAACATGCCAGTACTGTGTTTACAAGCCTGCAAACTGCTTTACTTTTCAGCTGACTCCACCTGAAAATTTAAATACTCGTCCTATCGTTAGAGAAGGCTATAAAAGCCTGGAGCTTGTAATTTTTGTGGCAGCGTTTGCATCATGTAAGTGACGCTCTTGAGCTGTCACTTCATTTGGTTCCTTAAATTGCTGCAACCCCCATGACGGATGTGTCGTAATGCTAGAGAAATACCCCTACACAGCGCGCAATACCAGCACCCACTATAGAAGAAAGCCTGCGCACGACTTCACAACATGGCGGCGGTGAGAGGCTTAGAGTCCTCTGAAAGATTGTAAACATTAGCAGTGCACGCTGTTTATAGTGCATGCTTTCGTTCAGGAGTGTATTTATTACGTAAACTGGTGTTGTGTACGGTGTGATCGCCACGCTGGACGATTTGTTTGTGTGAGAACAACTTGTGATCTCTTTTTTACTGACAAAATGCCGTTTCGCTGTTCTGTGCCGAAATGTAGAGGAAATAACGACTGTGGCCCGAAAGTTACCGTCTTTAAACGTCCGGAGAAGAAGAAATGGATATCAAGAATTCTCAGGATAACTTGGCTCCTCTTCAAGTTACTGAGTAAGTTTTCGTTTTTGTTTAACCTTATAAAACAGTTTTAAGTCATGACTGTTTACCGTCGGATATAGCGATTCATTTTATTTACATAACCACCCCATTAGCTTATTCTTCTCCGGACGTACTTGGATCTGCCTTTTCTCCATTACTATTTTACCTATCTCTGGCTGATCAGGCTAGAGTGCGAATTATTTGCACGGATCAACTAGTTACCAATTTTAGTCAAGTGACTTAAGTTTTTCAGTCAGTTTTGGGAGAGATAGTTGTATGTTGTCTCATCACAATCGTTATTAATACTCGTCGGTTGTTGTCAGATAATTTCGAGTTTCGCCCTCTATTACTTTTTGCCAACGATGTTTTGCGTTGTTTTGCATACGCTGGCATTGCAGAGGATACTGTCGGTAGTGAAATGTTAAACAGGGCAGCTGTTTTCGTCACAGATGCTCCCATTAACTGCGCACCATTGAGTTGGTCTCTTTGGAATTCTGACAGATCACAAATTGTCGAGAATATTTGTGCTGACCGTCACAGAAAATAAAACGTGTACTGTAAGGTAACGTCCAGGACTTCATATGTCAATTGTGCACTGCTGTCGCGTCTCAGGATTAAATTGTACGCACTGGTGCCAACTTGTGAGAACATTTACTATACCAAATTGTGTTCATATGTATGTTCAATTGTATAACAGTTTTTTCGTATGATATACAATACAATAATTCAAAACAACCATGTCTGAAGCTCGTACAATGTATCTGGGATTCCATTTTTAAATGTTATGTTTGTCACCTACACTCCTTACAGTCTAAAAGACAATTTTTTCTCGTCTATGATAAACTAAGGTTCAAACCGAAGAGTAGGCAGTAATGTTTAACGTTGCCAGTCACTCTCCGTGGAGTGAAGGCATGTTGGAGGGGCGGGCGACAGGGGAAAGAGGGGCTAGCGGTTGAGGGACGCATATGGAATGAATGAATCTTGAGCCATCACTAGTTTTCAGTGGGATTTGCGTCGCTGCTAAAGACAGGCGCCGGATGCATCCCGCAACACGTGGTGGCACTATAGCTGGCGTCGTGTAAGAAGGCGCTTCCACGCATAAAGGCGGAGCCACAGGGGAAACTTGAAGGGGAGGAGCTACGGCCGAGCGCAAACAGTTGAGCTTATGGGACAAATATTGCGTAATTCGAGGCCAGCGATGCGCGTAGAGAAGGATTATTATTGGCTGGCAGTGCGCTAATGGAGGGGGATGCGAAGAACGGCCAAGAACTGGGCCGCCTTCCTAGGTGACGCCCACTATAGGGGCTGTGGCAACGCCAACGAGAATAACGAGGCTTGTACGCCACCTGCCAAGACTAGAAGTAACATCAGCAAACAACTAGTGTTGTGTAGAATTGTGCTGGCCTTGCATAAATGTTACGCTATGTTCTAGAGTGGTTTTAATGTTATTCATGTGGTGAGCAGTTGAAATTTATATTGGTAGCATACTAATTACCCAGGAGACAGTGTGACAAAGGACACAGCTTGAAATCCGCAGATGGAATAAATTGTAGACTCATTTGTGTTACCAAGAGTCAAGCAAGCACAATGGTTATGTGCCGTAATTTAATTAGAATGGAGTAAAACGTTCGAGCAACACATATTGGTAGTCAATTTTACGCAACATCTGAGGTTGTATAAAGAGCAACGCTACTGAATCTGCTGGGAGAATTATGACTCCCGCTATAACCTGTGGCAAACAGATGGATTGGTGTGGGACTGCCAAACACCTGTTGAACGCAGCCTCCCATGATGTGTAGTGCCAACAGTAAAGTAGCCTGTGTTGGGGTTACCTTACTTTTTGCGTCGTCAATGTCAGCGCCTCAATGTGCGTAAGAGAAAGAAAATTCTTAAGGATTTAAAGACATATTATAGCAATGTTTGCAGCAGAGAAACAAAATTACAAAAGAACTATTGTACGTATCAGTATGACAGGGCATCCTGTCATAAAGCACCAACGCTGATGCAATGGACTGGACCTCAAAATTCGGAAATGGCCTACCCAGTGACCCGCTGTGAACCTAATGGACCACCTTTGGCATGGGATAGTACGTGGGCTTAGCTCCAGACCTTGGAGTACCAGATGAATGGGTTCCCTGGTTTCGGCTTGAGTGAATAGAAATAGGCTGCCATTCACTGAAAATGTTTCCAGTGAAGTTCCTGACGAATTGCGGGCACACTTGATATAAGTGGCTATTAATACCTGTCCAAATACTTTTGATAAGATGGTGCATGGTATATTACTTGTTATATTAATCAGTTTCCCATTTAGGAAATGGTTAAGTTTCTCGTCTCAGCTGAACTAAAATTTTAGGGTGCATGTTTCGCTGACTGTAGCTTCGTAAGTCACTAAGACCGGTATTTATTCAAATGATATTTCTGAACACTGTGTATAGTGTATTTTCTATTCGGAATCCCCCA
This sequence comes from Locusta migratoria, assembly GCA_026315105.1. Classification (NCBI taxonomy): domain Eukaryota; kingdom Metazoa; phylum Arthropoda; class Insecta; order Orthoptera; family Acrididae; genus Locusta; species Locusta migratoria. The sequence continues at coordinate 587,633,720 of CM048755.1, read as the reverse complement.
TATGTTACTAGGCTCTAAGTTCTCGACTTTCTATTGTCTCACACAGAGTCTCAAAGATACGTATAGTAATTAAACTGCCGCAGTGGAATGGCCGAGCGGTCTAAGGCGCCTCGCTGAGGAGCGCGTATTTGCTCGCCGTCGGAGGTTCGAGTCCTCCCTGGCACATGGGAGTGTGTGCTGTCCTTAGGTTAGTTTACCTTAGTTTAAGTAGTTTGTAAGCTACGGACTGATGACCATGCAGTTTGATCCGACAGATTTACAAACCTATGAACATTTAGTAATTAAAATGACTAGTCATTTCTCATGGTTTCTCTTTCAGCCCTCTGTCTTCCTTAACAATTTTGTAGTTGTCAAATAGTTCTGAACATACACTGCTGGCCACCTAAAATGCAACATCCCGACGGTAGCATCCTAAAAATGTTCAAATGTTTGTAGAGCTTATGGGACTTAACTACGAGGTCATCAGTCCCTAAACTTACAAACTACCTATGAACTAGCTAATACTAAGGACGGCACAAATATCCATGCCCGAAGGGGATTCGAACCCCCGACCGTAGGGGCCGTGCAGACCGTGACTAGCGCGCCGCAGTCCACTCGGCCACAGCGGCCGGCTAACATCCTAATCATATGAAACTTGCAGCCCGCATTTGCAGCAACGATAGCTGTACAGGATTAGCATTTCAGTGCATCCTGGGTGCAAACAGCGCCACCAGCAAACATTATATAATGGGGTTGAGACGGCCTTGTGGACGTGTTGCAACTGTCTTCCGTCCCGTTGTTTTGCGCGAGCAGCTTCAGTTTGCCTCATTGAAAACGGCGAACGTCTTTGTAACACGTTTCGAAATTCGACCGAGGAATAACAGTTGCCGTTAGGGATCAAGGATTTGCTTCTGGGTGATCGATCATTGTGTTAGATGCAATCAAGAAGCTTGTTGCATGCAGGAGGGAACGACGGACTGACCGGATCGCTTGCACTCAGCTCATTGCATCCCTATCCGTGATATCTGTCATAATGTGCAAATGCAGAGATGGATCGCTCTGCCAACACAGGGGCCCTGTTGTTGTTGATGTTTTTGTTGTTGCAGTCTTCAGTCCAGAGACTGATCTGAAGCAGCTCTCCACGCTACTCTATCCTGTCCAAGCCTCTTCATTGCCGAATAAGAACGGCAACCTACATACTTTCGAACCTGCTTACGCTATTCTTCTCACAGTCTTTCTCTGCGATTTTTACCCCACACACTTCCTTCAAATGCTAAACTAACGATTACTTGATGTCTTACAAAGTGCTTCAACAGTTGGTCCCTTCTTTTACTGACGATATGAAAAAAACTACTGTTCTCCCAAATTGTGTTCAGTACCTCCTCTACAGCATTCTCTTGTACCACCAAATTCGAAAGTTGCTATCACCTTTTTGTTTGAATTACTTATTGTCCACATTTCACTCCCGCTAAACTCCAGAAAAATGCTTTCAGAACAGACTTCTTAAAAAGTTACAATAATATTCGATATTAACATATTTCTCTTCTACAGAAATACTTTTCTTTTCATTGCCATTCTGCATTTTATATCTTCTGTACTTCAACCATCAGAGGTTACCTGCCGCGGCGGAGCGGCCGAGCGTATTGAGGCGCTATGCTACTATGTGCGAGGCCGCTCCCCGACCGGCGTTCGAATCCCCCCTCGGGCATGGATGTTTGTTCATAAGTAGTTTGTAAGTTTAGGGACTGATGACCCCGCAGTTAAGTCCCTTAAGCTGGACAAACATGTGAACATTTTTTAGAGATTACTTGCTACCCAAAGAACAAAACTCTTCTACTACTTTTATTATTTCGTTACATAATCTAGTTCCTTGAGCATCGCCTGATTTTTTTTTACAACATTCCATTACCCTTGATTTGCTCTTGTTCATCTTATACCAACCTTTCACGACATTGTCCATTCTGTTCAATTGAGGACATAGAGGCAGTTTAGAGGCGGGCTGCTAGATTTGTAATTGGTAGATTCAATCAATGCGCGAGTGCTACTGAAATTCTTCGAGAACCCAAATGGGAGTCGCTGGAGGGAAGGCGACGTTCTTTTCGAGAAACATTGTTGAAGAAATTTACAGTGCTGTAGAACGATTCTACTGCCGCCAACTTACATTTCGCTTAAATACCACAAAGATAAGATCAGAGAGATTAGGGCAGGTACGGATGCATACAAGCATTCGTTTTTCCCTCGTTCTGTATGAGAGTGGAACAGGAAAGCAAGTAACTAGTAATGGTACTGAGTACCCTCCACCACGCACCTTTGGGTGCATTGCGGAGTATGAATGTAGATGTAGATCTTTGCGGCCTCTGACAAATTTGGAACGTCATCTGCAAGCCGCAAATTTTTTATATGTTCTCCCTGAACTATAATTCCTTCTCTAAATTTCTCCTTACTTTCCTTTAGACTTTGCTCAATGTACAGATTCAATAATATTGAGGAAAGGTTACACCTTGTCTTCCTATCTTCTCAACCACTGCATCTTTTATGCCCTTCGATTCTTATAACTGCTATCTTCTAAGATATGTCGTTATGTCAATAGTGTCTCATGAGTTCCCACATTTCTCTCAAATCGAAACTGATCTTTTATGCGGTCGGATTCTACTAGTTTTTCCATTCGTCTGTAAATAATTCGTGTTACATTTTTCCAACCTTGACTTATTAAAGTGATATTTCTGTAATTTTCACACTTGTTTACGTGTGCTTTCACTGGAATGCGGTTATCACATTCTTCTTGATGTCGGAGGGTATTTCGGTGGTCTCGTACATCCTGCACAACAGATGCAATAGTTTTGTTAGGCTCCCATACACGTTAATAGCTATGAGGGAAAGTCGTCTATTCCAAGGGCCTAATTTCGATTTTGCTATTTCAGAGCTCTGTCAAATTCTTCTAGCAGTATCGTATCGCCGGCCGCGGTGGCCGAGGGGACTGAGGCGCTCCAGTCACGGTCTGCACGGCCACTACGGTCGGGGGTTCGAATCTTCTCTCGGGCATGGATATTTGTGCCGTCCTTAGTGTTAGCTAGTGCATAAGTAGTTTGTAAGTTTAGGGACTGATGACCCCGTACTTAAGTCCCATAAGCTATACAAACATTTTTTGAGTATCGTATCTCCTGCTCTCGGCAATCTCTGTTTTCATTAATTTACAAGGTTCCATCTCGTCACTTCTCTACCTTTTTGCAGTTTCTAAAGTTTTAATCTACAGCTTATAACCTATACGTTATAGCCAGTGTCTATATCTGCCACGGAATATGTTTTACAGTTAAAAAACCTAGTTTCTAAATCTGTGTCTTATCATTATAAAATCAGTTTCAATCCTCCCGGGGTTTCCTGGTCTCCTCAACGTACACAACCTTCTTTCATCATTTTTAAATCTAGTGTCCGTGCTGATTAAATTGTGGTCTACGCCAAATTTCTACCAGGTGACCTCTTCTTTCATTCCTTTTCAACAGTCTGTATTCACCTACTATTTTCCTTTCACTTCCTTTTCATACTACCGAGTTCCAGTACCCCATCACAATCAAGTTTTCCACTCCCTTAATGCCAATAACTTCTTTTATCTCACCATACATTTTTTCCATCTCGTCATCAATAGAGCTAGTTGGTCGGTGTTGGTTTCGTACCTATCTTTGCTACGATAATGCGTTCAGTTAGCTGTTGATAGTTACTTACCCACATTCCTGTTATCTTATTCATTATGAGACCTGCTCCTGTGTCATCTCCGAATGATTTCGTATTTATAACCCTGTATTCACTTGACCAGAAATCCTGTTCATCGTACCACCGAACTCCACTAATCCCCACCAAATCTAACTACAACCTATCCACTCCTCATTTCAAAATTACTATCCGATTAAGGGATAGAAGATTCCACGCTACGATCAATAGATTGCCTGTTTTGTATTTCCTGATGACAACATCCTCCAGACTAGTGTCCATCCGGACATCCGAATGAAGAACTGTTTTACCTCCGGAATATTTTACCCAAGAGATTCTATAATCATATATTCATACAGTAGAGCTGCATGTACTCTGGATGAGTAACGACTGTAGTTTCCCCAATGCTTTCAGCTGTTCTCAGTAACTACAGGACAAAGCCATGTTAGCTGATTTTCCAAGACCAACTCAATCAATCATCCAGACTGTTGCCTCTGTAGTTATTGAAAAGTTTGCTGTCCCTGTTCAGAAATTACATGTTTGTATGGCCTCTGCAGAGATACCCTTACGCTGTCATCTTGTAGAGGTCACCACCACAATGAACATGCGTCGCACTAGTTGCCTTTCCGCCATACATCGTGAACGCTAGGATCCATTGGGGACGAACACAGGAAATCATTACACCAAAGAAAAAGAACCCACAACAGGTGTTCAGTGTGCCATGCATTTAGAGCGTGAGTAAAACAAGAATGATTAAAAATTGATAGCCGACGGGAATGGCCGTGCTAAAATTTGAACATACTGATATGGCGCATACGGAATGCAAGAAGAATCACTAACCGCATAGGAACCGGGCATCACAAACGCTACGAGGGGCCCATACGGTCACCGGTTGTCGGAGACTGTCTAACTGGGCCGTACATTCTCCCGAACTGATTTGATGGTAACGTGAACCTCATATTCCTGTTAGAGGTTCTGTCGGACGTGCCATTTGTCGTGCCGCTTTGGAATAACCATGCGCTCTAAGGCACCTTGCTGCGGAGCGCGCAGCCGTTCTCCGTCGGAGGTTCGAGTCCACTCTGGGGCATAGATGTGTCTGTTGTTCTTACTATAAGTTAGTTTAAGTGGTTTGTAAGTGTAGGAACCACTGCAGTTAGATATCATAGCTTTACAAATATTTGAACATCTGAAAATTGCCATTGGTCGGCGTGTTCGATTTTCGCACGATGGAGGCCCTGCGCATTTCAGCAGACAAGTGAGGGAACAGCTACAGTTTCCTGTCTTGGCCGCTGAATGAGTGGTGGCCACCACAACATCCAAATCTGTCTCCAATTCATTTATTCCTTTGGAAGTGTCTGAACGGTTTTGTGTATGAAGTACCTGTTACATCGCTGGAAGACCTGGTGGGCAGGATTTCTGCGGCAGCAGGTATCTTAGAGATATACCAAGTCAACCTCGAGAAAGTACACCGTTCAATGCAGCGTCGATGTCAGGCGTGTCTCGATGCATCTGAACAATACTTTGATCATCTCCTGTACGGCGCCCATTTGAAGTCTTTGCGACCCCCGGTTCCTATGTTTTTACTAATCCTTGTTATATGCCTGATATGCCATGTCATTTAGTAAGCATTATTTTTAACTCCCTTTATTTTATGCAGTAAGCATTGTTAAACTGTTCGGAAAATAACTCGCTCCCCTCCGAAGACGGTCGCTGGAAATCGTAGGACATGCAGTGTGACGTAAGGTGACGCACGCCACAGACAGTGTATCGTGTTGGCCGCGAGCGGGGGCTGCTACTGTCACCACACAGGCCTACCAAGAGATGACATTTTCAAGCCCTCCATGGACGTTACACGCCATAAAAATACGCGAACTCAACCTGAAAAGTAAGGACGGTTAAAGTTCCACTCTAAGTTTGCCAGCAGATTACTGTCGACGGTACCAATAGTGTGTTTCATTTGCATGACACTATACTTTGGAATTCGTCAATGAAGTTTCTACATCAAAACTGTATGTTTCTTGTTCTTTCGGCAATGTTTCAAATTAAATGCAACATGTCAAAATTTTAAATCTTATTATTAGTAGGTACTTACCTTCCTAGAGGCATTTTTCACAGCAAACGTCATATCACCTCGGAGATCACTACTCCTGTAACATAAAAAAAAAGTTCGTATGTAATACTGGAAGAGATCGATAAATTATTCTGCTTAGCAGGAATTTTAAAATGTATGGTCTACATTTTAACATGTATAGGCCACATTACACACTTCAATACACACAACATTATTAATTGTATTAACAGTGATTAGAGAAATGGAGGACGAGCGTTGTGATTGATAAAGAGTAAGTATTCTTTCGACATCTTAATTTTACTTTCCTTTGAGTGCAAAGTAACATTATTGTTGTAATTTCTCTGTATACAACATACGACCACTCATGTTTATTTCACCGCCATGTGCGATATTGACAGTTTACTATTAATTCATTTTAATTTGGTGCAGTTCTTCGGCACATCCTATAGGAAACATTACGCTGATGATCCACAATATTACCACCATTAATTAACAGCGTATTGAACAGTATATGGGGTGTACGGTATTAAAGCAGTGATTCTGGGCGGCATGGAATGTCTGTTCGGATATATGTGGCAGCAAATTCCCGAGCCTGTAAGTTTCCGGCCAGTGAGTGTTGGCAACACCGTCTAGATTTAAGGCCTGACCACAGTCGTTTCGCGTCACAGCGAGTAGCGAACTGGCTGGTCACTGGGGTACAGCCCACTGTCTCGTAGTGGCCAGTCATTCAGCCACGCGATCACGGCCTACTCTCTTTGAAGTGACACGACTGTGCTCAGGCCTTGTCTCAAATGTTCAAATGTTTGTAGCGCTTATGGGACTTAACTATGGGGTCATCAGTCCCTAAACTTACAAACTACTTATCAACTAGCTAATACTACGGGCGGCACAAATATCTATGCCCAAGGGGGCACCGCAGAACGCTCGGCCACCGCGGCCGGCAGGCATTGTCTCTAGATGGTGTTGTTTATGAGCGCTGATCTGGAGCCCAGAAGCGTTCTAGTTGCGTTCCATCGCGATCACTTTGGGAGTATTTGGTGAAAAAGACAGCAACATCGATTAACGATTAAATCCTTCTGGCACGTGCAGTTACCCTGCTGGGATATATGATCGCCATCAGGGTAGACATAAAACACGAAATGGTGAGTCTGCCATAACACTAATTACGTCTACAGATGTCATGGCGCTCTCGACTATTACCACAGCCTCCAAGGAAGATGAGGTGCATTTTTCCCGTCGCACAACACTGCCTCCGCCGCCTTACATTCGCAGCAAGGTGCATGTATCGAACACCCATTCACCTGGATGATGGCGTAGGGCCCACTTGAACACGACATCGACGTGATGCAACATGAAACCTGGTCCATCAGACGCTTTACAGGTACAGTCTCAGTGATTTCGTGCCCACTACAACTGCAACAGATAAACGCAACATCAAAATCGTTTGCCTATCACCAACACACCAGAAAGAACATTTAAATTCCTCCGTTTGTAAAGCTTTGGGACCTAACTGTAATGGACATAAGTCACTAGGATTACAAACTACTGATGCTACGGACAACACACACACACACACACACACACACACACACACACACACACACACAGAGCCATACCCGAGGGAGGACTCGAACCTCGCACAGGGTGCATCCACGCACTCCACTGCGAGGCGCTTCGAGTGCACGGCCATTCCCGTGGGGCGCTCCGTTCGAGCTCTGTTTTCTCTTCTTTTATTATGATGACCATTTCTCCTCATGTAAGCGGGAGTCAACAACATAGTTTCGTATTCGGAGGAGAAAGTTCTCATCGAAATTTCGTAAGGTGATTTCGCCGTAAGGACACACAACTTGTGTCATTTCCATGACAGTCTCCTATATCGCTACGGAATGCTCTTCTTTGTAGTCTTTTGATGTTCTCCATCAATCCTACCTGATAAAGTTACCACACTGCGTAGCAATACTGCGAAACTGGACGGACAGCGTGGTGTAGGCAGTCTAATATTTTTGTAGCATCTGCTAAAAGATCTGCCAATAAACGCATCCTTTGCTTCGCCTTTCTTAAATTATTTTTTTAAATGTTTTGTTTCTAATTTATACCAGTCGTAATAGTAATAGCTGGGTATTTAGTTGTATGTAGGGCCTTTATACTTGATTGATTTATCTTTTAAATGAAGTTTGACGTATTCCTTTTAGTACTTACGTGGAAGACCTCATACTTTTCATTATTTAGTGTGAATTGACAATATTCGCAACCATACAGATATCTAAGTCCTTCTGAAGTTGGTTTCGTCCTTTAGATTGCAAACAGAGGATAAATGACAGCTGAATGTGCCGCAACATAAAAGGGCTGCTTACATTTCCTCCCAAGTCTTTATATGTAAATGATTTTCCGCGATGAACTTCGCAATTACTCAACTAATCTTAACGAAACATTACACAATGTGTATCTTTGGTCCAACTTAAAACATAGGATAGTTTTTATCTCGATTAATAACATCAATATTAATATTGTTGAAAATTAAATTTTTTTTTTCTTCTACGTTCGGCAAGTATCTAATAATTGATACTGTTGGTCAAGTTGAAGTCTGTGCTAGTGGCAAAGTTCTCGGCTGGACAAAAAAGGATCAGGGGTTCGAAACTCGCTGGGATCACGGATTTTTTCAGTTACCAACGATGTGAGGTGTTGCCAGAAACGACACATGATTAGGATTCCACATTAAACTGTATGTCCACTTTTCCCTGCTGGATAACTGGAGTAGGTTAGGATCCTGTTAGGCTTAGCTTAACCGAAAGTAATACAGCAGAAGAAGAATGGGTAGCTTAGGGATATGAAGTTGTGAAGGTTACAGATGATTATATAGATAGGACAAGGCCTAACAGAAATCCTTGGATAACGCAGGAGATACTGAACTTAATTGTTGAAAGGGGAAAGTACAGAAACTTAGCAAGTGTAGCAGGTAAAAGGGAGTACAGACGGTTGAAAAATGGAGCTAACAAGAAGTGCAGACTGTCTAAGCAGGAGAGATATAAGGACAAATGCAAGTCCGTAGAAGAATGTATAACTAGGGTAAAGATAGGTACCGCTTACGGGAAAATGAAAGAGGCGGTTGGAGAAAAGAAAGGCAGCTTCATGACTGTCAAGTGCTCACATGGAAAACCAATTCTGAGCAACGAAAAGAAAGCCGCTGGGTGGAAGGAAATGAACTTGAAGGAAGTATTGGAGTAACGGAAGAGGACGTAGACGAAAATTAGATAGGAGATACGATACTGGGAGAAGAATTTGACAGAAAACTGAAAGATTGGAGTCGAAACAAAGCCCCTGGAGTTTTGGACGTTCCCTCTTAACTGCTGCTCTCGTTGGGATTGTCAGTCGCGAAGAAACCGTTTCACCTTGTGTGCAAAATTATAAGATAGGGGAAATACTCTCCAACTTCAAGGAGAATATAGTAATTCCTATTCAAAGGAAAGCAAGAGCAGACAAGTGTTAAAATTATAGAACTATCAGTTCATTAAGTCATGGTTTCAAAATACTAACAAAAATTATTTACAGACGAATGAAAAACTGTTGAAATCCGACCTCAGGGAAGATCTCTCTGGACAGATGTAGGAATGTATGAAACAATACATTATCATAGAAAATAAGTTAAGAAAAGGCAAACCTACGTTTTTAGCTTTTGTAGATTTGTAGAAAGCTTTTGACACTGTTGACTGGAATTCTGAAGGTAGCAGGTGTAAAATATTGAGAAACAAAATTTTATATTTGACTTATACAAAAACCAGACAGCAGTTATAAAGAGTCGCAGGGCTTCAATAAGATGAAATGTTTATGAGGGGCGTAGTACAGGGTTTTAGCATTTCCCCAATGTTGTTCAATCCGTACATTTAGCAAGCTGGGAGGTAAGCATGGATAAATATGGAGAACGAATGTAAGTTCAGTTGCGAGACATAATAACTTTAGGTTTGCCAATGACATTGCATTTCTGTCAAAGAAACCTGTAAGAAACCTGTAAGAACAACTGAAAGTTATGTATAATAGAGACATAAGGGAAAGGGTACAAGGGTAATAGAATTCAATCTAATAAAATCAGGCGATGCTCAAGGAAGTAAGTAGTAGATGAGTTTTGTTATTAGGGTAGTACAAATGTTCAAATGTTTGTAGAGCTTATAGGACTTACCTACGGGGTCATCAGTCCCTAAATTTACAAACTACTTATGAACTAGCTAATACTAAGGACGGCACAAATATCCATGCCCGATGAGGGATTCGAACCCCCGACCGTAGTGGCCGTGTAGAACGTGACTGGCGCGCCGCAGACGGCTCGGCCACCGCGGCCGGCTATTAGGGTAGTAAGTAACCTATGACGGCCGAAGTAAAGAAGTTATAAAAAGCAGAATCTTTATGGGAAGGAAAGCGTTTCTCAAGAAGAGATAATTGTTGACATCTAATATTAAATGTTTGGAAGTCGTTTCTGAAAGCATTTGGCTTGAGTGTCATGATGAGTGTTTTGAGTTTCGTGGATCGTACCACTGCTCCCGCTGGAAATTCGAGTCCTCCGTCGGACATGGTGTGTATGTGTGTGTGTGTGTGTGTGTGTGTAGGGACCGATCATCATAGCAGTTTCGTCCTATAGGACGGAACACACATTTGAACATTTGAGAGACGAATACGGTAAGCAGGTTCATAAGGGTGTATGTTGCCGTTCTTATTCAGAGGCAAAGAGGGATACACAGGATAGTGTAGCGTGGAGAGCTGAAAAAAAAAAAATAAAATAAAAAAAAAAAATAAAAAAAAAAAAAAAAAAAAAAACAAATAAATAAATAAATAAAAAAATAAAATAAATAAATAAATAAATAAAATCAGTCTTTGGATTGATGCTAACTGTAGCAACAACAACAGGTTTGTATAATTATACATTTTGTTGCGCAGACATATTTGAAATTAAAGTGCGACATAAAGTCCAAAGGAAGATCTACTAAAGGAATCACCTTAGAAAGGAAAACTTGAAAATGTCTTAGTAAAGCCAGAAACAAACTAATGCGGTTTCAACAAGGATTAGTAACATATGTAGGTAGACAGTAAACGTGAGTAAAAACTCCGAAGGCCGTCAAAAACTGGTTCTCGTGATAAAAAAAATGAAATTATATTCGTTGTGGTAAGGAATCCTGAAGGAGACTCACGAGACGAAAAATGTATCGAAACATCCATAAAAGAAGAAAAGTTGAAAGACGTATGGCACAAACTGTATAAGATAAAAAGCATTTCATATAATTGGTTTAAAATAAAATGGTAGCTCTACTTTTCGAGCACAACCTCGCCGCGTAAATACGATGCTCTCTGTGTGGGCAAAAGAGTTAAGAATCAGCCTTCCCTATCTCTCGGTAGGCGCCACCTCCGTAAGTGAAACGGAAAATTAAATTGTCAGAGAGAATTAAATCAGAGCGCGTTCGTGCTAAATCACTTGGAGCACCCAGGGGATGCGCCTCCCAAAGGATTATGCGGGCGCGCCCCCCATGTCAGGTGCATTAATAAAAGCCGCGCCACTGCTCAGGCTTCCCAAAGCCCCTCCGCTGCAGACACGCGACCACCCCCCTCTCTTTCCTATCCACATCATCCGCACCTCCTGCCTGCTTTTCTACACTCCGCCTTTGCTCACGGATTTCAGGTGTCCATGTCATGATATGTTTGCTCATAACTACATCTACGTTTGCATCACTAGTCAGTTCATACTTAATGGGGGACGTAAACGAAAAACAAATACAAATATAACCTGTGACAAAATCCACAATTTCTGAGTTACGTAAATGAAATTATGTACCATGGTTGATGGTAGTTCAAAGCATTGTTTTGTAATTTTAATTGAAATTTTTAAATTTTTTGAAGTTTTTTTAGTTTGTGCGATTGGATTCACGATTTCCTATCAGAAAGGATACAGTTCGTTGTAATTGACGGTAAGTCATCGAGTAAAACAGAAGTGATATCTGGCGTTCCACAGGGAAGCGTTATAAGTCCCCTACTCTTCCTTGTGTTTATAAACTATTTAGGAGACAATCTGAATAGCTCCCTTAGACTGTTCGCGGATGATGCTTTCGTTTATCGGTCAGTGAAGTCAACAGAGGATCAAAAGCAACTGCAAAGCGATTTAGACAAAATTTCTACATGGTGCGAAAGTTGGCAATTGACACTAAACAAAGAAAAGTGTGAAGTAATACACATGACCACTAAAAAAAATCCGCTGAACTTCAATTTCGCAATAAATCAGTCAAACCTTAAGATCATAAATTCTACCAAATACCTAGGAGTCTCTACGAACAACTTTGACTGGAGAGAACACATAGAAAATATTGTGGGGAAGGCGATGCAAAGGTTACGTTTCATCGGCAGAACGCTTCGAAGATGCATCAGCTCCACCAAAGAGACTGCCTACATCACACTTGTGCGTCCTCCTCTGGAGTACTGTTGCCCCTTGTGGGATCCTCACCAGGTGGGACTGACGGAAGACATTGAAAAGGTTCAGAGAAGGGCAGCTAGTTTTGTTTTATCACGTTACGGGGGGAAAGCGTCACGGAAATGTTGCACGAATTGGGGTGGAAATCATTAAAAGGAAGACGTTATTCATTGCGGTGTGATCTGTTTGCAAAGTTTCAATCCCCGACTTTTACTTCTGAATATGAAAATATTTCACTAGCACCCACCTACTTAGGAAGACATGACTATCCCAATAAAATAAGAGAAATCAGATCGAAAACGGAACGATTTAGGTGCTCTTTCTTCTCGTGCGCTATTAGAGAATGCAACGGTAGAGAAAAGGTATGAAAGTGGTTAATGAACCTTCTGCCAGGCACTTAAATGTGATTTTCAGAGTATCTATGTAGATGTAGATGTAGTTTATGATCTAGTGAGCCACAAAGGTACCATTTACTAAGAAAGTTTCTACGAAATTGCCTTAAATTTTATGCAGTATAATCTCAACCATCATGAAAAAAAAACCATATAATCATTTCAATTCATTGCTATTTAACGAAATTTTAGGTTTATTTATTTTTTAATTGAAAAGCTACACACAGAAATTCTACTTTCTTTATTCTCTATCTTGACATACATGAATGATATTAAATATTCACTCTGTATACATGTTTCTGATATATAATGCAAAAGAAATGCCGAAAGTCACAGACAAATCTTTTCTTGTTTTGGAGAAAAATGTACCTGAATAATGAAAACGGTTGTTCTGAGAAAATGCATTTTAAAGTTAAACATGTTTTTTTATTGCCATTCCCACCTTCAAAAGCCTCCCGATCTGTAATGGATGGCCTCATTTCCTTTAAGACTTCTCTTCTGGCTTCTTCTTTTCTGTCTTGTTTGCTCTGCAAGGTCTTCAATGGATTTAATGGCTGCAAGTACACGTTGAGTGTCAATCCCCATCAAGATGTCGCGAGTGAAAACTTCAGGCTTGAAGCCCATTATCTGCAAGACTCTTATCCTCTCTGAGCTGCCACCATTAAAGATAACAACTGCATCATAAACTGCAATATTAACTGCCTTGGATGAGAGAAATGTAGTTTTAGGGCAACGTTTTCCGATGAGGGCCTTCAGAGACTAATTAGGATTTTGCGTTTTGCTATGAACACATTATTTGGGAGGGCTGTTATTTCACAGTCTTCTTGATGTGGTATACAGACATTCTGTTTGCACAACATTGAAAAGAAGCGCCAATTAAGAACAAGGAAGAAGGTGTGGTCCTGTGCAAGATATTACAAATATTTATTTTTTCGAATTTGGAAACGAAATTGCTACATAATATTTGGTAATTGAGGTTTCAATACCATATAGAGAATGAAGAGCAATAAAAAATTTCACAATTTTGGTCATTTTCGTGTACGTCCCCCCTTAATTGCCTGACGTTGGATGGGCGCCTTCAGGTCACATACAAAACACGGAAATACGGCACAGAAGTAAAATACAGTATTTTTCAACATTGGACATACTCTTCCAGATAGGATCGTTGTCTAGCTATTTTAATTTGGTGCAGAGTAAGATTCGAACCCTGGTCTACTGCTTACTGGGCAGTTACAATGACCACTATGCCATCCGGATACAGTGGTCAACACAGGTGCATGCATTACCCTAGCACGCCTTCCGTCAAGATCTAAGTTTCAACATGTCCTCGCACCACTGACGTAGTGGCCCTGTCTATTATGCTCCAACTCTCACGAAAATCGGCGAAATGCTGAGAGTAAAGAGAATATCTGGATATACATCTGCATAAATACTCTGCAAATCACACGGAAGTGCCTGGCAGAGGATTCATCGAACGGCTTTTATGATATTTATCTACCGTTCTACTCTTAATAGCTCAAGGAAAAAGTAACACCTAAATATTTCCGTTTTCTATCTAAGTAGGTGGGTGCCAAAAAAATATGTTCGCATTCGGAAGAGAAATTTGTTGAAAGAAATTTCACGAATAAATCTCGTCGCAACGAATAATGCCTTTTTTTAAATGATATCCACCCCAACTCATAAATCGTTTCCGTGACACTATCTCCCCTATATCGCGATAATACAAAACGAACTACCTTTCTCTGTACTTTCTCTAAATCGTCCGTCAGTATCACTTGGTGGGAATCACACAATGCGCAGCAATACTCCAAACTTGGACGCACAAGAGTGGTGTAGGCTGTTTCTTTAGTTGAACTGTTGCTTGTTCTAAGTGTTCTGCCAATGTAACTTAGCCTTTGGTTCGCCTTCCCTACAATATTTTATGTGTTCTTTCCAATTTAAGTTGATGGTAATTGTTATCCATGCGTTATTAGTTGAATTTGCGACCTGTAGAATTGAGTCATTTATGCTGTAAATGAAGTTTAACGAATTTCTTTCAGTGCTCATATGGATGACTTCGGACTTTTAATTCTGTAGGGTCAACTGTCAATTTTTGCACCATCCACATATCTAAGTCATTCTGAAGCTGTATTTGTTCTTCTGATGACATTACTAACCGAAAAACGACAGAATCATCCGTGAAATGTCTAAGAGAACAGCTCATATTGCCTCCTAAATCATTTACGAATATAACGAACAGGAGAAGCCCATAACCCTTCCATGAGGAACGCCAGATATTACTTCTCTTTCACTCGATAATGGGATGGGGCCCTACATTGGTAGTGTGAGTGTGACTTGAGAATTTGAGTCCGACGAAAAAAATGTACGGTGTGGTCAGCACAGCTGCATAGTAAGCTGGAAACCTGTGTTCGAATCCCGGTCCGCCACAAATTTGCAGCTCTTCCATTGACATAATTCACTGCCCACAGGAAGCTAATGTGTTTAATTCCTTTGCGACCTGCTTCGTAATCGCTCAAGGATAAAAAATGTTCGACTGGAAAAGGAAGGAAATTTTGCGTTTAACGTCCCGTCGGTAGCGTGGTCATTAGAGACGGAGCCCAGCTGTGGGTTGTTGGGGACGGATAGGGAAGGAAATCGGCCGTGCCCTTTCAAACGAACCATCCCGGCATTTGCCCGGTGTGACTTAGGGAAATCACAAAGATCCTAAATCTGAATGGCCGGAATTGGATTTGGACCACCGTCCTCCCAAATGCAACTCCAGTGTAACTCGTTCAGTAAAAATGTCCGAACGAAGGGACACCATGTGGATATTTACAAAATATAGCATAGAACTCCGCATTCATTTGGACTATACAGGGTGTTACAAAAAGGTACGGCGAAACTTTCAGGAAACATTCCTCACACACAAAGAAAGCAAATATGTTATGCGGACATGTGTCCGGAAACGCTTAATTTCCATGTTAGAGCTCATTTTAGCATTTCTCTTTAAATGTAAATTGAAATAATTCGTGCAGACAATTGTCAAAATACCCAACTGTTTCGTTAGTATGTACTGTACTTTCTCGATTCACCGCCAGTTGGCCCAATTGAAGGAAGGTAATGTTTACTTCAGTGCTTGTGTTGACATGCGGCTCATTGCTCTACAGTACTAGCATCAAGCACATCAGTACGTAACATCAACTGGTTAGTGTTCATCACGAACGTAGTTTTACAGTCAGTGCACTGTTTACAAATGCAGAGTTGGCAGATGCCCATTTGATGTATGGATTAGCACGGGGCAATAGCCGTGGCGCGGTACTTATGTATCGAGATAGATTATTCCACCTACGTTCACTGGAGCACGTTATCATGATTTCATACGGGATACTCTACCTGTGCTGCTAGAACATGTCCCTTTACAAGTACGACACAACATGTGGTTCATGCACGATGGAGCTCCTATACATTTCAGTCGACGTGTTCATACGCTTCCCAACAACAGATTCGGTAACCGATGGATTGCTAGAGGCGGACCGCCGGCCGCGGTGGCCGAGGGGACTGAGGCGCTCCAGTCACGGTCTGCACGGCCACTACGGTCGGGGGTTCGAATCCCCCCTCGGGCATGGATATTTATGCCGTTCTTAGTCTTAGCTAGTTCATAAGTAGTTCGTAAGCTTAGGGACTGATGATCCCGTAGTTAAGTCCCATAAGTTCTACAAACATTTGAACATTTGAGAGGCGGACCAATTCCATGGCCTCCACGCTCCCCTAACCTCAACCCTCTTGACTTTCATTTATGGGTGCATTTGAAAGCTCTTGTCTACGCAACCCCGGTACAAAATGAAGAGAGTCTTCGTGCTCGTGTTGTGTACGGCTGTGATGCAATACGCCATTCTCCAGGGCTGCATCAGCGAATCAGGGATTCCATGCGACGGAGGGTGGATGCATGTATCCTCGCTAACGAAGAACATTTTGAACATTTCCTGTAACAATGTGTTTGAAATCACGCTGGTACGTTCTGTTGCTGTGTGTTTCCATTCCATGATTAATGTGATTTGAAGAGAAGTAATAAAATGAGCTCTAACATGGAAATTAAGCGTTTACGGGCACATGTCCACATAACATATTTTCTTTCTTTGTGTGTGAGGAATGTTTCCTGAAAGTTTGGCCGTACCTTTTTGTAACAGCTGGCATAGGCCCACTGACGTGACATGGGCTCAGCAAGTCGTTGTAAGACCTCTGCAGGAATATTGTGCCATGCTATCTCTACTGCCGTCCATTATTGCGAAAGTGTTGCTGGCGCAGAATTTTGTGTAAGGACTAACTAATCGTTATGTACAACAAATGCTTTCTGAAGTGGACAGTCCCATGCGTTTACGCCCGTCTACCATTCCGCTATCAGTGTCTGTTAATACCTGTAATAATACGCATAATCACATCGCAGATCGTTTTCACATGGATCACCGAGAAAAAATGACAGCTCTACCGATGTAGGGGAGACCGGGGCACGTTGGCCATAGGGGCAGGATGTCCCAGTCGAATTAGTTCATATCATAGTTACTATATCGTTCGAGGAATCAATCAGCAGGTTGGTAGCATTGTCCCCCCCCTCTATAGGACAATATCGCCGTCGGAGCCGTTTTGGACAAGCTGTGACTAATTGTTTTGCGTGTGTTTCAGTAAAATTTTATTCGTCGGTTAAATGTGTGTTGTTGGAGTGAAGGCTTTTACGACCGGTTGACATACTGGTTAATAAATCATCTGGGTTGTAAGGCCGAATTCTACAAAACTTGCTGCTTACCCACGTTTCGTCCTATGCTGCGGCGGACTTCTTCGGAGGTTGTCCGTCTGATGAGTCGTGCCGACTGACGGGTCGTAGGTTCTCATGGAGCACTCTCCAGTCATTTGATCAATATTATTTGTTGAAGCTAATTGTCGGATGCTGACTCTAGGGTTGTCATCAGCTACACGAAGACGTTCCACCTCCACTTGAGGAATCCTCGTCCTTATAGATCTCCCCCGCAGCGAATTAAGACTTAAAACGTTCCATGCTCCTAAGACGACTATTAATACTTAAAAAATCCCCCTGTAGGGGTATCATCATTCTGCAAGTCTCTCCCAATATGAAGAGTTGACTTTCACGACCATTATCATTTGATAATCAGTACAGCAAGCGGGCATCTCGCAATTCGATATCTGCATACACTTCCACGGCACTGTACCGAATACCAAGTCCGTAATGAACACTACAACAGTTGATGATACGAACTTGCACAAATTGTTAAGAACCTTAAATAGGTCATGATACGTGTATGTATTTTTGATGATGGAGTTGATGGTACGTGTTCGGCACTAACAGAGCAATGCAGTTAGCTACATGTTAACACAAGCAATGAAGTTAGCCGTGTTGTTGCGTAAAGTCAGGGCCACACGTCAGACGTAAGAGAACGATCGTGGAGAAGGCAGCACTCGACCGAAAATCAACCGCAAGCAGGAGCCGCGCATCTTGGATGGAGTAACCGAAGATACGCACCCTCTACAAGCGGCTATTTCTAGGCCGACATAGGTCTGGACTGCCGTCAGTTACTAGTTAGAACTCAGGCACTTAATAGTTAGAACTCAATTACTATTCAGAACTGAGGCAGTTACTATTGAGAACTCAGGCAGTTACTAGGCAGCTACGAAGTCAGATATAGGACAGTATTAAGTCAGAACGCGGCTACGAACTTAGCAGTAACTAGGTCACTGCTAGCATTATACGGAAGACGCCTCGAGAAGCAGGAAGAGAGAAGAAACAGACTTATGTTCTAAAGTTGAGTTTTATAAATTTTCAGTCAAAACTTGCATTATTAATCAGAATAGTTGTCACAGTTGACATCCATACCAATTCCTTTATTGACAACCAGACCGGGACGAGAAACAACAAAAGGCGACGAAGTCACAACAAGACGCATAACAACACACATAATTACGTGAGTCATGCCGCGGTGGAGTAGCCGAGCGGTCTAAGGCGCCTCGCTGCGGAGCCCGCGGTTGCTAGCCGTCGGAGGTTCGAGTCCTCCCTGGGGCATGGGTGTTGTGTGTTTGTCCTTAGGTTAGTTTGCCTTAGTTTAAGTAGTTTGTAAGCTACGGAATGATGACCACGCACTTTGGTCCGATAGATTTACAAACATCTTAAAATTTATGAAGTGAGTCATATATCAGCGGTATCTTTGTTCAAGTGCAACAACGAACACTTACGGTGAAAATAAGAATTACAGACTTGCTTTATTTCTAATCTAGAGAATATTTTGAACATTTCATGTAAGAAAACGTTTCATGTAACGCTGGTAGCTTCTATTTATATGTGTTTCCCATGATCAGTGGGATTGTGAAAAGATGTAGAAAATAAGCTGTAACATGCAACTCAAGTGTTTACGGACTATGTCCATACAAGAAATGTCATTCCTCAAGAAGTTAGAGGAATTTTAAGTGATCGCAGCACTCAGTTTGGAAAACACCATGCTGAAACTTGTCATATTTCACCACACTGCAAGAAATGTCGCGAGGGATGGGAGTAATTACTACGTCAATAGGTTAAATAATTTACGGTGGCCGGCCGCGGTGGCCGAGGTGACTGAGGCGCTCCAGTCACGGTCAGCACGGCCACTACGGTCGGGGGTTCGAATCCCCCCTCGGGCATGGATATTTGTGACGTCCTAGTTCGTAAGTAGTACATAAGTAGTTTGTAAGTTTAGGGACTGATGACCCCGTAGTTAAGTCCCATAAGCTTAACAAACATTACATTACATTACAATTTACGGTTATGTTCAAATGTCCAAATGTTTGTCAAGCTTAAGGGACTTAACTGCGGGTTCATCAGTCCCTAAACTTACAAACCACTTATGAACTACCTTATACTAAATACGGCACAAACTTCCATGCCCGAGGGGGGATTCGAACCCCCGACGGGGAGCGGCCTCGCGCATCGTAGCATAGTGCCTCAATGTACTTGACCACTCTGCCGCGGCATTTACGGTGATGGAAGACACATCATCAGATGGAAATATTAATGGAATAACATAATAAGATCAAACAGAAACTGGTTCCTTATTTTATGCTAATAAATCACGCAATACTATCACAGCTGCAATACGTCACCCACAATAGGTGTAAGAAATATCTTACATTTATCATTAACTATTTCATAATACGTAGCTTGGTTTTGATGTTCGTAAAATAGTAGAGAGAAAAGAGATTTCCAGAACAATGTAGCCACTGAACCATTATTTTAAAATAATATGTTGTTAAACGTGTAATGAGATCGCTGTACATCAAGGAGAGAGTAATTTGTAACATTCTGGGTAAAATTCGTAGAAAAGGCTCAAAGAACATACAAATGGTTTGCATAAACAGCAGGCAGAAAAACATGTGCAAATGTAGAATTTTCGAGATCTTACGATCATTAGTCTGGTACAAATATATAGCGCTTGGACAAAGCAAGATGAACATCTGACACTGACATCCAAAGCTAGTACAGTGAAGCCATAACTGATCGCAAATTGCGATTTGTTTCATTTATTGAACACTGTAACGTCGTCAAAAATACATAATTGTATACAAGCCGAGGCTGGGCTCCTGACGACAATTAATTGTATCTCGACACCTCATGGTCTGTTCTCCCTGATGCGGGAATACAGTATTGTGACTGCGAGCATTACAGAACAAATAGGCTATGGTAATAGTAAAGAGACAGCGTGGCGAATGGAGATTTGGGTGTGGCGGGAGACGTGCAGGGAAGAGTCCTCTGCAGTTGGGCTGGTCACCGTGTCGTCGGTGGCGGAGTGGGCAACGCGTCCTCCTAGCAAGCAAGAGATCCCGGGTTCGAATCCCGGCCGGGTACTTATTTTCATTCGCCGCACTTCGGTATTCTATCTAAACCTAGTACAGTGAAGCCATAACTGATCGCAAATTGCGATTTATTTCAGTCACTGAACGCTGTAACGTTGTCAAAAATATATAATTGGACACAATATTTATTTATCGGTAATGAATTGACTCACCACTGGCTTCGAGAACAGCTGCAACATTTCGAGGAACAGATTCGTCAAGTGTATTTATAGTTTCCAACAAAAATGTTGCCATTCTTGTAGAAAAACATCCACCAATTACTTCAACGATGTTGGAACCGTGAATCGGATCCTCACTCTCTGTTCTAAAACTCCCCATAAGGGTGCAATTATGCTGAAACATGGATATTTTTCTGTCTAGGGGAGAAGTTAGATAATTTTAAGATGATATACAAAGCACCCCTGAACTTTTAATGTTGTATGTATGGCCGCATTATTATTTTGGAATATGGCAGTGTTTGTTGGCAATATGTTAGTCATAGTAAACAGTTTGCTGTCGAGGATGGTGAGATATTCATTCACAGTTATCCGACCAGTGAGGTTAATTATAGAAACAGTTGAATACTACGATAATGATGGCAAAATCGTGACGGAACTTCTTCAATGCTTAACTGTAGGAAGCAGGCATACCGTATCGTGAGCTTCTTTCGAGGTTTTAATACATAATCCCGGCTGCTTGCAGGAAGAAACGTAAACGGTGATTCATAGGATTATAACACACACTTTCAGGAGTCAAGTATCGAGGTATTATTATCGTGGTATGAGTTTCTTCGCAGTTTTTCATTGTGTTTCATTACCAAGGGTATACTAACTGCAGCCGTTCCATGGATGTTAAGCTGTAGTCGAAACGTATTTATCGAAATATTGAAGTGAGTGTTAAGTGTTGCAGTCACTTTTGCCGTTTTCAGTTTGTGTTGTTTGGACAAAACCTTTTTAATGCTTGTCGAGTGTTGTCAATGTTTCGACCACCACTGCTCTTCGGAAAAGATGTTTTAACTGCGTTTTGTGTTCGCTGTCATTACCGAGGATAATATCGCAAGTGAAACGTTAAACAGTATATCTGGTTTCCTCACAGTTGCTTCCACTAACTGCGTTCCATCGAATTGGCGTCTTTGGAAGTCCGAGAGATCAGGCATTTCACCGATCATTTGCGTTGACCAGCGCGAAACAAAATATGTTGTACATTGTAAGGTAACGTCCAAGACTTGCTACGTAATTTGTACAAAGCGGTCGCGTTTCAGTGTTAACACGTACGCACTGGTGGTAAACTGCAACAAGATGTAGCCCGGTGTTCATATTATTTTGTTCATCCCTGAAATGAGGAGTTTATTTATTATGCAACACTGAAGATCATAACAGTACATCCAGTTTCCAGGATTTTTTTTTTATATTGTACGCTCTCATCCGCCAAAAATGCTCTGGTGAAATCTTTTGTACATCGCTTTTAAAAAGAGGGCGAACGCTGAACACAGAAACTAGTTAGCGCATGTGATTCAATGTATTTCTGCACAAAAGTCAAGCAAATGGGAGCTGCTACACTTTACAACGAATAAAGTTCCGAAGTCGAAAAGAACTTCTATTCGCCACGATTATTTCAGTTGATGACCCAGTACTCAGTCTGCGTCGGAGGAGAAGGACGTGGTTGCTGTTTTGGTCTGACTATCGGAATGAAACGTGACTGCGCGGCCGCTCGTCGGATTTAGCAAGTTGTCACAAGAGGGCCACAGCGGCCTTCGAGTCCCGCCGTGCTGCTCTCTCACGGGTAAATATCTGAAGATTTATATCACAGCGTACGGTACACAATTCAATAACATACAGAGTCAAAAATCATTAATTAATATTTACCTTTCCTTCATCAATTAGCTTGTAGGAAAATATTTCGCCAAGACTTAATTGTGCCTGCGGCTGGTACTTACAAGTTTTTCATGCATCTGTGAGTAAGAAGGGGGGTGTGGTAAGATGTAAACATGGTTACTTCGTAATTTACATTCGGAATGAAGTACACGTTCAGTCATATTATTAGTATTACTTGGATATACCAGCTAAAAACACAATGTTAATTTTTTTCTGACAATTTCAGAGCAGTTTTAATCGCTCTCCTACCTTTCAGTCCTTCAATATTCGATACCCTTTAAAATATTTAATCTGTCAGCGTGTTGATCACCTGTTATATATATATATTTCAATATCTCTTTGGTTTATTTAGCATCTTCAATTCGATATAAATATCCAGTGAAAACCTTTTTCTTTTTCTCATTAGAGAGAGAGAGAGAGAAATTTCATCATTTGTACGTAATTTCCAATCTTTCGTTATTTTTCGTGAATCGAATATTTTCTCATCATCCGCCTGAATAGTTCTTCTAAACTATCTAAATTATAATTTGATAACAGATATTTGGCTTCTTGTCGACATTCTGACCTCATTACTGCACTGTACTGCATTATTTTTACAGTTTTTAAAAAAATGATCAAATGTTTGTAGAACATATGGGACTTAACTACGGGGTCATCAGTCCCTAAGCTTACAAACTACTTATGAACTAGCTAAGACTAAGGACGGCACAAATATTCATGCCCGAGGGGGATTCGAACCCCCGACCGTAGTGTCCGTGCAGACCGTGACTGGAGCGCCTCAGTCCCCTCGGCCACCGCGGCCGGCTTACAGTTTTAGAGAGGTGCATTTTATTGTAACTGTCTTTAGGTTTACAATTTGCCCTCCCCATTTTATGTATCATATCCTCTACTGAAGCTTATTTTAGAGAATTACTTTGAATTATTTTGCCAAGATGTGAAAACTTTTAATCTTTCCAATTTGAACAATATGCGTTTTAGAAATTTCGTGCATTTTTTTTTCTTTATTCTGCCGACACTCGAAGGCTGATGCCAATGGCTATTCCTTCCTGTATGTTAATGTGTTTCACAGTGGTTGGACATACATTTCAATATTTTTGTTCCTTTTACTAATGTTTCTGGGGAATCTTATATTACCAGTTTTTCAAGTTTGAAATTTTACAATTCATGTAACACCAAGTTAAAAAGAACCGTGGAAGGCTGACACCACACCGTACACCTGTGTTTATGTCGAAGGGCTGAAATATTTATTCTTACACGAATAAAGTTTGCTAACTTAGACTTTACACCTTTTAAGGTATATTTTGTCTACCAGCGGTAAAAAAAGATATTTTATAATTTAAAAAACTGTCAATACAATACCTCTGTTATTACAATTTAGGTTATTTATGCGGGGATGCAATGATGATTTATTGACCAAGACTACTGCCCTTTTTATCCATCTTTACCAAACTAAAGTCCTTTCTTCCTTCTAATGATCTCTATGTCGACGGTATGACGAACAGTTACTTACTTTGTGCAACGAGGTACAAAGTTCACGTTGGCCAACCACATTCTTCTGTCAGATAACCAGCAAATGACGAAAGAGAAATTCCAGACATTAGTTGCTCTTGGGCGTTGAAATAAATTCAACGGCTACTATTGAAAAATTGAGCTAGGGCTAGACCATTTTGAATAAAATTCTGAACAATGCCAAAATACGTTCATTAAATAAGCGACAGTCTGGGGAAAAGGGTCCCATAGGCCTATGCAAAATACAAACACAGGTACTTACACTCCATTCGTTGAATGCAGACATAGGGACTAAACGATGCCATATGCTAGGACAGCCTGGTCACGGGTTCACTTTAGAGTGAACAAGAGGAAGGCGAGGTTTCTCAACAGAAAGTCGCTTAGCATGTGTAAAACATCGGAAATGATGAAAAATAATGAGATTAAAATCTATGGTTACGGACACAATAAAGCACTCATTGTTTCCTGCTCCTTGTGACATAAGAGCTTTAGTTAGATTTGAAGAAAAAATGGAACAAATAAATACTACTACTCACAAGTAGTGTTATCGGACAATCTCAATCTTTTCTTTTCCAGCATAAGCTGTGCAATAATCCGTATGAGGAGTCAGATTCCCCGGCCCTCCTTGATTTTCATGAAACTGTGGTTTCCCGTGTCTGAAATTTTCAAAGAACAAACACCATTCATATAGGCTAATCGTGAGAAGCAAACATTATTTATGCTGTGAGGACTAAGGAAAAAGTCGATTTATTTGGACTTCAGTAAACTGAAGGTTTTCCCTTGATGGAAAAAAAGATGAAAAAATCTTATGGTATTCGAGACATAAACTGAGCATCAGGGAAACAAGCAGCAACAACTGTTGGTGATTACAAATATTAACACCATGCCGAAAAGTGAATCAAACACTTGAAAGATATGAAGTAAAAGCTGACAAAATAAAATAAAATAGTTGGCTCCGACGTTGGTACTGCTCCGTTGCTCCGTACACACATTGGCGCCAATGTTTCATTCTATTTTTGTCGTCTGCGTGTCTCGAAACCGTTTCTTTCTTCGTCGCCGTTTATTTTAAAGTTTTAAAATATCTTTGTAAATATTAGAACTGTATCATAAAGTGAAAGTGCTTTCAGTGAAAGCAACTACAAAAGTCGAACTGCCACGGCAAAACTTAGGCGCGATCAGTGAAATTTAAAACTTTTTATACTTTTGACATACTCAATTATAAAATGCAATTAAGATTAACATTTCCTGTCAAGTTTCACATATTGCTTTGCAAACTTCAAGCACTACCAGTGACATAAATTACATGGTTGTTTCAAAAATGTAAGTGTAGGCTTCTAAAACTGTCTCTTGTAGCAAGAAATCGAAGCGTTAATACCAAAAGAATTTTAGCAGGTATAGCGTCCCACCAAACGCAATAGTTCTTTTTTAAGTTCAATCATTTAAAGAAAAAGTTTTCAGTTTTAATAATGTGTGTTGATTATTTGTAACATATTTTAAAACTTACTGATTTCGTAATTAATGCTCGGTAGGAAGTGATACATCCCATCATCTTTTACATATGTTTTCTTGTTTGGTTTGCATTGACAAAATGTAATTATTCAAACTGAAAACCGTTAATGCGTCGGCCGCGATTTTTGCGTCAGATATTTTTACGTTGGCTGTCGACGAATTCCATTGAATGTTTGCTCCAATGTGTGGGCGCTGTCGCAAAAATATTGGTACCAATGTGTGGACGCGGAGTAAGGCTGCATGCATGCGTGTATGAAGGAACTGACATTTCAGCGACTATTTCTGCCAAGTATAAAAGGAATGGTATCGCAATTGCAAATATCAATCAGCATCAGCTGTGCAGTTTATTAGTGACGTATGAAAATTTGTGGCGGCCCAGGATTCGACCCTGTACTGACGCTACCCGTGCATGTGTCAGTTCTTTATTACCCCTCCCCCTCGCCTATTTCCGGTCGTAGTGTCATGTTTGTGCTATGTTTAACGATGACTTTTTTACTCAGTTTTTTTATTCCTATTTGTGTCAAAGCAAAGCATGCGACATTTGTAATAAACGTCTCACCCTGTGCGGGAAAAACGTAATGGAATTTACGAGCACTCATGGATAGTAGACAGTCTGTGGCTTGTGGAATACTGGGCGGTCCAGAAGGCGTGTACCGTTAGGCTAATTATAATGCGAAAGGCGCGATATTCGGGTTCAGATCCCAGTCCGTCACAAATTTTCATATGCGACCAATCGTTTGTTCAGCTAATGCAAAACCATATTCGCAGTTAGGAACACATTTCTTGTTTCTTAAATACAATAACGGTCTGAATTTACTCAACGTTTCATGAATTGCTGAGTTCTGATGCATGGCAGGGCACATAACTACATACAAGTGTTTCCATACAAGTTCATGCCAGAATGTCACAAAGGCATATGTCGTTTGCTAGATCCCCCTACTATCGAGCAAAGAGTCCTGCTAGAACTTGACGTCCTTCCACTAATGTCAACTTAAACAAACTGAGGCTGAGGCTCCCTACACGTACGGCCTGAATAGTTGTCCGGTACGCGAATAGCGTGCTTACGCAGATGGCTCTGGAGTGTTGGAGTCCTACAGACGGACGCTAATTGGCGGTACAGTGACAAGCTCTGTGTGTGATTTCGCCATTGGTGAATCCGATACTGTAGAATTACACAAAGCGATGTGGCGATGCAAGCGGGTGTATGTGTGTGTGTGTGTGTGTGTGTGTGTGTGTATGTGTGTGTGAGAGAGAGAGAGTGGGGAAGGGAGGGTAAAGGGAGAGAGTAGGTCGGGAGAGATGGAATAAGCACACTCGCGAAATAATTAGTATCGTGTGCAATAGTGAATATGACACAACCCTCCACTGGGGTATGAAAGCCATGTAGTTTGGAAGTAATAAATTTGGGCGATATTTTAATATGTCGTTTCAAATGCCGCGGCGGAGTGGCCGAGCGCATTGATGCGCTATGCTCCATGCGCGAGGTCATTCCCCGTCGGGCGTTCGAATCCTCCCACGGGCATGGATGTTTAGGTTCTCTTTAGTATCATTTAGTTTGTAAATAGTTTGTAGGTTTAGTGACTGATGACCCCGCAGTTAAGTCTCATAAGCTTAATAAATATCTCAACATTTTTTGTTTTAAATGGCTCAAACTATACTTGAGGTATTCTTACTCTGCAAACATAGGTAAATGCTTCAAGTACTTTCGTTATTGACGTTTAAAATCTGCAACATGGAGTTTGTTATGAATCCTGTATAAAATATCTCTTTAGCACGATAGCAAATTAGTTCTTCTTCCACGTCTTGTGTAGCAATGCGTACGACAAAGGAATCATGGTCTGCTGAACATCGTCGTATTACGAAATCCTTACGTCACTTGGACACGTTTGTAGTGGACGCACACAGCAAGCTAAAAATGTTCAAATGTTTGTAAATCTAAGCAACTTAACTACGCTGGTCACCAGTCCCTAGGCTTACAACAAGGCTAACTTAAAGTAACTTATGCTAAGGACAACACAAACACCCATGCCCGAGGGAGGACTCAGGCCCCCGACGGCGAACGGCCGCGCGCACCGCAGCTGGGCGCCTCAGTGCGCACGGTTATTCTGCCGCGGCTACAGCAGACAAGACAAAATAGAAGGGTGACAGAGTAAGAGTAAGAAAAATTTTATTTATAACCGTAAATTGTATCTCAAACTACAATATGCATATTATTTCACTTATCAACATAGTGTCCATGAACATTTAAAAATTTGTTAAATAATTGCACCGGCATTTGGATCCCAACATCAAAGAACTCTGTCGACTGACCGTCACCTTATTCTTTTATTTCCTTATTTTGTTTTGTAGTGAAGTTTGTCAGTTACAATATGATAAACTACTGTCCGTGAAATCTTTGGAAATTTCTGATGCAACTCATCAGTAGAAAAGCGCCTGTTTTGGAGAACTGCCTCATCAACGTCTTGTGATAAGTCTTCATTAATGACAGTAGGCTGTCCAGATCAAAACAGCCACCTCACTACTGATGAGCTATACCAGATATTTTCACAAGTTTAAACATCAGAAGTTTATCACATTGTTACTGACAACCTTCACTAAAAATTTTAAGGCAAAAAATTAAAATAAATTGGAGAAATATTTGACGATTAGGCAGCAGAGTTTGTTTATGTTGGAATGCAAAAACCACAACTTAAGTAATGTTTAAATGAACATGGTGATTATGTTAAACGGGAAATCTGGTCATTACCTAGTTTGTGATGCACTTTACGTTGGTAAATAACGTTTCTCTTACTCCATTACAAACAGATTATTACCATTAAAATAACCCTCGTACAATGCGTAATTAAAGGATCATTATATAACATCCCTTATTTTATTGTCTCTAATATGCTACGCAGTAGATTGAAATGTGGCCCGAAAATGCCTACAATTGTCTTCTAACGTAGTAAAAGGGTGGCGCCATATGATTTCCTCCACAGGCTTGGTAAAGATTCTCATAGCAAGGTGACGATGCGAGCGAAGAAAAAATGAAATAAACAAAATAAAAATAACACACAGTACAGCGTGGCTTAAAATGTCACATTGCCACCAAACAACATCACAATTCCTAAAACACAACCGTCGTCGTCTCGCAAGATGGGAAGGTCGACCATCCTTTGCTATCCACATTTCACCTCTTCTTTTAGCGCCTGTAAGATGTAGTATAGCATTGTTGAAATCACGCTGTTTTCGTATGGATGGCTGAGAAAAACAATTCAGTCACACTGCCGATCAGTATTCACACGAAAACGCCTCAGAGAGTAGTATAAAGGATTTAAGTGAAACCATACCTTCTCTTTTGTCAACAGGTTAGGTGTAGATTGTCAACAATGCGACTTTCTTGAGAAGGTTCCGTATTGCCGACGCCCCCTGGGGTAGTCGACCATTCTTCAAGGACTTCAGGGGGCTACAAGCATACAGAACGTCCTCAAAACCATTGAGAGAGTAAGATGACGACAATTTCAAAATCATTCAACAGACTTTGAACGTGAATAAAATAACGAAAGATATTTCTAAGAATATCAATTTGGCAGAATACTAAAGCTGTTTAACATAATTCTGAAACCCATAATGGCATGCGTTGCTTTCAGAGGGGTTGCAGCTTCTTATTGCCTTGGCACCAACGTTTCACCTCTAACTGCTAAGGCCATTGTTGTGGCGTAAAGTCAGCGCCACACGCTAGACGCAAGAGAACGATCGTGGAGAAGGCAGTGGATGACGTCCGGCAGCCAATCCCACGGCGCCGCGCATCCTGGAGGGAGTAACGGAGATGCGCGCCTTCTACAAGCTGCTGTATCTAGGCCGACTTGCGTCTGGACGATCGTCAGAACTCGGCTGCGAACTAGGCAGTCACCAGGAAACAGCTACCATCATACAGAAGACGACGCCGCGAGAAGGGAAGAAAGAAGAACAGACAGAAGTTGAGTACTGTATTCTTCAGCCAATAAAACTTGTATCACTAATCTGAATAATTGTTCTAGCTGTCTACGCATCCTGCACCGACTCTTTTCTGAAAGCTAGACCGTGACGAGAAGTCAACACATGGCGACGAGGATGATTCAACAAATGGCAACGAGGATGATTCAACAGGCATCAGTTCATTAAAGTGATACGGTCTTTCATCATATATAGTTTCATTCACTTCCAAATGCTCCTTCTTGCCGCATCACTTTGTAAGGCAGAGAATATGAAAATAGACTGAGGTCTGCTGCATTTTACCTGAAGCTACAGGAGGTTCCTCTCCACAATTCTGATAGTTGGTCATATCTATATTCACACGCAAAGAGAAATTATTTGAAAACCTCAACTTCGTAACTGCTTTTTTGTCAACTGCCAGTTCCCATTCCCTAGCTATTTTCCCTGCTCAACCTATATAATTCCTCCTTTGCGTTCTGTAACTGCATTTAACACGTTGACTGCCGCGAGCCGGCCGTGGTGGCCGAGGGGACTGAGGCGCTTCAGTCACGGTCTGCACGGCCACTACGGTCGGGGGTTCGAATCCCCCCTCGGGCATGGATATTTGTGCCGTCCTTAGTTGTAGCCAGTTCATAAGTAGTTTGTAAGTTTAGGGACTGGTGACCCCGTAGTTGAGTCCCATAAGCTCTACAAACATTTGAACATTTTTTTGACTGCCGCGATGACGTCAGAGGCGCGCCAGAGCCGCATGCTGTGGCCGCCGCCGGCCACACAGCTGCCATCGTGTTAAAGGGCACAGAGCTTAAGCTCCTGTTCTACACTCAGAATAATACACACACTAATCCCCGAGGGACGACTTGAACCACCGACGCAAGTGGCTGCGCCATCTGTTACGCGACGCCCAAGGCCACACGACCATTCCCGCGCGGCAACCTTGGTATTTCGTGAGGATTTCGTTATTTAGTTAATTTAAAGTACTTAAGCATATTTTGAGAGCCTGCTGAATTACATATGTTGGCCTATCCTTAAATGCATTACTCAATATGCACATTGTTGTGATTAATTGAGTCTACATTCTCTCCCTTATGATTTCATCAAGTAAGAATTTTGTAGGTTATTTCGTGATACCCTTGGTAAGTTCGTGACATTACTTGGGTAATTTCCTGATAATGCATTAATTAAATAATGAAAGCATTGTATTTCTATAAAAGATTTTATTTTGACATTTTATGACATTGAGACTTATTTATGATAATAATGATAAAGTACTGACGAAGTAATCAGCAGAAACACTGAATTGAATTTATTGATTTAATGAAAGCCTTAGTCTAGTCTTTATCAGAAAGGTTTTTCCACTTGTTGCACATAAAAACATCCTCACTCTTTTCAAAAGTATGTTGACATTTCGAATTGCAACAAAAACTACACTGAATCCATAGTGTATTTGAGAAGACTGTCTAGGATGGCGCAAGACGGCAGTTGAAATGCTAAGATTTTTACTAGCGAAGCTAAGGCTATTAAATCTAAACTAACGAACGCAAAAACACAAACCTTAATCAGAAAAAAATTATTTATATCACATAAACAACCGTGCAAAATAAAAAAAAATGTTATCTTGTAAATATGAGGATTAATCAGCACTTTGACAACACAAGGGATTCTGCAGAGCGAAATCGAAAGACAACTGCCCCCAACGGAACAAAACAACTGACTGCGCTGCCAAGGCCGCTGGTAGGGCGGCGATGCAGGTTGGGGAACGTGCTGCTATCAGTGGGTCAGTGACTGTCCTTCTAGCTTGGTTGGTAAATCCGTGAAGAGAAATCCACAAAGAATCATGAAATAAGCAATGCCACGAACTTACCAACGTTTACCATAATTGTCAGAACGCGGTTAATAAGCAGGAAAATTCTGAAAAATTTCCCGGAGAAAATCCTGTGTGCAGGGGTGGGCTTGAGTACACGGCAGTGAATGATACTTAGCAGAATACTTCAGTTTTACAGGTATGCAAATATGTACAGCTTATGAAGTTTCATCTCAGCGCACACTCCGCCGCAGAGTGAAATCTTCATTCTGGAAACATCTCTTAGGCTGTGGCTAAGCCATGTCTCCACCATATCCTTTCTTCCAGGAGTGCTAGTCTTGTAAGGTTCGCAGGAGAGCTTCTGGGAAGTTTTGAAAGTAAGAGGCGAGGTACTGGCGGAAGTAAAGTTGTGAGGCGGCATCGTGAGTCGTGTAGGGATAGCTCAGTCGGTAGAGCGCTTGCCTGCGAAAGGTAAAGATCCAAGGTTCGAATCCCGATTCCGGCACACAATTTTAATCCGCCAGGAAGTTTCATCTCAGCGCACACTTCGCTGCAGAGTGAAAATTTCATTCTGGAAACATCCCTTAGGCTGTGGCTAAGCCATGTCTCCGCCATCTACTTTCTTTCAGGAGTGCTAGTCTTGCAAGGTTCGCAGGAGAGCTTCTGTGAAGTTTGGAAAGTAGGAGGCGAGGTACTGGCGGTAGTTGTGAGGTGGCATCGTGAGTCGTGTCGGGATAGCTCAGTCGGTAGAGCACTTGCCTATGAAAGGCAAAGATCCCAGGTTCGAGTTCCGGTTCTGGCACACAATTTTAATCTGCCAGGAAGTTTCATCTCAGCGCACACTCCGCTGCAGAGTGAAAATTTCATTCTGGAAACATACCTGAGGCTGTGGCTAAGCCATGTCTCCACCATCTCCTTTCTTCCAGGAGTACTAGGATTGCAAGGTTCGCAGGAGAGCTTCTGTGAAGTTTGGAAAGTAGGAGACGAGGTACTGGCGGAAGTAATGTTGTGAGGCGGCATCGTGAGTCGTGTCGGGATAGCTCAGTCGGTAGAGCGCTTGCCCGCGAAAGGCAAAGGTCCCAGGTTCGAGTCCCGGTTCTGGCAGACAATTTTAATCTGCCAGGAAGTTCCATTTTGTAGTTGGTATTGAATTTATGATGACTCAACCAGACGGTAAACGATAAATTGCCTGTAAACAATCTAAGAGACCTGTTCACATCTGTTTCAAATAGTTCGTATAGATAAGAAAGAGCAGCATGTCTATAACTCTTCCTTAGGAAACTCTAGACAGCAGATATATAGTGAGGCTTGAGTGAGAACATTTTCTGTCACACAAATCTCGAGCCCTAAGTTTTCTTCTGTTCATCCTGTCTATGATCTATCAATCACGATGAGAATTATGCGAACTGAAATTGTCTTTCTGATTGAAAAGCAATCTTATATCCGTAAAATCTCGACATTTATAGTTCAATACCAACAGTCAAGATTTACTGCAAAGTAAGAGTGAAACTCGCTTTCAGAAGTCAAGTAGAAGAATAATGGATGTAGAGACAGAATTGTTTCATGAAACTAATCATCGCATAAGTTGCTCTTGGAGATGAAAGCATGGCACTAATTTACCGTCCTGTTGACACAAGAACCAGGAAAATAATGGCCCAATTACAATGGAAAAGCGAGCATAATTCTCTGTTCCGCAGAAAGAGCAGCGCACCAACGAAGCCGAATTAACAACTCATATCGCTTACCCATGCTAACTTTCTCCTACGCGCTGTTTCTCGGACTAATTAGTTTCGTTGTGCAGAAATGACAAACTTGTACAACATTCTTCTTTTTATTTTTTAAATTAAGCTATGAAAGTTGAATATTCAGCTTAACATTATAAAAAGACTTAAAATTTCCACTCCAGTCAAACAGCTACATTTTCTCGTCGTTTGTTATTTTAGAAATCTCTCCACTCAGATTTTAAGATGGAAGGAATAGACTTACAGTCGTTCTTTTCAAAATTGATTAGATTTTTATACCATACTAAAGTGTGTTCTTTTTAATAGTTGTTACTTTGCTACTTTGCATTTTTTTACATCTTGTATGTTTGATATTGTGCATCGGTCGATCGCGTTACATAATACATGTGTGCCTTGAGAATATTAATGTAGGACCACGAATCACAGAATAGAAATTCACAATTGCTGTGTAACACTGATCTAATATACACTTTTACCATAACTCCACAAACAGGCAGATGGCATTTTTGCCATATTTTTATAACTCTGTGGTGAAAATGGAATAGCTGTGTAGCAGCCATCTATGATGTTTCTTTCATGGTTGGTGCGGTTAGTCTATGTGCTTCGGGACATGAAGGGCAGCCACTCACCTAGGTAAATTGTGGTTCATTTCGCGGGAGAATTACTTTTTAATTCGTCCACAAAAAACAAAAATGTCCAAAATTTGCAGAGTTTTAGTGGAATTTTGCTCATATTTATAGTGTTCTTATAGAGTTAACATTGGACATGGCAGTGCGATCGACTGCGGGACTTTGAACCCACGCAAGAGTATGACAGTGATACTATAAAATTGTAACCGACTGATACTTTAAGAAAAATATTCAGTAAACGGTGAAACCTAACTTCTGAAATTTCAACAGCCGGGTTTCGTGGTGGAATCTGCAGACGTTCTTCGTCTCTCTAATAACGTTTGTAATACCGTTGAGGGTGGAACAATTTTCACGGATGAATACGTGAAGTTTCGAAATTCTTCTTATTATAGGCACCTTTCTCAGATTATATTATACTAGAATAATAGTTGTTCCATCGATCATGAATACCAGATTTCGTAATGACCTGCAGCGTGTAAGTTTAGTAAAAGATGTGGCTATGTGTCAGACATTTGATGTTATTTGGTAAGTGACCAAAGACGTTTGTGACAGCATAATCATCCTCTTCTATGCCCAAGTTGGATATAACACTGAATAGTGTAGATCATCTTTTCTCCTAGTGTTATTGCTATGCGCACTGCTATTACTTCTGAATTGGTTTGGGTAATTGATAACAAATTTCATAAGTCATTATATATATATATATATATATATATATATATATATATATATATATATATATATAAAATGAAGCTCCTGTGATGGTTCCCAGGTCCTTAAATAAGTGTCTGCAGAATGATCTTGAGTGGGATCCATAAATTATTCAAATTACAGGCTTTTGTGCAATGAATACTTTTTTGCTCAATGATATGATGTCATATGAAAGCAGTGAATGAAAATAGGAACTGTAAGCTAATTTAATGAGATGTTTGTCACCAAAATTTCCAATAATTCTAATAGCATAAGATTCTTAACTCAAACGTTTCAGTAGATCGTCAATTTGTTGATTCCAATTCAATTTCACACCTAAACTAACCTTAACTACAGACTTCAGTTCATATATTATGTTTATTAAAGGTGTCGTGCAATTTACCGTATGGAACTGTGAATATTGTGTTTTATCAACATTTCATAAGAGTCGTTTTCAGTTAACCCCTTAATAATTTTCTGAAATACATTGTTTACAAATTCTTTAGTTAATTCTTGATTGTCAGGTGTGATTACTATACTTGGATCATCAGCTAAAAGAACTAGCTTTCCATCTTGCTGAATACAGAATGGTAAATCATTAATATATATCGAAAACAGCAAAGGCCCAGGACCGAATCCTGTGAGATCCAAATCTTGATAGATCTACTGTTAGAGGAATCAGTTGATTTTCAGTTTGCTTATTTCAACTTCCAGTTAAGTATAAATTAAACCATTTATGTACTGCCCCACTAAAACCACAATGCTTAAGCTTATCTAGAAGAATTCCATGATTCACACAATGAAAAGCGTTTGAGAAGTCACAAAAATAATAATAATAATAAAAAATATCAACGGGCAATGTCTTGGTAATCAGAGCATTTAATATTTGATCAGTGAATGCACCTCATATGAATTTTCACAACATGTTTGTAGTTACATTTGGACATGGAACTATAGTTCTTGATATAGACACGGCCTTTGGAAAAGTGTACAGGGTTTGTTGGGATAAATATTAATCCATTATTAGCCAGATTTTATAAATAATATTTGAAGTAAATAAAGAGGAACAAAGTGAATGATAAAACTCAACATTTTACATTACATTTTAAAATTTCTAAAGTTTATAAAATATCTCATCTCTGTATGACACTTACTCTTTCCTTAAAATTACCTTCAAGGTGATTCTTTATACTGTGTACAGGTACTAAATCGAGAGATAACTTGGGTCACAGTTGTCTACAACAGAAGTCGGAGAAAAATAATAAGGAAAACGAAACTCCCTCATCCGTTAGCTGTCAGGGAAATCATGACGTAAAGCATTTTCTGCAGTGTTGAAGAAACTTTATTCTCAGTTTAATAAGACTTCCTTGAGAGGCTAGGCCCTCATAACATGGAATTTGAAACTGTACTCGACTTGAGTGGTAATTACATTTACGCGTACAATTTTCCCACTCTCTAAACAAATGGAGTTTTCGTAATACCCTCAGAGAAACTTTGAGAATTCGTGGCACACTGGATGCCAGCCTACTTGAGTCTCATTTAATATGGCATAATATTTCTTTATGAAATGTGTAATACTTTAGCGTTTTACTTAAACTAAGCAGTTACAGAACTAGTTTTCTCACATCTGATACAATAATGTGTTGTCAAACCATCATTAACGACAGTCGTAATGGTCACAATGTTGCGTTAGTTGTGTTACTGAAAGTGGCCCAGTTTTAAGGATTCAGTGGTGTTAGGTGTATCCTTCAACTCAGGTTATACTGGTACTTGATGCAAATATATTTTAGAAATTACTGTAGTAACAGACGCTGTGAAAGTGCTGAAAACATTACAAGACGATTTAATGAGAAACGTGAACAAATAATTAAGAGAAGGTAGGATGCGCGTGAGTTGTGGCTACACGATGCAGGTAATGAAACTCCGAAGGAAATATATCTAGAAGAATACAGACTGGCAATAACGCTACTGAGGTCTGAAGAGAGAGAAAGAGAGAGAGAGAGAGAGAGAGAGAGAGAGAGAGAGAGAGAGAGAGAGAGAGAGAGAGAGAGATTGAGTGAGAGCGGGAGGGATAGTGAAACAATATCTGCGAGTAGGCAGAACTAAATATGCACAAGAGCACTTCGCAGTTGACGGAGTTAAGTTCAAGTGTTTTGATCAGTTCATGTACTTGCGAGTTTGGTACAATTGTTATAGTAAAGTATCCATAGAACTAACAAAAGAACTTATGTTGGCTGGAGATTTCTGTATGTGTTCATAGATGTCTTCATTGAGTATAAAACCATATCACATTCCGTCAAAATGAGACTCTACAATGGCTTTATTTGCTCCATTTTCTTCTATGGTTCCGAAAGAGAGACACGCGAAAGCATTTAAGATCTGAAAGAAAGGTAATAAAAGAATCCTGGACCCGATGGCAGAAGGCAGAACTTGAGATCAAAAACAAATAAATAAATTTTGAGATCGGAAACTAGTTCAATGTTTTACATTATCAAAACAGCAGGCAACAGCAATGTAAGGACTACATAACCCACACTCCACACACCGGATTTATAAGCAAGGTTTCATTTCCCACATCACAACGAAAGACCCCTGGGTATGCGAATAAGCAGATGGAAAGACGATGTCATAAAGGTGCTCAGCCTCTGCCAGTAGTAAGTACGGACGAAATAGCGACAGAAGGAATGTAGAGGTGACTGATTCTTGATGCAGGGCTCGTAAGATAAAAAGGACGTTTTCTTAATTGTTGGGCCTGCAGCATCATAAATGTCGTAGAAAGACATTGCAATAAAGTTCCGGATTGCTGCTTATGTTTTATTTAATATTGCTACAGCTGTTTCGACAGTTTGTCATTCTCAAGCGCCTGCGTGTATAAGAATTACATTAATTACAAATCAAACAATAGGAAAATATACATAAATTTGTTTGTTATAAATTTTCCTAATAACTTACGTCTACGATGTTTGGACGTTAATTAATGTTGACATCTGGCGTAACTGTTGCTTTAACTGTCAGGAATTATGCAGCTTTTTACATTAAAACTTCAAATTAAAGAAACTTTTATATTTTTTCGTAATTAACAACAGGTTTGCCAAAGAGGTTTTCATATACGGTAATCAACTAAGTTATGAGATACTTTTTTAACTTCAACATTGGTCAGAGAGGTTTATTTCGTTTTTTCCTCTGTTCATTTAGTATATCTTTGCTTTTCAGCCTTTTTCACCGATAAAGTCAATAAAATTAACCAGATAATTTTTGTTTGAAATCAGTGTGTTCATTAAGTATCTCGTTCGGATAATTTTTAGTGTGAATATATATTTCAAATTCCTCCAAAATATTCATTTCTATCCCCTTTGGTATTTTATGCAAAATCGTAAGTGCGTTTTCGATGTTAAGTGCTGAATGGTTTGGTTGTTTTCACTTATTCTTACGTGTTCACGATATCTTATGAGGAAATTACGTCCAGTCTGACCAATGTAAAAGCTGTTACAGTTGTCACATGTGATTTTGTAAATACCTGGCTCTAAGTATGGGGAATTACTGATGGATGTAAAGTGCAATTTTGTTCTTAGATTGTTGTTAGTGCGAAAAGCAAATTTAATCCTGGTGTTTTTGAAAAGTTCGTTAATTTTGTTGGATATTTTACGGAAGTATGTGGCGGGTATGTATTTAAATTTGCTATGTATTCTGTCTTCTCTAGCTAGGTGGATGTCTTTGTGTGTTTGGTCTTCATTCGGTGTAATTTTTTATTTTCTTATACAACTGTGTGACAATCTCCGGATTAAAGTTGTTTCTGAATGCTATGTACTGAAGAATTGAAAGTTCTTTATCTATTGCTGCTTTCTGAAGAGGTAACTTGGTCATCCTATTAATCATCGAGTTGAAAAATGCTAGTTTATGTGACATGGGACGACATGAGTTAGCATTTATGATGCCTACCACCACAGATTGCAGCCGTGTCCCTTGAATAGTACAATCCTCGCATATACTTAGAGTGATTTAGATAAATCACGGAAATCTAAATCTGGATGGCCGGAGCAGGGTTTGAACCGCCTTCCTGCCAAATGCGCGGCCAGTGTATTATACTGCACTCGGTTTACGAAATCTGTGAGTAAGTCTAAGTAAGCAAATACATCAGATCCGTTTCGGATGAATTTTTGAATTCTTCCAGTTACCAGAGAAGGTGTGTTACTGGAGCCTGTTTCGAAGATTAGATCATACATTGGTAGTGAAGTCCACAGGTAGCTGTATCAGTCTACATCCGCTTAATTTGACGGGAAAACACTTTCCGCAGATCTGATCGTGATATGCCTTACACGTACGTAATTATTTCATTGTGTCCAGGGAACAGAGGGGCCAAAGGTCTCATGTTATGACATGTTCCTCAAAAACGCCTCCAGAAGAAGCATAGTGTAGTTAGTTCTGTGAGGACCTCCCTGGGGCATGGGTGTGTGTGTTGTCCTTAGGTTAGTTTACATAGGTTTAAGTAGTTTGTAAGCTACGGACTGATGACCACGCAGTTTGGTCCGATGGATTTACAAACATTTGAACATTTTTCTGTGAGGAGTAGTGCCATGTTGTTGAAATCGTGAGTATGTGATCATTTAGTAGACAATAAAGACGTTAATAATTATACAGTAATGATCGCTGTTCATGGATTTTTCAATCAATAAAGGTCCAGTAATGTGCTGTCAGGTTACTGCTATCGACAGTCTAATTTTCTGATCACGCAATGGCATTTCATGCACAGCATGACAATTACCCGTTGACCATAAACGCGTGCTTCTGTTCTAAGGTGAGCAGAGAGGTGGAACTAGACCTCGTCAATGTAGAAGGTAACAGAACGCGAGGCACGTTGCAGTACGTTTCGTATTGCTGCCCTCAAATATTCCAGGAAACACATTTTAAAGTAATTGTATCAAATATACGGAACAGAAGGAGAGATGTTGAATTAAAATAACTACTGCGGCTGGAATTCGCACCCGGGACTTCCTGTTCAATTGTCAGACGCTTTAACCACTCAGTTATCAAAGATGCTTATTTGTTACTAGGATGAATAGTTTAGAGCTTTGCCCATATACATTAGTCACCTATTAGAGAGACAATATATTTTAGTGATAGATACATTAAAAGTGGTTATTGTGGTTCATATGGTAATTACGTACATACAATTCATTCAGAATGGTTCACATTGTGTATCACGTTGATTTGTTTTTGGTATATACTTTGTCGTGATTTTGACTGATGTTGATGCCAATAAGTTTATTGTCGGTCTTAAGTAATCTTTGATTTATTTCGTTAATACCCCTATGTCGTATTATCTCCTATTATATTCAGAGTGATACGAGGCTCCTTTGGACTAGAGCTGTCAAATATTTTTTCATTTAATTTTCAGTACTATTTTACGAGTTATATATTATTTATTTCGTATTGTGGTGCAGTCTACGATTATTTTTTATTGAGCTTTTACATATTCTGAAGTTATGCTTGTGGCCACATATTTGTTGTGTAATTAAGGTGGGGTAAAGTGTATTTCATGTTCTGGTTAACGTGCTATGGAAAATTTCTGTAAATTTCTGTTCTGTCTGATAATTTAATATTTTCCCTGTGTCTTTGGATTTTTATATCTTTTAAAATGTCCATTATTTTTCCTTTAGCGACAATATTGAAAATAGTGAAATTTCTACTTATATTTTAGTCTATTGTTTATTTTCTCTGAGGTCTTTGCCGAAAACTGAGAGATTACTTTCAATTGTGTTTGTAGTACTCCATATCTCATTTTAGAAGGTCTACCAGTGTCGTGTTTCGTCTAATTTATGATACGGCCCTCGGCGTGTCGTTGGTGCGGAAACTTATTTTGTGATTTGCTTTCTTTAGCACATAATGTAATCTGTCATATACCGAGCGAGGTGGCGTAGTACTAACACCCATCTCCGACCATTCATAGTTTGGTTTCCCGTGATTTCCCTAAATACCTCCAGGCATATGTCCGGATGGTTCCTTCCAAAGAGCACGGCCGATTTCCTGCTACATCCTTGCCGAAAAGTCCGAGCTGAGCTCCACCTGTAATGACTAAGCTGTCGATGGGTCGTTATACTCTTAGCTTCCTTCTTCCTTAATCGATCATATCAAGAATATGTGTAATATTCCTCTCAGTAAAACGTACAAACTATTTCTCGTAAAGAATTCCATGATCCGCGTCTTTCAAATCATGGGCTTTATGCGCTGTTGAAAGTCGAAATCTTGTTGTTCTGCAACTTCCGCCGTTATTTTGCAGGGCAGTAGAAATAGATGGTACAAAATATTCACGTACCTATGAGAAGCGGATTTGCTCACTTTGATTCGAATTGCCAACGTGATCTACGTCCATATTCCCTGTTCCAGGTAACAGAGTGTTCCCAAACGCACTGTACAACACATAGCTTCTTTCCCAGTGGTTTTGAACTTCGAGGTTTTCAACAACGCTTTGGTGCGATGTTTCCAGAATAAAGGTTTCCATATAGTATTAGTCACTGTCACATACGACCCAACGCAAACAAAACAGCACAGGGAAGGCACTGATTCATCTACTCACACACTCAAAGAAAGTCAGTCACCTATTTAGATGAATCACAAACCTGCATCAACTATCTCATAAAAACTTAAGTGATACTATTTTCAGAACATTTACAATAGAAGCTTACACGAAGTTTTACAGATTAACACGAAACTACATGCATCATAAAGAGTAACAAAAATCGTATTCATCCCCGTTATACTTTATAAAATACTCCCATTTGAGGACGGACGGATACAGGCCAGCAGCACTTCAGAACTGCAAAACGTATTGAATGAGTAGCGTGGTGAATCGACATCTGATTAAACGTTACATGGCTTCCGGAGGCTATCAGTTGCGGTTTACATTAATTTAGAAACGGTAACTGATAATGGACTTTTGAGGCTTTACAAAAAAGCATTAAAACGGCTGTTGCCTGTTTGAAGCAAAAGTTCTCAGTATAACGAGAAAAAATACGTTACTCTGAAAAGAGTGTTCTATATAGAGTGAAACGTCTTGTCTCAGTGTTCAACATACAGTAAGTCTAAATGAATCTGACTACGTGGATAATAAAGCTGAATACGATGTGCAGTGTCCATGTTTACTGATGCAACCAATGCAAACGACCGTTATACATACATGTATGTTCGAACGAACGGACAACACAGTGACTGCAGCTACGAAGAGTACAAGAAGTGTATTCGCAACTGCAAATATAAATCAGCAACAACTGTACGATTTATTGGTGGCATGTGAGAATTTGGGCCACGCCGGGAATCGAGCATGGATTTCCCTGGTTTCACTAGCGGTCGCGTTAACTATTACGCTACACGAGCACTCCTGCCAGACAGACCAAAACTTTCATATGCAGCACATTGTCTACTACCAATGAGTGCTCGTACATACCTAATCACAGGGAGAGACAAAAATGTTCAAATGTTTGTATAGTCTATGGGACTTAACTACGGGGTCATCAGTCCCTAAACTTACAAACTACTTATGAACTACTTACGAACTAGGACGGCACAAATATCCATGCCCGAGGGGGAATCGAACCCCCGACCGTAGTGGCCGTGCAGACGGTGACTGGAGCGCCTTAGTCTCCTCGGCCACCGCGGCCGGCCAGGGAGAGACCTTTATTACAAATGTCTGATGTCTTACTTCAGCTGAAGTATGAAGTGTTTAACTATGTAACTAATACAAATGTAACGAGTTACATCGTATTTGAGTCAAAGGAAGCCATGAGACTTTTAAAATAAAATGCGGAAATGTACGAGCACTCACACGAAGTAAAAACTGTGTAGCATATGGGCGTTTGGTTCAGCCTCGGAAGCATGCGCGTGTAGGGTAATGGCCAACGCCAACGCTAGGAAAAACCAGAAAATAAGGCTTCGAGTCCCGGTCTAGAACAATTTTTTATATGTTACCAACAAATTGCACAGCTAATGTTGATTCATATTCGCACTTCCAAAATCAATGCTTAGTAGCATGTTGGTTCACTTTTGGAACCCAATATTGCAGCGATTTGGCGCGGCGTTGATTCGATAAGTTCGTGGTAGACATCATGAGGTATCTGAGGCTGTAGATTAAATGCAGTTACTTTAAAGTACGGGGCTGATGAACATCGGTGCTGATCTCGCAATCAACAGCATCAGAGATGTGTTTTATAGAGTTAGGGGAAGGTGAATTTGGTGGCAAAGACATAAACGTCAGTTCTTCGAGTTTCTCAAAATGCTGTAGCACGATTCTAGCCTTGTGATATGGGAAGTTATACGGCTGGAAGACGCTCGGAAAAGACATCAAGCATGAAATGATGCAAATGCTCAGTACCAGCGTTGATAGTCTGCAGCCGCGGCGGAGCGCATTGAGGCACTATGCAACCATGCGCGAGGCCGTTCCCCGTCGGGGGTTCGAATCCCCACTCGGACATGGATGTTTGTGCCGTCTTTAGTATAAGCTAGTTCATAAGTGGTTTGTAAGTTTATGGACTGATGACCCCGCAGTTAAGTTCCATAAGCTTTACAAACATTTGAACATTTTGATTTCCATGGTAGTAAAAGCAAGGAGAGCGATATCATAGTGACAGTCGAGCGGTCATAAACAGAGAGATACAAAACTATTAGGTAATGTATGGGAAGGATGATGATGAAAAAGGCGCGCATTGTGCATGTTGTACAGCTTATGGGACTCAACTACGGGGTCATCAGCCCCTAAACTTACAAACTAGCTTATACTAAAGACGGCACAAACATCCATGCCCGAGGGGGAATTCGAACCCCCACGTGGAACGGCCTCGCGCATTGTCTCAACGATGGTCATTACTAGCGCAACAACAGTCATTGAATGTTCCTCATATCATGACACGGCTCCACCAGCTGCGTCCGTGGCTCGATGCAAAAAAATGTTCAAATGTTTGTTCAGCTTATGGGACTTACCTACGGGGTCATCAGTCCCTAAACTTACAAACTACTTATGAACTACTTACGAACTAGGACGGCACAAATATCCATGCCCGAGGGGGGATTCGAACCCCCGACCGTAGTGGCCGTGCTGACCGTGACGGCTCGATGCCTGTTTGGAGTTGGCTGCCTGTATGACGGCAAATCCATTGATCCATAATGCAATCTGGAAAACCCCTGCCCACTACAGCTGTTGTTGACGAAGTAGCTTGGTCAGCATGGGGGCATGTAAGGATCGCCTGCTGCACACTGCCATATTCTACAATGTGCACAGAAGAGTGGACTTAACATTTCTGCTTATGACAGTATTGTATTCTTTCACCATATCTGCAACCGAACGTCGCCGACGCATTAATTACTTCATCGATGGACGACACTCCCTCAGGATTCTTACAATGAATCTACGTGTCATCCGCCATATCCACGATTGATTTTATATGGTAATTCAACTTAAATCGCTAATTATGCTTACTCCAAGATATGTAAATGCTTCAAGTAACTTACAATCGCTAATTGTGCTTACTCCCAGATATGTAATTGCTTCGAGCGACTGTGCTGTATTTGTCTATTAATATAATAAAGGAGCTTCTTTCTATGTGTCCGCAATAAGTCACATTTGTTCATGATGAGAGGCGACTGCCACTCCTTGCACCAAGCGTCGATATTTTAATTTTACTACAATTTTTCAGAATTTTTACTTCTTTGTAAACTATAGCAGCATCCGCGAAAAGCCTCATTAAACCACCGTGGTGGTACTAGGAGAGTTGGGATTCATTTCCAGAAAAAAAATATTGTTCCAATCCGGATTCTTTCTGATCCACCACGATGGTCAGATTGGAGTCTTAACACACTCTGGTGACAGATCGTTGCCGGCCGCGGTGGCCGAGGGGACTGAGACGCTCCAGTCACGGTCTGCACGGCCACTACGGTCGGGTGTTCGAATCCCCCCTCGGGGATGGATATTTGTGCCGTCCTTAATATTAGCTAGTTTGTAAGTAGTTTCTACGTTTAGGGAATGATGACCCCGTAGTTAAGTCCCATAAGCTATACAAACATTTGAACATTTTGACAGATCGTTGAATGTTGGCTTAAGCATCACCATACTCTCCAGAAATACGGAATTAGAATTTGGGACGTTATTGGATTCCACTAGCGCTGCCCTTGGACGATAACCAGCCAGAGTTACATCTCTAAAGTGATGGTGATGATTTCGTGTGGCATTTTCGGCCGTTAGACCCCAGCTGGGATCGTGTCCGGTCTGCCTGGTGCAAGTCTTTTGTTGACGCCACTTGGGCGACTTGCGTGTCGACGATGATGTAATGATGATGAGGACAACACAACACCCATTCTCAGAGTGGAGAAAATCTCCAACCCGACCACGCTGTCCACTGAGGCGATCATTTCTGAAGTGTTGGGGCGTCTTGTCTTACCATAGCTTTCGAGTTTCTCCAATA
This sequence comes from Locusta migratoria, assembly GCA_026315105.1. Taxonomy (NCBI): domain Eukaryota; kingdom Metazoa; phylum Arthropoda; class Insecta; order Orthoptera; family Acrididae; genus Locusta; species Locusta migratoria. Next base: position 587,589,124 of record CM048755.1, on the reverse strand, counting down.
GCCATAGAATAATGCGCAACCGCATGTCACGCAATGATCGAGACTTCTTTTTCGCCCATCGAACTACTTTGCAGCCTTGTAGTCCCTGTTCTCCCGATCTCTCGCCTATCGAAAACTTTCGATCAATGATTGCGGAACTACTGGTCTGGGATACAACGCCCTCTACCACACCAGACAATGTCTTTCTCGCGTTACATAGGGCTACATTTTCAATTATTTGATCTTTGTGCAAAATTTTACGAATCAATTTGACTGTGATATCTCAGTACTGTCGTGGTGTTGTGTTTTGGATGACCAGCAGTGTACTTTACGAAAAGTAATAGGACGGTATCACAATATTGGGGCAGTTAAAAATTACAGTCGTGTCGGAAGACTTCTCTCCGTCTAGAACGACATGATGAGTTCAGTTGTTTGGAATATCTGCAATCCAATAACACAGCTGGTCTGATAATCCACACAGCCGTATTTTGTTCATTTGGCGTTTCGTGGAATTTGCTGTTTGTAGTAAGCTGAACGGAAGCAAAGGCTTAAAAAATTTTCGTTGATGAATAAATAGAAGGTAACTGAATCCGTGTGTCGATGTTCATATTACTATGGGCGAGTAGTGGGAAAAAATTGCCAGGGGCGTAACGGAATTTAAAAGATAGATAAAAGACAGTAGTCTTTTACGAAAAGCCGGCCGCAGTGGCTGAGCGGTCTGCGGCGCGCGATTTACTTTCTGCACGGCCACTACGGTCGGGGGTTCGAATCCCCCCCCCCGTCGGGCATGGATATATGTGCCGTCTTTAATATTAGCTAGTTCATAAGTAGTTTGTAAGTTTAGTGACTGTTGACCCCATAGTTAAGTCCCATAAGCTCTACAAACATTTGAATTTTTTTAAGAAAAAAGGCGTAGTCGTAATATGACATGGGGAAGGTTATTACCAGTGTTCCTTTCCAAACAAAGTAATACGAATCAATGACTTTACTGACGAATATAAAAAGTAGCAAGAGATAAATTTTAATAATAATAATAATAATAATAACGAAAAGTGTCTGTACTGCGAAATAAAGGGATAAAAATTCTAACTTCAGGACAGTATAAATACCCGTGAAATATGCGTCGCAATTGGGGAGAAATACGGACTCGGATTACGAATTCTGATGCCAAAAACACTTTTCGCGCAACCTCGAGTTAGTCCCTCGTATGTTGAAATTCACGAAAAATGTTTAGAATCCAGTGAAGTAGTGTAGGCAACCGAGAAAAGTGTTTTGTTAGACTTCCACAATCACATTTTGTGAGAAAAAGCTGGATGCTGTGGATGAACCTAAATACGAATCACACCAAAAATAAGCGTTCTTTTCCCTTTTGGTTATTATTATTGTTTTCTATAAAGATAACCCTGCAGACGAAAGTGTAGCTCGCCGAAGACAAAAGGAAGCGCAGAAATGGTGTGCGCGTTATCTGCACTTTTATGGGCGGCGCTGTTTTGAGCAGGGCGGCGCCGCCAGCCGCCCACGCCGCCCCCGCGCTTTATCCGGCCGTCAGCGAGCTGCCTTCCGGAGCGCCAGGCCTGTCCAGTCTGCGCTGCTCGCAATCCAAGCCACCGAGCTCCCTGCCCTACAAATACCAGGGACTCGCACTTCTTTCATGACCAGCTTGATACAACGCCCAGGATTAGTAATTACGAAGTAATATATTTATCATTTTGTTAAGAACATGCATTATAGTTTTTAAGTGAAAATAAATACAGTGCTGAACATGCAAAATGTAACAGCAAATTGGACCGGGGATATCACAGCCAAATACGTTTGGGAGGTAACACGTTGTACAAAGATCACGCGATTGAAAATACAGCCCCATCTGAAGTGAGGAAGATGATGAAATCAGTACTAACAAGGAAAGTACTTGGGCTCGAAAAAAAAAAAAAAACATATACATAAAAAACGTATGAGAGATAATGTAAAGATCCTTTTTTTGTATCGTCGCCACTTTTGTGTCTCTTTTCCGCCGGTTGTCCTGGGTGTCGATAGCCGAGTGAAGAGAGACCGACACAGGAAAGTAGGATGCACGCGGGTGCGGGTACAGAGTCAGAGGTGATCAGCCAGGGGGACAGCAGAAACTAGAAACACTAAGCTACATTAGAATAAGATGTATATTTCGGAGAAATAATACAATACGTAACTTGGAGAGCAGCAGACTAGTAGAATGTTGATACATAGTTTAGATAGAGGCCTGCCTACTGATAAGAGACGTTCCTAGTGCCTGTCTGATTCCCAAGTGACCGATGTAGTTCAGTGGTGGCCACGAGCGGAGTTGCAGCAAAGGGCGCTCGTGGCTGACGTCGTAAGAACGCCGCGCCGTGCGTGCATAGCGGCGCGCGGCGGAAGTACGTGGCGCGCACTTCAGACTCTTGCGACACCACACCCTTATTACACTAGTGATACTCCCGCATCTGCAAAACTCTGCAATCGTCCGTTAGAGGCCCCTCCGTGCGCTATGCCACACTGCACTTCGACCTGTCGGTTCGCCAGTAGGGACGGTGCAGTGTGCCTCCGAAGTTGCGTTTTGTGACGTTATTTGTGTGGTGAAGCGTCAGATGGGGCGGCGATTGCTAATCAATCCTGCTAATGTATTGCGATTGATTGAGATGAATGAACGAAGAACCCTTCTTCCTGAAAATGGTATTAATGTAGAAGATGAATCATTCGCATGCTTTCTCGTATCTGTTATGGTACAGAAATATGAGCGTAAGTTAAATACTGTTGTAACACTAACACATTATGATGATAATAGGGATAATAACGACGAACAACGCATTGCAAGTGGTAGTGCTACGGTAAGTGCGGGAAGAGGCGATGGAAGCAGTGGCAGTGAATACCAACAGTCTTCCGAGAAGAAGGTTAAAGTTGCAACTATCATCACGGCTTTTGATGACAATACGCTAGAGAACATGGACGACGATTATTACATAAGTTATAGTTAAGATATCTGCATTACGTATGGCGTCTACAATTACATCTACAGTGCTATCTGGAGCATGATTGCAGAGTTTTGCATAAAAACGACACCCACCAGCACATTGAGGTGCACGTAGAGATCGTATAAGCAAACGTTCATACAGATATGTTTGTTCGAGCCCATGTATATTCCTTGTACGTGTTGTCACCATTGCTGGCTATAACGACTGCTACACCCCTCGGCGGCAAATGAACCAAACAAGTTGTGGAGGTATTGCTTGGGTTTAGGGGTCCATGCTGATTCGACATATTGCCGAAGTTGATCAGATATAGCAGCGTGCGGTGTGACCAGGACTAGCAAATCCGCAATAATGGACCAAAAAAATGTTCAACTGTTTGGAAAGCTATGGGACCAAACTACAGTGGTCTTCAGTCCCTAGACTTACAAACTACTTAAACTAACTTACGCTAGGGACGACACACACCCGTGGCCGAGGGAGGACTGAAACCTCCGACGGAGAGCAGCCTTGCTCTCCGCAGCAAGGCTCCTTACAGTACACGGCCATTCCCGAGCGGATAATTGACTGAAAGTTTTCTGTAGTCGAGAAACAGGAGAACAGGGAATACAAGGCAGTAATGCAATCGGCATAATATTACGACGCGATTACACCCGTTGGCTTTGACGTAAAGCACTAGATATACCGAGCTGAACAATCCATCATTTTGAATCCCAATCCGACGACACCGACGACAGTGTCGTAAGATTTGTGTGGCGTAGCGAAGTGAATTAGCGAATATTTCACGAGTTTATTGTTTCACAGTGTGAAATGGTTGTTGTGCTGCTCCGAATTGCTCAAATAATAGCAGACCTTGTCGATATAAGTTTTATCGGTGACATGTTAACACCAGATGCCAAATATGGACGCCAAAATCAAGCAACAATCTGTGTAACGTTAAGCACAAAACATTTATTTTTATTTGTATTAGAAATAGTTATGCTCACAGAGAGATAATGATGAAAATATAGGCCTTTACATGTAAGCAATGGTTTAATTTTGGTACATATTTTTAACATAACACGATATGTAGTTTGTTTGAAGTAAGCGACTTTTTCTTGATTTTATTTACACCTACTATGGAGCTATTCTAAGGGCTGTTAATTGTATTTCAAGTACTGCATGAGTGCGTTTGGCTTTACCCAGCTCGTGGTTTTTAACTTACATTATTTCGCATTGGTTCACTGTTTAATTTAAGTGTGGCTCTCAACACAGATATAGCGGATGATCAAAAAGTCAGTATAAATTTGAAAACTTAATAAATCACGGAATAATGTAGATAGAGAGGTAATAATTGACACACATGCTTGGAATAACGTGGGGTTTTATTAGAACTGAAAAAAAGTTAAAAAATGACGGAGTAAAAACATTAATGAGAGTCGCAGCAGATGACAAGCTCTCACTACCAAAATACTTCTAGGTCATAGGTTTTACCCTCGATTACTCTGGTGTTCAATGTTTCGATAACAGTACATGCACCGGTGCTGTAATACAATTTTTTTTTTTAAATAAGACTGGCATTCAAGTGAATCTTCCGATCGGAACTGATAGTACCTCACCATAACTCCGGACAGCATTTACAGTGCTGTTCACAACATTATTCCTCGACTACAGTGTTCAAATGTTTGTATAGCTTATGGGACTTAACTATGGGGTCATCAGTCCCTAAACTTACAAATTACTTATGAACTAGCTAACACTAAGAACGGCACAAATATCCATGCCCGAGGGGGGATTCAACCCCCGACCGTAGTGGCCGTGCAAACCGTGACTGGCGCGCCGCAGTCCCCTCGGCCACCTCGACCGGCCCTCGACTACAACTATTGTTGAGGAATAATGGTGAACATACTGAGAATTTCCTGTAAAGAACATAATATTTGCTTTGTGTTAATTGTTATGCTAATTATTGTTTTTCTGATCAGATGAAGCGCCATCTGTCGGACGTTTTTTAAACTTTTTTTTTTGTTCTAATAAAACCCCGTGTGATTCCAAACATGTGTGTCAATTTTTACCTCTCTATCTACATTATTCCGTGATTTATTAAGTCTTCAAATTTATACTGACTTCTTGATCACCCGGTATGTAGGCCTAAGCCAAGCAGTGACAGGATGTATGGGAAAAAAGGCATTAAATTCATGCAGAATTCACTTTATTTCAAAGTGCATGCTACCAGAGATAGTTTATTTAGTCGTTATCTAACGAAACCAGACGTTCAAATTTATTAAACACATTTTGCCGTAAAATCTTCTCTGAAATATTGTGTATGTAAAATACACGAGGCATTAGAGGGAGGACTACGGCAAGTACAGTATCGTAATTTGACATTATTTCGTAACTATTTTCGAGTGCACCTCTTAGTTACAGTAAAAGTATGTGGACACACCATTTATAATCCAGAAAATACGATAACTGTAACTTATTTTAGCTGTACGTGGTAAATATTTAAGACGGCATCATAAGCCTTACTTTGGAATATAAGTGAATGTATATTATCTCTAAATATCTATGTAACCACTAACTTTAAGTTTCTTGCCTCTTACACTCAAATGTAAGCTAATAAATTTACTATGCTGTAATATTTCTTGCGTTAGTAAAGCATATTTAATGGCCTTAAGAGCATGTTAAAAAGCGCCTTCAGCGTGTTCTGCTTGTAATATACAGTGCTCAAAACAAAGATTTCTCTCTTAAAATACTACAGGAATATTGCCCCCTTCACGTAAAGCCAGCAAATTGGTAGTCACATCGGAGTATTTACTTAGATACGATGTACATTTCGATGACTATAACTACTTTACCACACAGTACGACCAATATTTTGGCACAAACAAATGCCGGAATTCGCATTTTACTGGCTTCACTTTTTCAGTGTTAGCACATCTCCAACGATTCTAGCCTCGTTGGTGAGACCGGACAGCACTGCTCTGCGCTGGACTGTCCCGCGGTCTGATCCAACGTAAATGAAGCAACAGTCAGCTGTGTAATGTGGCCGGCTGCAGTGTCCAAGCGGTCTGCGGCGCGCCAGTCACGGTCTGCAAGGCCGCTACGGTCGGTGGTTCGAATCCTCCCTCGGGCATGGTTGTTTGTGTTGTCCTTAGCGTAAGTTAGTTTAAGTTAGCCATGTAATTAGTGTGTAAGTCTAGCGACTGATAACCACGCAGTTTGGTCGCATAAGACCTCACACACATTTCTGTAATGTGATCGACGAAAGGGAAAACTACCGAACCATTTACTCTTTAGGTAACAATTAGTGTCTGTATGGCAGCTTTAGAAAATATTCAGAACACGAATTGAAAAAAAAAAAAAAAAAAAACTTAGTAACTTTGAGACCCAAATTTGATTCTATTAGTAGTCTTGTGTAGTTCGCGAACGAAGTAGTTCGGAAGAGCGCTCCCACAGGCAAACTACGCGAACTAGTTCGCAGGTCCCTCGCCTCTTAGATCGTCCGCTCCTTTTCCGAAGACTGACGGGTAACAGCGAGAGGACGCGAGAGTGCGCAGAATCGCGTGATTCCCTTCTGCCAGTTGCCGTCATTTCGAGCTGAGATGTAGCTCAGCTGTAGTATTAGTAGCGGTATCAAAAGCCAAAACGAGCGGACGAACTAAAAAGAGCGACCTTTTTCGCGGCCTAGCAGCGAACTAAAAGGTAACTACCGGTCGCGAACTAAAATATGCGCGATAGTTCGCGAACTAAAATATGCGCGATAGGTCGCGAACTAAAATATGCACGATAGGTCGCGAACTAAAATATGCGTGATAGGTCGTGAACTAAAATATGCGCGATCGGTCTCGAACTAAAATATGCACGATAGGTGGCCAACTAAAATATGCGCGATAGGTCGCGAACAGAATTAAAAACCACGTGTTTGCCTTCTGATGATGAGATCCATTTCGAGGTTAGCGTCTGCCAGCTAGATTACACAGTTCAGTGCTACAGAATTTCTGCTTTGAAGTATTTTGCACTCTGCAATATCTGACTAATAAATTCCATAATGCCAAGATATAGAGGTAACTCTGAACTTAAACGCGAGAAATTAACCACTGTTTCTTTTGGTTTGCGTGATATCGTTAGCGGCTCAAGCAGCAAGCGCATGAAGCAGCTAGGTGGGGTAACTTCTCCCTCCACCTGCATGCGCAGACCACACCACTCAGCCGTCACTGACAACTAAGCGCTCCCGATCGTGAACTATTCAAAATGTTCAAATGTTTGTACAGCTTATGGACTCAACTACGGGGTCATCAGTCCCTAAAGTTACAAACTACTTATGAACTACTTACGAACTAGGACGGCACAAATATCCATGCCCGAGGGGGGATTCGAGCCCCCGACCGCAGTGGCCGTGCAGACCGTGACTGAAGCGCCTCAGTCTCCTCGGCCACCGCGGCCGGGCGTGAACTATTATGCACAAGTCTATCTATCAGTATTGTACATGCACACTCATCATATATACAGTAGGCTTCTTCTGAAAGATATATGTGTCTTAAAGGAGGTAGTATCACAAATATGCTATTTTAAAAGTGTGCCTGATTGTAGCGGCGTTGTTGCTCTTTTTGCTCGCCACTCTGCCCCACACTCCGCTGCGCACAGTGCGCGGTGCAGGAGCGCGCCAAAAGCGCCCGAGACCGCGGCAGGGGGGGGGGGGGGGGGGGTAGGGGCGGGCGCTGCGAGGGCGGGGTTGGTGATGGCGGGGGCGAGGGCGCCCACACCCGCGGGGCAGTGTTTGGCCATGCCTGTTCTAGGAGAAAATCGCAAACATCTGTGTATCACTATACGTGCTGCGTATTTTGCTCGTCATCAATTCGTTCGTGAAGAAACTCGACCATTCTTAAGCGGTACATTAATATTTAATATAGGTGTACCGACTGTAGTGGAGGCCTATCGTTGTGACTGACGATCTGATAATGAAAACCAACGACAAATTTCCTGAAAATCATCGTTTCCCAATTACGGAACTTTTGCAACTACCACGTCATCCCGGCAATGAAAGTATGGCTGGCTAGACGACGCATTATTACTGACGCCGATGAATACTAGAGGTGACATCTCAGGTAGCAGTTTTTTACCCGCAAGGCATGGAAAAACTTGTTCCACAGTTTAAAAGAATACCCTAAGTTTAATGGCGGTCATGTAGAAAAATAGCTTAAAATTGTACCTTTAAATATGTTGTTGTTGTGGTCTTCAGTCCGCAGACTGGTTTGATCCAGCTCTCCACGCTACACTGTCCTGTGCAAGTCTCTTCATTTGAAAATACGTTCGGCAACCTACATCCATTTGAGTCTGCTTACTATATTCGTCCCTCGGTCTCCCTCTACGATTTTTACCCCACAGACTTCCTTCTAATGCTAAGTTGACAATTCCTTGATATCTCAGAATGTGTCCAACCAATCTATCCCTTCTCTTAGTCAGCATATGCCAGAAACTCTTTTTCTCCCCGATTTGGTTCAGCACCTCCTCATTAGTTACGTGATCTACCCATCTAATTTTTATCATTCGTCCGTAGCACCACATTTCAAAAGCTTCTATCATCTTTTTATCTGAATTCCTAATCGTCCACGTTTCACTCCCATACAATGCTACACTCCAGACAAACGCTTTCAGAAAGGACTTCCTAACATTTAAATTAATATTGGATGTTAACAAGTTTCGCTTCTTTAGAAAGGCTTTCCTTCCCATAGCCATTCTGCATTTTATATCTTCTTCACTAAGGCCATCAGAAGTTATCTTGCTACCCAAATAAGAAAATTCATCTACTACTTTATTATCTCATTACCAATCTAATTCCTTCAGCATCACCTGATTTGCTGACATTGCATTCCATTACCTTCGTTTTACTCTTGTTAATGTTCACCTTATATCCTCCTTTCAAGACACTGTCTGACCCATTCAATTCCTCTTCCAGATCTTTTGCGGTCTCTGACAGAAATACTATGTCATCGGCAAACCGCAATGTTTTTATTTCTTCTTCCTGCACTTCAATGCCCTCTCCAAATTTCTCTTTCCATTCCTTCACTGCCTGCTCAATGTACAGATTGAACAACATTGGGGAAAGGCTACAACCCTGTCATACTCCCTTCCCAATCTCTGCGTCCCTTTCTTGCCCTTCGACTCTAGTAACCGCTGTCTGGTTTTTGTATAGGTTGAATATAACTCATCGCTCCCTATAATTTACCCCTGATTCTTCAGAATTTGTGTATTCCAGTCGACATTGTCAAAAGCTTTCTCCAAATCGACAAACGCTAAAAACGTAGGTTTCCATTTCCCTAGCCTATCTTCTAAGATAAGACGTACTGTATTGCCTCCCGTGTTCCTACATTTTTCCTAAGTCCAAACTTAAATATATACAATAAAATTTGTATTTTTATGCTACTATTTTTTTAAATTTCAAAACGTCGATCACTTTCTCGATAGTCCTCGTAATAAACTAAAGAGTTCATTCTAATATTATGTTTAATTCACATAAATAATTTCTACGTGGTCATATTGACGCTCATTTTGTCAGACATTAAAAGAAATGCGATTCGCCATCTTAAGATTCACCCACAGCGCCGAGACCTCATACAACTTTAATCATTCTGTTGTCTACATTTATTCCACCTCGGATCTTAATGGGTGCGTCGACATCACGAATAGTCCTAATACAGTTACCTTCGCGCGCGCGCGCACACACACACACACACACTCGCGCACACACGCACACACACACACACACACACACACACACACACACACACACACACACACAAACACAAATACAAACACAAACACACTCACTTGCTGGCTCTTGCTCACTGAAATCGTTACTACTGTTTCAATCCAAATTGAATAGAGATTATAGGTGACATTGCCTGGAACAGTCAGAGAAAAACGCAATTGCTGTCGAGAAATTCAGCAACGAAGCCCTTAAGAAATTCATATTTTATGACTAGAAGGAAGCCGACAATCGTTTACAGTGTATCCTGCAAACGACCCTAGAGAATAAAGCTATTAAAACTTAATTATCAGAAATGACGTGTTATTAAATAACGGCAATTCATAATTATGTGAGAGCGATGGGTGCAATGTCGATAGCCGTTTAGATTGGAATTTAAAAGAGAGAGAGCACAGTGAGGTTCAGCAGAATGAATTCTGTGTCCGGTTTAAGTACCCGCATAGTAGAAGTGTACGAGTGTTGGAACTTAAATAGTGGCAACAATGCTGTGGAGATACTATGAAATTGAATCTACTAATGTCGCTGATAGCACACGTTGTTGACATACTTACCTTACCTCCGTTCGTCCCACGTCACCGGCGTGCGCACAATCGAGGGTAACACAGTCACTTGTGAGCGAGCGGTCTAACGTAACGGTGTTACTATGTTTTCGAAACAGGATCAACGGAGCAGGTTTTTTGGCGTGCTTTAAGCGCTGATTGCAGGAGACGAGTAGGCTACCCTGACTCAGATCTAATCAGCTTTTTGGACAGAGTTCTAGTTTAGAACTGATGGAAATAGAACTCTTTAGATTTAGTTCACCCAATCTGTTGACCTTCGTCAATAATATATTTCCTGCGTGTTGAAAATTCGGTAATGCCATCAGAAAGTAAATGTATGCTAATTTCCTGTATATCTTCTTAAAAAGTAGTTGCGGCAAATAAAACTAAAATGGAAAACGAATGCCACTCTTGTAGAAGACACTGGTGCCAGTTCAGCATCTAAACATCGAGTAGTTCGTGAGTCTGAGCGAGTTGTATGAAATGTGTTCGCGATAGTTCTGGACAGAGCCTTCAAGTGTTCCTACTCTAACGCCATTCTTAAGGGCATTGTGAAGAGCGTTCATAGTTTTAGCTAGAAATGGTCTGTATCTAGTCACGTGATCAAGTTGGCTCCCGCCACGGCCAGCGTACAATTTACGTTTTCAATATTTTTCATACCAGGTCATCAACGAATATTAAGAATAGTGGCGGTGGCTATGTATGTACCGTAGCACGTGAACACCCAAATTTCTAACGCCTTGCGCAGTTTTTTAAAATTATTTTTGTTAAAAATTGTTCAAATGTTTGTAATTCTATTGGACCAAACTACGTTAGTCATCAGTCACTAGTCTTACAAACTACTTAAACTAAGTTAAACCTACCTAAGAACAACACAAATCCCTGCCAAAGGGAGGATTCGAACCTCCGACGTGGGAGGCAGCGCGATCCGTAACTTGGCTCTCCAGACCGCTCGGCTCCTCACGTGCGGCTATTTTAGTTTGAATGGTGTTAAGAGTAAGGTAGTCTTGTACTCTAACAGTGAATGTTATTATTATTATAACTCTTAAATATATGCCATTTAAAACTACCTTGCTAGGCTCCATCGCTACTCTATGTTTTTTTATACACAGAGGATTTATCAGAAAAAAAGTAACCCTTGGTTGGATTTCCGATAGTTAAATGTCAATGAATGACGTATTGGTGTTAATACCCATCAAGAGTTTCTAAAGTAAATTGGAAGCTCATCAGTCTTAACATTCACCGGAACCATGTGGTTAAAGGTGTGACGTTGGTGAGTGGCAGGTAATCATCGCTTATGCGTCTCCTGCTATAGACTATTTTTTTCCTTTCATATTCACGTTTGGAACATCTGGGACCAGAAATGATGATTTATATTCTCATTCGTCACAAATATATGTCAAATTTTGTGGGACGTTTCGTGAGTTTTCAAGAGTATGGTTAGGCACAAACCTAACAGTATAGCTTAGATTGTTGTGAGTGAAATGACCACCAAAGGCATTTTTCTGTTCGTTATCACAAATAGTTAGCTTCGTACAAAGGGAGTGGAAAGCAGACTTTGCACATGAGCGAGATGAAGTGTCTCGCTGCTCTCTCCAGTCTGAGACGTCTTCCTGTCCAAGCTATCAAATATTCTAGCACATAACTTCATATTTCGTTAGTTTACTACCAAAGTGAATAAAAGCACATTAGTGTATTCACACATTTTTGTTTTCCTTATTTGACTCAAAAAAATAATAAATTTAAAAAATTAAAAATCGTCTTGAAAGTTCAAGAGGATATAATGCATTTGGAGACATTATGAAATGCTTATCTCTGTTAACATAACGATTTATCAGCAACAAACAGATAGAAATTTTTTTTATATAGAAATGCCATTTTAGGTATTGATCTGAAGGGGAAAAAAGCAAATTGAAGTTATCCCTGAATCTTATGTATATTTCGTAATTCGTAAACAAAAGAAAACAAAATTACAATCATTTATTATTGACACCTAGCAGCAAAAACAAGTACAAAAATAACAAGCACAAAATTCCTTTGCACACTGTCAGTACTTAAATCTTTCAGGCACTGTTTTGAACGCTATATAAATAAAAGGAGCTCTATTCCATGAATAATATCAGTTTCCATTTGCTAAAACAATACAAAACAAAATTACCAAAGTGAGAACACACAACAGCGTCTTTTTGTGACAAAACTCGCCCGACCAAATCGTGCGCACAGACGTAAAACGGTCTGTTGTTCACTGCTGTCTGTGAGCAGTGATACTGAACAATCTCAGCCAGCGAGAGTTTCATATGATACATCAGAGGGACCCTAACGTCCTGTCAGGAACACAAGTCAAACATCATTTTCCACTTTGTTTTATGACGCTATAAATGTGCAAGGACTTTGAAGTACCATCGGGCAGGAAAGTGTTAACTATGAATAAACAAGTTAACTTTCAGAACACACTAAAATCGGCTTAAGTCATACATGCGGTGAACTAACAGGATATTTCATAAAAAGAAATTATGTTTTCTTGTTTCAGAGAAAGAGACCTAAAGAGCAATAATACTAATATTAATATGAGACTGACGACACGGAGAGTAGCAAAAGCTTACACATTACAGTATTTCGATCTTCCCCTAAACTGATGCAATAATGTAAAACACAACAGAATTTAACAAAACAACTCTTTCTTTCATCAGAAGTTATGCATATTATTGTTATTATTGGTATTATTGGCTGTATCTTAAGTTGTATAAATTTGTTCGTAATCCTAACTGTTGTAAAGTAGATACTATTATACACTTCCATGTTTATATCAATCTAAAAATATTTGAACACCCAAAATGTATTACTCTTATGATGCATCGCTGGTTACCATTGTAAATGTACGTACCTAGTTATATTGTGCAGCAGTTAAGGCAACCGTTTACCAGCAGTGTAGAACAAGGGACAGCCGCTGCCGATCTGTATTCCAGTGACGGGCGTTTGGCCGGTAGCATGTGGGTCGTTCCCCTCTGGGGCAGGAAGACGTCAGCTCTATCTCCGCGCGCGCGCACCAGCCCTGCCGCTGTGACGTCACTGGAGCGCACCCCCTCCCACCCTTCCTCGCTCTCTCTCTCTCTCTCGCTCTCTGTCTCACTCACCCCTTTTAACGAAGATGGGCAGACCATAGCAATCTGCCGGCCGTGGAAGCCGAGTCGCTCTGACACTACACGTATTCTCCGCGACGTATCATTTGCTAGTGTCTCTTAGATCTAGAGCGCTAACCAACGGAAGCCATAAAATGTAATTCAGTTTATTTTTCAGAACACTTCCCGCTGCGTTCAGCGCAACCCTTAATCACGCGAACCACTCATCGCACGGCGTAACTCATGCCTCCTTAGTATCGCGTACATTCATCATACTACTCATGCCGGAACTCTTCATCTATTATTTGTGCTGACAAGAAATTATTTCTTTGAGCAAGAGCACGTATCTACCTCTAAATATTCTCTCAGAAATATACACGAATCACTTTCCGCTTTTTCCTGTTGCATTAGCCGACGATAGGAACGAGGTATTATGAAGGAAATAATTTTGTCAAAAATAATGTTCAAATGTTTGTGGAGCTTATGGGACTTAACTACGGGGTTATCAGTCCCTAAATTTACAAACTATTTATGAACTAGCTAATACTAAGGACGGCACAAATATCCATGCCCGAGGGGGGATTCGAACCCCTGACCCGCACGGCCACCACGGTCGGGGGTTCGAATCCCCCCTCGGGCGTGGATATTTGTGCCGTCCTTAGTTGTAAGTAGTTCATAAGTAGTTTATAGGTTTAGGGACTGATTACCCTGTAGTTAAGTCCTATAGACTCTACAAACATTTGAACATTTTTGAACCCCCGACCGTAGTGGCCGTGCAGACCCTGACTGGCGCGCCGCAGACCGCTCGGCCACCGCGGCCGGCAGTAATGTTATCATTGAATACTAAGTGCAGTGACCGTACTTATCGATGGAATCATACAAATGTTCTTCAGACACGCATGCATGTCTGAAGGACATTTATAAGGTTACATCAGTAAATACGGACACTGCATATCGTATTTAATGAGGCACAGCAAAGTTCGCGACAAATTTAGTAATCGTCTCTTCCCGTACGGGGTTTAACAGATGTCCTGTACGAACGCCCACGGGCAGTAGGCAATATGTGGCGTATGGAATTTGGATCGGTTGAGGAGGCGTGCTCGGATACTGCAGTGGTTAAAGTGACCGCTCGCGAAAAGCAGAAAATCCGGATTCAAGTCTCGGTCCGGCACAAATTTCCATTCGTCACCAGTAAATGAGACAGTGATGCTGATTAATATTCGCAACTGCGAATACATTACTTGCAATGATTATTGATTCCAGTTAGATTAATGTGGTCCTTTTTGCCTTAATCTGTCTGGGGGAAGGATTAGTAGACTTGTAAATTGTACTGAATTCAGTTTAACCAGGGAATCCCGAACAGCAGAGAGACTTCGCCCCACCGCAACCTGCAACGATCCACAACTACAACGCAGTCTGCAGCAGTTCTCGCTACAATGAACTACAGTTGTTGTAAGGTTTGTTCTCTTGTGTACTCCGCCAGGACCATTTTTAGACGTCTGCCCTAAATTGGTTTGTTGTGTGCACAGCAACCGCTAATATAGTGTAACTGAGGCGGAATAGGGAAACCAGCCGCATTCCCCAAGGACAATGGAAAACTACCCAAGACTGGCTGGCACACCAGCAGAAGTCGTTAATCCGAAACAGAGTTGTAAAACTTTCCCGACCCGAAAAGAGGCATTTAATCCATGAAGCTATCTGGCTGGGTTAACACACTTCTATTTAACATTGTTAGTTCCTTTTATGTTCTGTCTTTCCACAATTGCTTTCTTAAATTATAATTTGGATATTTATGTAGACCGTCCATGCAACTGAATTATGAAGGTTTTTATATGGCCATATTCATTTCGCCTCTATTTGGAAGGCATCATCGGCGGCAATTTTTGGTGGATGGTGGTTTACATTTAGTGCTGCTTGGTGACTGCAGGTTGTTTTCTTTCAAATAATATTCTCTTGGCGTTTTTTCTTTTTACCACTTCACAACTAGCACGACTAGGCACATGAAAAACGACATGTGTCTAGTGGTGCTACTGGTGAAGTGGTTAAAAAAACAAAGGGAATATAATTTGAAAGAAAATAACCTGAAGTCACCAAGTAGCACTAAATGTATACCACCATCCACCAAATATTGCCACTGATTATGCCTTCCAAATAGAGGCGAAATGCACACGGCAATATAAAGACCATCATAATTCAGTGTCCAGGGTATACCTTAAATGGTTGATTGAGGGGGTCACAGTCCACAAGAGACCAACTACCAGCGGCCGCGCGGGAGTAGCCGAGCGGTCTGGAGCGCCACGTTACGGATCGCGAGGCCTCCCGCGTCGGGGGTTCGAATCCCCTCTCGGACATGGATGTGCGTGTTGCACTTAGGTTAGTTTAACTTAGTTTAAGTAGTTTGTAAGTCGAGGGACTGATGACGAAAGTAGTTTGGTCCCATAGAATTACAAACATTTGAACATTTGAACCAACTACTACCCGTCCAGCCGATCTCGACGGCCGTAACCGGCGACATCTGATACGGCTCATTGATACTGACTACAATATTCAAGAAAGGCAGCAGGAATGGATCGAAAAATTACAGGCCTGAATCCATGACGTCTGTTTGCAGCAGGATTGTTGAAAATATACTATTTTCAAACATTATGCACTACTTTGAAGAGAACGACCTATTGGCCCATAGTCAACACGGATTCAGAAAGTATCGTTATTGTGAAAAATAGCTAGCTCTATAGTCACATGAAGTGATGAGTGCTATCAACAATGGACCTCAAATCAATTCCATATTTCTAGATTTCCGGAAAGCTTTTGACACGGTACCTCACAAGCGGCATCTAATAAGTATGTCGCTTAACTAGTGTGTCAGAAGTGTAAACTTCAATTCCTTTCCATTATTTAAACGGTGAGTAGAAACACTGGTGTGATGACTGTAGCACATGAACGTGATTGATCATGCACAGCTGATTTTACGCACTCATGTGATTTGAGGCAGACACTGACTGACATACCTGGCCGGCCGCGGTGGCCGAGGGGACTAAGACGCTTCAGTCACGGTCCGCACGGCCACTGCGGTCGGGGGTTCGAATCCCCCCTCGGGCATGGATATTTGTGCCGTCCTAGTTTGTAAGTAGTTCATAAGTAGTTTGTAAGTTTAGGGACTGATGACCCCGTAGTTAAGTCCCATAGACTTTACAAACATTTGAACATTTTTTTGACATACCTGATAAAAGCTTCTGTTCCTAGAGCACACAAACGTAAATAGTAGTAGAATGGCAGTAATTATTCTCTCGGATCAATGGAATTTTCTAATATCGGTATATAAAGTCTCATATCTAAAAAGTTTCGTGGTGTTTTGTTTGGGACAGTGTAAAAAATTGTTTCGCCGCTTGCTACAATACAATTCTCACTGAGGTATGAAGTTACGAACATTTTATTGCCCCATCAAAAGAGCAAAATGTAATACATTTATTTTACCTGAGTGATTTAATACTATTTTGTATTCCAGTTTATGTAATATTACAAAAGTAGAACCTGGCAGTATAAACAGAGTTTGATCTTGGGGAAGAGAACGAATTTGAAAATAATAATTCAAAAATCGTCTGTTGATTTCCTTGGCCGACATTACCCTGATGACTTTTCTAACATTTCACGAATACGAGTGGCTGGTGTTATGGTGTTGTCCAAAATTTACGCTCCATTGCTAGTTGTGTAGTCCATTACTAGAAATGGAGCGGGTATCTTTAACAATACCAGCCACTCGTATTCGTGAAACGTTAGAAAATCATCAAACAAACGTCCGCCGAAGAAGTAGAGACAAGAGCCAACAGGGAATCTTTCACCAACTGGCCGCAAAAGACTTAAATTTTTTATAATAACCATTTAAGTTGTTTAACATTCAATTACAGGCTTAGTGTCAGGAGCCACAAGATCGCCATTAATACTGGAGATAATCATATTTCATAATCTGCAAAGGAAAACCTCACTGATTTCTATTCCATCCAGTCTAAAATAGCTGGTAGAAGAGCACTGTTATCATCAAGTGCAAGAAGGATGCAGAAAAAAAATTAAATTAAAATAAATAGTAAAAGTTTCGGTCTATGGATATCATTTCAGGAAAACAGATGTTAAAAATATACACAGTTCACCCGTGAATGCTAATTTTACAAGTGCCTCTGCTTACATCAAATTAATGATACAATTTGTTTCTCATTATCAAAATCTCTTTGACATTTTAGAAAAGTGTTACCACTGAGAATAATAACAATTGTTCATAACTTAGAGAGAGAGCGTTATGTTTGTCAGGGAAGTTTGTGGTTTCCCCTTGTTTTACCAGATGTTAACTTAAGATTTTATTAATAATAAATAGCCGCGCGGGAGTAGCCGAGCGGTCTGGAGGACCACGTTGCGGATCGCGCGGCCTGCTGCGTCGGAATTTCGAATCCTCCCTCGGGCATGGATATTTGTGCCGTCCTTAGCATTAGGTAGTTCATAAGTATTTTGTAAGTTTAGGGACTGATGACCCCGTAGTTAAGTCCCATAAGCTCCACAAACATTTGAACATTTCTGGCATGGATGTCTGTGTTGTCCATAGATTAGTTTAACTTAGTTTAAGTAGTTTGTAAGCTAGGGACTAATAACCCAGCAGTCCCCCTAAGGACAACAAATACACCAATGACCGAGGGAGGACTCGAACCTCCGACTGCGACCAGCGACGCGCTCCGCAGCTAGACACCTTGGAACGCTCGGCCACCCCACCGCGGCTAAGATTTTATTACTTCTACTTTCCCCGATGGTAATTTACTTTTGGTCAAAGTTAAATATTTAACACTTTAGTATTTCCCGACGATGACATTTGACTGACCAGTTAGTAACTAATGAAGATAACGAGTTACGTCATTGAAATATCGTGCGAGAACGACGCTAATATCCGACAGAATACCCGACACCTTAATGATGACAGTTAAATACGTGTTTAGAATTGACTACAATAGGTTCGCTTTGGAGGCCAAATCTAAAATGGAAATTCATCACCACACGTGTTACAAGCTGGCCAATGGAAGGAAGTTTCAGTTACTTGAAAATCACATTCCTGCGCGACCGTTGCTTCACAGTATTTATTAATTATAGTATGACCTATATCGCGACACCTGGGTCGTACTACAACTAGAAACCACGTGGGATTAGCCGTGCGCTCTAAGACGCCTTGCTGCGGAGTGCGTGGCTGCTCTCCTTCAGAGATTCGAATCGTGCTTCGTGTTTTTGTGTTGTCCTTAGCATAAGTTAGTTTAAGTAGTTTGGAAGTCTAAAGAGTGATAACCACTGCAATGTGGTCCCATAGATTTACAAACACTTGAACATTTTTTGTAATTAAATGTCGTGAAACAAGGCTAAACGGTGTGTCGTTTAATTGTTATAATATAAAAGCTTTCACGAAGACCTACCAATGGAAACAATTACAATAAAAAGAACTGTCTCCCTCTTGCCTGGAAAGTATGTACTCACTAGTGTGTAACTGAATAAGTAATAACTTTAAGAGTATTCACTCTACGATCACTATCGGAATGCATAGAGAGTAAAAGTGTTCTTGAAATAAACTGAAGATAAAAATGATGTATATATATTATCAATATGATTCCATCAATTAGGGCTTTCAACTATTATGAAATTAAGTAGGAAAATATCCAGAACTCGCGTGGACCAACGAGAAATCTCCCACTTTCTCTCAATTCCATAGCGTTTTATTCAGTCTGATTCCACTGTTCTCATGATTTGGCGAAGTAATTTCAGTAATGTGATAGCATACTGATCCTGTTAATGCATTCGTCCAATAATTAAACTAAGGGAGGTACGTCGTGTGCATCATCTGTGTTTGTATTTTAGTTGCTTATTTAAAGTATTTTCTGAGGAAGATATTGAGGATCAGCCCTGTATTCGCCTACAAGCCCCTAAAAGTCTGAAAGAGGTCCAATTCCGCGGTCTCTTGGTCTCCAAACACCAGGCCAACAGTCGGACATCCGTTTCGTGAATCCGATGCTGGTCTTCACTATCACGCACTGCTGCAGGCTACGAGCAGGTCCTATGTTTCATTTCCCAATGAAGAAATATCTCAATTTTCTCAGATAATAAAAAAAACACATTCTGTTTCCCGTCTCTAATGATACTGATGAAGGGGCGTGGATACATGGCGATTCTTTCTTTTTCATACATTATTGACTGGAGCCAGATTGTGTAGCAGTAAAGCACGTGTTTGGAGACCAAGAGATCGAGGTACTGGACCCCTTTCAGAACGCCAAACTGTGGAAGTCTGTACTTTACAGGAAAAACTCAATATGCTCACCATCATTCATCAACAATAGCTGTATCGATGACTAATGTTGTGAACAGCACTGTAAAGCATGTCCAGAGTTATGGTGAGGCATTGGCGTCGGATGTTATCTTTCAGCATCCCTAGAGATGTCGGTCGATCACGATACACTTGCGACTTCAGATAACCCCAAAGCCAATAATCGCACGGACTGAGGTCTGTGGACCTGGGAGGCCAAGCATGACGAAAGTGGCGGCTGAGCACACGGTCATCACCAAACGACGCGCGCAAGAGATCTTTCACCCGTCTAGCAACACTTTTTCTAGCAACGCCTGCACGCTGGCTACACGCAATCAGCAAAACACCGCAGATGAGCGGAACGGCAGACCTCACTGCGACAGGCGCCGAGGCTGCCAGTCCGCTTATAAGCAAACATTGCCGGGCCACCACGACGACAACAACAACTGTCCGTTAATTCTATATCTTATGGACTCCTTTCAGAACGCCAAAGTGTGGAAGGTTGCCTTTACACCTTTCAGTGATGTGAAAAGTGGCCATGAACCACGTGTGTTTCGAATTCCACCGTAAACTGTAGCTTCTCAAAATGTTCAAATGCTTGTAAATCTGTGGGACTTTACTTCTATGGTTATCAATCCGTAGGCTTATATACTACTTAAACTATTTAAACAAACCTAAAGACAAACACACAAACCCATGCCCGAAGGCGGACTCGAACCTCCGACGGCGAGCAGCCGCGCGCTCCGCAGTAAGGCGCCATAGAACTCTCGGCCACTCCACCGCGGTCTATAGGTTCTCTTTCCTTGGTCCGATAACTGAGGTAGACTGGCACATGCAAGTCGCTGAAGCGCTATCCAAAAACTAATAGATTTGATTATATATTTCTACCTTTCAACCATACAGACACAAATACAAAATTTAGGGGGGACATAGTTTGGATTTCTAATGGATTCCAATGTCGATAAAACTTTTTACACATACAACGAGCAAGTGCGTAATTGAGTAGTTAATGAATTATAGGTTACCGTTACATTCCGTGCTGTGTCAAAATCAGCTATCTAAGGCATCATCTCCTTTTAAGTAGATTAGTATATTATGATGTTTCCGAAAATTCAGGGACACAGTTAAAACTATAAATCTCTCAGCAGGAAACCGGGGTTGTACCCCTCATCTAATACAGAAATAAATTGTGTGTATATAAAGTGCTTCACAAGTTTCGTATATGAACCAACACATTCTCTTATTTACATGAACAAATTTTTCTGGGTTATTCAAAAATATTCAAATGTTCGTATAGCATATGGGACTTAACTACGGGGTCATCAGTCCCTAAACTTACAAACTACTAACGAACTACCTAACACTAAGGACGGCACAAATATCCATGCCCGAGGGGGGATTCGAACCCGTAGTGGCCGTGCAGACCGTGACTGGAGCGCCTCAGTCCCCTCGGCCACCGCGGCCGACTCTTGGGTTATTTTGCCAGAGGATGTTTGTTTTGCTTTCGGATGCTATGATAAACAAGACATGAGGTACAGTATTTAAAATGTTATTGTTTACTTATTTCAAACATTAATGAAAGATTTCACTGATAATAAACATTGAAATAACTCACTAAATGCTGTTAGTAGATTGCAAGAGTGTTTTTATCCAGGCATATTCATAAAATATTAGTACATGCTGGTACAAAGTTTTGAGAGTGTTCATTTTTTGGTCTTACAAACCGACAGTAACAGATCTCTGAAACAAATTAACCAATCCGTATGTACGATGTGAACTGTCAGACGTGAGCTACACAAAATAAAAAATAACGATAAATTTCTCTTTCTTTAATATTTTGATGTCATATAATACAAAATAATGGGTCAAATTGTCGAGCCAATCCTGAAATCTATAAATTTAAAAACATGTAACACAAATTATGTGTGATACAAATTTAAGAGTGTTCTACAGAATTAGGTACTTTGACCTGAAACAATACGCAATCTTTCATAAGTAACTTGCACGATGCTTGTGAATATAGCCATCATAGACACGCGAGTGTGCGCAATCTTTGGTCACGTACGAAGCCTACAGTGACACAGTCAGCAAATCTCATCTTGCTACTTAGCTGAGCGCTCAGAGTTTCGAGTTGTGACGAGCTGTCACTCGCGCGGCCGCTAGTAGGATTTGCTCACTTTGATTTAATGTGACGCATCCCTCGCATCGGCCGAGCAATGCGTCCGCCTTTAATGAAGGTCACGGGTCACGATCGATACCTTTTGCGAACCTTGTCATATCTCAGTTGAAATGTCTGCTCTCTAATGAACTCGCTGTCGAAGGGAGGTTAAATGCTTCACAAAAATAGAAAGTCGAATTAAGGGCAGATTTTTTGAGCAAACTGTAGACTGAACACATTCATCAGGTCTGAAAATATACGTTTAGAAATCGCTCCGCCAAACTTTACCCAAAATATAATTATTTCATCAGTTCGGGTAGTATAAATTTAAAACGTAAAAACGTGGACTTTGTCTAAATAAAATGCAGTAAATAGTGGCAATATCGTCTGAAACTAACGACTAATTTATTTCTATAATTAGGAAACCGTCGACATTCTGAAGTAGTTCACCAAATCATCTTTACCCTTTATCGCTACTGTGTGAATCGGTACCCAATTTTCCATCTTTACTGTTTAGATTTATGTTTTGCTACTTCATTGTTCTTTCTTTATAAATATTATTTCGTGCTATTAAATTCCATTGTATTCTTTCATTTCGAACGAAATCAAGTATAATGATAAATCTGAAGCATAGAATTAAAATTTGTGGTGCGGTCGGGAACCGAACGCGGACATCCATGCTTACAAGGCAGACGTCTTAACCGTTAGACTACCACACCACCAACGATTAATACGCCTCGGAATAGTCTAAGTAGGATTTCCCTCCACATAACAAACTTTAATTCAGCTTCAGTGTTCCAAAGAAAATATAACGAAAATCCGTCTCAAAGATTGTTTATTTGTATTAAATGGAAATCAAGTATATTCCTTGATTTGAGTTCTTGTTTACATGTTTAAATTAATTCATGTAACTGCTCTCTGATTTGTCAATAATCACAGGAAATATTCCAGATCTATCTTCTGCGATACATAATAAATGTATCTTTACGGGTATGTATCTTTACCACAGACATACATTACTAGACTGGCAATGTCGTATACAGTATCATTGGTGTCAGTGAAGTCTCGCCGCCATATTTCTATACTATAACGTGCGAGCAGTCGTGTGAGTTATTACAGAAAACAGCGGTAAAAATACGAATGAACTGATGTAATTATACTGTTCTTAGAGTTTTGACATGTAGGAAATTCGTGTTTTTAAAGGTTGAGTAAGCTTTAACATATACAGTAATGATTTGCATTAATTTGCTGTTATTATTAATCTGTTACCAATTCCATTCAACCTCGGATTTGCTTTCAGTAGTACGGTCATTATAAAATGGTACCCTTTTGAGAGTTCTCACGAAATCTATAGTCTGCTTTGACGCACACACTAATGAGTCATGTGTCCTGTTTTATTAATCTGTTTCCAGTTTCGATCCACTTCGGTTTTTCTTTTAATAGTATGACCGTTATAAATGTGTTATTTGTCGTGGATAACACATACCTTTATTCTTGTTAGTGTCTTTCAGGTCACTACTTCTGCTTTAACTGTACGTAACGGCAAAATTTTACCTATCATCCCGCCGACCTCTCATGATTATGTTGGCAACACAACAAAATGGTAGAAAGTCTTTGCCTAGATGTTAATGTTTAACGGTACATAAACTTCTCATAACACGATTCGAAAATTCATAAGTGTTAACTCAAATGCAAATCATGTTCAAACCAAGTAGTAAAGTTTACAACGTCATATCGTGTCAGAAGATCATAGTAATATCGTACGGAAACTTTTTGACGTTAGGTGAGGCAAGATGGCGGCATCAAACTTCAGTCACAGAGGCTAGTTTGCCAGTCTAGTAATGTATGTCTGTGATCTTTACTGATGGAATTTAGCTGCTCACCTGTACTGTATCTCTCTCCATTCCAGGCAGAAATCCCATACAGGGGTTAGAACTGCGTGGTACTGCCTCCGCCCACTCCTTACAGTTTTTTATAGTTTATACTAGAAATGTACATAACGTCCTCCAAAATATTCGCGGAAGTTTGTATATCAAACTTGTTGATGGCCGTCCAAAAAGCAACACTAAGAAGGACTGGAGATCTCACAGTAAAATTTATTTGGGTGTTAACACTGCGTAGAAAGATCACGCGATTGAAAAGTACAGCTGTGTGTGAAGTGAGGAAGATGATGAAATCAATAGCGAGTTTATGACAACTGCTGGCTATAACCGCTGCTACAGGCTCCACGGCCGCATGGACTACCCTAGCACTATTGACGTGGCGCCCATCAACATTATCGCTCACAACTCGCGGTATGTCGCCGATCACGAAGTCTCCGTGGCTAGTATGTATCCGTTCTCAGGAAAGGATCGATGGCCATCTTCGACTTTCGCCTGCCACAGCAGTTATACACCACAAAGAACATGTCGCGTCGCAGTAGCTGACTGTTGACGTACATTGTCGTGCTGTAAAAGCACATCGCTTTCCTATCGAAGGAACCTCAGTAAAATGAAATGGTCGTATGGCACTTTTCGGTGACTTTCATGTCGATGATGATGAAAGTGATGATGAGGACGACGCACAACACTCCCTCCCCTGCCGGGAGTCAAACCCGTGCCCCCTCGTTTACAATGATGAAGCTGAACCGCAAGCGTACGTATTCGTCGGTGAGGCATGGTTGAAGGCCAGAATGAATGTTGCTAACACTGTTCACCTCTAACATTACTCTATGCAGAATCTTAATAGAGAGAGTTCATATAGGCTTCCTGATAGGGATGAAAAAAAAAAAGACTCTGTAATACTGATACCAATATTTTGGTTCTGAATAACTGGTATTTTTCCGGTTCTCGTTTGGTCTTGGTTATAACTTTTTTTTCAATAATAAACGCCATATCAATGTTCCATAACAGTGGGACGAAAATTTATAATTTTAGAACAAAACGTTTTTAAAGAACGAATAACTTTTATTCGTGAAATTTCCATTGGTTTGAAATACTGTGTGGTTGTAGAAAATGGGAAAAGCAATGTGTAATACTTGCTCCCACTTGGTACAAATGCTAGTTTCTGACTACCGGGCGAGGTGGCTCAGTGGTGACAGACTGGACTCGCACTCGGAAGGACGGTGGTTCAAACTCACCTCCGGCCATCCAGATTTAGGTATTCCGTTATTTACCTAAATACGGGGATGGTTCCTTTGGAAGGACACAGACGTGTTCCTTTCCTGTCCTCTGCCTAAGCTTGTGGTCTGTCTTTAATGACCAGAGTGCTAACGGAACATTAATCTCTAATCTTCCCTCCTTTTATTTAGTTTCTGGCTCTCATCCTCGGATACCGGTTTAATTACAACACGGCACGATCCATAGTTTGGAAGTATTTTACGAAGTGGGGCAACAATGACACAACATTCTAGATTTAGTATCTATAAATTTAACTGATATATCTATATTTTTATTGGTGTGCTATACACTAGGATTAGCGACGCACTCCAAATTTTTTTATTCTTTCAGGGTGAAAAATTGATACTATACAAAAGTGACAGTTGACCAAGTTGGTTAACATGTGGTGTGCAGCTCCCATTGCCGCTGTGTACGTGTCTCCTTCAATTTCCCTGTCTTTGCTTCAGACAGTGAGAGCGATCACTACCACAGTTTCAAGTCCATCCGATAGAGATCTTACACTACTTTAAGCTCATTAAAATATTTTCAGTTTTTTCTCCAAGTCTTCGTTTATAATTGGAGGTAATAGCTATAAATCACCGAAAATCGTTTCTTCAAAAGACGGCTATTAAATAAACTGATTAAAGTATGAATTTCAGTGTCACTCTGTCCTTGAAATCTATGAAACGCATCTGACATTGAACCAAGTAAAATTACGTGTGATTATTTGGAGCGCAATACACAGTAAATGAAGGCAAACTATTAATGAGAAAATTTTAATTAAAATCGTAATCTGAATGATTTCTAATCTCCTGTATTTGAAAAGTAACGTCATCTAAGGCTATTTCAAGATTATTTTTAGAATACACAGTATACTAGTGTATACTCAAACAATTCAGCTGCGAGAGCGAAGAGAAATAATGGTCTATCTGATCACTGGAATATTTTGTCAGCTTTGTATGAAATAATACTTCAATTGGAATATTCAAAAAATCAAATAGTCATTAATGTCACTTAATCCGGTGATGTGCATCACACAACAATCACTACACCGTCTCAATTCCATTTACGTACTTTTCAAATCTGATTATGGTCCTTCCAAAATAATAGAGAAGAAATATTAATGCGATACGGCTGCCTAATCTACCAAACTAACTGGCAAACTGCGTCTTCTTCACAAAAGCTTCTCTCTCAGAGTCTACCTACAGACAGAAAGCTCGCCACTTGCGGAAAGCCTTGGTAGCTACTACTCAGGTCAGAGATAATGCATACTCTCTGGCTTAAGGCACAGATTATCAACTTGTCCATATTAACAAGTTCATTCAAAATGAAATCAGAATATCACGCCGCGGCAGAATAACCGTGCGCACTAAGGCGCCCAGCTGCGGTGCGCGCGGCGGTTCGCCGTCGGGGATTGGAGTCCTCCCTCGGGCATGGGTGTTTGTGTTGTCCTTACCATAAGTTACTTTAAGTTAGTGTTAGTCGTTCGTAAGCATAGGGACTGATGACCAACGTAGTCGAGTCCCTAAATTTGCAAACATTTGAATAGAATAACACATAGAAATGGAATGTGTCAATATACAGCTCAAATACCAATAAAATTATGCCCAATGCAGAATAACAGTTAAAAATCTAATAAAAATATGGTGATTGCAGAATATGTGTACTCCTTTCAAAGTGAGTCACGGCGATTCCTGCTTCTCCGTGAACAAAATGTTCAAATATTTGTACAGCTTATGGGACTTAACTACGGGGTCATCAGTCCCTAAACTTACAAACTACTTATGAACTAACTAATTCTAAGGACAGCACAAATATCCATGCCCGAGGGGGGATTCGAACCCCCGACCGTAGTGGCCGTGCAGACCATGACTGGAGCGCCTCAGTCCCCTCGGCCACCGCGACCGGCTCTCCGTGAACGTCAGCATGTTACAGTAGTTTTAACTTCCGAACAATGCATTGCCTTTAGACGGGCGATGGATAGACGTATAGCAACCGAATAACAAGACGTATCTCCACGCTGGGAAGCCGAATCATCTTCCGAACTGTTCGTTGTTTTATTACAGAACTAGCTGAAAACCCGGCGTTGCCAGGATATTTATCTATTTATTCCTGCCAATTTTCACGTATATATTCATTTGTATAAGGGCTGTATGTCTGTAAAATCTCTTGGAAATACAATTAGTAGTAATGAAGAAATAGATTAAAACTTGGTGCGTGATGGGACGTTTTTCCATGAACGCTACTGTTTATGTACTCATATAGCATGGACTACGTGTCTTGCTGTGATACAATTTAGAAGGTACATTCAACTGTATGTGTGTATCCTGTCTGTAAAATTTCCAGCGGGTATTATTTGTAGTGCAGAAATTATAAATTGTAACGTCATACCGAAAGCCGTAGTTTTAGTCCATGAACAGCGGAAAAGTAGTAAGCGAGAAACTGTTTTCCTTTCATCATTTTGCTATTGGTGTCAGCGAGAAAAAGTTTTATAAAGGTTTGAAATTATCTTTAAAGTTTGTTTCAAGCCGTTAAGTACTCTTATTATCATATAGCGTATTTATAAAGTCTCGCCGCATTATGTGGCAGTTTTCTGCGATTCCTATTGTTTATGGTTCGTACTCATACGGCAATTGTTATCTCACGGAAGGAATATGTGTACCAAATTTGGTTGAAATCGGTTCAGTGGTTTAGGAGAAATTGAGCAGCATTGTCGCTAAACGCAGTAGTTTTAGACACATTTCATTGTTTATAACGTCACATCTCGTGAACTATATATTGTATGTGATTCTTACACTTACGGCGACCGTCCACATGGATTGAAGCTTACGTGTACAAAATTTCATAAAGATTGGAACATTACTGTAGATTTGTATTCAACACGTACAAATATACGGACACTCTGTTTTATATATTAGAAGAAGATTATTCAAATGTTAAAATGTTTGTAAATCTATCCGACCAAACTGCGTGGTCATCAGTCCGTAGCTTACAAACTAGGTAAACCTTAGGTAAACTAACCTAAGGACAATACACACACCCAGTCCCCAGGAAGGACTCGAACCTCCGACGGCGAGCAACCGCGTGCTCCGCAGCGAGGCGCCTTAGACCGCTCGGCTACTCCACCGCGGCACACATAATTATTCCCTTTCTTACTAAGATAAATGTATATCGATACAACTAAAATTGTTCGCAGTTGACAGAAGCTAGATTTCGTTGTGTAGTAAAAGATCTAGTCCGTGTCCTTCGTCTACTTTCGAGGGTAGGGATCCGTCGAGGCTTTGGTGGGCGAACGTGGGTAGCCGGAGCGTAGTGCTCGGTCGCACAAAGCTAAGTGCCTAGTGCGGCCTCTAACCTGGCCAGCGAATCTAATTTCCTCCTCCTCTCTGGCACACCAGATTAAGGCGACCTGCGACCCACCTAGCGGCAATTAGGGCAAAGAGAAATCCCATTACCTACCTTGGATCGAATTCGAAACTTTCTAGTGGCGCTTAGACGCACTAATCACGTCCATACCTGTTTGTCCGTGAAGATCAGCTGGTGGAACTTAACTTCAGGACAACACATTTCCATTAGAGCGACATCAGCACTGTATGTTTTTACCGCTGTTTAACTTTTAGTAGTTTATTACAAAAATACCTCGAAAAAGTTACGGTGCTGTCATACAACTACTCGTTAAGTTTTGAACTAAAGGAATCAATAAACGTGTTTAGTTATATAAAAAGAAAACTCCATGCTGCCCTGAGTGCAGGGATAGTCGTGACAACTGATGTTCTACCTGGAGAATGAAAGGTCCGAAGGAATCCAAAATCCGGGAACAGATACAAAAATGTTCTAGAAATGAGAGGCTGATATTAAAGTGAGATGAAGCAGAAGCAGGTGTGTCAACGCACCATCTTCAGTTGCCATAAAGTTCTACATCTAGCGAAATCAGTTAAATTAAGTGGTTACATGAAAGCAGGTGCCAGTATGCACTGTTACTGCCAAATAGGGGAGTGTCAACACATGTGGCGATCTGATTATCCGCCTATAAGCAACGGCTTTTTATCTACGTCGAAAGACTGAGGAGTATCCAATAAATACAGAGGCCGACTTAAGGATTCAAACACAAACATGTTCTAGTCCTACCAATTCTACAGCTACGCAGAGACGTAGGCATGTATATAGTTGGTACAAGATCAAGTTAACTAAACTAAAAGTGCTGATATGCACATGAAAACCAACAGATTTTTTTTCTACGACCGTAAATAAAGAAAATTGTTTGTTTATATCTGGACATTAGTTTGCCAGCCGCGGTGGCCGAGGAGACTAAGGCGCTCCAGTCACGGTCTGCATGGCCACTACGGTCGGGGGTTCGAATCCCCCCTCGGGCATGGATATTTGTGCCGTCCTAGTTCGTAAGTAGTTCATAAGTAGTTTGTAAGTTTAGGGACTGATGACCCCGTAGTTAAGTCCCATAGACTCTACAAACATTTGAACATTTGGCATCAGTTTTCTAACAGTGAACAGGTAATATTTAGCTGTCATCCCATTTCAATGAATTAATGCTGACAGTCTGTTAGACATGGACTGTTAGTGTGTTTTAGTAACAGTAGATTCCATATTTCTTCAGACTATTTCATTTGCTCATATTTTCCATATATTCTCTTTAAATAAGGCAATACCTTCTGTGTGTGGATGATTGTTGTGTTCAAGTTTTGTACGTGATCCAAGGTTTTCACCGAAAACGCTTGAAAACATGCGTCAGCGTATTGTCAATGGATGTGAGAACATTACAGAAGGCGAACTAATCGCTGTTGAGAGGAACCTCGTTACGCGTACTGTTAAATGCATTGAAGTTGAAGGACATTATTTTGAGCATTTATTGAATTCATGACGTAATTACAGGTAATCAGGCAGTAACAGCATGCTTTCTCATAATGTATGATAATTTCACAAAAGTACATGTATCACACTGAAGCAATCGAAATAAAGTTCAAGTGTTTGTATAGCTTATGGGACTTAACTACGGGGTCATCAGTCCCTAAACTTACAAACTACTTATGAAATAGCTAATCCTAAGGACGGCACAAATATCCATGCCCGATGGGGGATTCGAACCCCTGGCCGTAGTGGCCGTGTAGACCGTGAATGGAGCGCCTCAGTCCCCTCGGCCACCGCGGCCGGCCAATCGAAATAAAGTTCAAAGGTACATACCTTCTGTGTATTAATTTAAAAAACCTACCTGTTACCCACTCTTCGTCTAAAATTATGAACAATACTTTTGTGACTAATACAGCATCATCCGTCACAAAGCGGTAAAAGTATTCCAAATAAAACATTCATATTTATTTACATACAAAACGAATGTGTAATAAAAATGGGAGTACCTATTTTTTTAAAAATGCAGTTGATATCCTTTTGACCTATGGCAGCGGCATCTAGGGGGCCAACCATAGAGCCATTTGTTTTCCCCCTTCAAGCTAGAAAAGTTTTGTTCTGTGTAGTTTTTTCGTTTGATGCTTATTTCGTGACATATTTGGCCCAGTCACTATCAATGGACCACCCTGTACAATAAATACCGAAAATGCAGATATATATGGTCTATACAGGGTGTATCAAAAAGGATGGCGCAGACTTACACGGTTGAAAGTAGACGATAATTGAAGCAAAAATGTCCCAGTTAACACTGCTACGCAAACGAGCCGTTTGCCACATAATTACGAATATATGATTCCAAGCCGCCAGTGACGTTATTGTAAACATCGCCCTACTTAGTACACATTAATTTTAAATTTAGACTTTACTATCTTTCACGATTGCTTGAGGATGTTCCCTTTCAGCAATGTCAGAGTAAGTGGTACATGCATGATGGAGCTCTGGCACATTTTGCCGCTGCCCGGCCGTAGTGGCCGAGTGGTCTGCGGCGCGCCAGTCACAGTCTGCTCTGCCGCTACGGTCGAGGGTTCGAATCCACCCTCGGGCATGGATGTTTGTCTCGTCTATAGTGTAAGGTTGTTCATAAGTAGTTTGTAAGTTTAGGGACTGATGACCCCGCAGTTAACTCCCTTAAGCTTAACAAACATTTGAACATTTTTGCCGCTGCTGTGAGACGGCATCTAACGCGCAAAGATAGATAGGTCGAGGAGGACCTGTACCTTCGCCTCCAAGATCTCCTGATCTAAATACTCTGCATTTTTGCTTACAGAACATCAGTTAACATGGTTGAAGAACTGGAGCGAAGAGTTGTACACGCTTGTCAAAATTCCGAAATGATCAGGGGTTTTCGAAAGAATTCGATATTCATTGCAGAGACGAGCACAGTATTGAATCCAGATGCAAGGAAGACACTTAGAACACCTCCTTTAACAGGTTAAAATGTTCAAATGTTTGTAGTTCTTTGGGACTTAACTACTCTGGTCATCAGTCGCTAGGCTTACAAACTACTTAAACTAACTTATGCTAAGGACAACAAATACACCCATGGCCGACGGAGGACTCGAACCTTCGACGGCGAGCAGCGGCGCCCTCCGCAGCTAGGCGCCGGGAAACGCGGTTTTAACAGGTAGCCCATATGTGAAATGTGAACTAAATGCGATGTAAATCTTAATAGTAAAGTGTAAATTTCAAATTGATGTGTACTAACTAGGTCGATGTTTACAATAACGTCAGTGGTGGCTTGGAACCATACATTGGTAATTATGTCGCAAACGGCTCGTTTGCGGACCCATGTTTACTGGGACATTTTTGCTTCTATTATCGTGTTCAAATGTTTGTAAAGGTTATGGGACTTAACTACGGGGTCATCAGTCCCTAAACGTACAAACTACTTATGAACTAGCTTATACTAAAGACGGTACAAACATCCATGCCCGAGGGGGGATTCCAACCCCCGACAGCAGCGGTCGTGCAGACCGTGACTGGCTCGACGCAGACCGCTCGGCCATCGCGGCCGGCCTTATTATCGTGTACCTTCAACCGTGAAATTTTCCGCCATCTTCTTTGGTACAACCTGTATATACCAGGTGACCCACGCACGTCGCCTTCTGTTGTTTTATGTTTCCCGCTTACTTTAGTACAGGAAGTGTTGCCTCGTCACTGCTGTGCATAGGGAAGCGCCCGTTGTGTACAGGCGACCATCCACTGACCTGTGCCGCCGTCTGCGTCCCTTTATCCTGGCTACGCTCTGATAAGGTCGTGTGGCCGTCGGTTTGTGGTTGGAGGCAGGTCTCAAACAGGTAGCAACGGCAATGTGCTTTAGTGAAGACTACTTGGAAATGATAATCATCTACAGCAACACGCACCGCAATTAATCTGAACCCCGGCAACTGTATTCACAACGTTTTCCAACGCGACGGCTACCTTTTGTGAATACTTTCAAACGTACAGAGATGTGGTTGAAAACTCAGGGAACGTTCCAGGTACGACGTGTCGTTGAAAGACCACGCATTTCATGGGAATATAAGATCCTACTGAGTATTTTGAAGACATCCCACGCACAGTACGCATAGGTTGAATGAAAATACGTACATTGTAGTATAAACAAAAATCTTATAATGCTGTTTAATTTAGATTGCAGTCTTAATAATAATAAGACCATTATTAGAATAGTTGGAACCAGGATAGTCGGTGGTCGAGTTTCGGCTTGATGAGCGCTTCTACATCACACATTATTTGACAGCCAATGAGCGTTCAGTATTGTCATGAGTGCTTCCCTTCGACTGTCGTAGGCATTGCCCAAATTAAACTTGATTTTAGCGAGTTATTCAGTGAATCTCATTTTATTTGTTGCAAATCGTCATCTCTGATGATGCTGGCATGCAAAAAATTCGATCTAACCAAGCGAGATAAAGGTAAAAGCCGCCAACAAACCGAAGATTGATTTGAACACAACAGTGCTTTACTAGACATGGTGCTGTTTAGAGGTGGTGTTCCGCTGCCTTCCTCCGACTTTCGAATTACCCAGCCAAATAAAGGGGGACCTACAGTTTAATGTGGGCTCCGAAACACCGTGCTACTCGATATTTTTCACATCAGCGACATTGCCAGAGAGAAAAGAAGTCGAAAGCGACAGATAAAAATCCGCAGGATCTGGTGGAGATCGAACCCGCGAGCTCTGGATTTGTAGGCTGGCAGTCTACCACTGTACTACCGAGCCGCACTCAAGCTTGATACATTCTTTGAATGCAACAAGGTTTCTTGAAGTGCGAAGCACATATATAGACGTAGGATAAATGTCTCTTGAATCCGGTAAAGACGTTTTTCTCTTCATTTTTAGACATGTGCGACACTTCATAGTTCATCGCTCAAACTGTAATATTAATTTTGTCATTAGATCTCGCTGATTAATAGCTACTTATCATCCTAATTACGACAAACAAGAGCTGCAGCATACCTGTGAATATCGAGGTCTTCGGACAAATGATTCTGAAGGAATGAAAATTGCGTCCCTTGCAGCTTCACCTGCACCAACAGCTATATGGCATAGATTTCCAAAATCGGATATCGTTCTACAAACGTATCTTAAATAAAGAAGACGCAAATTTGGATTTCATCTGGCAGGGTTTTTTGGAAAGCAACCGCTATTTCGCTATGACTCCACTCTCATTAGATGTAATCTGTATTACTAGTCGCCTGCAAATCCTCACTGGTTACGACAACATCACATGCAAGATTCCAGAGTTGTTAACGTTGTATTGCGTGGCATCCTAGGAGGCAACAGTATTTTGCCTGCAGGGTAACTGGTCGGCTATATTTGCAATTCGTACAGAATGCGCTGAATCTTGGGCATCTTCTAGAAGAATTCCAACTTTATTGTAGAGGGTTAGGGAATATGTCAACAATATGTACCCCAAACAGTGGATAGGACGTGATGATTGCATTCGGTGGTCGACAAGATCGCCTGATTTTACGCCATTGGATTTTTTCTTATTGCGATATATCAAGGCCTGCGTTAACGAAACGGAATCCAAATATCCAGATGTGTTAAAAGAACGAATATGAGATGCTTTTGCTTCCATATCTCTTGAAATGTTAAGAGGTATCCATACAAAACCGAAGGCGCTTACATTAAAGCATACATCAACTTTAACATGCATTTGAACTTTTGCGTTATCAATAAAGCAATAATAAATATCTGTCAAGCTATAACATAGGTGTAAAAGAACATCATTTATTGTATTAATTATACTTCATTGCAATCAACCATATAATAGCATTTATTTAATGTAACCAATTATGAAGCACTAACTATTGCATTAAGGGTGGTTTATAAATTAACTATAAATAGTTAATTAAAATGATTTAGCACTTGTGCATATTGTTTTTGTCAGTGACATCATTATTTCACACATAAACTTTTTCTTGAGCCCAGGAATCGAACCTGGCTCTCCTCCTACAAAAATCTGGTTTTCTGGTGACAGGCAATAGGGCGAGTTATAGCTGTAACTTGTTTGAAGCTCCGGTAATAGGTTTAGAAAGGTCCCCTCTCTGTTCGTGTGGAGTCCCCTGTATTGTTCTGCTTAGGCAAACCTTCAGGCGTCTGTGGTGTCCGGGATTAAGTAACGTCAACAAAGGACGGAGTGCGTAAGGCGCCGCTGGTAAAGTAAATATGAAAATAATTTGTTTCATATTAATTGAAACACCTTAAAAACTCAATACATCGACATTTTCAGTATTTTTATTATATATATTTTATGGGTCATAATAGAAATTCCAGTTCCTGAATATTATCGATAGGCCCTTCTTTTGACTACTTTTGAAACACACGATTATTATTTTATGTATATATACATTTTACTTTTATTTCCTTAGGACCGTCATTATCAGTAGATCAGTCAAACAAGAACAATTGATAATGTTTGATAATAGTTCAGAACAATGCATGCCAGCTGGGGCTGTGGTACAAACAAATCCGTAATGACACAGCACAAATATCAATTGCATGTACTTCTGATCCAAACGAAACAATTCTCACTATTTCAAGCGATACCAGAGCTAGTTCAAATATAGACTGCGTCACACCAGCGCCACTTACATTGACAGATCACGGTAACAGTGAAATTATACAATAAAATTATGATAAAAAAGCCATAAGTTTCTTGTGTGTCCACCCTGCTAAGTCATCGAGCGATAAAAACAATCGGCCCTTAATAGTATGTCTTACTTTATTGCATAGCTTACAAAAGAATCATTCGACTAATATCTGGATATTGTTCGTCGTTATGGGAACAGTACGAGATGGAATTAAAAGAGAAGGTAGAGCAGTTCCAAAGGAGAGCAGCACGCTTTGTTACCGGCTCATTTAGTAAGCGCGACGGAGATGATCGGCCAACTTCGGTGGCATACACTGAAAGAGAGGCGCTCCACAACACGGTACAGGCTCTTCTCAGAGTTCAGAGAACGTATATTGCTGGGAGAGACGTTACTTCTTACTATTACGTATATCTCGCGAAAAGACTATGAGGATAAAATTAGAGAGCTTACAGCCCACACGAAGGCATAACTGTAGTCGTTTTACCTGCTAACTATACGCGACTGTAACAGGAGAAGTAGTGACAGTCATACCCTTGGTAACTTCCGTCGTTGCGGAGTATATGTGATAATGTAAATGTAGGTGAATAAAGAGTGATTCTGTCAAATATCAATCAAGTGCAAGAAATTAATTATGTGAATACTTTATTGTGCAAACAAGACGTAGGTCTGCCACGTGTCTATTATCATAGAGTGTGTCCATAAACGATTTACTTTTCTAAAGTTTCAGTGGACATTGACGTTTTGTCTCCCTCGTTCTGGAACATGACAGAAAACATTCAAAACGAAATGGCTCAGATGGTATGTCAATCAATGCCGTAATTCATCAGACGAGTTGTCATTTGGGTTGTGACCAATATATTGAACGAGAAAATTCTAATCAGTTTACTTACATTAAATCGAATCACTGTTTTTGTTTATCGAATGGGAGGACTGTGGTGTTTAAAGTGAAAACGAAGATTCATTTCGTTGCCACAGCATTGGTATCAAAGAACTGTTTAATGTTGCCTCACGGTTGTCTCTATTTATCCCGAGTGGGATGCAGTGGTCATTACGGCACTGAACTTATATTCTGAAGGTGCGAGGTTGAATGTCCGATACAATTAACCCAACAGAAATTGTCCACGGACTCCGTTACTCCACCAGAGCAGCGGTAGAATTGGCCTTCACCAGTCCGTGTCCGATTCCTGGCGCGATTGGTCTGCAGCTAAGTTAGTGTTATTTATCGGGTCTGAGGACCTTGGTAAGCCAGGACACCGGAAATTTTCCTTCCTTTTTCTGACATCCATTGTTCTTGCTGGTGGATGCGCGAAGTAACTTAAAGGTTTGCAAACTATTTATTTTAGTGACATAAATCACAGTTATTTCACTTTCGCACGTAGTTAATCAAAATATTAACTATGCCATGGCAGTTTGTGGCGTGAAGAGCGATACATTTCACTAGTTTCGGATTACAATCGCGAGGCATCATCCTGTCTTTTTCTATCGGAAAATCATAATTAAGCTGTTTGTTTTCAGATACACAAAACAGAACAGTGGCCCACAGTATTGTGAAGCTCTCATTGCAGTAGCAGAACTGAATTTCAGAGGAATTACATTATTAAGGGGGGCAAAAAGCGAACGTATTGAGATCATCAATTATTATGATGCCTAAAACAGGAGACGGAGAATCGTCTCCTGCAGATAAACGAAGTGCGGAGGTGTTTCACTCATCGACTTGGCATCATAATTATGTCATCATTTCTCTACACAGAATTAAATGAACCATTCTCAGACTGGTTCTCTACTGTTCCATTTTGTGACAGCACACAGAATAAATGAGCACCTAAATCTTTAAGTTAAAGCTATGATTCTTTCGTTTTATTATGATGACAACTTATTCATAAATCTGTGGGTTCACAAATTATTTTTACATTCGGAGGAGAAAGTTGGTAATTTAGATTTCGCAAATAGATCTCCCCACAACCTATAAAGCTTTATAAATTTTATATTGCGTGTGGTGTCTGTTCTTTCGGGCTTGCCTAAATTAACGTACACAACACATTGGATTAAAAGCCAAACTTATATCAAATATAAATTACAGAAATTTCTAGAATTGACTGTTTCAGGGTGCCAAAATATATTTAATGGTGGTAGTTGGTGACTTGTACCAAACCCGTACTCAAACTTCCCACCTCGGTCCAGCGGGACTTTGGCTATCCGGAAACGCTTAGCCGTCCTACCCAAGATTATGAACCTACCACACTATGCTATTATAGTGCCCTCAATATCAAGAATGAGGAGGCGTTTAGTTGTAGTTAACATTCCAACCGATCAATAAGGAGAAACAAAATACGCTATTGTACAGTGTAAATTAATAACAAAAAAAGGTAGGCGTAGTGGAACGACTTTGTCTTCTGTGAATGAAGAAAATGATCAACGGGAAATAAATATTACAGCTTTATTGGTAAAAAAAGTCCCGTAGCTGTTGCAATCATTTTCATTTCATATGTGTCTCATTTTATTCGGGCCTGCCTATTATAAAAAAATATATACTATTATTTTAATCCAGTAAGCTGCAGATGTAGTATTACTGGAATGGCATGTAACATGTACGAACAGATTTGAATGTGTTGTTTCAAATGTTACACAAAATTATCTATTGCATGTTTTGTTCATTAAGTGATGGCTGCTAGAATAGTGTTTAATAGGGAATCCGTTTTTTAGGATGTTAAAGAGAACCTAAGATTTCGGCTGGTACTCTCAAATGAAGAAAGTGTGTGCGACCGGAAGTTTGAGACGGTAGCTCCCCGGCAGGCGCAGCAGACATCGATTTTAGATTCATCTTCTTCTAGACGAGGCCCAAGGCGACAGCAGGCCCGCATCTCAAAGTTCTACCAAGAACATCAGACCCGCCTAAGACTTGACTCTTTCAAGAGCACGGTTCACATGAAACGTAGTAAGCCTTTAAAATAATTTACTTAAATGTTAGCTTCTGTTACACTCGTAATGCATTTTCTCTTAAGCGCAAAATTTTATGTCAGCGAAGGCTGTGGATTTGTACAGGCAACACCACATTTCTCAGACTTGCCATTTCACCTAACGGTACAAAGTCAACAGAAATTGTATTTCACATTTTGATTCAATAAATTTGCAGAATAAAGAGGTTGGCCTCTAATTCTGACAGCCGTAAATACTTATTGATGGAATATTCAAGGGGACGTACTTGTAATTATGTCAGTGAAATGTTCATAATCCAACGCCTTTGAAGGTACACAGATTTCTAGAAATTACCAACATCACCACCATCCTTTTCATATTTTCGAAAGAAAGTAACAATGACACGTTTCCGACAGAAATGAACAAATGTCTAGATTTAAAATCTGCCGACGAAGATTTCAGTAATGAAAGACCACAGTCTCGGATAAGGCAAGTATGAGGAAGGAAATCTACCAAGGAAATATCGCAGCAAAAAATGAAACATAAATCTTAATTGTGTAAGTTTGCTGATAGAAGATGTTCAAACACTCCTTTTTCAACTTCAATGTATTTTGCTGCTCTTGTAGCAGGTGTTGTGTTGATGATCAGAGCTCAGTTGCCGCGTTGGAATCGCCGAGCGCTCTAAGGCCCCATGTTGCGGAGCGCGCGGTTACTAACCCGTCGAAGGTGCGAGTCCTCCCTCGGGCGTGGATGTCTTTCTGTTGTCTTTAGATTAGTTTCGTTCAAGTGGTTTGTAAGCCTAGCGACTGATAACCACAATAGTTGAGTCCCATAGATTTACAAACATTTCTTTCGAGCTCTGTTTTACTTTTCTTTACTTGAGCACAAGCACCTGTCTACAAGATCACCAAAATAACTTGAAGTTGATGGTGGACTGTTTGAACATCTTCTGTGAGGAAACTTCATATTTCAACAAACAATAATACAAGAGTATCTTACTTTACTATCACCTGCCCTTTTTCCGTTCCTAGTTGTTTCACTAGTTTACTCGAAAACGGTTAAGGAAAATGAAATGCATATATTTATTAGAAGTTTTTTTTCTTTTTCAGAATGATCAGTAGTATCACCCCACAAAGCATTTACCTTCCCTCCTCACTGAGAATGATGGGCAGGGCTTCTACGTCACCAATGTGTGAATAAGTTGATAATTTTGGTCTGTCGGGAACCGTGCTAAGGTTGTTCTTGCATCTGTGGTGACCACTGTGTCCGGATGCCATTGTGGCCAGTGAAGCCACTTCTTAAGGAAGAACTCCTGGTTTGAATCATGGTCCGGTACAGATTTTGAACTCTCCCTATCGATGTAATTCAATGGCCACTGACAGCTAGTATCTTTAATTCCCTTGTGTTTCGACGCCACACACAGATCACACTACGAAACTCTTAAAAAGTGGAATTTTGTTTTGTCATGTTTGACAAATAGTCAACGAAATTGACTATTTGAAGCAGTAAGTATTGGCGGCAGAGAAAAAGCGTTTTTGAACGTTCTAAATTCTATAATTTGTGGAGAAACGGAAAGCTGCTATCTTCAGGATGAGAACAAACTTCCCTATCCCTGACAGTGTAACTCGACGGCTTTTTTACTTTGCTTAGTGTTTTTTTTTTTTTCATGGATTTTTGTTGTTGTTTTATGCAACTCTCTAAACCTACATCTGTATTCCAAAAACAACCTCACGATGTGTGTGGGAGAGTACCTTGTGTACCACTGTCGCTGTTTTTCCTGTTGTAGTCACATATACTTCACACGAGATAAAAACTGCAGGTTTGCCTCAGTGCGGACCGCAGTCACTCTGGTTTTATCCTCATGGTCTTTTTGCGAGATATACATAGGTCTGCCACTGGAGTTTACTGATCATCTCTGACACTATCGTGCTTACTAAATGGACCTGTAACGAAGCGTGCTGCTCTCCTTTGGATCTTCTCTATATCTTGTGGCAACCCTATCTATTAAGGACAACACACTGATGAGCAGATATTTTATGGAAGTAACTCCTAGCAGCGATTGTTGTACAGTTGCTTATTCATATAATACAGAATCTTCCCTCTATGTATTCGCATTACGTTACATTGATTTATGTTGAGAATCAACTGGTACTCACTGCACCATGTGTCGATATGCTGAAGACTGTCTGGAATCTCTCCATATTTTTCGGCCATTGGGATTTCTCAATCTACTACAGCATCATTCGCGAAAAACCTGGTTGAACTTCCGACACTATCTACGAGGTCAAAAATGATTCAATCCTGTTGAGGATTTCTATTGATGTACGTGGCCGTCCACTCCGAGTTCTGTCACATACGCTACCAACGAACAATCCAATATTTCATATTACTGGTGGCGATACGATGATCACGGTACACAGCGTTCAGTCCTCTGTAGATCGGGGAAACGTTTCTGTGGTTAACAATCCGATTGTAGCAGGCTGTTCCTCACGCACCGTCATAGTTACGTTACACACCGGCACGTTATACAAAACATTTCAGCGCCCTCTAATGGCAGAGAATTGCAACTTGTACCATCGAAGGATGCAAGTCGACTGAGTAACATGCACGACATGTAATACCATGACCGGTATTGAGAACTGGATAAATAAAACCGAGTATTACTTTTCAGCATCCCCTCAGATAATTCATTAGACACCTAACGCTAGTGAAGATGTCTCTATACTACATATTTTGCCTATGTAACAATGAAAGTCTCTGTAAATATCCAATGTATTTATCTTACAACTTAATATCCATATATTAAAGCCTTTACTTCAAGAGGAAGAAGTGCAGCTATCAAAAACATGGCTCCGCGGGTGTCGGCCACAATTCCAAAACCAGCACTCACCACTTTAACCACTCCTAAGATTCTTACTGTCGTTTATTGCATGATTAACCTCTGTATGTACCAGAACATTTAACGTAGTAGCCTGTGAGGCCCGGATCGAATCGAATAAGCTCCAAGAATTCATAGCCGTGTGAGGGTACACTCATCAGCCAGAGTATTTTTCCAGGCAATTTCAGAGGCTCGTTTAAGGGAATTCTGGGCTTGTCCTTGAATTACGCCCTAGGGAATAAAATACACAACCAGGTCAAACACGTTATCGCACAGAAAAACGCTTTTACGATTTACAGACAGCCGGTGCACATGACATTCCGATTGTGGTGTCTTGAAATACATCCGGCCACAAAATTAATTTCTAAAGTACAATTTACAATTCCTGAAAAAGCGGACATCGCTATATTGGGGGTAAATGCAAGAGAACAGAAGAAAGAGGTATGATTCGTATACGTTAAAAACTTCGAAGTCGGACATTACGACGAGGCCGCAACATTACATTGCGGGAGGAAATTGCCTGTCCTCTGTTAAAAGCAGCCATCCGGGTAGTTGTCTGAGACGATCCAGCAAGTCCACAGGAAATCTTAATCCCGATTAATATACGGCGATTTGAACCCAATTACTCCTGAATAAACGTGCCAAACAGAAAACCATCTCGTTTGATGAGAGTTTTTAGGTTACTAAGTGTATATAACTGGCACTGACGTAGAAATATTAGATTACTCCTCTATTTGGTTGTGTCAAGGATTTGTTTACAAATCTCGGAATATTGTAGACATTTTTCTAGTTATAGAAACTGTAATGGTGTGGTTCTCTTTAACAGAAATTACAAATAACATGAAATTAGTGTCCAGAAAATTAAGTTGCTACAGCGCGAGAACCTGAGTGATTACATTTTGTGACTATCCGTCCGCAGGCGTGAGAGCGCCTCCTCCTCGAATTTATTTAAAGCAGACGGATTAAAAGTGCTCCCCAAGAGTCTTAACGTGCCAGAGATGGCGCTGTGCGAGCTTGGAAAAGCACATCAAGTGACTGTAAGTTTACATATATTTATACTTACCCAAGTAAAATAAACACAGAATTTTTCAGTAGGGACTAGTGTAGTGGATGATTTAGGTTTACCTTCTATATAAACTTAAGACTATTTGTTACAATTTAACATCAAAAGGGGAAAATATCTACACGAGGATTAACAGCATAGAAAATGTGCGACAGAGGTGTTGTAGTGCTCACAAATTACTATGAAGAATGTGAGTTTCTAATGAAGTTCTGTGACTGTTTTAGAAAATAGTTGTATGTTACAAAGAGCACATTAATTAAACGTATTATGTCTTGCATGCTATTTGTGCAAATGTAATTTTACTTTTATTAATGTACGTACATACATGATTGCAAGCTATCTATATAAATATGTTTTAATTACTTATCTCTATCAGAATTCATGTAGTAATGTCCTTTTTCTAAACTCTTGATTTCTCCTTAAAATAATATCATCTTGAAAAATAATTAATCGAAACCTGAAAACCTTCCGGAGACAAGTTTTTTTCTGAGCATTTATTGGTAGTTAAAGAATCCAGGAATTTTTAAACCGTATTTACTTTATTGTAACACTGGAATGTGTGGCTCGGTAACACAATGGTGGAGTGCCAGACTGGAAATTCCGAGGTGGCGGATTCCATCCCGCCAGCTCTTAGGGCTTATATCTGTAACTTTCCACTTCTTTCACCTCTGGCAATGTTCCGGATGTGAAAAGTATCCGAATCCACGTTCAACTGTAGGTTCCCCTATAACTGTCTGGGTAAGTCAGTTCGAAGGTCGGAGGAAGGCAACGGCATAGCACCTCCAAACAGGACCATGCCTATTAAAGCATTGTGGTGTTCAAACCAATCTTCGGATCGTTTACTGCTTTAACTTTTAACACTGGAATTTGAGGCTTATCGCTGTATCCATGATTTTGCTTCTATACTGACATACAGAAATTATTGGCCCACTTTAGGTTACGGTAGTAACACTAAAAGTGGGCCTTTGCGATCGTCTTTTGACAGTCAGAAATTTAAATGAAATTAACGGTTAACCATTCATCTGACACGAAAATTGAATAACTGAATTTGTAGAGGAGAAAATTCTCTACAACTTTGCTCTGTTACGCTTTTTTCATATCTTGTATCGTTTTAGAGATATTTGCAAAAATAATGGCGATTTTGGGATGTCTGTCTGTAACGTGTTTCCTGTTTTTAAGACGAACCGTTCAACCGATCAGCACCAAATTTTACAGACATAATTGTAGGTCGCCAGAGACCAGAACCTCCTTTCTTCAAATTTTTCAGAAAAAAATACGGTACTAATTCTATATATATATATAAAAAAAAAACAAAAAAAAAAACAAAAACAAAAAAAAAACGTTTGTAATATAATTGTAATTGCAAACGAACCGTTCATCTGACACGAAAATTGTATAACTTAATTGGTAGAGGGGAAAATTAATTAATAAGAGTGTCTGAAACCTTTTAGGAAAAAAAAGTTAGGTAGTGACGGGTTCCGAACGACTGACCTTCAGCGCCACAGACCAACGCGCCCACTACGCTACGGCTATCAATTAGAAGTTGCTCTTTAATCTCATACTGTTGATGGCTGTTGTTAACTGATGCTAATATCGCATTTGTAGACACTATATTATCATTTATAGTACGAAGAACGACGCGTTTTTGTTAATTCTTCAGTGCGCCATGGCTTTGAAATGACAACGTGTAAGTTACAATACGACAATCATCAACTACGCAACGCAAGATGGCGTATGCCAGAGAGAGTTCTGGGCGAGGAATGTCACATGCATCTCCGAACGGCTGGTTTTCGTTAATTCAATGGAGGGTGTCAAATCTCCGTTATTTTTGCAAATATCTCTCAAACGATACGAGATGTGAAAAAAAAAAAAAATAAGGGAACAAAGTTGTAGAGGATTTTCTCTTCTACCTATTCAGTTATTCAATTTTCGCGTCATATGAACGGCTTATTTGCAATTACATTACAAACGGCTTTTTTTTATTACTAAGTATTTCATGTTCGAAATATTTGCAGAAGGGAGGGTCTGGT
Source organism: Locusta migratoria (assembly GCA_026315105.1). Lineage (NCBI taxonomy): Eukaryota > Metazoa > Arthropoda > Insecta > Orthoptera > Acrididae > Locusta > Locusta migratoria. Next base: position 587,545,246 of record CM048755.1, on the reverse strand, counting down.
CTCTAGCAGCCTACAATTATGTCTGTAAAATTTGGTGCTGATCGGTTTACCGGTTCGTCTTAAAAACAGGGAAAAGGTTACGGACAGACAGACAGACATCCCAAATTCGCCGTTACTTTTGCAAATATCTCTGAACCGATACGAGATATGAAAAAAACATAAGAGAGCAAAGGGTTAGAGAATTTTCTGTTCTACAAATTCGGTTATTCAATTTTCGTGTAAGATGAATGGTTAAGCCGTTATATTCATTTAAATTTCGAGTTGTCAAATGACGATCGCAAAAGCCCACTTTTAGTGTTACTACAGTAACCTAAAGTGGCCCAAAAATTAAATGAAATAAACTACTTTCTGTTTACAAAACAAGTAGATATAGCAGAGGTGTTAAATGCGGCTTTTCCTGGCTAATTCTTTACATCATCGGTGTACTGTTATTTATGCTTATATTCTTATTACACAGGTACCAATGGGATATTTCTAACTGATAAATAAATACCCTTCCGACATGATTATAGTCAATAGAGCTAAGAACACTAGAGAGAAAAAAATCATCATTTAATGCAAGAGGCTCTTTTCTAAGCTTTTAAACATTTTGAGCGTGAATAAATATTCTTAATACAAAGTACCGAAGAGAACGGACTGATCTTCATTGAGGTTTGCAAGTTATTTCGGGTACGAGTATTGTGAGGGGTATATGTGTGGCTGTGGCAGTGTCTAATTTGGTCGCAGCCACGTGTTGCAGATAAGTGCGCACCGATGTTCACCCGTCACGTGGTCACTCGGGGCCAACGGCAGACATTCTCAGTTAAGGACAGCGACTCACTCTGTGGCTCCACTCTTTAAATAACTACGATCTCTTGTGGAAATTATTACGCAGAATAAATTAAGAACTGGTGAAGGACTTGTTGTGTCCAGTAATTCACGTAATAACTTTGCGTGCGTCCGAGAAATTCGATATGGATTTAACCTGTAGAACGGAAGACTCTGCGAATGTTAAGACACGAGTCCTCAACTATACCACAGATTGATGTGGTGGAGTAGACTCGTCTATTAGAGGGCGGGACTGAAATCATCACTCATATTTAAGTTTCCAGTAGTTTATCTTAACCGCCGGAAGGTTGCTTTGAAAAGGTAACTCACGATTTCAGTCTACATCTACATACAATGTTGAGCGAAAGTATTATGAATAGTTGCTTTACAGAGTGTTGGTCAATACAGGAGCGATTGTGTGTGGCATAGCTTCAACAATTCCTTTCCGTTTTCCACAGACGTGTGACAGGCACCAGACGTTCACAGTCAGGTCACGAATTTCCAACAAATTAACTGCCGGTGGTTTTTGATGGCAGAGCTGGAGCCTGATAGCGTTCTGGATCAATTCAAAAGAATTTGTAGGATATCTCGTCGGCATGAATCTACTAACACGCACCTCAAGGATTTGTTGCACGATTCTGGCTTTGTTACACGGACGCTTATACTGGTGGAAGATGCCATCCCCGCCGGGGAAAATATCGGGTAAGACTTCATGTAGGTGGTCTGTAATAATGTTCACGAATTTTGTTCGTGAGATGAAGGAAGATGAAGGAAACGAATGACTTTAGCTGCACTTGAACATTCAGATACATTTCTGGCTACAAGTGATAAAGTGAGCCAGGCAGGGTTCGAAGCCGGGTATCCCGCTTCGGGCCAGCAGTCGTCTTAACCACTTGGCTACTCGCTGTCGCCATCCGTCCGCCTCAAATTCCCACAAGTCGCACATTACTGCCATACCGCCCTGATCGTCCATGCCCTCTTATGTTCGCCATTTCGTATTACCATACGAGGTCAAACGCTATTACCAATATGCGGTGAAGTAATGAACTTGATTGCGAAAGTACAGACACAACACCGAACTATATATATGTTCACGTAGCCTTCAGCTGTCATTAAGCGTTCGACTGCTATCACAGATCCCACGGAAGAGACGGTGAATTTACGGCACAACGTAATATTAAGAACACCATACGTACTCTATAGGATGCCATACAAGTTTCAAGTGCACGTTCACCTTGATGAAATAGTTGTAAAGGTAGGACCATCAACGTGATCTAAATAAAATGGTTATTTATTCGTGCCTATGATCTATCTACATCTACATCGATACTCTGCAAATCACATTTAAGTGCCTGGCAGAGGGTTCATTAACCACCTTCATAACTTTTCTCTACCGTTCCATTCTCTAATAGCGCGCGGGAAGAAAGAACACCTAAATCGTTCCGTTTTCGATCTGATTTCTCTTATTTTATTGGGATGGTCATGTCTCCCTAAGTAGGTGGGTACTAGCAAAATATTTTCACATTCAGAACTAAAAGTCGGTGACTGAAACTTCGCAAACAGATCACGCCGCAATGAATAACGTCTTTCTTTTAATGATTTCCACCCCAATTCGTGCAACATTTCCGTGACGCTTTCCCCCCCGTAACGTGATAAAACAAAACGAGCTGCCCTTCTCTGAACCTTCTCAATATCTTCCGTCAGTCCCACCTGGTGAGGGTCCCACAAGGGGCAACAGTACTCCAAGAGAGGACGCACAAGTGTGATGTAGGCAGTCTCTTTGGTGAAGCTGGTGCATCGTCTAAGCGTTCTGCCAATGAAACGTAACCTTTGGTTCACCTTCCCCACAATATTTTCTATGTGTTCTCTCCAGTCAAAGTTGTTCGTAATTGTAACTCCTAGGTATTTGGTAGAATTTACGACCTTAAGGTTTGACTGATTTATCGCGTAATTGAAGTTCAGCGGATTTCTTTTAGTGGTCATGTGTATTACTTCACACTATTCTTTATTTAGTGTCAATTGACAATTTTCGCACCAAGTAGAAATTTTGTCTAAATCGCTTTGCAGTTGCTTTTGATCCTCTGTTGACTTCACTAACCGATAAACGACAGCATCATCCGCGAACAGTCTAAGGGAGCTATTCAGATTATCTCCTAAATCGTTTATAAACACGAGGAAGAGTAGGGGACCAATAACGCTTCCCTGTGGAACGCCAGATATCACTTCTGTTTTACTCGATGACTTACCGTCAATTACAACGAACTGTGTCCTTTCTGATAGGAAATCGTGAATCCAATCGCACAATTGGGGAGATATTCCATAAGCACGCAATTTCATTAGAAGCCGCTTGTGGGGTACAGTATCAAAAGCCTTCCGGAAATCCAGAAATATGGAATCGATTTGAGATCCCTTGTCGATGGCACTTAACACTTCATGTGAATAAAGGGCAAGCTGTGTTTCGCAAGAGCGATACTTTCTGAATCCGTGCTGACTATTGGTTAATAGGTCGTTCTCTTCGAGGTAGTACATAATATTCGAACAAAGTATATGTTCCAAAATCCTACTGCAAATCGACGTCAATGAGATAGGCCTGTAATTTTGGGGATCACTCCTATTGCCTTTCTTGAATATTGGAGTAATTTGGGCAACTTTCCAGTCTTTGGGTACGGATCTTTCGCTGAGTGATCGGTTGTAAATTATAGCTAAGTACGGAGCTATTTCATCAGCATACTCTGAGAGGAATCTAGTTGGTATACAATCTGGCCCGGAAGATTTATTTTTGTTTAGTGACTTAAGTTGTTTTACTACTCCAGGAACATCTACTTCTAAGTTTCGCATGCTGGCAGCTGTTCTTGGATTGAATACTGGAGTGTTCACTTCGTCTTCTTTGGTGAAAGAATTTCGGAAAGCTGTGTTTAGTAATTCTGCCTTAGCAGTACTGTCGTCGGTAGTATTACCATTGCTATCGCGTAGTGAAGGTATTGTTTGTGTTTTGCCGCTAGTGTACTTCACATATGACCAGAATTTCTTTGGATTTTCTGCAAGATTACGAGACAGGATTTCGTTGTGGAAACAACTATAAGATTCTCGCATTGAAGTCCGCGCTAGGTTGCGAGTTTCAGTAAAAGATTGCCAGTCTTGCGGATTCTGTGTCTTTTTAAATTTTGCATGCGTTTTTCTTTGTTTCTGCAACAGTGATCTGATCTGTTTTGTGTACCACTGGGGGTCAGCCCTCTCTTTTATTAATTTATTTGGTATAAATCTCTCGATTGCTACTGATATTATGTCTTTGAATGTAAGCCACAACTGATCTACACTCGCATTTTTAGTTTTGAAGGACTGGAGACTATCACTCAGGAAAGCGTGAAGCGAATTTTTATCTGCTTTATTGAATAGATATATTTTTCGTGTATTTTTGGTGCATTTGGGAATTTCGATATTCAGTCTCGCTACTACAACTCGATGTTCGCTAATCCCTGTATCTGTTTTGATGCTCTTTACTATCTCGGGATTATTTGTTGCTAGGAGGATACGTTCCTATGGATCCGCAGTGCAATATCAACAATTTCAAGGGCACTGTAATCCTTAAAGACGATGCTGTTTGATGACCGTGATGTACAAGTATAAACGGCCTGTTTCGCAACCTCACTGCCAGAGGTTTGTCTGAGTAGCGCAAAGCCTAGAACACAATACTGGAAATGGGGCACTGAAATACTTGCACAGCTATCAAATGTGTCGACAACAACCTATAGGCCTGAGTTACTGATAAAACCCTCCTGCAAAGAACAACACAGTGATGTGGCTCTTGGCAAATTATGTTAATTACGTCATCGCAAAACGCGGAGAAGATGACTTGACCAGTCTCCATGCTTATATGCAAATAAATAGCTATCTGGAAGCTACGAAAGACAGAAAATTTGCAAAAGTTCTTTGGCAATAGAATAAACATTATAGGTTTCAGAAATTACTGCAACCAGTCTCCTTTTGTTTCTTCTTAATGAAGATTTATTAAACCATTACCGGTTTCAAGCTGCCTAACAGCTCATCATCAGATGGTATACATTTAGTGCAAATTACATTTGTATCTGTGGCAGGGCAGAAAACGTGAAAAAAGTAAACACTAATTTTGGTATGCTACTCTGAATAATTACAATATGAGTCTGTCCTCAAGACGTTACTTACAGTTATGCGTTTCACATTTAATTTGTCCATATTTGGTCCACTTTTGGATAGCATTTCACAACACTTCCCTTCCATCAACACACCAAGTCGTGGGAGTTGCTGTGGTGTCGCAGGTTCCAACACAATGGATACAAGTTTTAGAATAAACATTGTTTTTGAAAAAGTAGGAGTCGGCTAGTACGCCACCCGCAACTATCAATGTAATGTTTTGTTAAGGTCGAACAGCAGTACAGTCTGTGCGTACTGGTTTAGACGCTCCACAGCGTTTCCAACAAATAATGTTTTGTTTTACTGGTTTTAAATGGTATTCGCTATTTATTCCTGGTTTCTTTAGATAAAAAGAATTATTTCACGTAGTAAAAAAGTTCATCTATATATAACAAAATAATAATAATAAAGAAAGAAAAAAGAAAAGAAAAGACCACTGAAACAGCTGCATGAACACAAACATTTTAGACAAATAACCTCACACACACGCCCAATAAGTTCATGTGCGAAAGTCAGGTACCTGACTGTCCAGATGGACTGAAAACTAGCACGGAGGCGACCACATACAATATATGGAGAATGCACAACACTCGAGACTTAAACTCTACCCACTTGCCAACAGGCAAAGCACACTCAATAGGTGATTGTGGACGTCCAATAGGCGTACAAGACGCTGATTAGACCTTTGATGATATAAGCAATTCAATTCTGTGGTTACGAACCTTCAACGCACCTGTAGTTCATACAGAAAAAGGTGCTACGCATTATGAGCAATACTCCACGCTACGCACTTACAGCAGAATATCACAGAGAATTTCACCTTGGAACACCCATGGACGTAAAAAAGAGGCTTATGCTCGAACAATTCCTTCATTCTGTACCTAGGAAAAACCATAGGTGGAAACACAAAGACACTCCTTGATAGGGACTGCTAAACAACGGTGTCATGTTGAATAAGGTAAACAAAACAAATATGGACAAGCCTCTGCAACACAGCAAACCTAACTGGCATTGCCGGATGAATGGCGCACAAACGCCCACCTGGCAATGGAGGGAAGCCGTACAGCACATCAAACACGAACAAAACCCTACACAGAGTGCGATCGATTCTAAGACCAATCGGCCAATCATATAACAGCCTTACATGTAGGCAGGCGCTGCTTTTGGTCCAGGAGACATCGTCGGTGACTATTAATATGAGGAACACTACCTACGACGCGTACCGAGATTTTAGAATACTTTCATGATATTTTGCTGATAACAAGAACTCTGCTACTGTCCTTAACACTCGTCCAGACTAACCAAGACGTGTTTTTTTCCCATTGCCACTTGCCTTGCCTGTTTTTCGCCGGCTTTTAAACCAAATACTTTGCAGTTGCTTCGCCCACTTGTACAGGAGGGAGGGTAAAATAATGTGAACACCATACAGTACTCCACATTTTGTTGCAAGTTACCACTATCGCGTGCGTATTATACTAACAAGGGACACCTTTGAGCTCTAACGCTCGGAGTCGTAAGAAACCATGCTTTGAATAACAGGCAATCATAAACAGCAAAGTGGTGTACGTCATTTCCATGTAAAACGTTGCATTTTACCTCAACTAACATTTTAACAGAGAGAAAGAAATTAAGAAAATATCAATACCATAGGAAGGAAATTATATGCAATTTAATAGCGTCAGTGTATCATTACATATTCAATCATCAGCGCCAAAATAGCTGTCCTTAAATTACTTATATTTACGGAAAACACACATACACGGCAGTACCACACTCCACAAAGTGCTTATATTAGTCCTCAAAATGCAGTCACGGGATTTTGATGACGTGGTTAAATCAAAATGGGAGAGATCAGTGTGAGAACCTCACTAAAGCCACGTTATCGCATTCCAAATCAATTTCGCATTCACGCAGTCAAATATCAAAAGCCACACTAATTACATGTCGCATACTGCTAGAGGAGGCACCTTCAGGTTCTGGTTCCTCCTGTCGTTCAAATTCCATGTATTTATCCAGTGTAACGTCGTGTTTTTCTGAATTTAGAGGGTTGGAACTTAAATAGTGGCAACACTGCTGTAGCGACACTATGCAATGGGATATACTATTTTCGCTGATAACACATGTTGTTCACATACCTACCTTACCTACGAGCAAATGAACTCGCTCGTCCCATGTCATCGACGTGCGCACAATCGAGGGAAACACACTTGTAAGCGAGCGGTTTAACGTATCGTAACACTGGATGAGACAGGAGCCACATCGTACGAGCCATTACTGAAACGCCAATATAACGAATGGCGTCATTATGGGTCGCCACGAAAGTCGAAAGTGCGCCAAAGCCCCAGTATGCTGAGAGTTGTGGTAATTATCGTGTACGAGTGTGATGGTGTTAATCCTAAGGCCTTACGTTCCTCCACGGAAAACCGTCAGTGCACAGTATTACTGTTCGTTTTTGGAGCATCACCAGCGATCAGCTTTGCGAAAGAATCGGCAACACTTTCCGCGTAGCCCACCCATCATTTTGCACGACAATGCACGTGTGTAAACAGCGCAAGCTGTGGCTGCTCTGTTCCGTCGATGGCACTGGGAATTACTGTACCATCCACCATACTCCCCGGACTTGAGTCCTTTTGACTTTGATTTGCTTCCAAAGATGAAGAAAGCACTTCGTGGCATTCGCTTCAGAACTGTTCCAGAGATTCGACAGGCAGTAGACCGCTCCATTTACACTATCAACAGAACAGACTCTCTTAATTGTATACTACGCCTTCCACATCGCTGGCAACAGGTTCTACGCAACGTTGGTGACTACTGTTGGTCAGTAACAGGTGCAAACATGTAACGGTTTTGAATCGCTTGTGAATTAATAGCTGACACTATTTAAGTTCGACCCTCGTATAATTCTGAATTAATATGTTATATAATATATCCGCAAACTCCACATCCACGGCCCAGATACCATTTCAACATTCAGCACGTCGCAACTTGGTCGCTAATATTTGAACCGCATGCGTAGGATTAATTCTCTTCATGATATCACTGCTCTGTACACAGCTTACACAGTAACTCAATTGCAAACACTCCAAATACGTACTGCAGCTACACTACTCACACAACTGTAGCACCGGTTAGTGTAGCTACACTATGCCACCATCTAGTGGCGCTAGCGGACAAGGCGGCGTTTTGCATGGAAATGACGCACACCACTGTCTTGTCTACGATTGTTATTATAAGCACGGTTTCGTGTGGTTCAGAGCATTCGAGGTGAAAGATGTCCCTTGTAAGAAGCCACCACAGAGTACAATTGACGTACTAGGTCTTGGACGATAGCTTGCAACATATTTCACGTTTCGTTCTGCGGCGGTCAATACAAATGATAGTTTAAAATCGTCATTTCTGAGTCAGCTCGATGGTGCGCACTTAGTGTGAGTATGAATGAGGGAAACGGCTGCACTGCTTAACGTTTTACTAGCAACAGTAACCTCGGTACTAATAGCGTAGACAAAACGAGGTAAAACATCATTAGTGACGAGGAATAGTGGGCGAAACCCCAAGTTATCTGACAACAACCGATGAGCATTAAAACAATTGTGGCTATACAACACAGCAAAAGCGACTGCGAATCTCAACACTCATATGAGTAATACTGTTTCGATAAAAACAGTACGGCTGGTGTTTAACATTCATGGAAGGGTTGCAGTTACTAATCTCTTAATAATGCATGCCAGTGCAAGGATGCGAAGGAAGTGTTGCCACGATCATAAAACCTGGACTCTTCATGACCGGAAATGTGTGGTATGGTTCAATGAATCATCGTTTCCACTGCTTCCAACAGAAAAAAGGAGTTTATGTATCTAAAACCCCAAAAGAAGCTTATGACACGGCATACGTGCTTGCTACACTCAAACATGATAGAGGTTTCCGTCATGATTTGGGCATCTAGAGGGGCGGTCAAAATACTAGAGCCACCTCTGTTGACGAGATTAAGAAAATGTTTGTAATTCTATGGGACCAAACTATTTTGGTCATCAGTCCCTGGTGTTACAAACTACTTAAACTAAGTTAAAGTAACCTAAGGACAACACACACATTCATTTCCGAGGGAGGATTCGTACCTCCGATGCGGGAGGCCGCGCGATTCGTAACGTGGCGCTCCCGAACGCTCAGCTACTCACGCGCGGCCGAGATTAAGAACTAGGATATCTATTTGTTCGCGAAATCTCCATGAGTGCCGTGTTGTCAGCCCCTTTTAGACAACATCAGGGCAGACGTCGCTGCTATCTGTAGTCGTGCGAAAGGAAACGTTTGAGCTAGACGTGGGAAAAGAGGAAAGAGGAATAAACGTAAGAATCTTATGGGTCAAAATAATAGACCCGTTTTACACATGTCCCTTTCAAATTGTTTTTTTAATTAATTAATTTTTATTTATTAATTAATTAATTTATTTATTTTTTGGCAGCTGTTTTGTATGTAAATTGTAGTTTTGTTTTGTTTACATTCTTCTAGATGGGCAGATGTTCAGTGTTTGCACAACTTAACTGCGGGGTAATCAGTACCTAAAGTTACAAACTACTTATGAACTAGCTTGTACTAAAGACAGCACAACCATCCATGCCCGAGAGGGGGATTCGAACCCCCGCTGAGGAACGACCTCGCGCATCGTAGCATAGCGTCTCAATGCGTTCCGCCGCGGCTAGATGGGCAGAGCAAGGCATACAAGTGATGATGACCGAATAGTAATGTTCCGTATGTTCAAAGTGGCCTGTCCTTGAATCAAATAGCCAAAGATTTACACGTTTCGCGAAAAGGAGTTCAGAACACCGTTAGACGGTCAAAAGAAACAAAGCCGCAGGTGGAGAACAGAGGGCGATCTCATGTAACGACTCCTCGCGTAGAGAGACTCATCACTAGGGAAGTAAAGAAAGACCCATATTTGTCAACACCACGACTGAAAGTCATTTTCCTTAGCGACAAACATGATGTTCAACCATCAACCTCAAAGATTCAAAGATGACTGAGATCTGCAAAATTCAATGGGGTCATTGCGAGACAGAAGCCACATGTTTCAAAAGCTAATGTTCGGTAAAGGTTGGCCTTTGTCCGAAGAAATGAACAAAAACCTAATATTTGGTGGAGGCACATCCTTTGTTCTGATGAATCCAAGTATAATAGGTTTGCCTCAGACGGAAAAGTCTATGTGCGCCGCCCACCAAATCAGTAATTTAATCCCAAGTATACTTTAAAAACTGTGAAATACGGTGGCGGAAGTGTTACGGTAGGGGGATGTTTTTCATGGTACGGCAATGGTCCGATACACCGTATTAACGGCATAATGGAAGTAGAAATATACAAAGATATCTTGGCAAATGTGATGTTGCCTTATGCTGAAGAGGAAATGCCGCTGAAATTTCCATTTCAGTAAGATAACGATCCAAAGCATACTGCAAGGATCATGATGCAGTTTTTTTTTTCAAGATCACAATATCGACGTATTAGAGTGGCCACCTCAATCCCTTGACGCACCACCCATTGAGAACTTATGGAAGATCGTAGATAAGAGAATTGACCGCTCAAAAGCTATATCTTTAGATAAACTTTCAGAAGAAATCCTGAGAGCTCGGTATGTGATCAGTAGCGACGAATGCAGGTGTTTAGTAGACTCTGTGGGTAAGAGGTGCAGGACAATACTCATGTCTAGTAACAAATGTGCCCTTTGTTCCAAAACTTTGCCAGGTGGCTCTATTTTTTGACCACCACTGTACATCGTGGTATTCAACTGTGTGTGTTATTACCCTCACTAGCCAGATAACATTGAAAGAATATCTCTCCATTCTTGACAGCAAACTTCTTATTACCACTAACATGTCCGCCTCCGTACTCTACTGGACAGCATGATAAGTTGCCACTCAGGGGGCACGGGTTCGATTCCCGGCCGGGTCGGAGATTTTCTCGGGTCGGGGACTGGGTGTTGTGTCGTCCTCATCACTATTTCATCATCATTGACACACAGGTCGCCGAAATGGTGTCAGCTAAGAAGACTTGCACCAGGCAGGCTGAACAGGACCCCAGTTGGAGTCTAACGGCCACAAATGCTACACCATCATCATCATCATCATCATCACCACTAACATATTGGTAACAAACACTGCCATATTCCGAAACCATACTCCCCCCTATCCTCCCTCCCCCCATACACACACAAAGCCATTAAGGTTCAGACGTACTTCATTCAACATCAGGAAACTATCATTTTCCCTGGACAACAAAATTGCCATATCTTAACATAATAGAATCTTTATGAGAACGTTTAGAGCAGAGCGTGAGGACCAAATGTAGATCTCCAACATGGTTGAAGTAAATGACGGATGTTTTGTTGCATGTATGGATAACATTTTGTCGGAAAATACAAAGACACTTTATTAATCTTTTCCTCGAAGACTTGCGCCAGTTCTGAAAGATATTAATGCGCCAATTCCTTACTACTAAGTAAATATTTTGTCTTTGTTAATTATTCAGACAGTTTTGCCTACCCCTGCATTAGTGGGTAATCGTACCGAGACGTACGGACATCACAAGTCCACGCCGTGTTTAAACCAACAATACGGAGGTGAGAGCAGACGTATAGAGGTGGTCACCACAGAGGTGTTAGCGCGGAGGGCTCCACCCTTTCCGCCTTGCCTCTAGAGCCTTTGCTTCTTTTACGTCGATAAGAAAAGCCAGACGTTCAAAATCGAATCACGTCGGCTTGTAAACTGATTCTGTGCCACTACGCACCCCTTTACTCTCTTATTTAGAGTTTCTCCCGTGTTGTGTCAGCACCGGCGTTCCCTTTAATGTCGCTGTCGCAGATGATGAAGAGAGAAACACAATTTACCAAAGATGCACCTTTGAATACTTCCGTGCAAGCGAGTCATGACGGGATAACATATTTTCATAAATGAAACATTTATAATAGGATACAAAACCATTCGCATATTATTCATCATATTCCAGCAGAAAATATTCTATTGGGCGTTCGTTACCGAATTCTGAAGCAATTTGAACACATAATATGTAACTCCCAATCATATTTCGTCCTTTAGATTCACGTATTCTAAACGAAATTCAAAATATCTGATAAATTTTTAACATGTTATCGGGTTCTTATTATGACAATAAAAGATTAAAGTTAACATTACATCGAAAGTAGGTTTCCACTTCATCAATGTACGAAAACTTTCGATAAGGGCTCTAATACAGTTAAGTCGTTATAAGAAAGTAATTAGGTTAGGATACAAATCATTTTACAAGTACGTTGACACTTTATGAAAGTGTCACGTTTTCAACAAATATCTAAAAGCTAAAGGGTCTTAGCAAATGCCGCGGTGGAGTGACCGGGCATTCTAAGGCGCCTTTCTGCCGAGCGCGCAGTTTCTCGCCGTCGGAGGTTCGAGTCCTCCATCGGAAATGGGTATGTGTGTTACCCTGAAGATAGCTTAACTTAGTTTAGGTAGTTTGTAAGTATGGGGACTGATGATCGCAGTAGTTTGGCCCCACAGAATTACAAACATTTGAAAATTGATTTTTCATAATAAAATACCTGTTTGTCGAGGATTTCAGTATAGGCTTCCCAAGTCAACAGAATTGGGACGAGATTACTTCATGGTGTGAAACTATCAAGGAGACAAAAACGAAACATTATCACTGCAGGACAAGGTATCGAAATCTCGCGTGATTTTAATCGTCCAGGTTGAGAAATCTCTAAATACATACGAATTTTTCCATTGGCGACGACCAATTTCAGTGGGGGGATCATATTCTTACAATAACAATACCTTATATCATAGGAACAATTCTTAGCAGTTAATTGCTTATACGATAGCCAGTCATTAGTCTAGGATAAAAGTAATTCTACAAATACTTTGTCATTGTTCGAATGTGTCACGTTTTCAACCAATATCTAAAATCTAAAGCGTCTTAGCACATGCCGCGTCTTGCTGCACAGCGCGCGGTTGCTCACCGTCGAAAGTTCGAGTCCTCCTTCGGGCATAGCTGTGCATGCTGTCCTTAGCATAAATTAGTTTAAGTAGCGTGTAAACCTAAGGATTGATAACCGGAGCAGTTAAGTCCCTTACATTTACAAACATTTGAACATCTTTTTAGCTGACGGGCGAGTAGAATTGGGATCATACAGATGCAATTTACGGAATGACCATGAATATGAATTTTTCAAGCTTTCTTATTAAGTTGATGTGAAACAATTCTGTAGGTACACTCTCGCGAAGAACAGTTATACAGTGTGAACATTATTCAAAACGACCCAGTCTGGGGACAACACCAAAACATGTAAAAAGCATACATTAAGAACTACAAGCATATCATATTCTGTACTGTGCCTACTGCAGGTTCTTTAGTTTCCGTATTTTGGGAGGTCGTAGTATGAAACGAAACAAGGAAAGAATATCCAGTAATCATGGGATCTAAAATTCATATCTTAAAACCTATGAATACTTGTTCATCTACTGCGAAACATCTCTCTTCTATTGAAAAAGTGCTCATAGCAGTTAGGCACGCGTTTTAGAGCCTATGTTATCTAGAGATTTTTTCATGCTTTGCTGTAAGGTTCATGTTTGCACTGTTTGTTGTTTAAATCATTTTCACCTTTTACAAACTCATTAATGTAGGAATTCGTGGTAATTAGAATCTTCCTTCTGACACTCATATCACATCAGTTAGATGTCGTTACACTTTCTAGACTTCAGTGCGAGACTAGAATCTATTAAATTGCAACACAAGGGAGACTTGATCAAGTTTCAAGATGTAACAAAATTTTAAATACTGTACCAAGTATTCCATAATTCAAATTTTGAAATATCATATCTCCAGAAACATAAGTGGATAGTTGACGAATATTTTGGCTATAATTTTTGATATATCTGACTACAAAATATAAAAATATGCCAACGATGACAGTCCTAGAGTATGTGGTAGGACGATGACAAGTTACAGATAATGAAATGAGTTTATTTATTTTTACATTTCAAACATATAATAAGAATTTGCTTTACGAGTACACATTCCACTTTTAAAGTTGACAGACAACTAACAGTACCAGCATTTTAACCGAGTCAGGGCGTAAGATAATGTTATCCCCTCTCCATAAACTTTACGGCATGGGCACTCAGCCGCTAGTTACAAATCAATGTATAAACAGAAAAATATTGTCTCATTAGAGATGTGTCCCAAATTCAGTGGTATGTTGCTTCTTTAGCAAAGCTGGTCGCAGGCGATGCTCCAAACACGAACAGTAACACTGTCCATTGTTCCTGTCTGGAAAACATAGTGACACCTTACGTTATACCGCTCACACATACGTGAACGTGTTTCCCTACATTGTGCGCACGCTGGTGACGTGGGACGGGCGAGTCCATTTGCTCGGAGATAACTTAGGTATGTCAACAACGTGTGCTATCAGCACTAATAGTAGATTCCATTGCATAGTGTCTACACAGCAGTGTTGCCACTATTTAAGTTACAAACCTCGTATTAGGCGTGGGAATGGCCGCGCGTTGAAAGTTGGCTTGCCAAGGATGTGTGACCGATCAAGGTCGGAGGATCGAGTCCTTCCTCGGGCATGAGTGTGTATGTTATTAGCATCAGTTAAAGTAATTTTTTGAGTCTACGAACCAATGACCTCAACAGTTTGGTCCTTTGGCTTTACATACATTTGTAGATCCTTCCTATTGTGGATCTCACTGCAAACCTTTATGAAAAACAATTGACTACAGCTCTCATTTTACTCAGTACTTTCATTTCGGACGCAGTGATGGACGGTGCGTCATATTTAGTAGAAGCCGGCTTACAAACTGCTCCATCAGCATGGCTCGGTGCAACCTCGCCACCGTTCTGGGCTTCAGTTGGCCTAGCCAGCCGTGTCGCGAGATTCGTGCGTCGCTTTTATGTAGCGTAACTTCATGAGACATTCTAAAAACATGTCTATAAATCTATCGGACCAAACTGCGTGGTCATCAGCCCGTAGCTTACGAACTACTTAAACCTACGTAAACTAACTTATGGACAAACACACACACCCATGCCCCAGGGAGGACTCGAACCTCCACGGCGAGCAACCGCGTGCTCCGCAGCGAGGTGCTTTAGACCGCTCGACTACTCCACCGCGGCGAGACATTCTAACGTGATATTTTTACCTATTCATATTTAAAGCATTCAGCTAGATTTAATCGAGAATTCGTCATTTTTTTTAGAATTCCGACGCAGAAGGCGACTGTTAAAGCTGATGTTATATGATTTCTGTACACGTATACAAATGCTTGTGATACTGGTTTCCACTGAAGCTGCATACGGTATGTGACATAATGAGATACATAAATTTGCAACACGATTACAATATCCCGAAAATACAAACGAATAAAATGGTTACATGGATGTTCTTTTAACGGAAGCTTCTTTCAGTGAAATAAAATGAAATTGAAAATGAACTGTACCCAACGTGTCATGAAACAGTAGCACAAAAACTTTTCACAGACCAAATGGACTAAGTCGATGCGCAGTTTTGATATCCAATGAATTTAACGCAGAAGAATATTGGTGGGGCTGGAATTCAATCCAACGAGACCTCAAAACCAACACCGAACCTTAAGTTAGATGGCGCGACGAGCATGGTACCACAGAACTAACATGACACTGTTGCTTTCATCTCTGTGCCACAGCTATGATGGTAGTGCCGGCAGCTGGCAACACGAAATAATAATAAAAAATTAATTAAAAAAAACGGTTTCAATTTAAGCGTTGAATGATATTCCTAGCGGCGCAAAACTAAATTTACAGTTTCCATGTCATATAAACGCTGTTGTTTTTCACATTTAAATCAACACTCCTTTAATGAGAATGGTTTCATATATCAGTACATTAGTTGTTCTCTCGCGATGAATGTATCGGTTTTATTACTATTCAGATTGCTTCATCAGTATGAAAAGAGAGTATCACAAAAATGTAACAGGATCAGCTCCAAAAGTGACTAGATGGTGACAGACGCCAGAAACACCCACATCAAAATAGGGAGGCACAGCTGCATAAGCAGTAATAAAAACCTCATTGGCAGCTCACAACGTCCGGATTGCCCTCACAACCTTGTTCAGAGAGAACTCCGTGGAGTTGGGATACCAGATGCAAATATAAGGAAACGTACTGACTTAATACAAATTCCATCACTGAAAAATTCAAGTTATTTGCTTGCTTATCTTTTCTGGCTTGCGAAGAAACAAAAAGAAAGGTGGGTGCAAAATGACCATTCTTCAAATGACAAGAAGCAGCATATACCACGCACTGTAGACCTCATGGATTAAGTCCAATGTGACCAAGAAATTCCTCCGTCGAAAATTTGACAGCATCAACATGCGACAGAAACTTTTAATGTGCGATGAACACCGACCTGACCATCTCGGAGGATCTACATCGTGATGAACATCTATTTGAACTTTGCAAAGAATTGATAAGTAATGCGAATGGGATTTGTTTAGAGACATATATACCATCGATGAAGTGTTCTATACACTAGAACACCATTCTGGCTATCAATTGATCTAAATGCAGCTCATGGCAGTTACAACAAAATCTTTAAAAACTAAATATCTGGCTATGTTACCATTTCGAAACCTGGTGTAGTTTCAAATTAATTTCGCGCACTTTATAAGAATGTCTTGAAAGAAGCCCTGCCTGCCTAGCAGCACAAATAGAGGCATGTCCACAAAGTAAGTTCTGTTATACAAATAAATAAATAAATAAAAAAATTTATAGGTACAGAAAAATTATTTATTGTACAAAAAACAACTGTTAAATCACTTTTCTACATAGGTTCCGTAATTTTGTAAGCGCTTGTGATAGCGTGGCTCAAGTTTTTGTATGATTTCTTCATAGAACGTTGCCACATGTGTATTCGACCATGTGGTAACATGTTCTTTCAGCTCGTCATCATCAAGTGTTGACCACCAAGGACAGATTGTAGTTGTAAGTGTGGTGTCGCACAAGTATGAAGTGCGCGCCACGTACTTACGCCGCGCGCCGCCATGCACGCACGTCGCGGCGTTCTTACGACGTCAGCCACGAGCGCCCTCTGCTGCAAGCGGGCTGGTCCATGGTTCTTCTATCCCATCCTCGTCGCCACTTTTGTACTTTTGTATCCCAGCCTCGTCGCCGCTTTTGTGTCTCGTCCGCCGGTTGTCGTAGGTGTCGGTGGCTGAGTAGAAAGAGACCGACACAGGAATAAAGGATGCACGCGTGTGCAGGTACGGAGGTGACCAGCCAGTGGGACAGCAGAGTAAGAAGAGATGAAAGTCGCTAGTAGCGGGGTCCGGGCTGTATGGAGGATGATCAAGCACGTCCCAATAAAATTATCGTAAGAGTTGTTTGATCACATTCGCCGTGTGAGTCTGACACATTTGTAACCTTTGAATCACTCATAATATTTTGTCCATAAACTTCGATGATTATCCGATGAATTTCCTTTTATTCAACTTTCTTTGCATTTAGAAAACGAATCACAAATGTGATTTCACACGCAGTAGCATATTCAATTAAGGCTGACATTATAAAG
Source organism: Locusta migratoria (assembly GCA_026315105.1). Taxonomy (NCBI): domain Eukaryota; kingdom Metazoa; phylum Arthropoda; class Insecta; order Orthoptera; family Acrididae; genus Locusta; species Locusta migratoria. Next base: position 587,527,677 of record CM048755.1, on the reverse strand, counting down.
AAGCACTACAAAGCACACGTCGGCAACAGCGAGTTGAAAATGGCGTACTTGACTGCTCCTTGAGTCAGAGGAAATGCCGCGCATGCTCGGAACCGCCATCGTATCACTGCCGCGGATAGAAATAGAAACGGAACTTACTATGTGAACGATCCTTGTATTAAAAATTCACAAAATCAAATGTCTGTAAATCTATCGGACCAAACTGCGTGGTCATCAGTCCGTAGCTTACAAACTACTTAAACCTAGGTAAACTAACCTACGGACAAACACACACACCCATGCCCCAGGGAGGACTCGAACCTCCACGGCGAGCAACCGCGCGCTCCGCAGCGAGGTGCTTTAGACCGCTCGGCTACTCCACCGCGGCAAAAATTCACAAAATTAATCACAAATATATTATTTACATATTACTGAATCATGATTACAGTACATGACCATAGCCCCAATCATAGCAGTAGAAACCTCTAGAATTGATTCCAATGCCATCGAAGAAAGAAATTCGTGCTTTTATGTGGATCAATGGTCAAATCCATTGAAAATCGTGGACTGAGGTTACGAGGGGGCTGTTACCATGAGCAACGAACTGTGATGATCTATAATTAAATATATAGAATACATGATGGAAGAACGAATATCAAAATCTGTCAAGACATTCGGTATTATCAGAGTCCTGGCACTTTAGAGCGATAATGAGACGGACACAGATGCATTTCTCTGCTTAGCTGAGACCCTTTACAGCTAATAATTGGCAACGTCGATGCAAATATTGGCTGCGATGGATGGGGCATTTACCTCTCCTTTTGCTTCCGAACTGTTTCGCTTAACTTACTTGACGCGTGGCACTTCGTGCTATAAACCCTAAAGTAAGAAGAGACATTGACAATGAAAATTTAATTTTTCAAATGTTTGTAAATCTATCGGACTCAACTGCTTGGTCGCCGGCCGCGGCGGCCGAGGGGACTGAGGCGCTTCAGTCACGGTCTGCACGGCCACTACGGCCGGGGGTTCGAATCCCCCATTGGGCATGAATATTTGTGCCGTCCTTAGTTGTAGCTAGTTCATAAATAGTTTGTAAGTTTAGGGACTGATGACCCAGTAGTTACGTCCCATAAGCTATACAAACATTTGAAAATTTTCAACTGCTTGGTCATTAGTCCGTAGCTTACAAAGTACTTAAACTAAGATAAACTCACCTAAGGACAACACAAACCCATGCACGAGAGGGGACTCGAATCCCCGACGGCGAACGGCCGCACGCCCCAAAGCACGGCGCCTCGGTGAGCACGGCTCATCCGCTGCGGCATTTAATTTTTTTTTTTTTTTTTTTTTTGCACTCCAGAATTGTCATACTTTGTATAATTTTCACCAATTCTTATTTTTAATGCTCCTTATGACGTTATTTATATTACGACTATAGAAAATTCCCGTTAACATTGCCCGTTTAGCTCAGTGGTTACGCAGTTGTGCTGAGACTACAGGTAAGAGATGATTATCAGTCTTCATGGAGAGCCGGCCGCAGTGGCCGAGCGGTCTGCGGCGTGCCAGTCACGGTCTGCACGGCCGCTGCGGTCGGGGGTTTGAATCCCCCCTCGGGCATGGATGTTTGTACCGTCTTTAGTATAGGGTAGTTCATAAGTAATTTATAGGTTTAGGGACTGAGGGCCCGTAGTCCCATAAGACCTACAAACATTTGAACATTTTGTCTTCATAGAGACTGGTATACACAGTATTATTACTTTCCAGTTTATTTAATTGAGAGGAAGGTGCTAAAAGGAACTCGTTAACGAAAACTTAAGAAATCTTTTGCACATATCAGTCTTTTCGAAATCTAGTATCACGAAACTTTTGTAACAGTCATAAATGTCTGCTTTGCGAATGTCAAGCTGCTTCACTATACAAACGCCTCTGAAGAGATTCGAATCGACTGTTAACTATAGGAATTTCAATTATGTTCGTCACGTAGGACCCATATCTTGGGATTATAAATACGAAGCGAACATACTAATTAATATTCTTAAAATGCTCAAATGTTTGTAAACCTATTGGATAAAACTGATATGATCATCAGTCCTTAGACTTACAAACTACTGGAACTAACTTACACTAAGGGCGACACACATGACGTAAACGCTACGGGTTCGGATCCCGATCCGGCACATATTTTTAATGTGCAAATTGAAGGTGGAAATATTTGTGAATCGAAGGGGCCAAACTGCTAAGGTCGTCGGTTCCTAAACTTACAAACTACTTGAATTAACTTCAGCCAAGGACAACACAGACATCCATGCCAGAGGTAGGATCGAACTGCCGACGGGAGCGGCCGCACAATTCGTAGCATAGAGCACGTGGCTGTTCCCGCGCGGCAGAGTGTCAATATGTCAGGAAGCCTCACTACTTCATTGTTTTAACCATTAGGCCTGCAGGAGCCGACAGAAAATCTAACTCTTTTAGGACCTCAGTACATACACTCTTGGTAAGTTATGTGTCTACCTTTAATACACATTCCATAACATGCGAAATTTCATTTCAGGTTGCAAAATAAGAATGTGAGTGAATTCGTAAAAAAGTTGTTGATGAAATTGGTATATCATTCTTAGTTAAGCTTGAATGGTAGGTATTGAGCCCTTATAACTATATTCTGAAATTCTTTATAGCTTCTGTTCCTCGGATTTGTTGGTATCCAGTTGCTGCCACTGCGATTAGAACATTCAGTCAGGTCTTTAGTGTATGTAGTAAAATGAGGAACCATTAGCGCATGTGGAGTGGGTGAATTCAGAATGAGCATCTGATATAACACGTACCTTGAATCCAAGACAAGTTTCTATCGTCAAACGTTACTCCCTAGTTCGTTTTTTATGCTGATATTGGCAAATGATCGGATGCTTTTCCATTTTTCTACAGTGTTCCATTTTTTCTGTTGAGTGAACATCCTTAAAACGGACGTAAAAGATGATGTACTGGGTTGGCAAAATGTAACTGGCCGGAAAATATTTCATGCACATTAAAACAGGCCGCCTGCTTACATCATCCACACCTGCGGCAGATGATATATGTGGGGTTGCCTGTCTTAAGGCGCATGAAAGATTACCGGGCCAGCAATTTTTCTCACACAGTATTTTCTCCGTAGAACACAACCGAAAATGTGCTTCAGAAAGTACACTGAAGGACACTGAAGTAGCAGCAGTTCACTGACCTCTTTGCAAAATAAAGGTTGAAACTTGCTGATGTAGTTTACTAAATTTATATGTGCTTTGCCTTTTAAACATTAAAATAAACAAAACTTAATAAAACGTAAATATGGAACTTCCTTTTGAGTTCTATTTTTTCACCTTAATGAAATTAAGCATGTTTAAGAACAGTAGATTAAAGCTGAGAAATATGCAAAATAAAACATAAATGAAAATAAAAAAAATGCATTAGAGAAATGGAGTCCGAGTAAGTTGAATAAGTTGAAAGAACTAAATGTTGTTGGTAGTTTCAAAGGGAAGCGATAGATAACAAGGAACTGAAATATGGGAAAGGAATATAGACGGATGGGTAGCGAAAACAGATGAAAGAGTGAATGCAGCAGAAAGTAAAAGGACAAGGCGTAGCAGAAATCCTTGACTATCAAAAGAAGTGTTGAATTAAACGATGAAAAGAGAAAATATAAAAATGAAGAAAATGAAACAAATGAAAGGGAATGCGAACGGCAAAGGAATGAGAGTGACCGAAGTGAGAAACGGCTAAACAAGATGGTCTAGAGGACGTATGTAACGTACCCTGGGACTTCATAATACAATAAATCCAATTGCAAAAAGTAAGTGACGAAATATGTGAATATTACCGGAAGTTGTATATATCACTGTTCGAAAATAATAACAGGAATTAGTTACAGAAGAATTTACAGTCAGAAGCCGAAACCGGAGAAAATTCGGGACGCAGCAGGGAACACACACCTTACGACTTGTCTTAGGAGATAGGTTAAGGAAAAGTTAACCTACGTTAACAGCATTTGTAGAAGATCAATAACATTTTCAGGTTGTGAGACTGCATTGCCAAACAAATAACCAGAGAAAGGCCACTGCGGCCTCGCATCCTCAAGAATGTTAGTGAATGTGCACAAATGTTCAAATGTTTGTAAATCTTATGGGACTTAACTACGGGGTCATCAGTCCCTAAACTTACAAACTACTTATGAACTACTTACGAACTAGGACGGCACAAATATCGATGCCCGAGAGGGGATTCGAACCCCCGACCGTAATGGCCGTGCAGACCGTGACTGAAGCGCCTCAGTCCCCCGGCCACCGCGGTCGGCATTGAATGTGCAATGGCTGCAGAAGCCTACACATACACTATATGTGTATTTAGAGAAAGCTTCTGAAAATGTTAACTGGAGAATATTATTTGAAATTCTGAAAGCAACAGAAAAAATGCAAGTAACGGTAGATTATTCACTACATGTACTGAAACCAGACGGCTGATAATAATTTTCGGTCATGAAAGAGAAGTATTTGTTGATTACGGCTGTATCTTTCCCCTAGCGTTATTCAGCCTGTAGAATGATCAACTGTGAAGGTCAGCAAAGAAACATTTCAAAAGGAAATTAAAGTTCAGGGAGAAGAAGAAATAAATAATGTCGGTTTGCCAATAACATTGTCATTACATCAGACACATGCAAACCTTGGAAGGGTTGTTGAATGGAATGAGCATTGTATAAAAGGAGGAGTGTAGATGAAAATCAACAAGTCAGAAACAATGGTAATGCAATGTAGTAGAATTAAAAGCGGACGATGATAGGGACTTAGATTACGTAAAGATACACTAAAAGTAGTATATAAATTTTGCTATTTCCGTAATACAGTAACTTGTGATTACCGAAGTAAAAGGGAAAAAAGTAGACTGGCAGTTGGAAGAAAATCGATTATGAAGAAATTGAATATAAATTTAATTTTTAAGAAGGCTATTCTGAAGTCATTTTTCTTGAATGTCAAAAGTTGAACACGTACAACAAGCAGTTCAGACAAGTGAAGGACAGAAGTATTGAAATGTGCTAGTACAGAAGAATACTGAAGACTAGATGGCTGCCGCAGCGGAGTGGCCGAGCGTTCTAAGGCGCCTTGCTGTGGAGAGTACGGTTTCTCGCCGTCGGAGGTTCGAGTAGTCCCTGGGACATGGGTATGTGTGCGTGTGTTGTCCTTAGGTTCGATTAAGTAGTTTGTAAGCCTAGGGACTGATAAACACAGTAGTTAAGTCCCAGAAACTTAGAAACATTTGAACTAGATGGGTAGATGGCGTAATTAATACGCAGGCGCAGAAAAGAACTGGGGACAAAACAGACTTGCTTTAGCGTGGTTTCAACTTCCTTCCAATTTTTCCTTGCTGAGTGACATTTGTTAAGTGTAACTTGCAACTGTCCCACCTCTTTTGGCATCCCTTGAACTCTGAATATCGAGAGAAGATTATAGTTGTTACATGATCATATTTTACAAACATTAACAGAAATAAATTTGCCATAGGTAAAACAGTGACAACTCATTTCTGGGAAAAAATTATCACGGGTGACGTGTCTTTGCGTTATTAATAAGTTCCTAACAGAAAAAAGACGAAACGCAGACATTCACTTTCCTGGACATCGCTTTGTTGGTATAATAGTATTCAAGCCACCGAACCACGAGTGTTGTACAGGATTTCGAAGATGGACTTTTGTGACAGCTTTGTACGGCTGTATGAATGTTCCGTGCGCTGTATTCAGGTTGTAGGGGTGTAGACCAGTGGTTCCCATCCTGTGGTCCACAAAAGCTAAAATATAGTCCTCGAGAGATATAAAATTTCACAATAATTCAAATGAGGCTTTATATATGCCATTATTTAAAATTATTAAATCCTTGTGGGTCAGTCAATCGTTCCATATGACTTCGAGAACTTGAAAAATTCACTGACTGTGACTGAATTGGAGAAAATAAATACCGTTTGAAATGAATTAATATTTCTCGTAGTGTTGTGAACACTTATTCAATTCCAGAATAACAGAAAGTGTAAGAGTGTATTTGAATTCATCCTCTTGGGCAGTTTTGTTGTAAAAAGGCAAAATGATTCAATATAAGCCTGCAAATCACCATCAGATATCTAACGACTTCCTCCACGACTTATTTAGGTGACCAACGGTTTACTGCTTGAAAAGAAATCCAGGAATCGATTGAAAGTAAATGAGATATCCGCGTATCTTTGCGCAACAGTATTAGCCTAGGATTATCGAACTTGAAAATAAGACGAAAGCTCTAAAATAACATTTCTGCAAACCGAATTTAATTTCCTACTATTTGGCAATCAAATACCAAAATAGAACCAATATTAAACAATACTCCTAGAAAAACAAACAAGTTCCGCTTGGAGTAACGTGAAAATATTAATCCACAAAAACTTAAAACTTTGCTACATAACCATTATCATTTGAAATAAGAAAGCAGTAGAGATTAATTATGATTTTTATTTAAGGGATGGAAAATATCATGAAAATACTAAATCTTATAAAACACATTTTCACTTTCTTTTTTTAAGTTCGTAAGAAATGTTGAGCTATCTTGGCGGCCCACCTGAATAGGTAATGCGACCCACTAGTGCAGTGTTTTTCAACTTGTGGGTCGGAAAGCATTGGTTGGGGGGGGGGGGGGTCTCCGCCACAGGAGGAAGTACTTGCACCATAAAGCCCTTTCTACACGGAAAGTGAGAGCTTAAGAGATTACCCATGATGCACCGGTCACGCAGGCCGGGTACAGTGTAGACGCGTCCACTCGCATAAGATGCACGCATACGATCGCTAGTAGACGGAATAGGATGGATCCTATTCTCACGCGTATGGAAGTGCTTCGCGTATGCGCAGACGACTGAATGGGGAACCCAGTAGACAAACGAAGCCAAGTCGCGAATTTGTTTGAGAATGTATACTTGTCTCCTGCTCAGAGGAACGTAGTTTTTCGACTCAGTCGTAAGTTTTTTAGGAGGTGATACTATAGAGGAATTTCATAAAAAATTCATATAACATGTGTACAATTTTTATTGAATACAGAGATATAGCTGTTAATATGAAAACCAAACAAACTTACAGCAAATGTCAATGAAGACATTTTTACTGATTTATCCGTCGGTTCTTGATAGTACAACATACTGACCTCAAAGTAGAATTTTGTGTATGTTCTACACGTTCATTTCCACTTAGTTACCCAGTTTTCGGCTTACTAGGACATATTCAGACTTTAAAGTACGTCGAAAACCGGTTGTTTAAATAAAAATCAATATGGTGATCTACCAAGAATCGACGAAAGAATCCGTCAAAAAATCCAAATTTGCAAGAGCTGTATCTCTGTACCCAATAAAAGCTGGACACACGTTATATGAAATTTTAACTGCAAATCCTCATTATTATCATCTTCTAAAATATTTGCTATTTTTCCTGAAACATTCTGTAGTTAATAGATGAAATATCTGTTTGCGGTGAACATTATTTGAAGCTAGAACAGTTAAAGGTCTATGTATAGACAACTGAGCTTGTTCATCATGTACAAAGGTGCCTCAAATCGCAGAGGCTCAAGTATGTAGTCGCATTTTATAATGAGAACGTTAACACATTTGAGCAACGTAGTTACCATGAACTGAACGAAAACAGTTTTACAGTGGCAGTCTACTACACAAATAAATGTTTTAATTATCACAATAATCATAATATATCTTACAGTTTCGAAAAGTGATCTTAATTCGGCGATTCATTTGCTGTAATTTGACAACAAACCAAGTAGACACGTGAATCAGACGATTAGATAAATACATACCGTTTGAACGCTTCTTTGTAGTTCGACGGTCTATCGCAAGGAGCGCTGCATCTGACAACGACTTTCTTTTGCGTGTTGCACGTCTCGTATAGAAAGGGCTTAAAATAACTCAGAATTCTGTAATAAAAAAAATCGGATGCCTAAGTGAGATTTATTTAATGTTAAAATTACTGAGTTCTTTGTGTAACATTAGTTATGAATTGAATAGATCATAGATTGTTTCACGATACAGTGTGGTAACGATGAATAAGCACAGTCTGAAAACTGTTTTCAGGAAAAGAATTTGATGCAATAAGTAATTCTGAAAAATTCGATACAATCTACTACTTTACAAATTGTCTCTATAGTGGGACGTTTTTTAATGAGCGAAATTCGACTGAGTCTTTTCTGAAATGTAAAGTATTCGTCATTAAATATATTTTCTGTCGGAAATCACGTAAAAATAGGACGTGTGTACCATTCTGAGAGACACACAAAAGAGAACTTCGTTCAACAATGTAAGAGAAGGCTGAAGCAAAAGATTAAAAATATTTATTTTAATATAACATTATTTTCTTATGGTTCCTGGGGTGGGGGGGGCGGTCGTCACCATAATTTTGGTTGGAAGGGGGTCGCATATTCGAAAATGTTGAAAAACACTGCACTAGTCGGTCGCGACCCACAGATTGGAAACCACTGTTCTGTGACTCTAGTAAACCACTAATGGCAGGAAAGTTCAAGAGTCGTAGCAGATTTTCTTTCGTTACCTTGGTTTCCTATTTGGTTATCAATAAGTTGATGAGGCGCTAGATTGTTTGTACCATTTCCGGCAGGCAGAGATTAGGCGCGTCCCGGTGTCTAAGCTGATGCGGGTGCAGGCAATTATGGCGGGTCTAGATATAGAGCATCCGCAGATAGCCTTGGGTCTGCGGCTGACACGTGCTGGTAGACGCCATGTGTCCATTGTTCAGGCGGAGATTGAGGCGCATTCATTTGAGAAGCGCGCTGGCTGCCGGCTGCCGCCAACAATACGCCTCTCTGCTAATGAGTCGCCGTCACGACCAGCACGTAGTCCTGCCACTGCCACACACTCCCACACGGCTCCAACTTTTCCCTTTGCAATAAACCACGTTATTATGCTAACTTCAAAATCCACTTAAATGTTGTTTTTCTAGATAAATTCATTAAACCTCTCAACGGGTGTAAACTCATACAATCGCACCAAAAAGTACTGGTACTTTACATTTACCTACATTTTAGTGGTTGTAGGTTAAACGAAACATATATTTCAGAACATAACCGAGACACGTGCCACCTTCCATTGCATAGGTTGCAAATATATCCAAATCACCTGTCCGTAAACTAACATACAGTGTTATGAAAATAAACACCGCTCTTCTGCATCCAAAAAATCCCACTGACGTGTTTTACGCCCCACTTTAGATTTGTAGTTTTATAACTTTTTGCAAACATTTTGGACCAAAATAATAATCTAAATAATATAAAATTAATTAATAAGACTGTCTGAAACCCTTTTAGGGAAAACAATTTTTTTAGGTAATGGCGGGTTCCGAACCACTGACCCTTTGCGTCATCTTCCAACGCATTCCCCACTGCGCTACGACTAACAGTTGAAAGTTGCATTCTTTAATCTCAAACTATTGTTGGCCGTTGTTAAATCATGCTAATTTGGTATTTGTAGACACTAGATTATCATTTATCGTACAAAGAACGTCATGTTTTTGTTAATTCTTCAATGCGCAATTGCTTTGAAATGACAACGTGTAAGTTACCATAAGAAAATAATCAAATACGCAACGCCAGATGGCGTATGCCAGAGAGAGTTCTGGGCGAGGAATGTCACGTGACATCTGCGAGCGGTTGGTTTTCGTTAATTCAATGGAGGGTGTCAAAACTCCGTTATTTTTGCAAATATCTCTCAAACGATACGAGATATGAAAAAACATGAGGGAACAAAGTTGTAGAGAATGTTCTAATCTACAAATTCGTTTATTCAATTTTCGCGTCAGATGAACGGTTTATTTGCAATTAAAATTACATTACAAACGGCTTTTTTGGTATTACTAACGTATTTCGTGTCCGAAATATTTGAAAAAGCGAGGTTCTGGTCTCTGGTAGCCAACAATTATGTCTGTAAAATTTGGTGCAGATCGGCTGAGCGGTTCATCTTAAAAATAGGGAACACGTTACGGACAGACAGACAGACATCCCAAAATCGCCGTTATTTTTGCAAATATCTCTGAAATTATACGAGATATGAAGAAAAAAAAACATAAGAGAGCAAAGTTGTCTCCTCTACAAATTCGGTTATTCAATTTTCGTGTCAGATGAATGATTAAGCCGTTATTTTCATTTAAATTTCGAGCTGTCAAAAGACGATCGCAAAGGCGTACTTTTAGTGTTACTAACGTAACCTTACCGTCCGGTAAAAACGACGTGGATAAAGTGCCGCTGGAGTAATGGTCGAAAATTAGCCCTGATATCATCCGGAATAGAAAGCATTCCATGCTAAAGGGATGCACACCATCTATTAGAAGGTGAACTTCAATGAAATAAGCGAACTAACTGTTCGATTCATACGCGTGTGCCAATACTTTTTGGTGCGATTGTATACTCTAGAAACCTGTCCATTTCTGATGACCACGTTGTCGGCGACGCGTTAATCCATAGTTTTCCTCTTTACCTCGTGTAGAAACTAACGCTTTGCACGTGACATACTACTACCATCAACTTATTTCTATTGCTTTGTAGTCGAGGCCCCATAACAGGGACGTCATTTACCTGGTGTTTCAGACGCACCTATTTTTACTACAAACAGGTAAATTCATACTGGAATATGAGGGGTCGATAAACACAGAAAGTTAGGTGGAAGAACGCATACTGTTACCGAAAAATTTATTCATAGAGATGAAGTAGTTGGCCAGTACTTACTTCAGATCAGTACCGCCAATAAGACGAAAGTAACGTTTGAATAAGCTTTCGGCGAGGAAGGAGAAAGGGGATACAAGCAAGGGGTTATTCACAACCAACAATTCCGATTACCCTTCCAAAGGGGTATTCCTGTCTTCCCAAAAGCTCTGCCACGCAGACATTCATTTTGGCCGAGGTTGTGAGTAACCCTTCCCTTCTATCCCTTTTCTACTCCTTCCTCTACTACCTGACGAAGTAAATTTAATTTCCGAAAACATGTTCCATCTTTTATTTTCGTTTTTATGGCGTGACTATCGGCGGTACTCAGCTGAGGTAAATACTGGCCAGCCAGTATTGAATAATTTTGTCACACTTCATTGGAGAATTTCCGTCATATACATCCCATACGTCCCTTAAGCTGTATTACCAAAATGAACTGTCACAGTAGAAATCATGTCTTTTTTAACAGTATACATCTACCAATGATTTAGGCAGAACGTTAACTTCTAATTAGCTTATAATTATGTGGGTCATTTCTATTACGTTTCTTATAAACGGGAGTCACCTGCTCTTTTTTCCAATCACTAGGAACTTTGTGCTTAATTAAGGATTCGCGAAAATGCAAGCTAAGTAAGCGGCTAATGCCGCAGAATACTCTTTGTAAAACCAAACTGCCGGCCGCGGTGGCCGAGGGGACTGAGGCGCTCCAGTCACGGTCTGCGCCGCCACTACGGTTGGGGGTTCGAATCCCCCCTCGGGCATGGATATTTGTGCCGTTCTTAGTCTTAGGTAGTTCATAAGTAGTTTGTAAGCTTAGGGACTGATGACCCCGTAGTTAAGTCCCATTAAGTTCTACAAACATTTGAACATTTTTTTTTTAAACCGAACTGTTATTCCATCCGGACCAGGAGACGTTTTTGTATTTAGCTCTCTGAGCTGCTTCTCAACACCGGAAATACCTATTACTATGTCCTCCATTCAGGAGTTAGTGCGTTGATCAAATGATGATAAATATGTGCGGTCCTCTTGTGTGAAAGATTTATTAAAAGTTAAATTTAGCACTTCAGCTTTTCGTTTTCTTTCTGCTATTACATCCCCGGAAAGATCAACGAGTGACTGGATAGTGGGCTTTGACCCACGTATCGATTTTACACAGGACCAGAATTTGTTCAGGTTCTCGGAAAGATCTTTTGCTAAGATATGGCTGTGGTAATTATTGTATGCTTCGCGCATAGATCTTTTTACAGACACTCGAATCTGTACTAACTTTTGCCTGTCATTATTTGCGTGTTCTTTTTTGAACCAAGAGTGCAACAGTCTTTGCTTTCTCAGTAGCTTTCTGACATTATTATTATACCACGGTGGATCTTTTCCATCCTTAATCGACTTTACAGGCACATATTTCTCTAACCCTTTATTTACAATGCATTTAAATTTAGTCGACAATCCCTATACATCCATTGTACCGGAAGTAAACGATGTCCATTCATTTTCTAAATGCGATCCTAACAATCTCTTATCGGCTCTTTCTAAGAAAAACACGCTCTTAGCGTTTGAAGAGAATCATTGTATAGTGGCCAAACCGTCGGCAATTCGTTTAGTGTTTTAGAATGACTCGGCCCAACACCGAAAGTTATTTTATTCAGAATAATACTAGCCGTGGAGGCCTACTAGCATATTTCGGTGACTTTAACTGCTCCTTCGAGACAGAAGATCTTACTTGAGTTTTTCCTTTTCTCTGAAGGGTAATCCACCAACTGCAGTGCAACGAATACTGTGTTCGCCCAAATACGATAGAATACTCCCGTACTAATGAGCAGATGGTAAGCAGGCATTATGTGAACGAAGATCTGTTAGAAACCCTCAGACAATCAGTATACTGGGACTTTTTCTTGTCATGCTGCGTATCTCGTTCTACTAGAACTGGTACACGGAGAGATTTGTAGAAGGGAACAGGTCGAGGCTCATCTAGAAAAGTGCACAACTTGAGGAACAGATCATTAGGAAAGACTCCCGACAAATTGAAATAGATTTCTGTGCCATCAACTATCAGGTAGAAGCATCCAATCAGAAGATATACCGGCTCTTATAAATGAATATTTGAGAAGCCGTGCACTGGTCGAGGTAATCGAAAGGGCTTTACTTCCTAGCTTTTCGGCATATATATTACGATTACAAGCTTCTAACTACCTATATTTAAATGGTATGTGGCCAAGAGATAGAAATTCCTAATTTAAGTATAGCGTGGAGACCGGGTCTGGGCTGCAGGGTACACGATCGTGATTTAGAAAGTCAATCTTGACACCAAATCTGAAACCACGACATCCTTTAGGAGCTAGACTGGACGAAAAGTGAGCTAGTGAGTAGCGGAAAGAAGAAAGGAGCTGTTACTCATATGGAGGAAGTCCACTCGACCCCTGCCAGCCGGCATACCTACAAACTCTAGAGGCATACTAACTGCCTAAGTCCAACGTCGCAGCTGCGTCTCCTAACCTAAGATTCAACTATATCGCAGAGTCACGTGCGGGTATCCGACACACCAGTATGAACTGTTATCTGGGTGGAGCTTGCTAAACAAAACACAAAACTTTATCATTCCACAGTCACCTGATTGGCCGTAGCAGCCAATATAGGAAGACACAGTAGTAGCGAGAGTAAAAAAGAAAAAGAAAAGTTCAAATGTTTGTAAATCTATCGGACCAAACTGCGTGGTCATTAGTCCGTAGCTTACAAACTACTTAAACTAAGGTAAACTAAATCAAGGACAACACACATGCCCATGCCCCAGGGAGGACTCGAACCTCCACGGCGAGCAACCGCGCGCTCCGCAGCGAGGTGCCTTAGACCGCTCGGCTACTCTACCGCGGCAGCGAGAGTCAGGTCGCCTCGAGAACTGTTACTGGATGCTACTGGAACTACTCTTCGCTACCAGCTGTTGCTGTGCTCTCGGACTTCGCCGTTTCTTCTCGGGACACTGCTACGCTGGAACTTCTACATTGGCCCGCCTCTGCTCTTCAGACTTTAATTTTGGTGATATTATCCAGAAGTTTGTTCCAAGAACTGTTTGTCCGCCGTAAGGTTCTTTTTTTTGTAATTTATTTTTTGTTAGTTTCCGACTACTTTTCTAAGGAAGGAAATAAGCATATTTGTGTTATGCTATCAAACTGTGTACTTCTCATCACAAGTTACATCTCACACAACAAAATTACAAGGCACATTCATCTCATTTTTATAATCTTACGAAAGTCAGAATTCATGAAATCGGCCATGATAGAGCACTGATGAAATTCATGAGATGTGTCCCCCATAACGATTGACCAGGCAGCAGCGCAGGAGTGGCCGTGTATTCTATGCCGTCTTACAGCGGAGTGCGCGGCTATTCCACGTCGGAGTTTCAATTCCTCCCTCGGGTATGTGTGTGTTTTCCTTAGCATAAGTTAGTTTAAGTAATCTGCAATTCTAGGGACCGATTACCACTGAAGTTTAGTCCCATAGCTTTACGAACATTTGAACATTTTGAATAGGTAAACAGAGATCTTTCGGATTCGTTTAGTAGACCCGTACGTTCACAATCTCCTTTTATAATTTTAAAAATATATTATATATCTTCTATATATAAATATATATAAATGAATGTTTGTCTGTACGTCATCAATACGTTCATAAACCATTCATTCGATAGCAATGAAACTTTGGTGAACTGTTCACCATACGCCCAAGAAGGTTCCTGACCCAAAAACAGAAGAGCACTACACATAGCTCAGGAGATATGACGTCATAAATAATGAGAGGCCACCGCCTCAAAATACCCAGATTTATGCGTCAACTATTGGGAAATGGAAGTCGTTAGAGGCCTGCAACAAATTTTGCATGTAATTTCGGACGTTTATGAAGCGTTTGTGATTGACCCTCCCAACACACCCACCCACCAACACACACACACACACACACACACACACACACACACACACACACACACACACAAAATGAACGAAAAGAAGTCTACCGCTTTCAACAGTTTTGGTGTAGATGCCGCAAAACTGAGGGGAATAATTATTTGTGTTGAGAATGAAATAAATAAATAATGTTGTTCCTATCGGTAAATTAGTGTTACCCATAAAGCGAATGTTTTGTTGCCAACATTAACATACTAAACCGCTGCCACTGCAAGTCGAATATATACTAATAATAAATCTGTAAATCTAGGCCTCGAGGAGTCGAGGTAGACCAAGAAGAAAGTACTTAGATTCGCTGCAGAATGATTTAGAAGTAAAAGGCATAACATCAGACGAGGCATCAATGTTAGCATTGAATAGGGGATCATGGAGGAATTTTATTAGAGGTACTATGCTCCAGACTGAAAACTGAAAGGCATAATCAGTCTCTAATGATTATAATGATGATGATGATGATGATGTTGGCCTGTTGCTGTTGCTTCAATCTTCAGAACTACTGGAGGAATTTTCATGCGGTTTTCACAGGAATCACGAGCGAAGATTGGTTCAGGTTCCAGGCATATTTTCATCAAAATAGAATCACGAAAAAAGAGATATCGTAATTTTAATTGTTTTCAGTAACCGTCGTGTCTGTCTGTTCATCTATTAGAAATCCCTAATCTCCTAAACTACTTCACGGATCTTTTTAGAAAAAAAGGAGATGAACAGAGTGAGAGGGGATAGGAGAAATACTAACTAAAGGCAGGAATAAATAAATAAATACCCGGGCAACGCCTGCTTTTCAGCTAGTTATATATATTTTCGGGCGATCACATACCTGCAGTATATACTGAGATGATGACCGAACTTACATTTAAGATCCTTAAACTTACGTCAATGGAAAGGTATAATCCCACAACGTTGCTGACTGCCCATGTGAAAAGTTTTAAATCGGCATTATAAATGAACTCAGAGAAGTAACCCGTAACTTTCTGGAGGTGTTTTATGCCAGCAAAGTATATGAATGCTTCACGCACTGTACCCTTTAACTGACATGGCATGTTCTGTTGCCGCGGTGGAGTAGCCGAGCGGTCTAAGGTGTCTCGCTGGGGAGCGTACGGTTGCTCGCCGTCGGAGGTTCGAGTCCTCCCTGGGGCTTGGTTTTGTGTGTGTGTGTGTTGTCCGTAGGTTAGTTTACTTTAGTTTAAGTAGTTTGTAAGATACGGACTGATAACCACGCTGTTTGGTCTGATAAATTTACAAACATTTGAACATTTGCATGTTCTGTTTTGTTATCTAACATCTTAGTGAATTAAGCTTTCTCAGGTATTCGAAACAAATTTTATAGAATTTATCATTATTACGCCAGAATGTCTTTGAGAGAATAGAGGGAAAGAAGATTAGGGGTGACATCCCGTCGACAGCGTGGTCATTAGAGATGGAGCTCACTCTCAGATTGCCGGCCGCGGTGGCCGAGGGGACTGAGGCACGCCAGTCACGGTCTGCACGGCCACTACGGGGCATGGATATTTGTGCCGTCCTTAGTCTTACCTAGTTCATAAGTAGTTTGTGAGTTTAGGGACTGATGACCCCGTTGTTAAGTCCCATAAGCTCTACAAACATTTGAACATTTTTGAACTCTCGGATTTTTGGGTAAGGATGGTGGAAGGAAATCAGCCGTGCTTTTTGAAAGGATCCATCCCGGCATTTGCCTGAAGTGATTTACATAGATGATTGAAAACCTCAATCTGGATTGCCGGAGGTGGATTTGAACCAACGTCCTCCCGAATGAAAGTCCGGTATGTCCACAACGCCACCTTCCTCGGTCTGTTTGAGAGGGTTTGCAGGAAGGATTTGCTGACACTGTGCGGAATTAATGTTTCACGTTTCAACTTAAAAACCACTATGTCGTATCTTTTTCTATTGACCTCCATGGATATCAGCCTACAACCAATCATTTTCTCTTAAGATTGTATTATTTTCTGTCAATAAATTGTTCATTCGTTACACACGGAATATAATTTGCTTCCAACAGCTTTCCTATATTTGTGCAGCTTTCTTAGTTTATAGCGCTGCATGTATTGTTTTGTTGCAGAAATCTGGAACTCTTTTGCCGGATACGTCCTTCACCGCGCGCAGGGCTGCGGTTATCGAGATTGTTGCGCCAGCCTTGTGAGACGGCCGGAGTGGCAGCTGACCCTCGGGGGTTTTACGAGTCTCTTCCAGGCGTGTCCGGGAAGCCTTCAGCGGCCGTAGGCTGCCACATCTCCGGGGAATACTGCTTTTCCCCTCGCCTACTCCTATACGACACACTATCGTAAACATTGATCGTACTACTGCCCACCGTGGCGCTCCTTCCATTGTCCTGCTACCCACTGGCTAAGAGTGTGTTCCCGATGTCCAGTCGCTCACCCACGTCGTTTCATTCACCATTCCCTAACGGAACTTTCCGACAGTACTTCCTTGCTCATTATTAAAAAAATATATTTACTTCTTTTACTTTTATTAAGGGGAGACGGAAGGCAATTTTTATCCCTATTTTGCCAATGCTATTTTACCCTTTCAGTAGGTACAGTTTTCAAAGGTACTATAGGTGATAAAACAACGAAATTTTTACTGTATATACAGGGTGTTTCACTAAGTTTGTTTGCCTCTGTAACTTATAAAATAATAGGTGACGGGAAATTTTAATGTGGTAGGTCAACACAAGAAATGTTACACTTTCTGCGGAGCTATGAACATAGTTTATTGTATCATTTTCCAAAGAGTTACACCACAAAGATATAATTTTTTAAAATGGAACAATAGTTTTTTCTATCGTGCATTGGATTCGTTTAAACCAGCTGCGTCCAAATCAATTCAAACTACATTCCTATCACTGTTAGTTTGGGAGCTACAACCCTTCAAAGTTTAGGAGGTGGAGGCTACGACAGCGTAGCTGACTGACTGGTGGTCATGAGACAGTGGGCCGTGCCCCAGGGAATAGCCACTCGGCCAGTCAGCTACGCTATCGCAGCCTCCGGCCCCGGAACTTTGAAGGGTTGTAGCTCCCAAACTAACAGTGATAGGAATGTAGTTTAAATTGATTTGGACGCAGCTGGTTTAAACGAATCCAATACACGATAGGAAAAACTATTGTTCCATTTAAAAAATTATATCTTTGTGGTGTAACTCTTTGGAAAATGATACAATAAACTATGTTCATAGCTCCGCAGAAAGTGTAATATTTCTTGTGTTGACCTACCGCATTAAAATTTCCCGTCACCTATTATTTTATAAGTTACAGAGGAAGACACACTTAGTGAAACACCCTGTATATAACATATATGTCTCAATTTACAAGTAAAATGAACATAATAACTTTAATGGTTTTGAAGAAAAACCCTTTTTTATTCTTTCACCAGTAAAATTTAACTTTTTAGTACATTAATTATTATAAAACAGTTGATTGTTTTGTGGTTCTCAATTTACTTGTAATGATTTATTACCATCTTCAGTACAAAAAGACCAAATTTCATCTTTCTAACCCCATTAGTTTATCAAATAATGGTACCTGAAAGTAAAAGAAAGAAAGTAGATATGAGAAAAATCAATTTCAAGTTTAATATTGCAATTCTAGTACAGTTATTGATGAGAATTAATTACCACTAATATTTTCCTGCACCATATTAAGCATCATCTGAATCATACTGATCTTCTATTCTTCTCTTGGTCTCTCTTATTTCTGTCTAGCTTCTTTTGTGCATTTGAAATTAGCAATATCGGCTTTGCGGATTCTCAAATGTTTGTAAATCTACCGGACCAAACTGCGTGGTCATCAGTCCGTAGCTTACAAACTACTTAAACCTAGGTAAACTAACCTAGGACAAACACACACACCCATGCCCCAGGGAGAACTCGAACCTCCACGGCGAGCAACCGCGCGCTCCGCAGCGAGACGCTTTAGACCGCTCGGCTACTCCACCGCGGCTTTGCGGATTCTCTCTCTATCTATTTGCACCAAGGATTTTGCAGTATTTCCACTAGATTGTATGCCCAATAATTCCAAAATATCCAATTTTCTAGTTACACCAACATTGAAGCATAAAATAGCATCATAAACACCAAATTTGAGGGTTGTGATCTGAACAAATACAGTTTTTCGTAACCGGGTCCAAATTTTGGTTTTTCCCATGAAGACATTTCTTCAAGAAGGTATCTTTACAAAGGTATCTAAATATAGGTTTAATTTCATTCATTACTGCTGCAGGTAAATAATGTTTGTGGTCATATGTGTCACTTCTCCTGTACTTGCACCAAGTGTCAGGACTATTTGGGCAAAGAGAGTGAACAGGATTTTCATTTTTGGATAGTTTATGGAAATAGATAGCCCATACAGCTTTTTTCATGTTTTCTAAATTTTCTACATTTCTTTTGATGGCCAAGCCATAATAATTCTGTAATCTCTCTCAACATCTGTCACGCGACCTTTGCTACCTATCTTCTTACCATCTTCCAAAACTATTTTTGACTTTTCTTTTAATAATCTTCTTAACCTGTACACCATTCTCTTCTGGAGATGCAGAATGCACTCTAATTTAGAAATTGTGACATTGGGACCATAGAGTTGTTCTGCACATACCCGGTCATAAGCCTTGCTGTCACCATCCCCTAAATACTGTGTGTATCTGACACCTCTGTTTGCCACTGAACGATTAAAAATACTGAGAACTCCTGCTACTTCCATGCCACCAACTGGACCAGTATAATTTATATGACAGTAATGTTCATCCCGTTTCTCAGTTCCACTGCCAAAAATCTGACAGTACTTGCTTAGAATCTCTACATCAGTTACCTTGCCGGTATCAAATTATGTATCTGTCACAACACCATTTAGTGAAGTGTGGCCACGTTTCTCCCAGCTGATATCGAAACATGCGCAAATAACACTACTTTCACTGTCATCACTTTCCTTGAGTGCTTCTTTAGCTGCTTCCGTCATTGAATTGTTACAAACTTCAGCAACAGCAGTTCCAATAACATTATTGTAAGTCTTAAATTTTGCAGGAGGATTTGGAATGTCAAGTAAGGCACGTAAGAGTTTGCCTGCCTCCATCCCTTTACCAATAGATCTGAGACCATAAACTAGCCTGATGTTGTTCTCATACAATTTATTATTTGCCATTTTTATGTCATTGTTGTAGCGACTGCACCACATTTTGTACAACTCAACGTCAGGTTTTACACAATCCCTTTACGAAGATACCGATCCTCACCCAAAGATACGTCACCACCACATATTCTGCAGACAGTATTTTTGGAAATTAAATCACAGAGCATGCTAAGATTCACAACAATATTTCCAAATGAATATCCATTTCCACAAGCTGACTGGGAGGAAATGCCTTTTATGCAGTTTATTTCTTAATGTGTTGATTTTCTTTATGTCTAACATTCTCGGCTCCTTTGACCCACTAACCTCATTTATCTTTATGTATTTATTTCCTCTGAATTTTAATTTAGGCGAGAAATTCTTTATTCGCGGCATTTTTATGAAAAAACGCGGGACCAACGAAAATACAAATCAAGACGTTTTTCAGTCACAACAAACTTCACCAAGTTCAACCAATAACGTTTGAAAACAATAACAAACACGATCCGAACAGAAAGTATCGATAGTAGATACAGGGTAGGAAACACAGAAGCGATAAAAACAATAGAAGCGTGAAATAATATACAAGGAGTAAAAGAACGCTGTGTGCATTTTCTCCGCATGGCGCAAAACGGAAGGCGGGGCCAGATTGCACAGAGCGTCAGAAAAACCACCATAACTCACAAAAAAGTATCGGATTTATATAAAACAAAAACTGTTTCACTCAGGAAATCGAATTTTTGAGCCCAGTTGCCTTCCGTCTCCCCTTGACTGAAAATGTGTGGCAGTGTGCAAGTAATACCACCTATCCAATCTGGATTCCGGAAACGTCACTGAACATTATCTTCAATGTTAAAAATTGCCACCTGTGTCACTGGAGCGCTAAAGCACTTATGTTGGATTTAGAACGTGTCTTTCACTGAGGATGGCACTCGGGTCTATAATACAAATTAATAAAAATGGGCTTTACAACCAAACTAATCAAATTAATCTCCAGTTTCTTGGACGACAGGCTGACAATCATATATATATAATGGATACCACATCCACACAGTTTTTTTTACTGCGTACTGGTATCATGCACCCACTTCAAAACGCATACGTATATCCTCTTACGTTATATTCAACTTTTAAAAGCTCGGCTAGCAAAATGGAGGATCAGACCTAAAGCTGAAACAAGCAAGTTTATACCAAACCATCACAGAAATATAAAGCAATATAAGCCTCAAAATGCAAAAGATCTACTTATTATGCTATGGAGAAAGGAAATTGCATCTTAAAATACCGTGAAGTGCTTTTGAATAACTTCTGATCCTACCGTGACATATATACTTGCTATGGCAGAACTGATTACGAAGGCAAGGAAAAGACTACGTTTGCTGAAATTAATTAAAACTAGATTTCATGGTGTCTCGACCTCAGCATTGACAGGTGAGCACTGCATCTTCAGGGACCTATAGTAGATTATGCCCCATCGATATGGATTACAGGTGAAGCTCATTCACTACAGACTTTAAGCACGGTAGGAAAACTTACGTATTGCATGAAGACTTTGTCCAAGCGCCAGTAGTGGTGAATTACATTGCATAGCGACTGTACAAGCACTATAAGAGAGACTTATGCAACTGTTAGCCAGTTATGGAGTTGCCAGACGAACAGCTGATTCAAAAACAACTGAGTTGTTCAAAGAAGCACCAATAAGATTGCTCTGCGAAAATGGGCGTGTGGTCTGGAACGCGATGATACGGATCGCGCGGCATCTCGCGTCGATGGTTCGAGTCCTCTCTCGAGCATGGGTGTTTGTGTTGTCGTTAGTATAAGTTAGTTTAAATAGTTTGAAGTCTAGAGAACGATGACCACAGAAGTTTGGTCCCATAACTTTACGAACATTTGAACATTTTGAACGGGTAACAGACATTTCAAGCATTTTGAATCAATAAGTTTGAACTTTTCCACGCTACAAATATCCCTATCCAAGAGTTCCATAGCACATGCCATATATACTGGAGAGTGTGTTGTAGAAACAATTTTAGCCGGATATGAAATGTTTCAACACGTAGAGCATCAGTACAATGGAATAGATTCAGGTGTGATGAGGTTATTTACAGGTTGATTTTTTCCTCGGTATAATATAGTTGCGGTTTAACCGTTCACTACCATTATTATAAAAAATAAAATAAATGCCCAATTCTATTAAACAACAAAAATTGTCACCACAGAACACACAATTTTCCCTGACCCACATGAACCCAACGAATGTTCGACTACCGGCCCGCCATTCCCTTCAGAAAACGAAGGAAAATTTAAAATAACAATAATAATAATAATGACAGTTTGTTACACCCCACCATAACACATCAAATACTTTTTTACATGCCCCATTACGAGTATTAATGTCACAGCCAACACCTGCTAATGAACTCTAAACGCAACAATGGAATATGGACTTCCTAGAATGTATTTTTGTAAGCATAATTGACAACTACGACAGCAATAATTTTTATAATAATAAAACATACATCATACATGCAAAATGGTAATGCACTTCACCCCAGAAAATTTATTGATAGAAAAATGAAGGAGAAGATAAAACGTAAAAAGCCGATTAAGTGTCTTATTTTCTCTGTATGTGTACTACAGTTCGTTTTCCAGCTTCACGTTCCGTCCAGATATACTTACGTTTCTATCATTAATATTACTTTTTCAAATACGAGTTTTTGGTGATGTGCGTGACGTAGGCATTGAGAAAATAGTTCTTTGGTTGAAATGTAAGGTGCAGTATCTCCTCTCAATCCGATCTAAATTCGTGTTTATTTCGTATACGTCGGGCAGCCACAGGGTAAGACGATGTCGCCCACCTTTGCATCCGTTCACGAAGACTTCTAAATGCCGAAATATACTCCCGGAAACAGTTTCCTTTAAAATATGTTCCATCTTTATCGAGAGTCAGTTAAATAGATGGCCTTGTTTGAACATTTTTGTACGTTATTGTAATAACAGGAATCTCACACTTCAGCGGAACAGACACGCTATGCAAGGGACCACTGAAGAAGTCCATTGACTAGTAGGATTCCCGGTTCGTACACTATTTCACTGCATTTTGTATGGATGCACGGAAACGTATAACAAGACAATTTTCTTTTCTGTTGCATATGAACATAGCTAATTTCAGGGAAGATGCCTCAGACAACTCCAAAATCAATAACACAGCATATTCTATGAGTCTGTTTTAGAAGTTCATGACATTTAGCCTACTTGTATTATACTGATTTCTCGAAAAATTTACGAAAGTCATGTATATGCTATGGATCACGTCTAAAAAGTTTTCTTTCTGGCTAATTGTCAGCTTTTTCTATCTCCATACACATGTAAAATTGTATCAATGTTAATCTGCAGTTCTTTACTAAGAATGGTTCATATTTTCACTTCCACAGATATTTTCTTATAATCCGAAAAAAGAAATCTATGTATCCTGTCCCTTAGAAAGGCTTCTTCATTTCACAATCTATTACTTCTATCACGAAACAGAATTTTTTATCCTGAAGGAATAGACCCTAAAGGAAGCTTGAACTATTTTTCAAATTGTTCGAATCTAATGCATTTCAAAACTGTTTAGCAGCTGAATTAAACGGGTGTAAACAAGTCAACTTTCCTGGCGTCTGTATTTACTTGTAAACGAGTCCTATTTCACGTGAACGGTCTGTTAATTAGAATCGTGTATTTCGAAATTACATTTACATCTAATTTATTTAGATACAGCTATGGACCTAAAGGTGGCAACGAAGTGGCACTTGGAAGCCACTTAAATTAATCGTGCCAAATGCGAAATTACCTGCAGCGCCCCCACGTAGAGACAGAACAAAGGTAAAAGTAAAAAAGACATTATTTAACCTATACCGAGATAACCTATGGTTTACATTCATTCTACTTTACACTCATTTGTATGCTGATTCATTAATTGTAGTACACATCTATGTATTTAATAAGTTTCACTCATATTTTACTAAGGAAAGTGCGAATTCCTAATTCATGTCATCTGTAGCTAACTTCCATATTCAAATAGCAGGAATATTTCATTATAAATATATACGAGAGGACCCGTGCGAATACTTCGCGCCGTTAGTGGAATGACAAAAGTTGGGAAAAATGGAAATAAAGTTGAATGTTTACGTATAGTTTTCTTCAGAATCAATCAAAGAAAGTGTTTAAAAGCGCAAATGAAAGAGCTTGATCCGTTGAGTGTTGTTAGGTCAAAAAGAACTGCGTACCTTAATTAGAACCGAAGATATCGTAAAAAAAGGATTAAAATATTCAGCGCAACGACGGAAGGATACCGCGTTTGAATAAAAATAAAGGATGCAGACAGTTAAGTTAATTCTGATACTTGATGACAAATCTGCGAATAAATACCTTTTGTTTAAAGCAAAAATGAAGGAAATCGGTCGGATAGAACGGCCTGACCGACTGAATTTAGTTTACAGCAAGAACATCCCCATAAGAAATATATAGAAGGAAATCGCGTTTGAGTATAGAAAAAGGAAGGTGATGGTTTTGTAAATTCTGATACTTGATGACAAATCTGTGGATAAATACATTTTGTTTAAAACAAAAAATGAATAAAATCGGTCGGCTAGTTTGCTCTGGCCGACTGACTTCAGTTTTCGTAGTTTATTTTAATATATAAGATATTTTTGTTACTCAGGGATGAACTATAGTTGAAATGATTTAATTTTCCGCATGCTACAGAATTATTAATTGGATTACAACACACATACGTAAGCACTACTTAATCGAATATTGATTGTAATTTTTAAAAAAAAAAATATCCACAGCATTTTTCAGTTTAGGCTGAGAAGGTGAGATGGGGAGAGAGGGGAGGACAATCGGAAGGGCGAGTTGAGAGAATAAGAGGTTACGGTTTAACGTCCCATCGAAGACGAGTTCATTAGAGCCGAATAATTAGTTCTGATGGGGGAGCTCAAGATAGGGGGAAGAAAATCGCTGGCGTTCTCTTTAATAGGAGGAGGCCGGGCTTTTACCTTCAGCGATTTAGGAAAACTACAAGAAAGCTAAATCTGGATGATCTGTGAGCTTTTTGAGTCTCACGACTCCCGATTACGAGCTACATCTCCATTTCAACCCACACAAATTCATCTTTTAACGTCTTTTGAAAGGGCGGACATTTTAATTACAGCATCGGACACTTATATTTTGAAATCAAATATGAGGTAACTAATATTCCAAAACATTTGAAGATACATTCCATTTTTTGTTATCATTAGCGCAGTACTACAAAAACGATCTTAATTTTTCGTTTTCTATCTTGTATTTAGGGGTGAATTATAAAGTAACAAAATTTTCTCCTTAACTCCATTATGATCTGTCATGCCTGAGGTGTATGGTAATAGCATTGGAAGGAATTACAAGTACTTCTGCTTGATATCATCTTAAATTCTATAGAAGGAGGGATTTATTCTGAAATTTCGTTGTATAAACGGCATCGTCTCTCTCTGAAATTGTTCAACACTTTCAACGCATTCTAACTGATTCATGGTTTATGTACACGGTATTTTGACATAAAATCTGTGAAATCAATTGTCTCATTATGTATAGGCGCTGGAATGTACGTTTTACGGTATTTTAGCACAAAACTGTTAGATGCAATGACTCATTTAATAGAGTTTTGTGATGTTTTTCGAACAAATATTACTGGTATTTAACCCACTGGAATTTTGGTTGCTTGACACGCTGAATACAGCCGTTGGAATTTAGGGTTTTTCTGTGAAACATTATCAATATTTAACTCTCCGAATGCCAATATGTATTGATAATGCTTACCGGGACATCCGGTGAATGTGATATTTACCGCAGAATTGAATGTCTACTGATTCATTTCTATATGATTTCATAGTAAATATCAATCGCTTGTTTCTTTTTATTATTTTATTTTATTTTAATATCAGTAATATCTGCGGCCTTGCCTTCTAGTGGTTTGATTTTCAATGTAATAGCAGCGCCCCAGTTATTCTTTCCATGCAGCAATTTTGAATTCAGCAAACTTATTGAGTAGATTTATTTATTGTCTTATAAATAACTCAATTAGTACCTTTGAAACACAATAAATGATTTTGTTTTCCTTCGTTTTTAATGTGTTTGTGAAATATGCGTTGCAGATGAAGTGAAGAGATACCCTCTTTAACGAACAGTAATTTTGGTCTTGCTATACAGGGCAGTCGTCAAATAGTGACATTGTAGAAAATTGCTGCAGTTTTGTTAGAATAAACAACTATTTTGTTTCGACTAAACTAGTGTTCGATTTGGAGAGGTGTTATCATGAATAAAATTCATCAATGTACAAACAAAGCAACTCTGTAAATACATAAACAAGAAGGTTAATAGAAATTTAATAAATAAAACGTCATAAATAGGTAGTGGCAGTTGAAACTTTCTGCCAAACCTTTACTAGAACTGCGATCCGGATACTTTTTATGGCGAGAAGTTGTGTTAATAATGTGTCCCCTCCTCAATAACACCAAATTCGCTTTCGTCGACATTAACCTGAATAAAGAAATGTCGTCCTCCAGATTCTCTACTAAAACAGCCACATTTGTCGGTTATTTCTTATGCAAAAGAATAGGCCTTGGCTGATATCTAAAGCTTATGTCGGTAAAACTCTTCCTGTTCTCTAAGTGTGAAAACTAATTAAACCAGGAGTACCAAAATAAAATAATCCGACAGCCACAAAGAATTAGGTTAATTACTAAACAATAGAAGATAAAATAAAAATTAACATATGTGAGGACAATATTTCTCACTACCTGTAACATACAGGATCTTTCAAACTAACACCGACAAACGTTGTGGACAGGTTCCTTACACCAAGGCAAGGATAATGTGTAGTAAACGTGGCCTCTAAAATGTGTACCTTAAGTGTGTAATGAGAACGTCATGTTGTCAGAGGAGGCAGTACAGACCAAAACAAGGAAAATATACCCAGATAATATGTGCTGTAAAATACATACCGTAAGAGCTGCGGCCGCGCGGAATGGCTGTGCGCTCTGGGGCGTCACATCGCGGATTGTGCTGCCACTGCCGTCGGAGATTCGAGTCCTCCATCAGGAATGGGTATATGTATTCCCCTTGGTATAAGTTAGTTTGAGTGGTTTGTAAGTCTAGGGACCAATGGCCCATCAGTTTGCTCCCACAGGTTTACAAACATTTTATTTTAAGTGCTGTGAGCACCTGTTTATCTTCGATCATGTGAAACACATCGCTTCTATTGAACAAGTGTCCAAATCTATTATGTTATGTATTTTAGAGCCCGTGTTTACTGAACATTTTTTCTTGTTTTGGTTCATACTACCTCCTGATAACATGAAAAGCAAAGAGCTTGCAGGAGAATAGAGGTGTTTCACAGTTATCACAGTAACAATGATAAACAAGCGCTCACAGCTTTTACGGAATGCGCTTCAGAGCCCGTATTTACTGGACTTCATGTTTTTTATGTAATTTTGAAACGCGCTATGTATAGCGATCTAACGTCACTCGCATTTTACAATTTAACATGAACTCCGCTAACATAACACTCTCTTTTATTGTTGGAAGATGTGTGTAGAAATGGTGAAAGAAAACGGAGATTGGTGGGGCAGTTGCTACCATACTGATCTTGGATTATTGAAGACTGCGGTTGAAACCCGCTCCAGTCATCCAGATTTGAGTTTTCCGTGATTACCCTATATCGTTCCAGGCATATACCGGGATGGTATCTTTGAAAAGCCACGACCGATGTTGTTTCCCATTCGTAACAGTAGCAATCCGAGTTTGAGCTCTTTCTTTAAAGACCACGCTTATCTTCGTTCGTTTCCAGGTGCAATAAGAAATTCAGGGCAAAAACTGAGTGAAGGAGGGAGTGATTGATCTTACATGTACTGGGACTTCGAGGACCAGACAGGTAACTCAGGGGATTACGAGTGTATAAATCTTGGAGGGACACCAAGGGATGAATTGAGTATAGTTTAAATGTGTGTGGATTGCAGCAGATATTCAGAAAGGTAGGGGCATACACTCGGTAGACTAGCGATGTGGACTGGAGACAATAACAACATTTTATTACTTCTTTTCAGTTCTGTATATGTTTTATTCCTGTTCTTTAACCTATGATAGCGTAGCAAGATTCAATTGAGAGGTACTTTTTCAAGAGCTGCGTTTATTGATCAGGAGTAATAAGAGGGAGAGGGAATACGTGTGGTAGGGGATACATTCATCGTTAGTGAAAGAACTGTTCGACTTTGCAGGATATCTAATGAACCTCCTGTACATCAATAGTTTCAAACGAATTTCATGCCAGGATGTAATACCTAGGGCACGTAATAAACATGTCTCTTGGGCACGTATAAAAGGATATGTCTCTCTTATTTTGCTCTGCGCTACAATGTATTCAAAGCTGATAAAACTATACGTGTATCCTTTCGGTGGGTTAATTTGTTACCTACGTAAAGTTGTATTTTGAAATTTCCATTTATTCTTACCATTTGGGCACATTTAGTTGTGAAGTGCCTATATTCGGTACATATAAACAGCGTGAAAAGCTTGTAAGGGTGTAGCTGGGTAGGTTGTGCTGTGAAACGATTGTTAACAGAAACCTTCGGTTTGTTGCGTCGTATCCGATTCCATTCGGATTGAATTTAATTAGTCGGATCATAGCGCACGCAAACTTATGCAACCTGCAAAATGTGGTATTGCTAAGTTGTTCTTTGTTTGGTTAACTTAAACCGAAGAACAAAAATTATAGCGCACGCGAATGCCGATACGTTGGATCGGGTTCGAAACTTGTTAACGCTTAATGTCCTACTTCTTGTTTCGCTCTCTCGCGAGTTCTGAGGAAAACAAACGAAGAGTAAGAAACACCCTCACTGGCGGGCTCATAGAATTTCTGTGCTGAACGTCCTGATTGTCCAACTTCAATGGCAAATAAATCGATCTTTTCCCTTTATTGCAGTTTTCAAGCCCGAGCTGGGTAGGCTGGCAGCAGCATGTTACGCCGCTCTTCAGCCGACAGTTTATTTTACAATGACAAGATGAATAAGTAAAATCTAATGGTTGTTGAAAATAGACAGGGTGAAAATTGGAGATTTAAACGCAGCCATAGGCGTTAAACTACATGCAGCCATTGAGATCGATGCCACAGTGACTTAAGAACACCCTAATGAACACTAACACTAGTCACGAAGAACAAAACGGAGAGACTGAATAAAATACGCTGGCGACTCTGGTACATATTGTAGTGGTCCCAACGAGTTAAAATGGACACGTAACAGACGCACTGCACAATACTGTTATGACAAAACACCATTTACAATCGTTGCATCTTGGGCAAGCAGGGGGTGGGGTGAGGGGAGGAAGCGCTAGCGAGAGGGGGGAAAGGAGAGGAGGGGAGGAAGGTGTGTAACGACTCCGGGGGGGGGGGGGAGGTCAAGCGGGGGAAGGGAACAGGAGAGGGTGGGGGAGGGGCGTTGTTTCTCTGGTAAGTGGGTAGGAACGATTAGGGTTGGTAGGAGGGGTAAATATCGGGACGGAGGGAGTCATCCGGAAGGGGGAGGTAGCGGCAGTTACCCTTGGAGAGGATGTGGACAGTGTGGAAGTGGAGGGAGGGATGGATACAGTGGTGCAGGCGAGGCAGAGGCCCAATATGGGTGAGGACAAAGTAGACCAGTGGGTTGCAGGAATATATTTTACGGGAGGTGTACAGGATATAGATATGCTCAAGGAATTGTAGGCGGCGAGGGAACGGAATTAGGTCGTAGAGGATCCGCGTGGGGAAGGGGATGTGTAAACGGTAAGCGAGGCTGAGAGCCTGGCGTTAGAGGTTCAAAAATGTTCAAATGTTTGTTAAGCTTAAGGGGCTTAACTGCGGGATCATCAGTCCCTAAACTTACAAACTACTTATGAATTACCTTATACTAAAGACGACACAAAGATCCATGCCCGAGGGGGGATTCGAACCTCCGACCGTAGTGGCCGTGCAGACTGTGACTGGCGCGCCGCAGACCACTCTGCAACCGCGGCCGGCAGGCGTTAGAGGATTTGAAGGAATTTGTAATATGTGGGATGGTCGGAATTTCAGGGGTTGGGGGGTTGGAAGCTGCATAAGGAAGAACACAAAATGGAACGATAGTTGTGTAAGATGGTGGAGGGCTTGAGTTCCCATGTCCGGCCGGACAGGAAAAAAAAATGTTCAAATGTTTGTAAATCTATCGGACCAAACTGCGTGGTCATCAGTCCGTAGCTTACAAACTACTTAAACCTAGGTAAACTAACCTAAAGACAAACACACACACCGATGCCCCAGGGAGAACTCGAACCTCCACGGCGAGCAACCGCATGCTCCGCAGCGAGACGCTTTAGACCGCTCGGCTACTCCACCGCGGCACCGGACAGGAGATCAGAAGGTTGAGGTGGGATAGGACTTTTTGGCGGACCGTGTACAGGTGGAGAGTCCAGGAGAGGGATCGATCGAGGCGAGGCCAAGGTATTTGAGGGTGGAGGTATGACGGATAGGACGATCATGGAGGGTGAGGTAGAAACATGGTTAAATAGGTAACGGTACAACGTGTAAAATTTGTTTCTTAACATTTTTTTAATGAAATCTACTTTGCAACATCCTTTCAAGCTTTCCATACCGTCTCTCACCACCCGGTATAACAGCTATGTTGGGCAGTTGAGTTTTATGACTATGTGTTGAGTACAGTGCATTTTCTTAAATAGGAACCCCTACTTTTATCGCAGATTTTGACTCTTTGGTAAAAAAAATAGCTTTTGTATTAAATACTTTTTACCTTTCATGATAGAGGACGTTGTAAGTAGTATAGCTAAGCTAGATCGACGCCAGGGTAGCCGCACGGACTAGGGTAGTACATCCCCGGCCGGTCTCAACATGCTGGTCCCCCACCTCCAACAGCCACCTAATTAATTTTATTAAATTTGCATATCAATTTAATTGTGACAAGATCTGTTTTTAACAGTAACAAGGGCAACCACCTCCACAAGTGGGCACTTTTATGAGTACAGCCCCCGCCCCCGCCTCCACTACCACCCCACCTCCACCCCACCGACAGTCCTAAAGATTGCTGCCCCCGCACGACTCGGTCCGAAACTCGAACCCCGCCCCCCCCCCTCCCAATTTTTTTTAAGTTGTTACTTACCAATGTACAGGTGGTATTACTCTGTCCTACACCAACATTGAAAAAAAAAGGAGCCAATATTTTATTTATAACTGTACTTTGGACAATTACCTGGAATATTAAATGATAACATCTAGACAGAGTGGGCTATCGTCGTCTGTTGTGAATGGTCGGTAAAATACTATGTGTGTGTAAGCTGAATTGTTCGAATTCTATAGTTTCTATTCAAACGTTGTGCATGAATCATAAGATGTCATTTCCGATTTTCGCTATTTCCGTCAGTAAATTCGAATTTTTTATAAACAATATGTCTTCTGCTGTTGTTCTTGTGTTACCGAAAGAGTATTTGTTAATGTGGACACACACGTTTGTTGCGTTCTTCCCTATGCAGCTTCCAACCCCCCCCCCCCCACTCTGAATTGCCGACCATCTCACATATTACAAATCCTCTAACACCATGCCCTCAGCCTTGCTTACCGTATTCACGTCCCCTTCCCCTTCCCCACGCGGATCCTCAACGACTTTCCGAGTGCCATCGCCAGTTGAGCGGTTCAGGGCTTCGACTGTCAAACCGTGTATCCAGGTTCGAACCTCAATCATTGTATTTTTTTCGATGTATTTGATAATAAGCTCAATGTAATACCTATTCTCGCCTTATTTTGAAGTAGATTACCAGAAAGTGTGAATAATATTCAGTTACGTGTATTATCTGTTTACAGCTGTTTCATTTTTGATGCACAGCGCAATAACAATAAAAATAAGAAATAAAATAAAAATCTTTTAAAGTATTCCAATTACTGGCCGTCTATTAGTCAGCTTTATCACAGCTAGTAGCGTTAAACGTATCAGAAAAACAACTAAAACAGAAATATTTCTCACACCATGCACAACACACGAACAACATATGCCACATTTCTATGTTGTCCGAAATTTCGTTCGTGGAAAACATACCTGATTTATATTGCTGAAGACAGGTTTACCAGATATTAATTTCGATGCGTACCAAGAATATTAAAGCATATCTTGAAAGACAGGCCCGGACAACTAATTATGGATCAAGGCATGAATTTTAATAGCATTTGCTCTAACATGAATTTCTCTGTTCTCGCGTAATGTGGCAAGATTTACAAGTCTTCCGATAAAATTCTTGACCTGCTGAAACATGTAAACGTCACAAGGCTCACAAAGAAAGCTCCATCTCGGTAGCATCACTTTAACACTGTTGGTCGGTTGAGCGTCATCATCGACTAAAGTCCTGTCGTAGCGCGTCATGTCGGTTTGGCCACACCATGAAACCTAGTATCAAGCAAAATTCATTTTTCTGCACTTAAGGTTTCAAAAAGTCAAATGTTTGTAATTCTATCGGACTCAACTTCTAGGTTATTAGTCCGTAGCTTACAAACTACTTAAACTAAGCTAAACTAACCTAAGGACAACACAAACACCCATCACTAAAGGGGGACTCGAACCCCTGGCGGCGAATGGCCGCACGCACTGCAGCACGGCGCTCCACTACACACGGGTAATCCGCCGCGGTACTTAAGTTTTCAGAAAATGATTCAGATATAAATGATACAGTTCGAAGGTCAGTATGTGTCTTGTCCATGCTGTGAGAAACATTAATTTTTTTGTTGTTTCATCATCCTGGCTTTGAGAACGCTGACGAATATACGGCCAGTAATTATATACTTTAGGAGTTTATTTTGATTCTTTCTTGTTTTGTTGTTTTTGCACAGTGTTTCACAAATAAAACAACTGTAAACATATAATACATTTAATTATTGCCATGACGGAGGTTCGAACATGGATTTACTGTTTGACAACCCACTCGACCGGCGACGGTACTCGGAAAGTGACTCATGTTTACGGGTACACAAGCTGCAGCGTGAAAACACAAAAACGTTAATTACTCGAACGTCATTAACTTTGACACCATATACATCAGTAAAAAATCTTCATCTTCAGACGATCTTTCTATGTATAGCATTGAAAGCGCAATTTTCCATCACCAACATTGACCCGTTTTTTTTTCTTTTTTCAGAAACTACTGTGTCTGCCAAAAAGCCAAAACACTTGTCTCTTTATATTCAATATAGACCGTCCATGCAAAATTCGATCGAAATCGGTGACCCACATGGGAGACCGTCACCAGGTAAGATAAAGTGTGAGGGCGTTATTAGAAATTAAATTTCGACTACTAACCTAACCTAAGGTGTGCATAAATATGAGGTGTCATAACTTGAATGCAGTTCGTACTGAGGACTGGGTCGGCCAACATAGGCGCACGGGCAGATGCGTGGCCAGCAGCCGGTGAACGCACCGTGCATTCTGCGGGATTCCCCCGGGCCTCATTTACAAATGTATCCAGTTCTTATAGTAGCTAAAATTATGGTTCTTACTTTCTTGTTAGATATCTGTACGATGAAGTGGAAATTTTTAGGTTTCATATACAGGAATGGGGGTAGCTAAGTCATAACACCCCTTGTATCTCCACAACCGTAATAGATACAAAGATTATATATTTTTGACGACGTTACAGCGTTCAATGAATGAAATAATTCGAAATTTGTGATCAGTTATGGCTAAAGCCATAACTGATCACAAATTTCGAATTATTTCATTCATTGAACGCTGTAACGTCGTCAAAAATATATAATCTTTAGGTTTAGATGGGATACCAAAGTGCGGCGAATGAAAATTTGTGCCCAGCGGGAATTCGAAGCCGGGATCTCCTGCTTACTAGGCAGACGCGCTGACCACTCCGTCACCGAGGACACAGTGCCCAGCCCGATTGCAGAGGACTCTTCCCTGCACGTCTCCCGCCACACCCAAATCTCCATTCGTCGCGCTGTCTCTTTCCTATTACCACAGCCTATATGTTTTGTAATGCTCGCAGCCTGAATACTGTATTCCCGCATCAGGGAGAACAGACCGTGAGGTATCGAGACAGAATTAATTGTCGTCAGGAGTCCAGCCTCGGCTTCTATACAATTATATTGACGACGTTACAGCGTTCAACGAATGAAATAAATGGCAATTTGCGATCAGTTATGGCTTCACTGTACTAGGTACAGCACTTTGGTACTCCATCTAAACTTCGTACAGTGAAGCCACAACTGATCGCAAATTGCGATTATTTCATTCAGATACAAAGATGCCGTTTGGACAGTGAATTTCAGGGGCAGGGGCTACTTGAATACATCAAATTCCATGTCTGTACTATTTTTATTACAGAGATATGAGGTTATCTTTTTTTTAATGGAACCCTATGTTAAATTTTAGTGTAACATGATGGGCTTAAAAAGACGTTTTCAAATATATGTATATCATAATATTTAGGCGAATAGTTTTTGAGACACAAATATGTTCTCCTATCGTATTCGGCCTCCGAAGCGCCGTTGTCCAATGCTACCTTTCCTGTTGTGTAGACTATACGGTAAACATCGCGAGTCCGTCCTTACACAAACGCCGCCGCTTAGATGAACGAATACGATACGGGAACATATATGTTTAGCACAAACATGAAATGTGATGTATTCAAGTAGCCCCTGTCCCTGCAATTCACTGTCTAAACGGCAGCTTTGTATCTATTACGGTTGGGGCGACACAAGGGGTGTTAGGACTTAGCTGCCTCACCCTATATAAATCATCTATATGCAGTATTTGTGGGGAGTGGGGTGTGTAGACGAGGTTGGCGTGGTGGTGCCTTTATCAGTAGGCTTTTTAAAAACTCATTTTAATTATCAATTTTCTGCGTGCAAAAGAGAACTTAAAGATGACATAATTGCTTGGAACACAAGTCTGAATGTTTAAACCGTACTACACTAGAGCGTATTGTGTGTAGGAACGGCAAGCAGAAGTATTTGTTCGGAATGAAAACATATTTCATTAAAATATTTCATACGTCTCCATATTTTAATGTTGCATAGTAAGCTTTTTAAGATTACAGAAATCAGATTCCATCACTTAAAATGAAACATCATTTGCTAGATACAGAGATACAAAACGCGAAAACCCTGAATCTGGTTGTCCGAAGGTGGATTTGAACCACCGTCCTCCCGAATTCTATCTCCAGCGTGTGGCCACTGCGCCACCTAACTCGGCAGTGAATTCGAAAACGTCATAAAATAGCAGTTCAGCTGCCCCATCCAAAATAACTGCGATTATTTTGGGCAAATGTTACAATCATTCAACTTTCTACCACCATGCACTTGTAATATACACGATGTTTCCGTAAAAGCATGCAAAAAGGACACAAAAGACGCTCCACTGAACAATTTGATGTAACGGAATCTGGGGTCGGAAACGCCAGCTTCAGAAAGTAATAGGAACACACTCACATCGTTGTGTACTTTTTTATTTGCGTTGCAAGTACCATCACTGACACAATTAACGTACAATTTGCACTGTATCTTACGAAAGGTGCTTCAACTGACGACCATCGACCAGAATGAATTAAAGACATCGCCGAACAAGGTTCTGAAGCACCTTCTAGCTGCAATTCTGGCAGCTAATTCCATCTGCGCTTCCACTGGGGTCTCATACGCAAGTGACGCACAGGGAATAATCAAGGGTAGAGCATTGCAATGTACTTCCACTTACACAAGGTGCATGTCTGTGAGTTCGGCGGTACCGCTCCATCGTACTGTGCTGCATTTCTCCGAATAGCACTGAGTAATTAATGGATCCGTCGTTGATTCATAGCACGTTCTGGCCATGGGACAATGTAATTGCGATAGAACAGAGCCACCTGATGGGCAAGTAAACAAAACCTGCATCGTCACTACCTGTTTCTCTACATCTACATCCATATACCGCAAGCCACCAGACGGTATGTGGCAGAGGGTACCGTAAGTTCCACTATCGGTTCTCCCTTCTATTCCAGTCTCGTATTGTTCGCTGACCTGCTGTAATGTAGCTAATTGAGATTCAATTGCCATTCCCTGCACCATGCGTCAATTCGTTGCAGATCCTCCTGCATTTCAATACAATTTTCCATCGTTATAACCTCTCTATATATTATAGCATCATCCGCAAAAAGCCTCAGTGAACTTTCGATGTTATCCACAAGGTCATTTAAACATATTGTGAATAGCAACGGTCCCACGACACTCCCCTGTGGTACACCTTGACATCAATCTTAATTCGGAAGACTTCTCTCCGTTGAGAATGACATGCTGCGTTCTGTTAACTAGGAACTCCTCAATCCAGTCAAATGTTCAAATGCTTGTAGAACTTATGGGACTTAACTACGGGGTCATCAGTCCCTAAGCTTACAAACTACTTATGAACTAGCTAAGACTAAGGACGGCACAAATATCCGTGCCCGAGGGGGGATTCGAACCCGCGACCGTAGTGGCCGTGCAGACCGTGACTGGAGCGCCTCAGTCCCCTCGGGCACCGTGGACGGCTCAATCCAGTCACACAATTGGTCCGATAGACCATATGCTTTGACTTTATTCATTAAACGACTGTGGGGAACTGTATCAAACGCCTTGTTTCCTTCTAGGAAATAAAGAACGTATAGCTGCGTGGGAGTAGCCGCGTGGTCTACGGCATGATTGTTTGGACTGGGCGGCATCTCCCGCCGGAGGTTAGAGTCCTCCCTCAGGCATGAGTGTGTGTTGTCCTTAGTGTAAGTTAGTTTAAGCCGTTTGTAAGTCTAGGGACTGATGACCATTGCAGTTTGGCCCAATAGGTTTACAAATACTGTAACATTTTGATAGAAGGTATACGTAAATAAACAATACAGTACGTGTAAACCTGCACCCTTGTTAGTTGTAAATAATCTGGAAAACAGTAATGCGAGACACAGCGGTAGACAAGTTTTCTTCCACATCTTCTTAAGCTGCCTTCTCCATCCGCAGGTTCCCTACCTGGAATCGTTCTGTGTAGCATTCTCTGTGTTGTGTTAAATTCTTGCACGCTCTTACGGAAACACACTGTAGAGAAATATGGAAACGGATGTACCTTTTTGAAACATTCGGTACTGTGCGTTGGTGAGACACTTCCTTTGACATTTCCAAATTAGTTATCACCTTATTTAGCTGATATATACTCTACTACTAAAGAATCGGTCTGCATCTACTCGTATGTTTTTCTTTCGATATAGGGTAGATACTAGTGGACAGAGAGGTCACCAGAAAATACTTGTTTCGCTAAGATTGAGGGAAGAATCTGATCGCTCCATCTTATTCCTCGTTTTTGTTTAAGACTCTCTTCCGGTAGTTATTTAACTCTACACTGCATGGTCTTGCCGTCTGGCAGCGCAAATTTTCGCTACATTTCCAGGCGTACTTCTTGTTGCCAGATGGCAACATCACCATATTGTCTACATTTGAGTCTGTTCTAAGCATTTACTTGATCGTTTCCTCCATAGGTGGTAGCGCAGTCATCAACAGAGGAAAAAAAACTTATCATCTTACAGACATCTCGCAGGAGTAGAAAACATATTATATACCAATATTTTCCTTGAAAGAAAGCTTCTGTGCATGATGTTGCCAAATGGCAACAGGTAATAAATAACGACCTTCCCATTGTTATATGAGTTACGTAATTTTTTCAATATTTTTTCCCTGCATTGGTGAACATTTTATACCATATATATTTTTTGCGTTAAAATAAAAATTCATGCAGTGTAGGGTTAAGAAATATTGCTGAATCCATATGAATTTTTCCGGTATTGTGCTTTTAATGTAAAGTGAAAACTTTCATTTTGTTTACGAATTGGAAATATGTTGTTATGTTACAGATCGCCATCACCATGAGAGAAAGAAGGAGGATTAGAGTTTAATGTCTTGTCGAGATCATTGTCTTTAGAGGCGGAGCACACGCTCTGATAATTTGTGTCAGGGATGGTGAAAGAAATCGGCCGCGCCCTTTCAAAGAACCTTCCACGAATTTGCTTGGGTTCATTTAGGGAGAGCATGGAAAATTCAAATGTTTGTAAATCTAAGGGACTTAACTGCTGGGGTTATCAGTCCTAAGACTTACAAACTACTTAAACTAACATATGATAAGGACAACACACACACCCATACACCCATACCCGAGGGAGGACTCGAACCTCCGACAGCGAGCAACCACGTGCTCCGCAAGTAGTGGACTTAGAACGCTCGGCTACTCCACCGAGGCAAACCATGAAAAACCTAAATCAGGATGGCCGGAAGCGGATTTGAACCGCTGTCCTTCCGATTGCGAATTTATTATGTTACTATTGCGCCTCCTCGATTAGTGATACGGTGGATAAAGAGAGGATTATATATGCAAGACACGTTCAGCATTTTGACGAGTCACACAGTGTGAGGGTCTGATAAAGATGACAAATAACAGCATGTACGGGGGCTTTTATCTCTTTTACTAATACAGCTATCCAAAAACGGGCTTGCTAATTTTAAAATTAAATAAAATGTGAACAGAGACCGATTGAAGGATGTATCATGCAGTACGTTTACCATAGGAGCTGCAAAAACTTTATAGAAATGTTTCGTAGTAGTAGCTAGAGAAATTTCTAACATCTGTAATCGCAATACATATTGCCTATGAACTCTCCTCCAAAGTCCAAAACGATAGGTTCCATGAAACGAGAAAGAAGGTAATCGTACCATTGAAAGTGGTGGGAGTAATGTATTTCAGCGAATAAAATTTATCTTTTGGTACTGGACTATCACAGATTACAGCACAATACTGCGTCAAAGAAAGTTTAGTTTTCAGACACGATTTAATATTCCAGGAGGATCTGCCGTGTAAACCATTTAGAAACTCTTCCCATATTCGAACGAACTCGCAGCGTGGCCAGTGAAGTGGGGGAATTTTGCCAGCCTGCCTACTGTTGCTACTCCTAAAATGTCGTCTCAATTCCTGGGCATATTATACAACATCTAAGGAATTTCTTCGAAGAATTACAGCAGAGACGGATTTACAGCATGCGCACAATACAATGAAATGTCTACACGTATTTCAATTAAAAATAAAAAATAAAATAAAAATTTAAAAAATCGGCAGGTCAGCAGAGTCTCTTAGCACCTTTCGTAACTACGATTTCGAAAATTCATTTTCAGATTCTGACAGTCTGCATAATAAACGTAGCTTTTATGACATACCTCTATCGCTCTCTGTCTTCGTGTCACTTAATTTTAAAGTAAGAGAGTCTTTTGATGGAAACGGGTAGGGTTACCAAATCATCCGGTTTATTCGGTTTGCATCCGGTTTTAAATTTATATTTTCACCCCCGGTTGCAAATTCATAAAACAGTGGAAATCCCCCAATGTTTAATTCAGTTGCCAAATTGTTATTCTGTGTGGTCTGGCGGACTGAATTTGAAACTAGCCGTTCATTGGGAGGGATAAAATGGGGTTGCTAACACTTAAGGCGATCACATGGAGGTGAATATTCAGAAACTTCGAAAATTGTGCATTACTCTTTTGCAATCGCTGCCCACAATATAGCCGCGGAAAGAGTATTGTTATTGATAAACATATATTAAATAAACCGACTTTCTGTACAATGTGAAAAATATTTGTCGATCGTCAGTTATAAATGAAAATGTCTTACTTCTATTCTGTGATAACATCAAATCCACGAAAGAGTAATTGAAGAAAGGTACACGAAGCGAGAAATATACATTTGTAGAATAAACCATTGTGTTTCACATAAAGATTGTAGTATCCAGTTTTTTCAGTTACGTATGTGAATATTCTATTGTAAAAATGTGAGGCATTGTGGTTTTCGTAAACATTGTAATAAACTTGATTTTTTTTATTTGGATATATGGTAACGTTATTGAAAGCCTGAACGACGAAACGCCGCACGGAGTCAAAAATAACAGTAATTTGTCTTCTCCGATGTTCTACTAAAATCAGTAGTGTGAACCTAGGAAGATACTCCCGACTGATTTGAGAAACATAGTCAGAGGTTTTTCTTGTGTGGGATGTTTTTAGGCAGACGGATTAAATCGATCTCCCACTTATGCGTGAAAAGCGAAACAGCTTAACTAAATCTTACCCATCTGCAATTACATAACGGTTCGTTCTGCAAGTTCACGTGGGAAACTAGACATAATGCCGTAGAGCAGCGTGGCAACAAAAGGCTTTGATCACGTGTAATTCAATTAAGCAACAGTGATCAGGTGTGGTGGCAGCGTACGTGCTGCTATAACCTGATTTTAATGCACTCCTTTGCAGCAGCGCTCAGAGCGGCTCGGTAATTGATCTGTTGACCCTCTCAACATCCAAACAGCACAAGTGCGTCGTTTCTGCGGCTGATGAACTTTGACGGCATTTCACGGGCCTCAGCATTCCTACTTTTGCAAAAGAATAAAAGTTTTCTTAACAACAATAAATTGCATATATGGGCCATTCCATTTCAAATTGGACTGCAGAAAACCTTGCATTTTTTGTGGGGTTTCATTTTTCTGTCATAGAAAGTCGACGTTAAGTTAATATCTTCCGCAAACTCGCAGATACGATACGCAAATGCTTCCGGTTGTTTTTAGGAGCGAAAGTATGTAATTTCATGAAATCACGCGATTATGACTCTCATAGCTCGCAATCTATTCGCAGTAAAATTTTCAAATAAATTACAAAATGAAAGTACTGTATTACAGACAGATGTAGTATTTATGCGGTAAAAAGAAAAAAAAAGCCAACAATCCGATGATTGGTTTGAACACCACAGCGCTTTACTAGGCATGATCCTGTTTGGAGGTGACATTTGATTTAAAAACAGTAAATAGTTTTATGGTGCCTTGATAGAGAGGTGTAGAAAAAAAATGTATCTAGAAACTGCCTGAAATTTGCCGGCTGCGCTATACCGTATTACGCTAGCTGCGTTGCAACGTGTTGTATGCAACCAGTTAGTCCTTACCAAGGACGTTAAAATAAGTGGAGATAGCGCTACTATGCAAAGCTTAGCTGTCAACTGAAGCCAGTCCGCCATCTTGTGGAGCCAAGGAAATATGTTTTCAGATTGAAGGTCTGTGTGGTTCTTGCCCTGTTAACTCTTATACATTTGAATGACTGTCATTTCTGAGTACATATTCGATATAGAACGCCTATGTGGGCAAATACAGAACTTCCAGATAGCTGAATTGAGATTTATTAACGCAAAATCTCATTCGATAAGTTATGACAAATATCGCGGATTAGTCATGCGGTCTGGGCGCCGTGCTGCAGTGCACGCGGCCGTTCGCCGTCGGGGGTTCGAGTCCCCCCTCGGGCATAGTTGTATGTGTTGTCCTTAGCTTATTTTACCTTATTTTAAACACTTTGTAAGCTACGTAGTAATAACCTAGCAGTTGAGTCTGATAGATTTACAAACATTAGATAATACCAAAATGCTTTACAAGAACTGAAATTGTCAGCTGTTTTAGTTCACAGGAAGAAGATTTTTCCACTAACGACAGAACCAAGCTGTATCATTTTCGTAAGTTCAGTTGTTATGACACGATTTTTATGTTGAATACATACGAAAATCCTTTCTGCAGGAACCACAACTATGAATATTCAGCCGGCCGCGGTGGCCAAGGAGACTGAGGCGCTCCAGTCACGGTCTGCACGGCCACTACGTTCGGGGGTTCGAAACCCCCCTCGGGCATGGATATTTGTGCCGTCCTTAGTTGTAAGTAGTTCATAAGTAGTTTGTAAGTTTAGGGACTGATGACCCCGTAGTTAAGTCCCATAGACTCTACAAACATTTGAACATTTTTTATGAATATTCAAACTGACATTCTGTACCACCAGACCTTCCAAATTTCAAGTCAACCTATATCTCGTAAAAATTAAAATTAGGAGTCATTGAGGGAAAATACCGACACAAATAGCAAATATTAATTTACCAATATGTGTAAAATAGCAGATGACTTTCTTGTTTTGCTTGGTACATACATAGGTAATGCAGGTTACTTTTTTTTTCTTTTCATATGCAGTGCTAATTTCAACTCAGAAAGCAATGAATACACACTCGTCACCACAAATGTTATTGGCTCCGCAATATGGAGCTTCTGTGGCGTTAACCGTTTCATTCCCATTGTTGTTCCTGGACAACAACGTATTAAGAGTTGATTTACATCGTATTTTGTGCATCAATCCTTAAAGCTGCATTTTTGTTAATGAACAACATGCTTCTAGTACGACATTTTGCCACTTGGTACGGCGTGTAGCCACTTCTGAGGCATTAATCTGTCCATCTTGGAGGTTGTGTTGCGTTGCCGTCTGTACGTGGCTGATAGTTTGAGTGTGCTTCCTTTTATTTCATTCTAACAGTGAATTGTCTGGTCTTTGGTGCTATGGCGAAGATTATGCTAGCATTGTTGATCTGGCAGTGTTAACTATCAACAAAATAACGCCCAAGTAATAAAATACCTCGAATCAAACGTCTGTGTTGTGCATGAAATACATGACATAAAAAATCAATAGTTCTACCAAAAATTTTAGAACATATATTTTGATGTTTACTGCACTGTATTAATACAGAAAACACTGAATTTTAATTTTTGCAAAGCTGATTTCATAATGAGGGACTGAAAGGGTTGAGGACGCCTCTCCCTATTCTAACCTTCTTGGTCCTTACGGTCGCTGATGACCAACCGTGTCTAGCTGTTAGGTGACGCTTCTCCCCTTGTTGAGTGGCGGATGGCAGTTCGCCGCAGACTTAACTTGTTAGCACAGCGCGAACTTACGTATTTATTACTTCATTATTTTCCACATTTATGATAAAGGGCTTCGTAATACATACAACGGAAATCAACGTGTAATAAAAAGAAGTTCAATTCTATGTAAATTTAATCATTATGAAAAATGCACTTATTTTAACAAACAAAAAAGGTTTTACAACAATGAATTAATTGTTGTCATGTTATTGTTGTATACCTACATCAACGTAAATAATTCAGCTCAAAATGAAGCGTGGTTCACTAAAATCCAGCATGAGGTTCTTGAGTTACACAGCACACAAAGTGTCGCGTTCGGAAAATAACGCTAACTTCACCGAATTTTAACTTGAAATAAAGTAAACCCTAAGGGATAAATTCATGACAGTTATTTCCTTTTACATTAATTGTAACATGTAGAAATTATTAATTATTAAAAAATACGAGGTCAATTTTATCATTTTTCGCCCGATTTCAAATGGAATAGCCGCTATTAAGGATCTAACTATTGGCGAATGGCGTTGGAAAACAATTTAAATAACATCTTGTGGTATATAGCAGTGTTCTCATAAGTCTGGCGTAAAAACGAAGACAAAACTAAGATCGTCGCATACGTTTTGTTACATACGAACATAGGATAGACGAAGTTCAGAAGTAGGCTTTTTGCAAACAGGTAAACGAAAACGTTATACTTGTTGAAGGAATATCAGATATTACGGCAAGATTTTTTGTACATACAAAGATAATACATGAAAAACACTAAAGTCTCTGGAGCAAAATGTTTACACTGACGACGAAATAGAAAACCTCTACTGGGTGTAAGAAAAACTGAGAAGTCCCGATAAGCTTTTCTGAATCAATTTAATACGGATTTTAAGGCTAAAGTACGACATGAGGTGCCACGTTACGGGTTATGCGGCCGCCCCCGACGGAGGTTCGAGTTCTCCCTCGCGCATGGGTTTTTGTTGTTCTTAGCCCACTTCAGTTTAAGTCGTTTGTAAGTGTAGGGACGTATAACCTCAGCAGTTTGGACCCTTAGGTTTACAAACATTTGAACATTTTTTGATAAATAATAAAGGAACATTCTTCAATGGGTAATTATGGACACGATATGACACAGTTCATACGTTGTAAGATCTTCTGATTACACCTTTCCTTTGTAAGTAGCTGGTGAATTCTTGTGCGTATCTTCTATTCTGGTGTGCAAAACTTAAGAACGTAAGTAATTTTCGTGTGAAGCGTCACAGCCAATGAACATACACACATCAAGAAACAATTGCTGCATCACATTGGTTCCAAAGTCAGCTTAACACTAACGGTTGTAACCTCTCTGGAAAGGTCGCAGTCGGTGGTCGACGCGAGCAGTCTCCAATCTCCATACGGGCCGCCAGAGGGCGTCAGGGAGTGTGAGCGCTCACGTGGGTGGCCGAGGCTACATTCTCTCTCCCAATCGCCATCTGGATCTG
The DNA here is from genome assembly GCA_026315105.1 of Locusta migratoria. Classification (NCBI taxonomy): domain Eukaryota; kingdom Metazoa; phylum Arthropoda; class Insecta; order Orthoptera; family Acrididae; genus Locusta; species Locusta migratoria. The sequence continues at coordinate 587,483,597 of CM048755.1, read as the reverse complement.
CTAGAAGCTGGTTCATTTGTATTTAATGTTAATCGCAGCTACGAATATGTTGGTTATGTGGAAATGTTGCAACATACTTGTTGTTTAGTGTACTTATCATAGGTGGAATTCCTACGGTCGGGAGTTCGAATCCCCCCTCGGGCATGGATATTTGTGCCGTCCTAGTTCGTAAGTAGTTCGTAAGTAGTTTGTAAGTTTAGGGACTGATAACCCCGTAGTTAAGTCCCATAAGCTTAACAAACATTTGAACATTTTATAGGTGGAATTCCGTATAGAGCGCGTGTCGCGTATTTATGGTTACTTGTACATCTACATCTACATCTACACGGGATACTCTGCAAATCACATTTAAGTGCCTGGCAGAGGGTTCATCGAACCACAATTATACTATTTATCTCTCATTCCATTCTCGAATAGCGCGCGGGAAGAAAGAACACCTGAATCTCTCTGTTCGAGCTCTGATTTCTGTTATTTTATTCTGATGATCATTTCTACCTATGTAAGTGGGAGTCAACAATATATTTTCGCATTCGGAGGAGAATGTTGCCGATTGGAGTTTCGCAAGTAGCCCACGCCCAGCGATAAGCGCCGTTGTTGTAATGATTCCCATCCCAGATCCTGTATCATTTCCGTAACGCTGTCTCCCCTGTATCGTGACAATACGAAACGAGCTGCCCTTCTTTGGACTCTTTCGATGCCCTCCGTCAAACCCACCTGATAAGGATCCCACCCTGGGCTGCAATACTCCAAAAATGGACGGACAAGCGCAGTGTATGCAGTTTCTTTAGTAGTTCTCTTGCATCTTTTAAGGGTTCTGCCAATAAAACGCAGTCTCTGGTTCGCCTTTCCCACGACATTATTTACGTGTTCTTTCCAGTTTAAGTCTGAAGTAATAGTAATTCCTAGGTATTTTGTGGAGTTTACGGCCTTCACATTTGATTGATTTATGTTGTAAACAACGTTTAACTGATTTCTTTTCGTACTCATGTAGACGACTTCACATTTCTCATTATTTAGAGTCAATTGCCAATTTTTACACCATACTGATATCTTATTCAGATCGTTCTGCAGTTGGTTTTGATCTTCAGATGATTTTACTAGACGGTAAATGACGGCGTCATCTGCAAACAACCTAAGAGAGCTACTTAGATTTTCCCCTAAATCGTTTATGTAAATAAGGAATAGCAGAGGACCAATAACACTACCCTGTGGAACGCCCGATATCACCTCTGTTTTAGTCGATGCCTTACCATCGATTACTACGAACTGTGTCCTCACTGACAAAAAATCCCCTATCCAATCGCAAATTTGTGGCGATATACCATTACCACGCAATTTGATTAAAAGCCGTTTGTGAGGTACGGTGTCAAAAGCTTTCTGAAAATCAGGAAATACGGAATCGATTTGCGAACCTTTGTCGATAGCACCCATCACTTCGTGTGAATAAAGAGCTAGTTGTGTTTCGCATGAACGATATTTTCTAAATCCGTGTTGACCTTTGGTCAATAGATCGTACTTGTTATTAATGTAATATATTTTGTTTCAGACAGTAAGCTATTATAATTGATACTCCCCTGTTCCAATACGTGTTAACATATCGCGATGTTCTGGGAAATGTCATACTATCTTCAAGCGAAGATCGGTAGTATGACACTTCCCGAAACGTCGCTATATATCAACGCCGACACCAGGCTGGAGACCCGAGAGTAGAGATTTAAAAATACGGTTTCATACGGTTGAATTCAGAAAATTGTCGCTTTAAACCGTTTAAAACCGTGTATGATATGGGAAAGAGGTTCGTCTCATCCTGGTTGTTTGGCAACCCGCAATGCCATACGGCAGTGTGAACTGCATACACATCAGGCGGAACTATTCGGGAATGAACGGAAGAAATCCCGAAACAACTAAAAATGAACTGGCGTCATAGACGACAGGTTTGCCGGCTGCGGTGGCCGCCGGGACTAAGGCGCTTCAGTCAGAGTCTGCACGGTGACTACGGTCGGGGGTTCGAATCCCCCCTCGGGCATGAATATTTGTGTCGTCTTTAGTATAACGTAGTTGATAAGTAGTTTATAAGTTTAGGGACTGATGACCCCGTAGTTAAGTCCCATAAGCTTAACAAACATTTAAAAATAAACGACAGGTTTATATAAACGCAGACACTTTGGACATTCCTTAGTTGCTGTTAGGCTGAGCTATCATATGCAATCAGACAGGATGGGAGAGTTAGTGCAATGCGTCCTCGATCAAAGGTGTGGCAGCTCTTTGGATGTACGGAAAGTTGATGGTAAAAGACACGCAACAAGTAAATATTGTAACACCACATATCGTAACACCTTGGCATCATGATTAAATGAGCATCTTACCAGATGCGACCTGTGCCCTCAGTCTGTTAAATGTATAGCTTCAGATGATACATCGCAGGTGAACAGGAGCAAAGTGGAATGCCAGCAAATACTTGGGGTGCAGAATATTGACGTAGCAGGGACTGCGTCTTCATCTACGCATTGCCTTCTGGTTCTGGTCTCAGTGAACAGCTTACAAAAGAATCAAAACAACTACCTTCTACATCTGGGCATAAAGATACCCATCCAGCAAGTGATGGTGATATTGATGAAGCCATTACTAGGGCAAAATATGCCTCAGCTCCTCCACTATCTATGCTGAATTCGAAATACTGGTGGGGAAGCAAACTACGGCCGATCAATGAGTCTCCTAATCCCCACCTAATTAGCACATCTTTGCTTTCTGCCGAATATAAACATGAAGACGTTTGTCACAAAGGAGTTGGAGCGCTCAACTGCTCTTGTATTGATTTCGGATGGAGGGACCGATGTATCGGGGAACAGTGTCGTTAACTTCTTCGTGAAAACACCTCAGCCAAAATTCTCTAAAAGTATACGACATGAAGACGAAAGGGAAACTTTTGTGTCCCAGCCTCGTCGCCGCTTTTGTGTCTCGTTTCCGTCGTAGGTGTCGGTGGCCGAGTAGAAAGACCGACACAGGAATAAAGGTAGCACGCTTGTGCAGGTATGGAGGTGAGCAGCCAGTGGGACAGCAGAAACTAGAAACACTAGAGTAAATTAGAACGAGATATATATTGCACAGAATTTATACAATACTTAACTTTTACATAGCTCAGTACTGCAGAATGCTGATATATAGTTCAGCTAGAGGCTTGCCTAGTGCCTATCCGATAGCGAGGTCTTCACTGGTGCCTATCTGATTCCGAAGTGTTAACTGGTTCCTATCTCAGTCCCAAGTGAACGATGTCGTTCAGTGGTGGCCACGAGCGGAGTTGTAGCAGAGGGCGCTCGTGGCTGACGTCGCAAGAACGCCGCGCCGTGCGTGCATGGCGGCGCGCGGCGAAAGTAGGTGGCGCGCACTTTAGACTTGTGCGACATCACAGAAACTGCACAGTATATTGCTTCACAACTAACGGAAGTCGTTCGTGAAATAGGTGTGGAGAGGTTCATAGCGGTAGTCACAGACAATGCGCGAAATATACATGCTGCGTGGACAGTAGTAGAGGAGCAATATACACACATAACCTGCGTAGGTTGCGCAGAACATCCATTGAACGTACTTATAAAGGTCACAATGTCATAGAGAACGCTGGAAGAGTGCTTCAATCTAGCGAAGAAAATAGTTAAATTCTTTAAGGAGCGTCATGTGCCATATGCTTTATTGACAACAAAACAAAGAGAAAAATACGGTCACACTTATGTGACACTAAAGGTCCCATCACTATCCGTTAGGCATGTACAGTGATTTGTTTGGACAGCTTCCTTAAGAATAAAGAGGCTGTGATAAAAACAATTGTTTTTCCAAATGTGCAGTGCGACAAAGCATTTAAATCTCCTGTGTTAGCAGACGAAACATGGCAGCAGTTTGAGGAGATATGGCGTATCTTGTGAACAATATCGGAAGCCATAAGCAAGGTTGAAGCCCATAATGCTGTCCTTTCGGATGTACATGATGCCTCTGATAGCTTGTCTAGGGAAGTAGATACTGTACTTATAGAGTGTAACGCACTTTCTCAAGCAGAGAAAGCAACGATCAAAGAAGCTGTGAGCTCAAGGCACACGTTTGCACGTAAATCTATGCATGCTGCAACAAATATGTTGTACCCAAGTATTAAAGGGTAAACCTCTAATCAGGGGGAAGAAATGCAGGCTCTAGACTACATCGCAACATTGATTGAAGTCTTAGGATATGACAGTGACGATATCATGTCAAAATTGGCGTCATTTTGGGGCGGCGGAAGGCTGTTTCTAACATAGCTTATGGTTTGCATCAAATCGTGTATCTCCGTCTGTATGGTGGAAAGACTGATGTACGAAACAAGCCATGAGTTCACCTGATTCCAGAATTTTGTATGTACCTCCTTCCTCAATGGCAAATGAGCGTAACTGGTCAGCTCACGGACGAATTCACACACCATTACGGAACAGACTGTCTCCAGATACAACCGAAAAACTGGTGTGTATACAGTGGAGCCTCAGGTACGTGGGTGACTCACAAGACATCGACACGTTGCCGTCATCGTGGGAGGAGGAATCTGATTGTTATTATGGTAAGAGACTACCGGCATGTATATTTGTTCCAGTAACAGGAAGTGTTTGTTTCTTCCCCAGAGTAGTTTTTTTAATTGTCAATATTAATAATAATAATAATAATATTGTTTGTAATGCAAGGTTTTGATTTATATTTTGCAGTCATCTACAGTGTCATAAATGAAGAAGACATTTTACAATGTTTTCTTGCAGTGTAATTACGTTTCGTAATTTGTCAGTTGTGATTTACACAAAATTAAGAGTCACATATCGAATAAAAATGTACTATATTTCTATATTTTGGACTATGAAATGTATATAAGGTATAAAATACCCATTGTAACAGTTCGGATGTCTAATGTTTCGGTTTGCACACTGAATATAACAATCTAACCCATTACACCAATACTACCTGGTATTAAACGGTTTAAAACTAATGTTGTATTATACGAAATATACCGACATGGTTTTTAACATTGTCGGAACTCTACCCGAGAGACCTTCATCAGCAGTAGAAGCCGGGAAAACCCACAGTCGCATATCCTTTGAGTTCCCGCGTAGTGTCTCGAGTACTCGCATCGTCCAGACTGCCGTCCTAGCGCCCCATGCGTCGGTTGATATTGAAATCAGAACACGACCGCCGTCGCTTGTTGTCATGCCGTGCCCGAGAGACATGTACATTATATGAATGGCGTCACACAATATTCAGGGATGAATCGCGAATTTTCATAACATCCGATGACCACTGTGTTCTAGATTGACGGCGTCTAGGGCAGAGGGGACATCCTGAAAATATTGTGGAGAGATACACAGGCGTAGTCCTGGCGTCATGGTATGGACAGACATAGCATATGCGTTCAGGACACCGATAGTTGTACTTAGGCAGACTTTTACGGCATAACGATACGTCACAGATATTCTGCGTCCACACTTCTTATCCCTGATGCCACAGTAATCCCGAAAAGTATTCCAGTCGGCCGCGGTGGCCGAGGGGACTAAGGCGCTCCAGTCACGGTCTGCACTGCCGCTACGGTCGTGGGTTCGAATCCCCCCTCGGGCATGGATATTTATGCCGTCCTTAGTCTTAGTTAGTTCATAAGTCGTTTGTAAGTTTAGGGACTGATGACCCCGTAGTTAAGTCCCGTAAGCTATACAAACATTTGAACATTTGGTTTGAAAAGTATTCCAACGAGATAAAGTACGCACAACACAACACTTGTGTCTATGAGCTGCCTACGGCATGTCGAGGTTTTCCCGTTGCCAGCAAGGTCTCCGGACGTGCCCAACATTAGCGACGTGTGGAATGAAATTTAAAGGGGCCTAGGTCCCAGTACGGGCCAACTAGAATAACTGTAAACACAGTTTTCTCAGCGCGGGATCAGTACACTGATACAACCCCACTGGAGTGCCGTGCTGCGGTGTGCGCGGCCGTTCGTCGTCGGGGGCTCGGGTCCCCCCTCGGGCATGTGTGTTTGTGTTGTCCTTAGATTAGTTTACCTTATTTTAAGTAGTGTGTAAGCTACGGACTAATAACCCAGCAGTTGAGTCCGATAGATTTACAAACAATTTTGATGCAACCCCGAACTACATAAGTACATGCATTGTGTCCAGAGAGGGTGCGCCACACTGCTGATCTAGCAGCAACGTTCCACCTGTAACATACTACGCCCCGTCTCTTTCATCACTTATTGTAATCAGTTCAATAAAATTGCATGGACTTTCATCGTATGTAGTTTAACTCGCTTTGAACCTCTCTTACCGGACACATTACTTTTTTGTCAGGCTTTATATTTCAAGCTCATTACATGTATATGAAACAGCTTTTCTTTCATCCACACATCAACTCAAAGAATCAACAAATGAAGCTGGTATGTGGACGAAAGCAAAGCAGCAGCATAGCAGTTTACTGAGTATGAAATATATTTTACTTTCCTATTACTTTCGTTCCTGTGCACTGCCTCAGCTCGATTTGTGCTCACATATCGAAAGTGATTGCTCGTTTTCTGAAACAAAATATATTGTGCTTATCAGTGACATTATTTAAAGGATGTAAGATAATTTAAAATATTGAGTACTTGAAAATATTGCCGAAATCTGATTGTGCATTAAAAAAATACATATTGTCAATTAATAGATGGATTTTTAATAATCTATTGGACTCAATTGCTTGGTTATTAGTCCGCATCTTACAAACTACTTAAACTAAGGTAAAATAACCTAAGTATAACACAAACACCCATGCCAGAGGGGGGACTCCAATCCCCGACGACCAACGGCCACGCGCTCCGCAGCACGGCGCCCCAGTGCGCACGGCTAATCCACCGCGAAGATGGATATTTCTTTCAAATAATTACTTCATGGCGAGGGTTGTCAATTTTCCCGTATATCTATGAAAATCTCGGATCTTCACTTAATTTGGACGTAAAGCCTGGGTCCCGTGTTATTAAAGATATATCACATATTTTCAAAATTCCCACCATTCATTCTTTTAAATTATATGATGATTGCTTTGACGCTCTTTGTAACTTCCTTTCCTTTGTTTTCCTCCCTCTTTCTACAATGATTCAGGGGCTTGCTAATATGAATTCTGTTCTGGGCTGCGCCGATCCTATACAATTCTACGCGTGACGAGGTATTCCTCTTTCAGTCTCGCTAAATCGCTTTAGTTATGTGATAAGAGGACAATGTGTACCATCTAGGCTTTTAAATATTTTGTAAAGAGTTAGTGATACTGGTGAGTGTACAACTTGGCCCCTGATGTGAAGAACAGTTGTACCAAATGCTACTCCTATGGAAATTGCTGTGGCGACCAAAAAACTCAGTCCTGTTGGTGAAACCGGTAGTACTGGTGACGAAGCGCGTGCCTTACAGAAGGTGGCAGAAACATAAAAAAAGACGGGTGCGGAATCAATCCCCCAGGCTTCTGATTCACTTACAACAGCGACGGAAGCTCAGGTCGATGACGTCAAACCTGCCGCCTCGCCGCTAGCGACCGAGGCACAGCAGCCGGCCGGCTTACAGTTAAGAGCGCTCAGGCAGCTGCAAGGCACGAAATAAACAGGCTGACAGGACGATGCAAGCAACATTCTGGGTTAACACTTGAGAACAGTGTTTCAGCAGACATTCCGCTTCCTGCTGCTACTAACGAATTCAATGCCTCTCCGCGTCACAAAGTTACTAGTGACATTTGTTCAAATAATTCTTGCGACATACCAGCTGAATTAACAGGTTCCTCCATCAGAACACAATCTCAGGTGCGGCATAAATACTCTTGATGATGTAGAATCGTCTTCTATGACGTCTGATGTAGGAAATATGGATATCAAATCTTGTTGAAATTTGAGATAATTCTCAATTTATGCTACAAGCGTACACTATAATTACGCTAAATATAACAGGCATTCTATTTGCCTTCAAGGTAGCATCGTTGCAGAAATTTATTTACGATTCTGCAGCAGATATAGTTTTGTTACAGGAAGTATCTGTCTCACAACTGGTTCTCTTTCGAGAAGGCATATGAATCACTGATATTGATTTGTTAGATTCTGGAAGGGGAATTGGATGAAAATTATATGATTACACCTTAATAGATATTTATACCCCATCTGGAACTAGCGAGCGGCAAGAAAGAGCTAGTTCTTATGAAGAGGAATTGATCTATCCCTTACGCAAAATTATTCAAATGTTTGTAAACCATTGGGGCGGCCACGGTGGCCGAGCCGTCTGCGGCGCACCAGTCATGCCCCTCGGGCATGAATATTTGTGCCGCCCTTAGTATTAGCTGGTTCATAAGTAGTTCGTAAGTTTAGGGATTGATGACCCGTAGTTAAGTCCCATAAGCTCAACAAACATTTGAACATTTTGAAACCTATTGGATCAAACTGCTATGGTGATCAGTCCCGAGACTTACAAACTATTTAAACTAACTCATACTAAAGACAACACACACACACACACACACACACACACACACACACACACACACACACACACACACGCAAAAAAAACACGCGACCGAAGGAGGACTCGAAACTCCGACGGGAACGACCGCCCAGTCCCTCGTAAGACACGATAGACCACGCGGCCATTCTGCGTGGCCTTACGATAAAACCCGACATCATTGTTATTAAGTGTAGGTTTTAATTACGTACTACATGCAAAAGACCAGTCCCCTAATTTTACCCTTTGCTTGAAAATAGAAACCACAGTACGCCAGCTAAAATTACAAAATGTGCGGGAAGTTAAATACACCACTCTGGTTAAATTCACAGTTTTACTGCAACTTAGCGTAGTAGACTCGACCGCTTGTGGGTTGCTGATAACCTTAGTACAGCTGTTTTAAATGTTGATGTTCTTCCGGTTGTTCTCACGGATCATTGTGCTCTCAGACCACAGTTGAAATTAAACGTTCCTTCGTCGGGAGCCGCTGATCTGGAAGCAGTTATACAGACGGCTTGGATCACCTGTTGGTGTTTACAGAACCACTATCCGCCCTGATTTAAATGACGGAATGAATGAGCGAAGGTGAATTAAAAAAAAAAAAATGTTTGTATAGTCTATGGGACTTAACTACGAGGTCATCAGTCCCTAAACTTACAAACTACTTATGAACTACTTACGAACTAGGACGGCACAAATATCCATGCCCGAGGGGGGATTCGAACCCCCAACCGTAGTGGCCGTGCAGACCGTGACTGGAGCGCCTTAGTCTCCTCTGCCACCGCGGCCGGCGAAGGTGAATTTACGTCGTCTGATATGATATGGATATAATGAAACTGACTTTCGAATATTATTACTGAGTCTTTCGTGAAATTTACGACATTTATAGATTTCCTTCTGACCGTCTTTCCGAGATAAGACGGATTAAAGCAAAATTTTTAGTATTAAAAGGTGTCAAATTGAAGGACTAAAGATAAAATCGAAGCCAAAGTCTATCGTAGACGATGAACGACTTCCATGTACCATTTGTTACGCCATCATAAAAACCGTAGGCGTGCATCGATCGATGATGGCCTTCGTTCAGCTGACGGCCAACAGTTAATATCGCAGGAAGAAATACGCCGTGAACTTACTTCATACTATGACACATTCTATGAGACTGTTACCACTGAAAGAATTTCGTTCTTCAACCGAGAACTTCGCCGCTAGCCCAGACATCAAGTTAAAAAACAGCGACATATATCGGTTACTTAATGAACCTATATAAAAACATTTAATTTGTAATAAAAAAATCGCTCTGACGTGTTTTACGGCCCACTTTAGATTTGTAGTTTTATAAGTTTTTACCAACAATTTGGACCAAAATAACACTAAGAAATAAATTAATAAGAGTGTCTGAAAACCTTTAAGAAAGTAAAATTAAAGTAGTGGCGGGTTTCGAACCACTGACGTTCAGCATTACAGTCCAACGCCTTGCCGACTACACTGCAGCTATCAATCAAAAATTGGGATCTTTAATCTCATACTATTGATGGCCGTTGTTAACTGATGCTAATATGGCATTTATAGACACTAGATTCTTATTTATTGTACGAAGTGTTTTTGTTAATTCTTCAGTGCGCCATTGCTTTGAAATGACAACGAGTTAGTTACAATAAAGAAATCATCAAATACGCAACGCAAGATGTCGTATACCAGAGACTCATCTGGGCGAGGAATGTCACGTGACACCTCCGAACGGCAGGTTTTCGTTAATTCAATGGAGGGTGTCAAATCTCCGTTATTTTTGCAAATATCTCTCAAACGATACGAGATATGAAAAAAACCTAAGGGAACAAAGTTGTAGAAATTTTTCACCTCTACCAATTGGGTTATTCAATTTTCGTGTCAGATGAACGGTTCGTTTGCAATTAAAATTATATTACAGACGAATTTTTTGGTACTACTACCGTATTTTTTGTCCAAAAAATTTGAGAGAGGGAGGTTCTGGGCTCTGGCGGCCTATTATTATGTCTATATAATTTGGTGGTGATCGGTTGAACGGTTCGTCTTAAAAACAGGAAACACGTTCCGGGCAGACAGACGGACAGACATACATCCCAAAATCGCCGTTATTTTTGCAAATATCTCTGAAACGCTACAAGATTTGAAAAAAAAAAAAAAAAAAAAAAAAAAAAAAAAAAAAAAAAAAAAAAAAAAAAAAAACATAAGAGATCAAAGTTGTAGAGAATTTTCTCCTCTACAAATTCGGTTATTCAATTTTCGTGTCAGATGAATAGTGCAGCCGTTATTTTCATTTAAATTTCGAGCTGTCAAAAGACGATCGCAAAGGCCCACTTTTAGTGGACCAATAATATTGGGATCATTATCGGAGATAAAAATTATAATATCTTTTAAGTTGGACCAAACGACACACTGTGCTAAATCTCGTTAAGATCAGTTTAGTAGTTTCGAAGTTCATCGCGGACAAAAAAACGTGAATCTCGATTAATGTATGTATAGAAGATGTATACAAATTACTTCTCAAAGGCTTGATGCAACAATTTTTGACAAGTTTGTACGGCAAATGTGTCTAGGTGAATTATATTCAGCGATTGCAGACTTTCGAGCTTTGATACTAATGAAGTCGACATTCGTTAGAAGCCGCGCGGAATGGCCGCATGGTCTAAGGCGTCATGCGACTGTCTGGGCGGTCGTTGCCACCGGAGGTGAGATTCCTCCTTCGGGCATGGGTGTGTGTGTCGTCCTCAGCATAAGTTAGTTTAAGTAGTTTGTAAATCTAGGGACTGATAAGCACTGTAGTTTGGTCCCATAGCTTTACAAAAATTTGTAACATTTTTTGAAAAGTCGAAGGAAAAAGTGGTAAAGAGGGTTTGGTATGTTAACACGTTCGCTGCCGTTCACGCTCTGGAGCGATGATGCTAGGTGGCACTTCACGCTCTGGCGCGTGATCGTATTTTGACAGTATCTTTTCATAGTTTTGAGCCACTGAATGTTTTGGTTTTAGTTTTAGTTTTCAGTTTTTCTGATATGGTTTTTATTTGCATTTGTATTTTTGTGAAAACAACAAATGAACAACATAAACAGTACATAAATCTATCATGACATCATGAGAAGCGTGTGTGGCTCGTAGCCGGTAATGCAAACGCGGAAATCTGGAACCACGTACGTGTGCATATCACTTATACTCTTCCCTGAGTGCCTACCAGAGTATACAACTTTATTAGACGATGCCAGTTTACAACCCGTAATAGGATGCTAGGTCGCAGCACGCGCCACAGCGTGAGCGGAACCTGACTGAAGTAATGTTTACACGCGCCAGAGCGTGAACGCAGCGAACGTGTTAACAGATGTGAAGAAAGAAAGCAGTTGCAAAAAAAGAAAGGAGAGTACCCAGGACAGTGACACAATGAGGATGTCCAGTTTAAACCTGTCTGAAGACAATTGCAATGAAAGAGAGAGAGAGAGAGATTAAAATATTCAGTGAAATATATCCCTACTTCTCACAAGTAATCTTACAATATTTTATAAGCTTTCAAAGCATTTCGCATTACTTTAGTATATTTAAGCGCAAAATCCCCTCCAAATCAACGGGAATAACACTGAGGTAATCCTGTAAGGTAATGTAAGACTCATGTGGACAGTTCGACGTTAGTCATACTTACAACTACTTGGACAGTGCTCCTGAGTAACTATTACACAACATGTCCAACGCCTTTAATCTTTCCCTTGTAAATAAGTTATTTACGAAAATTTAAATCAAAATTATGCGTAATACTGCTTTGAATGTTTCTGTAATTGGGGACGATGGAACCTTTTAACTGAAAATGAAAATCAACTTGTTATTTAACGGGAAGCCTGTGGTAGACCAAGAGGCAGTAAAATGGTTCAGGATTTGGACACGAACCTGTAAAAATGGATGTCGGTGTGTGACATTGTTGTAGCGTGGTGATAACACATCAGCGTACACTGATCAATACGGGGCCGCCCGGGCTCTTGGCTGCCCTTTGCAGGATACCCTTCGCCTACGCCTTTAGACCGCAAAGCATCGCTTCCTTTGTAGCCAGCAAGTATGCAGTGAGGTGACTAAAGTCATGGCAACGCGGTACTGGTGGTGGTAACATCGCGTATGCAAGATATAAAAGCACGGAGTCTTGGCAGAGTTCTCATTTGTACTCCAGTGAATCACGTGAATACGTGTCCGATGTGATCATGGTCCACGACGGGAATTAACAGACTTTAAGCTCTGAATGGTAGTAAGAGCGAAGAGTATGCAACATTTCATTTCGTATATCGTTAGAGAATTAGATATTATGAGATCCACATTGTCAAGAGCGTGCCTGGAATACCAAATTTCAGACGTTGTTTCTTACCATGTACAACGTAGTGGCCGAAACCCTGCACTTAACGAAGGAGAGCAGCCGTGTTTGCGTAGAGTTATCAGTGATAACAGACGAGGAACACTGCGTAAAACAATCACAGAAAACAACGTGGGACGTGCGACGACGAACGTATCAGTTAGGTGCCATGGCGCCAGAAGACCGACTCGAATTCTTTAGCTAAAAGCATGACGTCGTCTGCAACGTCTCTCCTGGGACCATATCGGATAGACCCAAACTACTACAAAATCCATGGTTTGGTCAGATAAGTTTGGATATCAGTTGGTAATAGCTTAGTGTGTTGCAGACGCCACGAAGCCATGAAACGAATTTGTCATCAAGGCACTGATTAAGCCAGTGGTGTAGACTGTTTAAACATGGAATGCCGTGGGGCCTTTGGTCCAACATTACAGATCACTGTCTTCAAACGGTTATGTTCGCCTACATGGAAATTATTTGCAGCCATTCATGTTCCTAACCAGTGACGTAAATTTTATGGGTAACGATGCGCTAGGTTATTGGTCGGCAGTTATTCGTGATTTGGCCACTCACAACGCCTAAAACGAATGCCATAAATCATTTACGGGATATTATTGAGAGATACGTTTCTGCACAAAATTATACAGCGGCAACACTTTTGCAATTAAGGACGGCTATATAGCCGACGTGGCTAATTATTTTTTCGGGCGACTTTTAACGACATGTTGAATACACTTTGGTGCACTTTGCCTGGAGAAAGGAGGCCAGATACGATATTAGGAAGTATCCCATGACTTATCATCACATATAGTTGAATTAGTCATATTGGATATGGAGTGCAGCCACATTAATTACGTCTTGTAGGTTATATTCTTGCTTGTCTGTGCAAAATAATATGTGAAAGAAGTCTATGTTCGATTACGCTTTAGGCCTATTTTAATTCAAGGTATTTTACACAGAATAGCTCCGTATGTTCTATTCATGTAATCACATTATGATTATTTCCTTTCCAATACATTCACTTTACGTGCGAAAGCTTTGAGATTTGCAAGCCCTTTTAGGTCTGAAACTATGTTTTCCATCGTTTACGTGAATTATAACAGGTAACTACTTGCATTGTCTCCATGGTCGCCACTTTCCAATAGGATAAGTGCCCCGGCTGCAATGATAACATCATCGACGATTACTTAATCTTAATCCATCCTTCCTTCCTACATTCCTGCAACACGATCACAGCTCTGGAGAAAAAAATAAAAATAAAAAACTATATATTAATCTCCATCAGCGAGCGAGATATGGTACCACCAGAACAACGAACATTTAGGAAATCAGAGAAAATCACATGTCTATCTAACTGATGTTATTATAAATCTTATAGCCGAGACATTAAAAATACAGTCCAATTCGAACTGCGAATAAGGTGGAGAATGTGATAGTCAAAACGTATCAAGACTAAGTGGTATTTAAAGTACAAGCATCTGAATGTGATGGGAAAAGCATCAAAACAGCGACGGACAAGACTGATTGTGTGCGATGCTCCAATTAACAAGACTAACTAAGACAGAATGAGAAGGATTTATGGAAGAGATCATAGTGAATTTGAATCGTAACACCACACCTCTTTTCTGACGTTTTCTTGATTTTGTTGTTGTTCCGTCTTTAGAGTAACAACATCGCGGTCATCAGCGCCCGAACAATGAGTGTAGAACACACAACATGAAGGTATGTTAAAAGACAATAAAAGGTAATGTACACTCCTTCCTACTCTTTCTTACACGAGAACGCACAGTTCCTCTGAGAGTTAGAAAGGGGGAAATCGAGTTCATGTAGATTACTAGATTGTCAATAAAATTCTTCTGGCCATTGGACCGCACCGACAATACATCCAATTTCACCGGCGTTTCGGTTACTGTTGCATGCGGACTTCTTCTGGGTGTCATGTTTACTGCTGAATGAGGGAGATCTGGGAACTTAAATAATGGTCACAGTAACTGTTACCAAAATGTTACTGGATGTTTTGGTTATGGATTTCTGTACTGGGGTTTGCTTTGTTTCATGCTATTGGTGGGAAAGTGAGTCCTGTATTGGTGCCGCGACGGATTAGGAGCGCTGCTACTGGAGGCAGCCAAGATGCAGGAATCTGTACTCGTCTTCAGGAAATGTCAAATGGTTGTAAATCGAACGGACTCAATTGCTGGGTTATTAGTCGGCAGCTTACAAACTACTTAAAATACGGTAAACTAACGTAAGGGCAACACAAACACCCATGTCTGAGGGGGGAGTCGAATCCCCGACGGCGAACAGCCGCGCGCACCGCAGCACGGCGCCCCTATGCGCACGGCTAATGCTCCGCGGCTACTCGTTTTCACTGATCATATTTCCGGGTCACTTGGCTATTTCTATACCGTCTCTGATTTTCCTCTTCAAAGTGAGACGTTGTTATGCCAGTACGGTGACTTCCTAGCAACCTACAGTATTTGTTTGCCGCACTCTTCCTGGAGTTCCGCTACTGCCCACTTCGTGTGCTGTCCCAGACGAATGTACCGCTCACGTGTTGCGAAGAAATCGGGGACGTACACTTCATAAGTAATATCGGGGAGTAGCTCGAGTTTGTGTTGGTTTCATATGATGCCGAGGTTGAGCGTGGCAATATGATTATGCATAGGACGGGGTTCGCCTTCTTCAGACGCATGTCGCTGTATGTGCGGGGTTCTGAAGCGGTGTCCACTACAGGGAGTGTTCGGAACAGGCGCAACTGATGGGGCCGGCCGCTGTGGCCGAGGGGACTGAGGCGCTCCAGCCACGGTCTGCACGGCCACTACAGTCGGGGGTTCGAATCCCCCCTCGGGCATGGATATTTGTGCCGTCCTTAGTCTTAGCTAGTTCATAAGTAGTTTGTAAGCTTAGGGACTGATGACCCCGTAGTTAAGTCCCATAGGCTCTACAAACATTTGAACATTTAGTTGGAAAACGTACAAACATTTGAACAACCGATGGGGACGTTCCATTAGCAGCACCATCCACGCGCATCGTCTCTGTCTCCGCTTCTTGTGTCCAGGATGCAGAGACGGTGGAAGGACAGCTACCGTATGCATCGGCCGGTTGAGGAAAGGGGGCTTCCATCGGCACCTCGGAGAGGTACTTAATCACCCACGCCTGCCGGAGTCAGCGATGGTATGGACGAAGGAGCAGTCACTGAGGGCACCTGGGATGCGCCGTCTGCACCAGACTCCTTTCCATCTGAGAGCTACACTATATCTTCCCTGTCAGCATTCCTGGTATCCATTTATGCGGAGAATCATCAGAGTAAGTACGGTTACGTTCTTGCTTCTTCCTTCGCGATAGTTGTTTACGAACGTATTGTTCAGAGTCCGACTGTGGGCGGGTGTAATCAGTCACCGGACCAGTTTGTAGGAAGGCGGAGGTGGGCACGACTCCCGCATCAACGTGCATCGGAGGAAAAGGAACGTCCACTGTACTCGGACGAGTCGACTGTGCAATATCTGACACTTGCTGCGCTGAGGAAGGTTCTCTCCGGTAACTGCTGTATTCCGCGTGGATGACGCGGACAGATTAGAAATAATTTGAGAAGTGGCACTCGTGTCATGGAGGACCTTGGCATAGGTGTCAGGGATTGCTGTGGTCACAGCTGGGGGTACTTATTCTTCTATCGGCGTCTGTACTATGCGTCGTTGTATGCATTGCGATCTGACGTGGCCCTTCTGGACACAGCCTGCAGAAGTTCGGGTTTGATCATCGTATATAATTATGGCTGGCACTCCTCCAGATGTTAAGTATGACGGCAAGTGTTTCCTTAATACAATTTTTACCTGTCGCATACCATTGAGCACACGGTATGTGCTGAAGGTTTGCCATTTTTCTTCTAGGTAACCGGTAACGTTACCACGCGTAAAGGAAGTTCAAATACGTGAATGGCACGAAGACCGTACTCTGCAAGTTCGAGTGACACCGCTCCTACGTGTACATCAGAATATTTGAACTTAAGACCATTGGCATGTGTGCCAACGACATCCTGACACACTTCGGCATCCGGCATTTTAATATAAACGACACTACTCGTGATCGAAAAGTGGATACCAATAACGTCCAGAGGATGTAAAGGAATTTCTTCGCGAATGAACGTTTCAACTTCATGAACACGTGATCGGCAAGAAAATGGACTTCAATGGTCGCTCGGCGATATGCATCAGGCATGTTGTTCACGGAAGACGGGCGCAAGACGTAATAGGCTATGACGCGACGCGGAAAGAAACAAACACGCGATAGCGGAGCAACTCCACAAGCCTAGCCGACCCGCTCACTAACACGGCCGAAAGCCACCCAGGAGAGTTAGACCGTCGACGGCGCTCATGTTTACGCGTATCCCAGCCATAGCATGTAAATACAGGAACATCATTAACTTTTGACCCTATATTAGTAAAAAATGCTCATAGTCAGGTGATCTTTCCATCTATAGCACTGAAATGGCGATTTTCCATTATCAACTTGGACCTTAACTTTTTTTAAAACTACTGTCTAGCAAAAAGCCGAAACACGAGTCACTTTATATTCAACATAGAAGGTCCATGGAAAATTTGATCGAAATCGGTGACCACGTGTCTCATCATTTACTTTTATGTGCTACATCCGAAAATTACCTAGAGCAGTTAAATAGAGAACCGACTCCTGAAGAAAAACGTGCTAAACCTTCTAATGACAAATAAACCACAGCTTTTCAATTCAGTTAGCGTAGCTCCGGAAATTGGCGATCATAAGGCCATTACAGCATCAATGCATACAGCTGTAAATACAAAGATAAAAAAAATATAGGAATATATAGCAAAAGCGAGTATTTGACTGCTCAACACGATAGCTTCGTCTCTAACACTCACAAGGAAAGTACTTGGGCTCGAACAAACACATATACACCAAAATCGTATGAGAGATAATGTAAATATCCCTTATTGCATTAGTGATACTCCCACATCTGCAAAACTCTGCAGTCGTCCGTTAGAGGCCTCTGCGTGTGCCATGCCGCATTTCACTTTGATCTGTCGGTTCGCCAGTAGGAACGGTGCAGTGTGCCTTCGAAGTTGCGTTTTGTGATGTTATTTGTGTGGTGAAGCGTCTGATGGGGCGGCGATTGCTAATCAATCCTGCTAATTTATTGCGATTAGTTGAGAAGAAGTTACGAAGAACCCTTCTTCGTGAAGATGGTATTAGTGTAGAAGATGAATCATTTGCATGCTTTCTCGTATCTGTTATGGTACAGAAATATGAGCATAAGTTAGATACTGTTGTTACAAACTCATAATAATGTTAATAGGGAAGATAATGACGAACAACTCATTGCAAGCGGTAGTGCTACGGTAAGTGCGGGAAGAGGCGATGGAAGTAGTGGCAGTGAATACCAACAGTCTTTCGGGAAGAAGGTTAAAGTTGCAACTATCATCACGGGTTCTGATGACAATTCGCTAGAGAACATGTACGATGATTAGTACATAAGTTATAGTTAAGGTATCTGCATTGGGTTTGGCGTCTACAATTACATCTATAGTGCTATCTAGATCATGGTTACAGAGCTTTGCAGAAAAACGACGTCCACCAGCACATTGAGGTGTACGTAGAGATCCTGTAACCAAACGTTCATACAGATATGTTTGTTCGAGTCCATGTACTTTCCTTGTCAGTGTTGAACAACTGTGGACGAAGTTCAAATGCACCGTACAAGACTCGTTAGAGAATTACGTGCCGTGAAGATGACATACTAAAGGGAAAAAATTAAATGTCTTTTCCAGAACTGTTTCACAGAGGAAGTTTGTACTGTAGTTCTTCCTCTCAACCATCACACAAACGACAAAATTGTAAATATTTAAACGCTGCAGTACCTGATGGGATACTAGTTCGATTTTACACGGAGTATGGGAAGTAATTTTGCCCCCCCCCATTCAAGCAACAGTGTACCGAAGGTCTATAAAGGAGAGAAGCGTTTCTAAATACTGGAAAAAAGCTCCGGTCATTAATGAAGAGTCGTCGATCAAATGCGCAAAAGTATAGGCCTATATCTCTAACGTCGGTCCGGTGCAGAATTTTTCAATACTTTTTATGTTCAAATGTTAGGTCAATTCTGGAGACCGCATATCTCTTTTGTAGGAATCAACATGGTTTCCGAAAGCAACGATCGTATGAAACACAAATGGTGCTGAAACTTCCTGGCAGATTAAAATTGTGTGCTGGAACCGGGACACGAATCTGGGACCTTTGTCTTTCACGGGCAAGCGCTCTGGCACTGAGTTACCCCGACACGACTCACGGCACCTCCGCACAACCTCAATTCTGCCAGTACCTCGCCTCCTACTTTCAGAATTGAGATTGTGTGGGGGAGCCGTGAGTCGTATAGGGATCGCTCAGTCGGTAGAGCGCTTGCCCGCGAAAGGCAAAGGTCCCAGGTTCGAGTCCCGGTTCCGGCACACAATTTTAATCTGTCAGGATGTTTCATATCAGCGCACACTCCGCTGCAGAGTGAAAGTTTTATTCTGGACAAATGGTGCTATTCTTCCACGAGATCCAAAAGGCAGTAGATTCAGGTGAATTCTGTGTTTCTTGGCTTCCGCAAGGCGTTCGATACGGTTCTGCATCGTCGCCTGATGGACAATGTGCGATCATATGGAATATCAGACCAATTGTGACTGGAATGAGGATCACAGAACGCACCATGTCATTATCAACGGAGAGAAGTCTTCAGACGTTAATGTGATGACATGCGTACCCCATGGGAGTATTATAGGACCATTGCTTTTAACAATATATATAAACGTCCTCGTAGTTAACATCGGAAGTTGAATGAGACTTTTGGATGATGATAACAGAAATTTATCGAGAAGCCGCAACACTGGGAAAGGGTAAATAAATGCAGGATGATCTGCAATCTATCGGTACTTGGTTCAGGGAATGGCAATTGAACCTCAGCATAAACAAGTGTAAAATGCTGCGTTTATATAGAAAGAAAGATATTTTATTATATGAACACGCAGTTACAGGACAAAGACTGGAAGCACTTACTTCCATAAAATCGCTAGGTGTGGACATTACGGGCGATCTGAAATGGAACGACCAGATAAAATCAGTCGTGGCTAAGGCAGATTCCAGACTGATATTTATTGTAAGAATTCCCAAGAAATGCAGTCCGTCAGCAAACGAAGTAGGTTACAAAACTCTCGTTCGGTCAACGCTTGAGCATTGCTCATCAGTGTGGGAACCGTACCAGGTCAGTTTAATAGATGACATAGAAAAGATCCGACGGTGAGCAACACGCTTCGTTACTGGCTCATTTAGAAAGCACCACGGAGATGATGAAAAAACTTCAGTGCCAGACGCTGCTAGAGAGACTTTCTGTATCGCGGTACGCGCTTCTGTCTAAGTGCAGCGACCACGAGGATAAGATTAGAGAGATTAGGAGGTATACAGGCAACCTCTTTTTCCGCGCACCATTCGTGACTGGAATAGGAGGAAGTGGCAATGGTACGAAAAGTACCCTCCGCCACACACGGTGAAGTGGATTGCTGAGTACGGATGTACGAGGCGCGTCCAGGAAGTAAGTTCCGTTTGATAATAAAATGAAATTGTACATAGATACAGAAGAAATTTTTATTGCACAAAATTCTACAACTCTTAAACTACTTTTTCACATAACTGACGAAATTTCGTAGGCACTTGTCATAGCGTGCCACAAGTTTTTGCATGCATCCTTCACAGAAGGTTGCCGCCTGTGTATTCAACCATGTGGTAACAGCTCTTTATCATCGTTGACGTGTTGAGCACTAAGGACAGATTTTAGGTGTAAGAAGAGATGAAAGTCGCTAGGAGAGAGGTCCGAGCTGTATGGAGGATGATCAAACAGGTCCCATTGAAATTTCCGTAAGAATTGTTTGGTCAGGCATTGTGAGGTCAGGCATTATCGTGAAAAAGAAATTTTTTTGACAGTAATCCTCTTTTTACACCTAAAATCTGTCCTTGGTGGACAACACTTCAACGATGATGACGAGCTGAAAAAACATGTTATCACTTGATTGAATACACAGGCGGCAACATTCTATGAAAAAGGCACACAAAACCTTGTGCCATGCTATGACAATTGCCTACAAAATTTCGGAAGCTATGTAGAAAAGTAGTTTAACAGTTGTAGATTTTTGTACAATCAATATTTTTTTCTGTATCTGTACCCGTTCGTTTTATATAACCAAACGGAACTTACTTTCTGGACGCGCCTCGTATATGTAGATGTAAATTTTATAAAATATGCTTTCCTCTTACATTACGAACTAGCTCGAAGAAAACGACCTATTGACCCACAGTCAGTACGGATTCAGAAAGTATCGTTCTTGTGAAATAAAACTATTTTATTACTCATATGAAGTTACGAGTGCTATCGACAATGTAGATCAAAACGATTAGATATCCCTATATTTCAGGAAGTCGTTTGACACTGTACCTGACAAGCGTCTTTTAATCGAACTGCTTGCTTATGGAATATCGCCACAGTTGTGCGAGCATATTCGCGATTTCTTGTCAGAGAGGACACAGTACGTAGTAAATGGCGGAAAGTCATCGATTAAACCAGAAGTGAAATCTGGCGTTTCCCATGGAATTGTTATGGGGCCACTACTGTTCCTTATCCTTAAAAAAGGATTTAGGAGAGAGTGTGAGCAGCTCTCATACACTGTTCGCGGATGAAGCTGTCACTTATCGTTTATTTAATTCACTAGTAGATCAAAAGCATCACCAAAATAATTTAGATTTGGTGCAAAAATTGGCAGTCGACACAATAATGATAAGTGTGAAGTACTAAAAGAAATCCGTTAAACTCCATTTATACGATCAGTCAAATCTGCAGGCCGTAAATTCAACTAAATATCTAAGAATAACAGTTACGAACAATTTAAATTGGGCACAACACACAGAAAATATTGTAGGGAAGGCGGACCAAAGACAATGTTTAACTAGTACAACACTTAGAAGATGCAACAGTTCCACTAAAGATACTTCCCACACTACGCTTGTGCATCCTATTTTGAAGAACTGCTGCGGATTGTGGGATACCAACCAAGAGGCACTGCCGGACGATTTAGAGAAAGTTCAGATGACGACAGTTCGTTTTGTATTATCATGATATAAGGAAGAGAGCGTCAAGGAAACGATGCTCGCGTTGGGGTGGAATTCATTAAAATGAAAGCGTTATTCGTTGCATTGAGATCTATTTGCGAAATTTCTTTTACCTACTTTCTCTTCCGAACGCGAATATATTTTGTTAGCGCCCACCTACATATGGTGACATAATCATCATAATAAAATAAGAGAAACCAGATGAAAAACGGAAAAATAGGTGTCACTTTTCCCGCACAGCTTCAGACCGCGCGACCGCTTCCACGCGGCTGTATGCCAATGATGGTGAAAACGATGATGAGGGCGGCACACAGCATGCAGCACACTTGTAAACCTGTAAGTATCTCCATTATTCTGTTGTTCACAAATTAATATTAACTTACTACAGGTATATTTGTTGTATTATTATGTAACCGTTATCTAACACTTACAAACAAGATATACTCCACATCTACATGGGATACTCTGCAAATCACATTTAAGTGCCCGACAGAGGATTCATGGAACCACCGTTATACTATTTATCTCCCATTCCATTCTCGAATATCGCGCGGGAAGAAAGAACACCTGAATCTTTCAGTTCGATCTCTGATTTCTCGTATTTTATTCTGATGATCATTTCTACCTATGTAAGTGGGAGTCAACAATATATTTTCGCATTCGGAGGAGAATGTTGGCGATTGGAGTTTCGCAAGTAGCCCACGCCGCAGCGATAAGCGCCGTTGTTGTAATGATTCCCATCCCAGATCCTGTATCATTTCCGTAACGCTGTCTCCCCTGTATCGTGACAATACGAAACGAGCTGCCCTTCTTTGGACTCTTTCGATGTCTTCCGTCAAACCCACATGATAAGGATCCCACACTGGGCAGCAATACTCCAAAAATGAACGGACAAGCGTAGTGTATGCAGTTTCTTTTGTAGTTCTGTTGCATCTTTTAAGGGTTCTGCCATTAAAACGGAGTCTCTGGTTCGCCTTTCCCATGATATCTACGTGTTCTTTACAATTTAAGTCTGAAGTAATAGTAATTCCTAGGTATTTTGTGGAGTTTAATGCCTTTACTTTTGATTCATTTATCTCGTAAACAAAGTTTAACGGATCTCTTTTCGTACTCATGTGGACGACTTCACACTTCGCATTATTTAGAATAATAAAAAAAAAGTTCAAATGTTTGTAGAACTTATGGGACTTAACTACGGGATCATCAGTCCCTAAGCTTAAAAACTACTTATGAACTATCGAAGACTAAGGACGGCACAAATATCCATGCCCGACGGGGGATTCGAACCCCCGACCATAGTGGCCGTGTAGACCGTGACTGGAGCGCCTCAGTCCCCTCGGCCACCGCGGCCGGCTATTTAGAATCAATTGCCAATTTTTACACCATAGTGATATCTTAGTTAGATAATTCTACAGTTGGTTTTGATCTTCAGATGATTTTACTAGACAGTAAATGACGGCGTCATCTGCAAACAATCTAAGAGAGCTACTTAGATTTTCCCCTAAATCGTTTATGTAAATAAGAACAGCAGAGGACCAATAACAGTAGCCTGTGGAACGCCCGATATCACCTCGGTTTTAGTCGATGCCTTACCATCGATTACTACAATCTGTGTCCTCTCTGACAGGAAATCCCCTATCCTATCGCAAATTTGGGTTGATATACCATAACTACGCAATTTGATTAAAAGCCGTTTGTGAGGTACGTTGTCAAACGCCTTCTGGAAATCAAGAAATACGGAATCGATTTGCGAACCCTTGTCGATAGCACCTATCACTTCGTGTGAATAAAGAGCTAGTTGTGCTTCGCATGAACGATATTTTCTAAAGCCGTGTTGACCTTGGGCCAATAGATCATTCTGTTCGAGATAATTCATAATATTTGAATGCAGGTTATGTTCCAAAAGCCTGCTGCAAATTGACGTCAATGAAATAGGCCTGTAGTTTAGTGGGTTACTCCTACTGCCTTTCTTTCCAATCTTTTGGTACGGACCCCTCTTTGAGAGAGCGGTTGTATATGGCTGTTAAGTAAGGAGCTATCGCTTCAGCATAATCATATAGACATCGAAATGGGTATACAGTCCGGACCAGAAGAGTTGTTATTGCTAAGTGATTTTAGTTGCTCCACTACTCCGGTGATATCTACTTCTACATTACTCATTTCAGTTTCTGTTCGTAATTCGAAATCTGGAATATTGGTTTCGTCTTCTTTGGTAAATGAGCTATATTTAGTAAATCTGCTTTAGTAGCGCTGTCATCGGGAGGATCGCCATTACTATCACGTAGTGACGGTATTGTTTGTGTTTTGTCCCTAGTATATTTAACATATGACTAAAATCTCTTTGGGTTTTCAGTCAAATTTCGATAAAGAATTTCGTTGAGATAAGTATTGTAGGCATCTCGCATTGAAGCCCTCGCTAAATTTCTAGCTTCTGTGTAGGATCGCCAATCCAGGGGACACTTTTCGTAGTGAATCTACAAATAATTATGGGAACTACCTTCACACTCTCCAACACCAGGCTAAAATATTTCAATAATTAATTAATGAAAATAAATTGATGTTGGATGGTTCATGGTTTGGCACAGGGGGGCCAAACTGCCTAGGTCATCAGTCCCCGATGGGAAAGGGAGGGAGTGAGGATAGGAAAGAAGGGGGAGGGGGAGGAAATTCAGTCCAGGGAGGAAGTAAGGAAGAAAGGGTGCACTAGCTTGCGGCCCCGTGCTCGCCATGCACGTACTCACGAAAAAACTGTGAGCACCCTCGGGGGATAAATGGATAGTTAGTCCTGTAAAGTATATTTCAGCACTGTATGTTCCTTACGGTCCTCGTGATGCTAAAATTTTCTCAATCAGAACTGCGTAAGAAAATTCATTTCGTCCTTTTTAGCATTATTTTAGTTTACTTATTTTCGTAATTATTAGGTATAGGAATCTTCTAGTTTGATTTATTCCCCTTCTAAAATCAATAGTCGTACAATAGGCTACCTGCTCTCATGTGATCATTCCTTTTTCTAATTTTTCCTTCGGTTGTGGTGTTCCTGCCTCTAATGTGAGCCTGAGGATTTTGCTGCAAGTGGTTGATAAACGATACTGCCCCTAACCTACAAGGACATATACGTTGTTGGGAGTTACTGTACTTAATTTAGATTTTATTTATGTATTTCCCATGGAGTAATATCTCAGAGGTACCACTACTATATTAATTTTAATTTGTGTAGACCAGTGGACTAAATACTCACTTCCAGACAGTATGACATAGAATTCTCGCTCTATGCAGGGTATCGCAGTTCCGTAAGTATAACGTGACACAGATAATAACCTCAGTTATTTCCAGTTGCGACTATAAATGTTCTGGAACTATATAATCATTAATTGTCCTCATTCGTTACTATTAATACCGGAGAAAGAGCAAATGTAATGAAAAACGCGACAAGTGTGAATTAGACTTGCGCATAATAGTTCGCGATCGGGAGCGCTCACTTTAGTTCGCGACTCTGCCGCGAACTATTTCGCTCTTTTAGTTCGTCCGCTCCCAGTGACGACTGAGCGGCGTGGTCTGCGCGTGCAGGTGGAGGGGGAAGTTCCCCCACCTAGCTGCTTCATGCGCTTGTTGCTTGAGCCGCTAACGATATCACGCAAAACAAAAGAAACAGTTTGTGGTTAATTTCTCGCGCTTAAGTGTAGAGTTATCTCTATATCTTGGCATTATGGAATTTATTAGTCAGATATTGCAGAGTGCAGAACAAATCAAAACAGAAATTTTGTAGCACTGAACTATGTAATCTAGCAGGCAGACGCTCACCTCGAAATGACTCAGAAGGCAGACACGTGATTTTTAATTCTGCTACGCGCCCTCTCGCTATTGCCCGTCGGTCTTCGGAAAAGAATCCAACGAACTATGAAGCGAGATACGTTTGGCATAATCGTCCGCTGCTCCTAGTTCGTCCGCTGCTCCTAGTTCGTCCGCTCCTTCTAGTTTGTCCGCACTTTTTGACTTTCTGCTACTGAAAGAACTCTTTTTTATGGCAGCTTTTTTTAAATAATGAATCACTGTTGCCAAAGCAGTTTGACGTCAAATACTCAGGCAAATAAACCAGTTATTTACACGAATGGGTGATACAATGGTATTCAACTACTTTGCTTACAGAGTATTCCTAGTACTTTATTTTAAAAATAGATTTCTTGTGCCAGTGAACTATGAAACTACGGCTGAGATGTATTTCAGCTCGAAATGAAGGTAACTGGGAGAAGGAAATCATGCGATTCTGCGCGCTCTCGCGTCCTCTCGCTGTTCCCCGTCAGTCTTCGGAAAAGGATCGGACGAACTAAGAGGCGAGGGATCTGCGAACTAGTTCACGTAGTTCGCCTGTGGGAGCGCTCTTCCGAAGTAGTTCGTTCGCGAACTACACAAGACTAGTGTGAATAGGACTAGATCTTTGAATATTCCGGACAAACTTAATTTTCATTTGGAGGCTTGCATGTGCCTAACCTACACACATTAATTCATTCATCCGCACTGGGAATGACCACATGGTTTGAGTCACCATGTCACGGATTGCGCTGCAGTTCCTTTCGGAGGTTCTAGTCCTCCATCTGGCAAGGGCGTGTGTGTGTGTTGTCGTTACCATTTGCTTGTTCCTTTAGTTTGTAAATCTAGGAACCGATGACCTCAGCAGTTCAGCAGTTTGTTTCCTCAGGTTTACAAACATTTGCACTTTAAAAAAATCGACCAGCAAAAGACGCGTTGTTGCTGGCGACCTCTTATATCTTTAAGAGGAGAAGGAAACAAAGGATTGTGAATCCGCGGTCCGACCGAGATTCAATGCCGTGACTCCTTTGTCCCCAGGTACGTGCGTCGTCTATTGATTCTGAGGGTGCATTTGTGGATATCAAAATAAGTGACGTGTGGGAGTAACTTCTCATAGCAACGATATAAAAACTTTATTCTGATACACAGCCAAGGTCCCGTAGGTCTTAGTATTTCAAATAAGTAAAGAAACAACAATAAAACTTGTGATATAGTTATAAATGGAAAATTACAGCATTTTTTTTTCTTTATTTGTACTTTGAGACCTTCATCCTTGTCAAATATCACGGGTCTGTGTCAACGGAAAGTATCATATCAGTTTTGATGAGTGAGTTTGCAAGGGTATAACATTTGACACACATGGCGCTCTCATTTAAATTTAACCGCATCATAAGGTTAAATTTTTCACGTGACAGACACTGTCGACCTAAATTTTAACTTGATATGTCTACCCGTTTACGAGAAAAATTGATCTGGTTTATCCTGTAAGGGTATTTATGTTTGTCCGACTGTAAAGACACCTTCTTTCACCGTAGTATGGAGGAGGTATCACATCCGAAATTGTATAAGGTCTACGATAGAGTCTGGTGTAGGAAATACAACTTATTGGAATGCAATCAAAACGTTCAAAGTGTTCAAATGTTTGTAAATCTGTGGGACTTATTTGGTCATTAGTCCCTAGGCTTACAAACTACTTTAAATTAGACTAACCTAAGTACAACACACACACACACCCATGTCCAAGAGACGACTCGAACCTCCGACGGCGAGTAACAGCGCGCTCCGCATTAAGGCACCTTAGAGCGCTCGGCCACTCCACCACGGGCAATCAAAACGTACGGAACTTTTTGATACTTGTATTTCTGTAACCTTTTCTGAAAGGACATACACTGCCTGATCTAATGTACTTGGACACCAATTAGAATCGTAAACTGTTTTTCGTCCACGTTTCACTCTCGTACAAGGATACCATCTAGATAATGGCTTCAGAAAGACTCCCTAACACGTTAATGAATATTCAGTATTAACACATTTGTCTACACTGCCATTCTATATTTGATTTCTTCACTTCCGTCATAGATCTTTTACTGCCCAATGACCAAACGCATCTACTATTTTTATCTCACCTTTGCTTGCTTCATTTGCTACATCTTTACATTTTCTCCTTTCAGCACTTAAATTCAGTATCGCCTATGATATCCAAGAATGTTTATAAGGCCCTGTTTTTCTACCTATTTGATCTTCTGCCGCCTTCACTATTTCATCTATTACAGCTAGATATTCATTTTCTACTGTGCTTTTTCCCCACGTTTCATTTAATCGTATCCTAATGCCCTCATACAAACTCTCAAGAACCTCAGTTTCCTTCAGTTTATCACAGTCCCAGATCCTTACTTTTCTACCGATTTTGCAGGCTCTTCGGTTTTAATTCACAGTGAGTAACCAACATGTTATGGTCATAGTCCACGTCTGCTCCTGGTTATGTCTTACAGTTTAAGACCTGATTCTTTGTGTTACCATTGTAAAATGTATCTTAAACATTCCCGTTCGGCTGGTCTCCTCCAAGTATAAATTCTTCTTTTATGATTTTTAAATCTAGCGTTAGTGATGATTAAATTATGCTCTGTACAAAATTGTAACTTTCGGCTTCCCCTCTCATTCATTTTTTCCAATTCCATTGTCATCTATTTTTCCTTTTCCTCCTATCCGTTCTCTTCCTTTTCCTCCGTCACGATCAAGCTTTCCTCTTCCTTAACTGTCTCAATAATTTCTGTTATCTCATAATAAATATTTTCAGTAGACCTATCATCTGCTGTGCTAGCTGGTGTATAATCTTGTCCTACTGTGATGGCTGTTGGCTTCATGTCTATGGTAATGCGTTCATTATACTGTTGATAATAGCTTACGAGCATTTCTATTAGTTAGTAGACTTATGCTTACATTACCCAAACTGATTTCATTCTGTTGCCGACCATCATTAAATGCATTGTATGTAACTTCAACCTTCCTGTTCACCTTTTAATATTTTCTAACTTGGCTATCCAATAAATGGATCTAACATTCAAAGCCACGATCCGTAGAGTGTTAGGTTTCTTTTTCCTGATGAGATCCTCTTCTTACTAGTTTTCTCCCGGAGATGTGGTTCACGGTGACTAAGACCAAGAAGTGCTCAAAGCGTCCACTAAATACTATCTTAAGTTCCACATTTTTTAAATATCATTTGAAACACGATTTATAATTACACAGAATACATTCTGCAAAAATACCACAAAATCGTTTGCACATGATTACGAACAGCGTTATTATTTTAAAGCCGAAATTGAATTACGACATTGGATACCAGTGCGCATGTATTTAAATCAACGGGCATAGTTGAAAATTTGTGGCAAGCCGGGATTCGAACACGGTCTCCAGGTTACAAGGCAGTTACGCTGACAACTACGCCCCTGAATTCAGTAATCACCACGATTGAATTGACTACTCTAACACGCCTCCCGCCAGACACAAAATTTAATCTGATCCACACGCTACTGTCGTTGTGCCTATGACGATTTTCCTCGCTACCCACCGCCTTTTGTCGATTTCCGTTTCAGTTAGAGTCTGGTGGGCATCTGCACAGAAGAATAATTGTTCAAATATTTGAAAAGCTACGGAACAAACTGCTGCGCCTATCGGTCCCTAGACTTACAAACTACTTAAATTGAGAACAGCACACACTCGTGCCCGAGGAAGGACTGGAACCTCCGACGGCGAGCAACCACGCGCTCATTAGCAAGGTGCCTTAGAGCGCTCGGCCACTCCACCGCAGCCACTTCCAAAAGGGACATCCATTAACGTAAAGCTCGACTCTGCACGAACCGCGGGGGCGGGAGAGAATGTGACATTGAAAGCTTAATTAGGAACCCCTATTTCAAACTGCAGATTATGATTGTCCGTGAAAAAATAAGTAACTTTTTTAGGAATATGTTTTTCATTTCATGATCGACAGAAACAAAAAATAAGTTGAACATTGTTGAAAAAACGGTAATATTTGCAACAGATATATATCAAATTAGGAAAATCGAAGTACAGTTTTTATATTTTTTGTTAATGCTATCGTGTGACACGTCCCACAATTGAACGAATCACACAACTTGATTATGCTCTCAGTTCGTGATCAGATTGTTCATTGTACTTCAATGATTCGAAATCTACGCATCAATTGTTCCACGATGTTAACGACTGAAGAGAGTGTAGATACTATTTCCTCGTATTCTGAGACTTAAAAATGTTGAAGGAGCTCGTCAATGGTGCACTAATCTGTTTCCTGATAGAAATGTTTCTTCTGCAACGACTTTTCGCAGTATTGACAAGCTGCTTGCTGAAATTGAAAGTGTTAAACCCAGAGAAAGAGTACGATGTTTATTAATTCGAGATATTACCGATTTTCAACAATTTTCAACTCGTTTTTTTGCCTATTACAGCGCCATCTATAATAAAAAATAATTTTTCACACAAAAGTTACATACCTTTTCACAGATAATCCAAAGCAGCATTTAGAAATAGGGATTCCTATTTAAGACAAAAAAAGTCACCCTCCTCTCGCCCACGGGGTTAGTGCTGTGGGGTCGAGCTTTATGTTAAAGGACGACCCTCTTCGACGTGAAGAACTTTTATCACAACTTTGCCAAAACGGTTTATATTTTTCCAAATATTCCGAAAAAAGTTTTAAGTGCCTCACCAGATATATATATATATATATATATATATATATATATATATTATAGTGTTTTCAACGTTGTTTTGATGTTTTGAAAATGCCACACAATCGTTTGCTCATGATTACGAATAGCTTCATTATTTTAAAGGCGCAATTGAACTTACAATATCGGATTCCAGTTGACATTGATTTAAATTAGAGGGAAAACTTAAAAATTTTTGCCAGGTCGGGATTCGAACAATGATCTATATGCACATCCGATAGAATTACAAACAAACTGGCAAATGACAATTTCTGTGCACAAATACACCCTATCCCTTGCTACACAAGCAACAAAACTCGTCTACTGCTTTAATTGTCTCATTACCAAATCTAATTATTTCAGCATCGGCTGATTTTCTGACACCACATTCAATTACCCTCGTTTTACCCTTGATACTGTTCATTTTATATCTTCCAAATGTTTAAATGTTTGTATAGCTTATGGGACTTAACTGCGGGGTCATCAGTCCATAAACTTTTAAACTACTTATGAACTAGCTAACACTAAGGAGGGGATTCGAACCCCCGACCGTAGTGGCCCTGCAGACCATGACTGGCGTGCCGCAGTCCCCTCGGCCACCGCGGCCGGCTTATATCTTCCTTTCAACACACTGACCATCGCATTTAATTGCTCTTCTAGGTCCTTTGTTGTCTCTGACAGAAAGACTATGTCGTCAGCGAACCACGAGGTTTTTATTCCCTCCCTTGCATTCCTTTACAGCTTGTTGTATGTACAGATTGAACAACATTGCGGAAAGTCTACAACCCTGTCTTGCTCCCTTCCCAAACACTGCTACCCTTTCATGCCCTTCTACTCTAATAATTGCTGTCTGGTTTTTGTACAAATTGAATATAATTCTTCGTTCCCCATATGTGGAAATAATGACGTACACTCCTGGAAAATGAAAAAAGATCACAATTAATTCGTCGAGCCAGCAGAGGGAAATTTTATTGACACATTATTTAGGATGTATACATCACACAATCACGTAGACAGAGCAACATGCCCAACAGTCACAAGAGCGTGTACAATGTAGACGCTGGTACAGTACAGGGTATACCCTCCTTTTGCAGCTATGCAAGCTGCAATTTTTGCATAGAGACTATCGTAGAGGTGCCGAATGTAGACTTGCGATATCACCTGCCTGAAATTTCCATCTGCTGCCTCAGTTGGGCCAGATTTGGTGCCGGTCGTTCAGACCGCGCAAGATGGCACTTCATCCGGTTACAAACATGCTCAATGGGGGATAGATCTCGGTGTCGTACTGGCCATGGTTGTTGACGTACACATTGAAGAGCACGTTGGGTGATACGGGATAGATGTGAAAGTGCATTGTCCAGTTGGAAAGGTACATCGCTTTGTTGGTGCATGAACAGTAGCAAGACGGGTTGAATGATGGTTTAAATGTACCGTGCACTGTTCAATGTTCCCTCGACAATCACAAGGGGAGAACGGTCAGGGAATGATATGGCTCCTCACACCATGCTGCAGGAACATGCGTGCCGTTGCGGCGTCTTCCGCTCATGCCCCAACATCGTTCAACCCACAAGTGGTGTCACGACAGGCACGTATTGAAGGACGAATGGACACGTGTCGTCTTCAGTGATGAGATGCACTTCTACCTCGGTGCCAATTATGGTCGTAGGCGTGTTTGACGTCTTAAAGGGGCGCTAGAAAATCTGGAATGTATACGTCAGACGAACACGAGGCAGACAAAATGTTCAAATGTGTGTAAATCAATCGGACTCAACTGCGTGGTTACTAGTCCGTAGCTTACAAACTACTTAAACTAAGGTAAAGTAACCTATGGGCAAAACAAAAGTCCATGCCCGAGGAGGACTCGAACCCCCGACGGCGAACAGCCGCGCACAACGCAGCACGGCGTCCCAGTGTGCACGGCTAATCCGTCGTGGCGCGGGTCCGGCACCCTGTGTGGGAAGCCATATCCTACACTGGCAGTTCTCTGGTGATCGTTCAGGGAACACTGAACAGCGCAAGTTACAATGAAATCATCATTCAACCCATCTTGCTCTCGCTTAGGAACCAACAAAGCGATAAGCTTTTCTAAGAGGACAATGTACATTCACATGTATCCTGAACCGCACATGGTGATCTTCAAGGTGTACGTCAACTACCCTGGCCATCACGATCGCTGTATCTTTACCCCATTCAGCATGTTTGGGACCGGCTGAAGTGCCATATTTCGCGGTCTAAACGACCGACACGAAATCTAAAAAAATGTTCAAATGTTTGTAAAGCTTATGGGACTTAACTACGGGGTCATCAGTCCCTAAACTTACAAACTACTTAGAAACTACTTACGAACTTGGAAGGCACAAATATCCATTCCCGAGGGGGGATTAGAACCCCAGACCGTAGTGGCCGTGCAGACCGTGACTGAAGCGCCTCAGTCCCCTCGGCCGCCGCGGCCGGCGGCACGAAATCTGGTCCAACTGAGGCACCAGATGGAAATTTCATGACAGGTCATTCCGAACGACTGCATTCGACACCTCTACAATCGTGTCCATGGGAAAATCACAGCTTACATTGGTACAAAAGTAGGGTATACATAGTATTAGCGTCGACTTTGTGCACGTTCTAGTGACTGTACTCTCGTACGTATGACTCGTCGCGGTGGAGTAGCCGAGCGGTCTAAAGCGTCTCGCTGCGGAGCGCGTGGTTGCTCGCCGTGGAGGTTCGAGTCCTCCCTGGGGCATGGGTGTGTGTGTTTGTCCTTAGGTTAGTTTACCTAGGTTTAAGTAGTTTGTAAGCTACAGACTGATGACCACGCAGTTTGGTCCGATAGATCTACAAATACACGTATGACTCTGTGTGTTGTATACATCCTCAAGAATATGTCTATAAAGTTTTCCTCTGCTGGCTCGACGAATTAATGGTGTTCTTTTTTCATTTTCCAGGAGTGTATTTTAGGTACTGGTGGCGCGGTGGCCCAGCGCGTCCCGTTAGAAGGCCAGTCGCCTTCTGTAGTAAAATAACTGACGCAAGATCCCGTCTAAGAATATGAACGAATTATTATACAATGTAAACTTTCACGGCAGGCGTTGTCTTCAGGTAAAATTTTTGGGCTGATGGGCCGTGGATCAGATGTAAAACTTCCTCCCGACGTTTCGTCTCCAAATACGGGAGTCATCTTCAAGGGTCTTCCGGCTACTGCCACTGTGGGTCGAGGGGCTCTCGCATTTTTAGAGGACATAGAGGACACCACCAAACGTCACGTGATGTTGACTTTGTAGCTATCTTCGGATGACGTCGTCATTCTCGTTTAAAAATAATCGATTGTCATTTCGTTGGTGCAGTGTCGACATCCATATTTTATCTAACTTCAGACCTTCTTCTTTCCTATTAAAATTATTCTGGTGTTTGTGGATCTCTATTGCTTCTCTCAAACGTTCAAATGTCTGTAAATCTATCGGACCAAAGAGCGTGGTCATCAGTCCGTAGCTTACAAACTACTTAAACCTAGGTAAAGTAACCTACGGACAAACACACACACCCATGCCCCAGGGAGGACTCGAACCTCCACGGCGAGCAACCGCGCGCTCCGCAGCGAGGTGCTCTAGACCGCTCGGCTACTCCACCGCGGCTATTGCTTCTCTATACATGCGTGCATGGTACTGAGATGTCCTAGCTAAAACGCTCGTCTCGTTAAATTTGAACGAAAATTATCTCACGAGTGCAAGATAGATATACCGGAGGACCATTAAAATACGAAAATAAATAAGAAGCAGTTGAGGTATTCATTGTACCGAAGCGGGGAAATCCGGATTCGCATCGCGGTCCAACACAAATTTTCAACTTCGTCGTTGGAATTATTTCGATGCCTTGTAAGAGTCGAGATGTTTGAATATTTCGAATTCAATTTAAGATTAATTCCTGCCTCCATGAAAGAAGCAATACTAGACGCTTGCTTCCTATTTCCGTCTGGGAAGAATGCAGAGATTTTATTTAGGTTCACCTGGAGGCAGAGGACGGCCGTCTGTGGTGCCGGCTGCAGCGTATATCGACGCCCGGCGCCTCCGCCTCCGCCTCGCCTCACGTGCAGGCCCACACTGCACCCGCGCGCCTCGCCCCTTATTCCCACTGTCAACACGTATCCTGCACGCCGCATGCCGCACATGATAACACCCCCTAGCTGTCCCGGACTCCGCAACGCAGTGCTTGTTTCTCCAGAGAAAAATGAACAGCACATTTTAATGGAAAATAACTGTAATAATGGACTAGATAAAAAGTAATGACAACTGTTATTGGCCCACTTTAGGTTACGGTAGTAGCACTAAAAGTGGGCCTTTGCGATCGTCTTTTGTCAGCTCAAAATTTAAATGAAAATAACGGCTTAACTATTCATCTGACACGAAAATTGAATAATCGAATTTGTAGAGGAGAAAATTCTCTACAACTTTGCTCTCTTGAGTCTTTTTTCATATCTCGTAGCGTTTCAAAGATATTTGCAAAAATAACGGCGATTTTGGGATGTCTGTCTGTCTGTCCGTC
Source organism: Locusta migratoria (assembly GCA_026315105.1). Taxonomy (NCBI): domain Eukaryota; kingdom Metazoa; phylum Arthropoda; class Insecta; order Orthoptera; family Acrididae; genus Locusta; species Locusta migratoria. The sequence continues at coordinate 587,448,521 of CM048755.1, read as the reverse complement.
TGTCTGTCCGTAACGTCTTCCCTGTTTTTAAGACGAACCGTTCAACCGATCAGCACCAAATTTTACAGACATGATTGTAGGCCGCCAAAGATCAGAACCTCCCTTTTTCAAATTTTTCGGACAAAAACTACGGTAGTAATACAAAAAAAAAAAGCCGTTTGTAATATAATTGCAAACGAACCGTTCATCTGACACGAAAATTGAATAACCTAATTGGTAGAGGAGAAAATTCTCTACAACTTAGCTCCCTTATGTTTTTTTTTCATATCTCGTATCGTTTGAGACATACTTGCAAAAATAACGGAGATTTGACACCCTCCACTGAATTAACGAAAACGAGATGTCACGTGACATTCCTCGCCCAGAACTCTCTGGCATGCGCCATCTTGCGTTGCGTATTTAATGATTTTCTTATTGTAACTTACACGTTGTCATTTCAAAGCAATGAAGAATTAACAAAAACACATCGTTCTTCGTACGATAAATGATAAGCTAGTGTCTACAAATGCCATATTAGCATCAGTTAACAACGGCCATCAATAGTATGAGATTGAAGGACTCATTTCTCGATTTTTAGCTACAGCGTAGTGGGCAAGGCGTTGGACTATGACGTTGAAGGTCGATGGTTCGGAACCCGCCACCACCAATTTTTTTTCCTAAAAGGGTTTCAGATACACTTATTAATTAATTTTTTTATTATTTACAGTATTATTTTGCTCCAAAATGTTTGCAAAAACTTATAAAACTACAAATCTAAAGTGGGCCGTAAAACACGTCAGTGCTACTTTTTTCTCTAATATGAGATTATTGACATTCAATATAATCGCCCCCATTATATATTTATTATCGTTTGTCAAATGTCCGGAAGTCGCCGTATACCCTCTAAACGTCTATTTCTTTTTATGTCCCGTATTGACTAACCTGTAGCACGGATAATGTCATATCTGGTGTTGAAGCGGATCCCTCACAGTGGATCTGTCACTTTCGAAAAGAGATCTTAATGACAAGGGTTCTCGTCGAGTGGCTGGGGTGGATGTCCCGTGGAACATTGTGCATGGCAGCGCACTGTGCCACACCGCTGCTGCTGGCCAGCGCCTCTTGCAATATGAAATCCTGGACCGTCTACCGCGCTCACCCGACATGAATCCCTGTGATTACGATTACATTTTTTTCAAGATGAAAGAACCACTACGAGGGCTCCAGTTCAACACCAGAAATGACATTATCCATGCCATACAGCGGTCAATATGGAACATCAACAGAAACAGATGCGCAGATGGTATACGACACCTTCTGGTCATTTCGAAAAAAATATTATCAGTAACGGTAGCGAGTATATTGAAGGTATGTAACTATTAGTAAAACTGTCAATGAAGCCATAAAGAAGGAAAATATCAGTACTCTGGGAAGATCGAAAATTTTTTCCCACGCCGGTATTCGTGTGTGTGTGTGTGTGTGTGTGTGTGTGTGTGTATGAAGGTTACACATCTCCTACTATAATTTTCTCTAATGATTTACCGAAGAGAAGATACGAAACAAAGGGGAAATGAATTTATGTCCGGTATTATACTTTGTTAGAGCGACTACATCCAATACGACCTGTATTGTCCCATAGTCAAGACGGATTCCGAAAGTATCGTTCGTATGAAACATAGCTAGCTCTTTACTCACATGATGTGATGAGTGCTATCGATAAGGGATGTGAAACAAATTTCGTATTTCTAGATTTCCGGAAGCTTTTGATACTGTACCTTACCAGCGTCTTCTAATCAAATTGCGTGCTTATGGAATATCGCCGCAGTTGTGCGACTGGATTCGTGATTTCCTGTCAGAAAGGACACAGCACGTTTTAATTGATGGTAAGTCATCGAGTGGAACGGAAGTGATATCTGGCGTTCCCCGGGGAAGTGTTATAGGGCCCCTACTTTTCCTTATTTTTATAAAAGATTTAAGAAACAATCTGAGTCGCTCTCTTAGACTGTTCGTGGACGATGCTGTCATTCATCCGTTAGTAAAGTCACCAGAAGATCAAAAGCAACTGCAAAATTATTTAGATATCTGCGTGGTGCAAAAATTGGCAATTGACCCTTAATAATGATAAGTGTGAGGTCATCTATATGACCACTACAAGAAACCCGTTAAACTTCACTTACACGATAAATCAGTCCAAACTACAGGCCGTCAATTCTACTAAATACCTTGGAATAACAGTCACGAACAACTTAAATTGGAAAGAACAAATATAAAATATTCTGGGGAAGGCGAACCAAAGACTACGTTTCGTTGGCAAAATACTTAGAAGATACAACAATTCTACTAAAAGAAATGCCAACACTACACTTGTGCGTCCTATTTTGGATTATTGCAGCGCATTATGGGATCCACACCAAGTGGGACTGATGGACGCTGTAGAGAAAATTAAGAGAAGGGCAGTTCGTTTTCTATTATCGCGATATAGGGGACGGAGTGTCACGGAAATGATGCACGAGTTGGGGTGGAAATCATCAAAAGAAAGGCGTTATTTGTTGCGGCGAGATCTATTTGTGAATTTTCTTTCACAAACTCCTCTTCAGAATGTGAACATATATTATTAGCACCCACCTACATGGGGAGACACGATCATCATAATAAAATAACAGAAATCAGATCGAAGACAGAAAGATTTAGGTGTTCATTTTTCCCACGAGCTATTAGAGAATGGAACTACAGAGAAATATCATAAAAGTGGTTCGATGAACCCTCTACCATGAACTTCAATGTGACTTGCAGAGTATCCATTTATATGTAGATGTATAATACGCGCTGTAGCATGCAGGCACGCGTTTCTTGCGGGCTACTTTACAAAACAAAAAAACAAAAAAAAAAACAAAAAACAAAAAAAAAAATGTTTGCATAGTATATGGGACTTAACTACGGGGTTATCAGTCCCTAAACTTACATACTACTTATGAACTACTTACGAACTAGGACGGCACAAATATTCATGCCCGAAGGGGGATTCGAACCCCCGACCGTAGTGGCCGTGCAGACCGTGACTGGAGCGCCTTAGTCCCCTCGGCCACCGCAGCCGGCACGGGCTACTTTACCTCCCCTACTGGAAGAAAGTACCACTGATGATCGGTACGGTTATGTTCGTAATACATTATGGTGCTCTAGCCCACTTCACCATTAACGTCACGACACACCTCAATCCTGTCTTCTCTGGTCGATGGATCTGGCGAGGAGGTCCAGTTCCAGGGTCTGCTCGTTGACCGGATATCAACCCGTGGAATTTCTGGTTATCTCAGAAGTATCGAGAATGCAGAGCCTATTCCAAATGTGAAGACACTATTCATGCTGCATTTGACACCGTTCGGATGCAGCCTCTCCGATGTGAACGTGGGAGGCAGAACATGCATGCGTTGAGACACAAGGAAACCATTTTCTCCACATTCTGTATCTGTGGCTGCATGGTACATCGTGTATTAGACTGCAGTCTCATTGACAATGGTCTCTAGCATGGAAACCATGCATTTCGGGACATAAGTTCATTTGATCTTATTTTGTTCCGTATCCTGTCCTCGATCAATCAAACGTTGAAATTTTCGTAAACTTATTGAATCAAAATGCTATGGTCATCAGTCCCTCGACTTAAAAACTATTTACACGAAGGACAACTCACACACCCATGCCCGAGAACTCGAACCTCCGTCGGGGTCGGCCTCCCAATCTGTATCATGTCTTAGACCACGCAGTCCCTCCGGCGCGGCCCCAATCAATTTGTACGCGGTGAAAAAAATCACCCTGTACATATGGAGTCTGTTATTTCGGACATGCCCGAAAGAACGAACACTATATCTATAATCTTCATTAATAAAAGGAATTTACAAAACAGTGTTTAATGCGTTTCTTTTACAATGGGGGCGACAAAAGTCACAGGACAGCGATACGCATTGATAAGACTGACGCCTACACAAGCTATATACGGACGGTACATTGTAAGAGCTGTTATTTGTACTCTGGTGATTCAAGTCAAAAGTTTTATGACAAGATTATGGAAGCATCACTGAAACTAATGAACTATGAACCCGTAATGGTAGTTGGAACTAGACATAGGGGACATTCCATTTCGGGAATTGATGTGGGGGTCTATTGGTAAGGCGTGAGTATGTACACTTTAACAGGGAGACCCCGAAACTTTTGTAATACCCATGAAATATATCACTAATAAATGAATACTCAAGTCCATGTAGAAGTACAATCAGACTGATAAGGTCCAGGCATCTGAGTAAATAGTTCTTAGTTTATTGTCTGTCCGTGAACAAACCTTGAGGCACTCCGAAGCACTATGTCCCGAATCGGGTGGATAGAAGTACACTGAGGACTTGGTGCACCCTGTGGTTTACAGCCTGTATGCGCCGTTTATTTTAAGTACGCTTCGGCCAATGAGATTTCACATGCGGGATAGTATTCTTAATGCCAGCCCTCTTGCGGAAATGTGTGAACTTGCAGTTGCAATTCTATGTGTTTCTGTGGCCGTATAGACAGTGGTGTAGTTGTCTTAAATTGCCTTACAATACTACAGGAATCAAAGAAGTAAATGGAATATTACTTCACCGAATACAAAATTACACCATAATATTGAAATTAAAAACTTAAAATTATAATATACTTGAAAGTTTTCGAATTCTTAGGAGTAATATCTTTCCAGCATCGATTTTTAATGAAGAAAACATCGTCGAGGTTCTCGATTCCAAGGATGTATGTCTAAGTATATAATTAACGTTGTATTGAACCCTCAGAAAGTGGACCCTACTCGCACTTATCCGTCATGTTTTATTACTTTTATGTTGCTGCTACGACCGCAGATGATGTGTATCTATACACAGAGGTGACCAAAGTCGTAGTGGAAACCCTTTTCCCGGCGGAGTATAGCAACTGGACGTGACATGGAATCAAAAAGTCGTTGAAAGGCTCCTGCAGGAATATTAAGCCGTGCTGCCTCCACAGCAGCGTTGCTCCGCTGCCTGGCACTGACAGCTCTACACCCACGCCGCTGTCCCCGCTTATTAAGTGCAGGTCTTCGGCCACAGTGTAGTCGGATGTGAGAGTTAATTCCTAAAATGTTGCATCTTCAGCACACTCTTGACACTGTGACTCTTCAAATACTGCATTGCGTACTGAATTCCTAAATAAAATTTCTTTGCTTCTAGTTCCAATTCAAAAAATGTTCAAATGTGTGTATAGCTTATGGGACTTAACTACGGGGTCATCAGTCCCTAAACTTACAAACTACGTATGAAATACTTACGAACTAGGACGGCACAAATATCCATGCCCGAGGGGGGATTCGAACCCCCGACCGTAGTGGCCGTGCAGACCGTGACTGGAGCGCCTCAGTCCCCTCGGCCACCGCAGCCGGCTGTCCCAATTCCATTCCGAGTAAAAAGCAATACAAGGTTCGATAAACATTCCTGACGCAGTAGTGACGATACAAATCACAAGAAAGGAGGAATATGAAGAACAGGTGGATGGATGGTTGGATGGATGGATGGGTTGTTGAGGACAAGGCAACCAAAGTGCCAAGGTCATCAGTAGAAGGATTGAGGATAGAAATGGAGGGAAGGGAAAGGAAATGAAGTCCAGGGTGGAAAGAAGGGAGCAAAACTGCATTAGTTTTGGTCCCCCTGCTCACCTCGGACGTTCTCACGAATGAGTCAAAAAATTAAATTCAAATGTTTTGTGTCCCAACTTCGTCGCCGCTTTTGGTGTCCCAGCCTCGTCGTAGGTGTCGGTGGCCGAGTGGAACGAGACCGACACACTGGTGCAGGTACGGAGGGGAGCAGCCAGAAACTATAAACACTCGAGTAAATTAGAAAGAGATATATTGCACAGAATGTAACAATACTTAACTTTTACATAGTACTGCAGAATGTTGATACATAGTTGTTAGAGGCCTGCCTAGTGCCTGTACAATAGCAAAGTCTTCACTGGTGCCTATCTGAGTACGAAGGTCCTAACTCGTTGCTATCTCAGTCCGAAGTGGTCGGTGTTCTTTCAGTGGTGGCCACGAGCGGGGTTGTCCCAGAGGGCGCTCGTGGCTGTCGTCGTGAGAACGCCGCGCCGTGCGTGCCTGGCGGCGCGCGGCGAAAGTAAGTGGCGCGCACTTTGTACTTGTGCGACACCACAAAATGTTTGTACAAGTATATGACCAACCTGCAGTGTTCATCAGTCCCTAGACTTACAAGCTAAGTAAACTAAGTTATGCTAATGACTACACGCACCCCCGTGCCCGAGATAGGACTCAACCTCCGATGGGAAGCAAGCGCGTACTCCGCAGCAAGGCGCCTTAGAGCGCTCGACCACTCACGCGTGGTAACCGCGATTCCCCTGAGGGGCGGAGGGGGGAAGAGCAGGGTGAAAAACCAAGATTTAAGAACAAACTCAGACAGTGATCGACATAATCATATTATAGAAGCACCGGACATATAAGGCCGGCATCATGGTTCACGGTCGTAATTCCGAACACCTTATTTGATAAGGATCCTCATCATTCTTTATACTTATGTCATCGCTTCTGTTATACTAATCAAAGCCGCGGTGGAGTAGCCGAGCGGTCTAAAGCGTCTCGCTGCGGAGCGCGCGGTTGCTCGCCGTGGAGGTTCGAGTTCTCCCTGGGGCATGGGTGTGTGTGTGTTGTCCTTAGGTTAGTTTACCTAGGTTTAAGTAGTTTGTAAGCTACGGACTGATGACCACGCAGTTTGATCCGATAGATTTACAAACATTTGAACATTTTATACTAATCATAATAAACATGTTTCCTCGCCCTGTTTGTACCATTTGTTTCTTTTGTTTTATATCGTCACTATCTTGCCAAGAAAGCGTTTGCGACTATGTTTTGCAGTCCCCAGGGGGCTCACGGTTTCTTCGTGAGTACGTGCGTGGCGAGCACGGGGCCCCGACCTAATGCAGTCTTCCTTCTTTACTTCCAGGACTGCATTTCCTTTTCCCCTCCCCTTCTTTCCTATCCTCACTCCAACCCCTCCCTACCGGGGGACTGATAACCTCAGTAGTTTAGTCCCCCTATCCCAACCAAACCCAACTATGTTTTGCACCTTATAGGTGTACTACTGAAAGTTCCCTGTCGGAGGTTCGAGTCCTTCCTCGGTCATGAGAGTGTGTGTTATCCTTAGCGAGGGTTAGTTTACGTAGTTTGTAAGTCGAGGAGCCGATGATCACTACAGTTCGGTCCCTTAGCTTTACAAACATTTGAACTACTCAAAGCGTGCGCCGCTGACATAAACACCTTATATAGTTTCATTAGTATTACAATGGATTATCTTAGTTTTGTTTCTACTTTTATTAAGTAAATGTATTTGGTGTTCTATTTTAGTAGTTTACGCGCATTCCAAATTTGTTATTGCACCTAGACCTCAATTATCAAATTCAAATGTTCAAATGTTTGTAAATCTATCGGACCAAACTGCGTGGTCAACAGTCCGTAGCTTACAAACTACTTAAACCTAGGTAAACTAACCTCAGGACAAACACACACACCCATGCTCCAGGGAGGACTCGAACCTCCACGGCGAGAAACCGCGCGCGTGTATGCTTGTGTTAGCAATAAACGTGTTCTATGTGTAAAGTGTTGTGCTATATTAACGACCAGCCTTCGAACTCCGGACCACCTGCAGTTTTCAAAGTGACAATAACTGTAACACTAGCAATGATATGACGAAGGAGGCGTAGCGCAACGGCTATCACACTGCTCGTATACCCCTTTTTATATTTCTTCGTACAGCATATCATTAAATAGTACATGTCACGCAAAATTATTACATAGTTGTTTCTCCTGAAATTATTTCATTACTGAATCAGTCATAAAAGTAAACTTTCTTCGATTCTGTAGTCAGTTTGTGGTTCTTAGTTAAAATTTCAAATATTTGTAGAAAGTTTGTTTCCTGTGTTTTTTTTTCTCGCACAGGACATTATGAGAAATTAATTTAAAAATTTTGTAAACCTAAGTGACCAAATGTTCAAGATCATCGGTCCCTAACTTTTTGCAAACTATTCATCTTACGCTGAGAACAATACACACGCATACCCGAGGGAGGATTTGAACCTCTGGCGGGAATGGCCGCGAAATCCGTGACATGGCGCCTTAGACCGCGCGGCAGAACATCACAGAAACTGCAGCGCAGAGTGCATAACGTAGACACCTTAATTTTAATGACTTTAAGACAAGATCGCAAATCCTTATTTACAGGCAATCTTCTTCACATTACAATATCGCACTGTTTCATGTATGAACTTCTAAATAAAGATTCTCTCGCCGTCACTAAAATCGAAAAGGTATCTTGTCGTACTGTAAAATTTTGGCGCCAACATGGTGTACCATTTCGGATGAAGTATAATGTAAGAGATATTTTACCTCTATATGTGTATCAGATGGACACGAAAATAAGGTTTATACATTGTACACTGTAAGATCGCTCGCCGCCAAGAAAAATATTTCAGGTAACTGTACGAAGTGTATTTTTAAACATGTTAGTCTATTATACATGGCACAAGAAAAACTTTCTTTATACTGTTGATTCATGTGGATGTCAGACTTATCACACTCTACGGTGAGATCTTTTTAGAAGGAAAAGCATGCAGCTGCACCGTAAATATTATCTCGCCCAAATTTATACCAATTTTCCAACCTACTGATGTTTATTTTTACAGGAATGTTAAAATATCGTGAAAATAATTCAGAATTTTTCCGACTTGCTTAATAACAATGGAAAAATCATTTCGCTTGAACATTCCATGAAACTATTCTTTCACAGAAAAGTTCAAATACGGGACCTTCACATAAATATTGACAGAAGAGAGGAAATGTTTTTGAACTGATGCGAACTGTGTTTTCCGGTGTCGCTTCGGAAATCTCCGTGTGGTTGCTAGACTGTAGTCTCCAATGAAAGTAATCTACGAATTTGTGCTGCGGTTGCTTCTGAGACAAATGACACCCGGAGTTACGATGTAACACAAAAAATGATACCCATTAAGACAAAAATAGTATACTGAGGATTTTTTAAAAGAAAACCCATATTGACAACTACATTTACACTACAATCCATAAAAATCCGCCGGCCGCGGTGGCCGAGGAGACTGAGGCGCTCCAGTCACGGTCTGCACGGTCACTACGGTCGGGGGTTCGAATCCCCCCTCGGGATGGATATTTGTGCCGTCCTAGTTCGTAAGTAGTTCATAAGTAGTTTGTAAGTTTAGGGACTGATTACCCCGTAGTTAAGTCCCATAGACTATACAAACATTTGAACAAACAAACATAAAAATCCACATTTCTAGTTTCACATAAATCACAAAGCACTCAGATTTGAGCCCGTATTGACCGCGAGATAGCCGTGAACGCCAGCCACTATGCAACTCTGGCTTGATCGAACCCTCGCTCGGGTTATTTATCTCTTGTTTATTTTTTACCTTTATCCCACTTTAAAATGGGGTCGCCATGGTTATTATGGTTTTGGCATGGCTACTATAACGAGTGCCCGGATGTTCTTCCAGTCACCAACCTATTGACCCATAGCTCTCTGTACATCGTGTTTACGGGCTATTCTATTTGAAATCGGACGAAAAATGAGAAAATTGACATTGTATTTTTTTCAATAATTAATAATTTTTACATGTGCCAATTAATCTAAAAGAAAACAATTGCCATGTAGTTATCACTTAAATGATTACCATTTTTCGAGATAAAATTTGGCGAGGTTATTTTCCGAAAGCGACACGTTGTGTGCTGTGTAACAACCTAATACCGGATTTCATTGGACTACGGATCATTTTGAAGCTGATTATTTGAAGTTGATGCAGGCGTGTAACAATAACGTGACAACAAAAAGTTCATTGTTGTAAAACATTATTTTTCATTTATTAAAATAAATGCATTTTTCATGGGAAGAGAATTATATAGACTTGAACTTCTTATTATTATACCTAGATTTCGGATTTAAGTACTACGGAGACCTTATCTTCAACGTGGAAAAAAATAATTAAGTAAAAAATGCGTCACTCGCGCTGCACCTACAAGTTACACTGCGCCGGGCTGTCGTCCGTCACTCTACAGGGAAAGACGTCTGCCACGCTGGAGTAGCCGAGCGGTCTGGAGCGCCACGTTGTGGATCGCGCAGCCTCCCGCGTCGGAGGTTCGAATCCTCCCTCGGGAATGAATGTGTGTATGTTGTCTTTAGTATCAGTTAGTTCATACGTAGTTTGTAAGTTTAGGGACTGATGATCCCGCAGTTAAGTCCCGTAAGCTTTACAAACATTTGAACATTTGATTTGGAAGACGTCTCGCAACTGGACACAGTTAATAGTGGGCCTGATGACTGACCGGTTGCATACAACACGGCGTAGCGCAGCCGGTTGTTTGCTGCAGTTTCTACATACATTTTATTTTTTCTACAGCTCTCTTTTCACGACGCCAAATCTGTTTACTGATACTGTTTTTAAAACAGTTGCTGAAAAATATGGCATACATTTTAATCCATTTAATAATGCATGTTTTAGAGAAAAGATGACAAATGATGGAAAGTACATGGAGTTTAAATTCTAAAAATATCGTATAAATGTCACATCAATGTATGCAATAGTGCCTTCTTGCCTTAATTTATTTGAAAACTTTACTTGAGTAGTTTCCAAGCTATGTGCGTGATAATCGCGTGATTTCACTAAATTGCGTTAATTTCGTTCTCTCTCTCTCCCTCCCTCTCCCTCCCTCTCTCTCTCTCTCTTTGCGTATCAAAGATGCGAGTTTTTAAAAGATATCAACGTTATGTACACTTTCTATGACAGAAAACTGAAACCCAAAAATATTCAAGGTTTCTTGCTGTCCGTCTTGAATTGGAATGGTCCATACACGTAAGTGCGTGAGTACTTTTTCCATAAGTTCATGAGTCGAGTAACTGAGAAGGGTCTGGGCACGAGCCCGGTATTCAACTAGAGGAATGTGGGAAACTGCGTAAAATCCATATCGACACACCGGTCCGCGTCGATAATCCGTCGGGCAAATTCCAACCGGCACCGCCGCAACTCCCCGTTCGGGAACATGGCGTTTTAACACGCTCGGCTATGCGGGCGGGTGCTAATCTTATGGAAATATCAAACATGAATAAAACTTTCGCGAATTTCTTGGAGATTATGGGCTGTTGCATGACAAGCAGCTAGCTAGGTGTTGAAGACAGTGCCTTCTGCAACATAACGAACACTCGTAAAAATCCGTGGATAGCAGATGTAATGGTTTCCTTGTACATAGCAACCCTCGGGAGTTCTAAGATAGAACGGTTTGTAGAGAATTTATTGTGAGCCGCTAGGAAATGGCAGTGCGGTGTGAGGCATCATGTTGCGGATCGCAACATTCGCTTTAGAAAATAATTTTGTTCTCAAAATACAACCACCGTGTTATTTACAAAATTTTATGTAACTATAAATCTCCAGCTACGAGGAGTTAAGTACTTAATTGATATTTCTCGAAGGTAATTATGGCTTTGCAAGTTCTCAAAAACGTAAAAGTTTCCAGATATACATTTCTGTTCTCCTTGGTACGACAACGTTACATATAAAACTGTTCTCTAAAATACCCATCCATTGAGTATAATTGAAAAGTATTGGCATCCAAAGGACTTTCACGCCACATTTACTCCTATTCAAATATCACTGGTTGCAGGACCAGAACGGTGATTCGTAAGGCAACAATTCGATACTCTCTCACCAGAGTGTCTCCTAACCCTAAGCCAACACCATGGTGGTGTACGAAGTATCAGGTTCGCCGGTTAAAACAATATCATTGCATTCCTAATCGGATCCTTATACTGCCACTGCCACGATGGTCGGATTAGAGTCTGGAGCCACCCTGTTGTGAGTGTTTTAAGCTATCATACTGCTCATGGAACCCTTATTATAGTTTGAGATGGTATAGGATTCCATTCCCGCATCCCGTAGTGCACTGCCGGTACACTAACCAGCTAGCCCGCCGGACTGCTAAGCAGCCTTGGCCTTCCTATCTGCCGATCTATCAGATATCAAAACGTTTGGTCGATTATTATGGAACACCATCGGCTGCTACACTGATCAACTTAGGAGATGCACTCTTACAACCCAACATCAAGAGCTTCTTTGAATCAATAGCCGGGCGTGTAACAGCGCTTACTCAATGGTGGCAACACTAAACACTGTCAGAATGAATCTTTCACTCTGCAGCGGAGTCTGTGCTGGTATGAAACTTCCTGACAGATTAAAATTGTGCGCCGGAACCGGGACTCGAACCTGGGACCTTTACATTTCGCGGGCAAGCGCTGTACCGACTGAGCTATCCCGACACGACTCACGATGCCGCCTCAAAACTTTACTTCCGCCAGTACCTCGCCTCCTACTTTCCAAACTTCACAGAAGCTCGCCTGCGAAACTTGCAAGACTAGCACTCCTGGAAGAAAGGATATGGTGATTTAGTAATATTCCTCACTTCACGCGGGGTTGAATTTTTAATAATATGTTTGTATGTGTCATGTCCCAAGTATATTGAGTGTGTAATCTCCAGTCCTTATTACGGAAAGTGACGTATTCGGTCTGATGTGTGAGTTTGCGACTATCAATAAATGGTAGTATATTTTTACTCTATTGACTTAGAAGCTGAAAAGTTTCTCAATGTCGAGCGTGCGTAGATCTTGGTATGTGCCAAACTTCAACATGAAACTGCTACCCGTTGCTGAGAACAAAAGTGCGACCGACAGAGATGGATAACGACGTATTCCTGTAATCGTTCCATTTGCTCCGACTGAGGTACGAAGTACAAATGGTCACAGACTTGTCAGACTGAAAAATCTACACTGATAGAGACATGAAGATAGCCGTCAATGAATGTATTGCGAAATGAAACTTACAAAGTTTCAAGAGCCAGTGCTGATTGAGAAAACTACAAATGTGCTGTTGGCATCTGAGTAGTAGTCTGCACCAACTGTAGAGATAAGATCAGACTGATTAGAGTACGCACAGAGTTGTTGAGCCGTCATTATTACTGCGCACCAAACGGAATAACGGGCAAAGACGCTAAATTCGCATTTGGTAAGACGGCGCACATGGTCTGAAACGGCCGGAAAACTGGCAAAAAGTCGATAACTATTACGATAAGACTGGAAATTTGTATATAAAGGTTTTTGGGGTCACTGAATTCCACTATGAGGGCAAAAGTAAAAAATTACAAATGGCGGGTCGAATATATCCAAGTTATTTAATAAAAGCCGCGCGGGAGTAGCCGAGCGGTCTGGAGCGGCACGTTACGGATCGCGCGGCCTCCCGCGTCGGAGGTTCGAATCCTCCCTCGGGCATGGATGTGTGTGTTGTCCTTAAGTTAGTTAAACTTAGTTTAAATAGTTTGTAAGTCTAGGGACTGATGACCAACGTAGTTTGGTCCCACAGAATTAAAAAAATTAATAAAAATATATTACATTTTTATGAAAATTTGTAAAATAAGGATATTTGGGATCGTTGATTACAATTATAGGATTAATTAAATTGAAAAAAGTTTTTACAATAACAAGACAACAGTGTTCATTTTGAAACTGTGCAAAAACTTGTCGTTACAAAATTAATCTTACTTCCATTGCAGTTACGATGACAACTCCTCTGTGCTATGTTTAACACGCAGTTGTTCAGATCTTCTCCTTTTCATTCGATCACTAGCACCTGTGAACTCCGTGTAAGTACGACCAATCGTAGGTGCCGTGGAAGCTTCAGTAGTAGAAGCATTCTACGGAATATTTGAAATTCATTTATTAAACGTAAATTAAAATTGAAATATTTAAAAGATTCACATTCTAATAGTAATCGAAACTTCTGAAATCATCGATATTACAAATAGGTTTACTAACCGAAAAAGTTGTTGAAGAATTAAGCTATTCCTTATTTTGCTGAAAGAATCATTCGACTTTTCTAGACCATGCTTTCTATGTTGATCTCCAACTGCACAACAGCTTTTTCACGTCATGTAATGTATCCCGATGTATTTTTAAATACATCTTGGCCTTTTCAGCCACTTTATCCTCAAAACCCGAGAGCTACTTATTCAAATCCGACTCCAAGTCATTTTTAGTCTTATTTTCCCAACTCAGTTATTTAATGAACACCGTGAAAGTAATATAAGCGGCGAGTGATATTCGACCACTGTCTTGTATTAACTCTCAAAGGGCATACAGGACGTAGATTATCGAAGCGGACCCTTTGCACTTCGTGCCAACCGGTTCACCGTGCACGGTCTCAGTAAACATAGCAATACAATGAGAATTGCTAAAAGTCGCAGACAGTACTTGTACATTTTGACGGAAGACATTTTACCCTACATATTACACTATCGTACATCGCAGGATCTCCGGCAACCATTACTTCTTCGATCAATTTAGAGAGATCTACGTGTGAATGGAGGACACTATGAGATTACGTTCTGAAGTGTCTTTTACCAAATACTGAGCATAAATTTATGAGCACGTAACTTATATTCTATGTACCTTCCTTAACATCCTACTTCAAGCACAATTGAAAATGATCACTTACAACAAAATTATTGACACTTTAAGCACGACATGTAATCCGAAGCGGTTCTGCCGCGTAGCGTGTATTACTCCGCCAACCGTAACTTTGAACTACCTTTTTTCGGTATCAGAGGTAGCTTTCCTCCCTGTGATTTAATAAGCAGAGCTACCCTCTGTCCTTTAAACATGATTGTATGGGATTAAATCCATAATTATGATTTTCATTTTTCGACTTTTGTCCAGCTTTTCGGACCTTTCAGATCACTGTGCCGCGGTTCAAACCCACTTCCCGTGATCCAGCTTCGGGTATTCCGTGATTTACCTGAAATGTTCCAGCCAGATGTTGAGATGGTTCCTTTCAAAGGTCTAGGTGGATTTAATTTCCCTCCTTAATAAAAAACAGAGTTTTTGCTTCGTTTCTTATAATGAGCACGTTGTCGACGGGAACTTAACGATGTTGAAATGTTTGTAATCCTATGGGACTCAACGACTTAGGTTATCAGTCCCTAGATTTAAAAAACTACTTAAACTAAGGACGCGAAATACACCCATGCCAGAGGGAGGACTCGACCCTCCGACGGGCAACGGCAGCACGCACCGCAGCAAGGAGCCTTGGTGCGCTCGGCTATTCCGCCGCGGCGGAAGTTAACGCCTGACGTTCATTCCTATTATCCACATGAAAAAAAAAAAAAAAAAAAAAAAAAAGTGTGTAGTAATTTATCACTTGATTGGTCACATGACACGTACTAGGACGAGCTGAGGAGTAATGCATTCGAATGTTTTATATGAAAACTCTTAAAACTTTTAAGGTGAAATGACCTTATTCTACACAATGCATTCATATTCTACACCTTTATTTCTTAATTTCATATTTACTTATAATCCTGGAGATGAACGTATTTCTCCGTGAAGGGTCCAGTTTGTTGATACCGTGATATCTTTGGTTTTGTTGACGGAGCCACAAACGCATTTTTGCTATCACTACATCAGCACTATCAAAGTGAAGTCCTCGAAGGTATATGCAGCATATAGCTGAAATTCGGAAGGGTCCAAGTTGTCACTGTATGGAAGGAGACATAAGACAGTGAACTAAAGGCGTCGGATTGTTGGAGATGTCTCAGCTCTCGTGTATGGTCTGGCATTGTTGTGCTGGAGGGGAGATTGCTGCGGGTGGGGAGGAACACTTCCAATTGGTGTTTTCAGTTTTCTTAGAGTTTCTCGTGAACTGACGTATACCGCACCAAAAAAATAGGCACTTATTCATCATAACGTAATTATCTCCCATTGCGACACTGAAGATTGAAATGTGGCTCGATATTTCTGCAACCTTCTTCTGTAATGATGCAAAGGCGTGGCGCCCTGCGACGTCATCCGTTGACTCGGACGCGCTTCTAACCATACGATGGTGACATGACACTTGCGACACAGAGGTCAGTGCTCATAAATTGACGCAAGGATTAAGGTGGGTCTGCGGTCTTCTGTTGGTAGAGAATTTCACCACACTTCCGCCCAGCGCCACTGAGGTCGTGTCACACGATGCTAAGGGCGTCACACTCCCTCCTATCCACATTCCACTACTTGTTTCGAAGTTCAGGACGATGGCAGTTCAAATCCATCTCAGGCAATAAAGAGTAAGGGTTTTTATTTTTATTTATTTATTAATTTTAGATCACTCCAGGCAAATTCTGGGATGGTTCCTTTGAAGGGCACGGCCAATTTCCTTCTCCATCCTTATGTAAACATTTGATCGTGAGTTCCGTCTGTAATGAACATAATGAACATGATGTCGACGGAACATTAAGCCCTAATCTCCCTTTTTTCTTTCCTTCTTTTCACGTCTCTGCGATGAGGTCAGAACTGAAACATCCTGTGTTGAAGGCACGCGTTTTTCTCATGAGGCACCGAGGGAAACATCAGACACACTACCTCGCAGACCGACAGGGAATGGTAACAAGAAAGGCGCTAATGGGACTAATCCTTCCCATTTAGTGTTGATTCCCAGACGTTTTGCTGTCATTTCGTAGTGCGTTCAGCAATAAAACGACCTTTTTGACAACTTCGGACTCTGTAGACACCCGCCGGAAGACTCAAACCTTTTCAAAGTACTTTATGGGATACAACCCCAAGTTTATTTGATCTGACGCTTTTAGTGCAACCGGAATTTTTGCTCTGGTATATTGGATGGAATTACTAGGGACCATTCAAAACATTTTTTATGAACTTCGATCGTCATACGAAGCAGCAAATGATGCTCTAACGACACAGGAGGGGGCGAAACAGGTGGGCTGAAGAAACATAAACATAGATTTTGCTTCGGTTCAAGTTCAAATTTATAAAAAAATTGATCTGTTCCTAGTAATTCCATCCATCATAAAACGAAAACTAAAACCGTCCTTACTGGCCTCGGAAAGCCCATCAGGTACCGACTGGCCGCTGTGTCAATCTCCGCCGGAAGGCATCAAGAGATGCGGTATGGAGAGGGTCGTAGATAGCGTCCCGATTTCCCGGCCGTTGTGTCCGTCTTCGTGACCTGAGCCACTCTTCTCAATCAAGGAGTTCCTCAGTAGGCCTCGTAAGAGATGAGTGCTCCCCGCTTTTCAAAAGTGCTCGGTAGACAAAGAAAGTGTCCCATCCAAGAGCTAAACAAGTCAAGAGTCGTTTACTTCGGTGATCTAACAGTATCCACTGCGGAGCGACTGTTGGCCCACCCTTTAGACGAGGGCAGAAATTGTAACCGCACTGGACTTTAAACGGATCCTATTACCTCCAGTGGTTACCAGTGGATGGGTGGGTGGTTGGGGACGAGGTGTACAAACTGCAAAGATCAATCCTTGAAATCCTAAGAGAAGGATTGACTCGTCCGGTGGGGAGGGAATGGGTGGGGACAGGAAAGGAGGGGAAGTAAAAGGGAATGCAGTCCAAGGAGGAAAGAAGGGAGAAAGACTGCATTAGCTCGGGGCCCCGTGCTCGCCACGCACGTACAAAAAGACCGTGAGTCTCTTGGGGGAGTGGGTAGCAGTACCATGAAGTCCTAAGAGAAGGGTTGATTCGTCTGGTGAGTGTCTGCAGTGTAAATGGTTGTCAAGAACGTCATCCTATTCCTAATCGCACAGCGAAATATTATTTGCGATTCCAAAATGTGTCGTAATCAATACCCAGAGGGAAGGTGTGGTTGCACTGACGCCGGTGCTGCCTCCCTCTGAAGCCTATTAGTGTCAGCTGTGGGCGGCGGTGAGTCTGAAATGTTTCTCTCAGCTTTCTATAAGGAAAACGCGCGCTTGTTACGATGGGGAGCTAACTTGTTACCTCATAGCAGAGGCAGAAAAATAATGGATGATATGTGGTTAACAGGGGTGTGTGACAACCTTCCCATCATGTGACACGTTCACATTGGCATGGAGCAGTACAGTTGTGAACTTGGCTGCCACTGTGACATGATTTACTCACTTTAAACCTGTCATGAAATTTTTACCTCTGACTTCTTTTGCCAAAGCGTACGGCACTACACTCTTGCACTATTACAAAGGGAGCCTGTAGGTACCTATTAGCCTAATTTAAAACTTTTGTATCGCAATTGGAGACAGTTACGGCGTTTCGAGGAAGTGAGACTTGGTTTTGTTGCCCAGTGTAGTTTCGAAACACACCGCCATTTTACACCCTGCATTTCCTAGCTCTCTGGCATCAGAGGGCTGCAACAATAGGTATACTCGGCCGAGTGTTATGCATGGTAGTAATATCTCAACTGATATTCAGAAAAAAATCTGTGATATTTCTTTTCGTCACACCCTAGTATATGTTAACTCAATCACGAATACGGAAATATTGTCGTAGAATAGACCTTTTATCAATGTCAGAGAGATGGATATCACTCTTGTTGTAAGGAACATCTATTGCTCTGCCCCCTTGTGGGTATATCTTAGCAGATAAACATTGTTCAGTATAGAAATAACTAATAAACAGTTATATAACCTCAGAGTGCATTAATATTACATCCTTGACCATTTTAATATGTGGTCTTACAGGAACGATGTCAATACGAGGGTAATTTTTAATATAAGAACGGATTTGTAATGGAGTAAGAGAATATTTATAACAGTAAATTGTATCACATATTACAATATGCACAGTTTTTCACTTATCAACATAGTCACCATGGACATTTAAACATTTGTCAAAACTTGGCACCAGGTTTCCATCGCAGTATGAGGGACAGAGAAAAGATAAGGAATGGACATTAGTTGCACTATGGTATTGAAATAATGCATTGGTGACAAGTGGAAAGCCACTCGAAAACGGCCACGAGGTGTCAGGCGTCATGTCACGGATTGCGTGACCGCCCCTGTCGCAGGTTCGAGTCGTCCCTCTGGTATGGGTGTGTGACTTGTCCTTACCATAAATTAGTGTAAGTAATTTGTTAGTTTAGTGACCGATGACCTCAGTAGTATGGCCAAGGACAACGAGAAAGACCGGCCACAGTACGCATGTGGTAATCAAGGTAGTCCTGAGCCGGTGCGATCGCTAGCTGATCGGCTGGCCTCTGGGGCACAGCACACTGCCTCATAGCGGCCAGCCACTCAGCTAGCGATTGCGCCGGCTCATGACTACCTTGCTTACGTGACATGACGTGTGCGCCGTGGCCTGTCTTTCTCGTTGGCCTCGAGTATGGCGCTATGACCTCAGCAGTGTGACGCCCTAGGTTTGAAAAATGGAAGAAGTGAAAATTTGAACCAGGCCGGACTCCCCCTTCAGGCCAGCGTTCGCTTTATCCCCTTGGTTATCCCCGTTCGCCTTTAGTACGTCTCAAATTCCGTCAAGTCGAACACTACGGCTGTAGCGCCCCTATCGTCTATGCCCTCTTATTCTCGCCATTTCGGATTCTCGGACTTTCTGTATCTGCAGTGAACTACTGAATCATACGCTGTCGTCGGAAGAAATAGATTTATAAATAGACACGATACCAAATATCACGACGACAGCGTATGGATCAGCACTTAACCACAGTTGCTGTAATAACGTTATACCTCGAGGACAATCCGAAATGGCGAGCATTAGGGGGCATGGACGATAGAGGCGCTACTGCAGCAGTGTGCGACTTGTGGGAATTTGAGGCGGTCGGGAGGCTGCGCTGGGAGCCGAGAGGATGTCGGCGCGGTACGGCAGCGCGTTCAGTCAGAGAACTACGCACCATCTGTAGTAAAGAGACTAAGCCAAGACTTAATACATCAAGAACGAAAAATCACGATCCTACGTCTATAAGGAATTAGTCTACCCCAGGCACACACACAAAAAAAAAAAAAAAAAAAAAAAAAAAAAAAAAAAAAAAAAAAAAAAGGTTAAAGCGACTGCTGGCCCGAAGCGGGGGAAACCTGGCTCCGAATTCCGGCGCGTTTCAAATTTAGACTTGTTGCAAGTCGAAATTCTGTTACCTTTCCTTTCCTTCTCGCTTCTTCGTTTTAAGTGTGCAAATGCGTAAGTAGCTGCGAATCGGGTGTAGTGACAGCGTTTTCAGCCATGTGTCAAAGAACAAACACCACATCATCTACAAATGTGATGTATTACTGATATCGAAAGTTGAGAATAATTATCATGCAGCTATTCAGTAGTGAAGCACCTGTTTTGATCTGGACGGCCTAGTGTCATAAAAGAAGAATTGACACAAGAAGTTTATGCAGCAATTCGTTGAAACAGGTGATTCAGTGCTGAACAGCTGCCTTAGAAATTTCCACAGGTCTTCAGCTCAGTAATTCATCGCATTGTTACTTACATATTTCACTTATAAAGAGAAGAACAATATGACGGTAAGACTGCAGAGTGGTTTAATACTGGAAACAAAAATCTAATGCCACTATTTGATAAATCTTTAAATGTTCGTGGTGATTATGTTGAAAAGTGAAAAAAAAATTGCGTATTGTAATACAATTTACGTTCAGAAATAAAGTTTTCTTACTCCATTATAAAAAATTCTTATTTCAAAAATTAATCTCGTATATTTGCGACGAGTTACAGTACTATTCAGTGTTAATACTATTTACGAAGATAAACACAGTTGTAAACTGCTAAATATCATGAACTGTTATTTTTAAAATGCTCACAAAGTCAAAGACCGCAATATGAGATGAATTAGTCCCCACAGCACAGCTCATTTGGTACCACAGGTTAGCAAAGTATTTGGTTCACGTCCTCGGTCCAATGTCTTTTACAGTAATTGCTCAAATCCTCTTTCATCTTTCTAATCCAGACTCTTTGAGCAATGTGGAATGTCACTTGAAAGCCTCTACATTGACAACCTTCCACCATGCTTCTCCGTCCGAGCTGGTGTTCCGTGTCTAGGGATGTCAGGGTCAATGAGTCGATAAAACATTAGCTCTCCCAGAACAAGTTAACACGTTTTCAGAAATAGGCTGACTCCGTGAGAGGAGACTACTGGAGTCAGTTTAGACTACAGTTATTTTGTCCTCGGCTGAAAAACTACTGTCCTTTTACACAGATTCCTGTAATTGGAATTCATAATCTGCCTTTCTAAATACAAGAAATCAGCGACGATTCTTGATTCAGAAAGAAAAAATACTTGATTTATCCAGCATTAATTTTTCTCGCCTTCTCTGAGATTATTATATTACTTGGAAACTTTCGAAGTTATCCGTGGATTTATAGTTATGAAATAATTAACATGTTTTAGCGTGAAGTACACCTCTGGCCAACCAAAACGTATTACCAAGATCGACCTGATTTATCAAAGCCAGATTTATTTGGGAGATAGCACTGTGTATAAAGACCACATGATTTAAAATAAAACGCCATGTGAAATAAGGAGAATAGCCTTCCTTTTGAATAGATTCTACTTCGATTAAATCAAGACTAATTTTTATAGCAAGAAATTGGTCTCTTTCGTGGTAGTTGACCCCTAATTTTCATCCCCCCTCCAATATAGTAAGGGTATCAAAAGATCCTTTCATAACAAAAATCATTAAAAACTCTTAAATAATCTTAAATAAGTTATCTCAATTTTTCCAATTTGCCCGCATTTCATGTGTCTTACTGCCACTAAAAAAACTTGTCCTTTTGTTTTTCATGTATTATAACATATCCAAATTTAAGAAAAATCGGAGAGTGCCACTTCCGTTGATTTACTTGTGAGCCACGCCGCCTTTACTGGCTATGGCCGATGCTTAACTCCACGGCATTTAATCGAAAGAGCCTGTTGGTTGTGATGTTGGGGTACAGAAGCCATGCTGCTTCTATAAAGGGTGTAAATTTTAAGTTGACAAACCAGAGTAACTCGAAAAATAAGATTGACAAGAAAAATTGTGTAGAATCTAAAGTTGATTATTTTCGAGGGGGACATCTACTAGTTCTAAAATTAACCAACCACCCCAGCCCCCTGGGGGTGGGGCGGGAGGCAATTTGAAAATTTCAAATGGGAACCCCCGTGTTTTGTCGCAGAATCAGAATCTACATAAAAAATACGTACATTTTGTCTTAAACTTTTGTTTTTATTCTTGGTAGTTGGTGCTGTAAGTCTAGAAAATCCATGTTGTCATTTTTCCGTGAAAAATGGTTACGGATGAATAAAGAATACTTATTTACTTCGTAAATTTTGATTCGCTAAAACTAAAATTCTCACTTACTCGACATAGGGTGGGGTTTTTCTCGTTACCAATCACGTTTGACGCAGAGTTAGTATTACTAGGCAGGGTTAGAATTTGTATGAGTGAGAAGCGGCCCGCTTGGCGTAGCAATACTAACTCCGCGTCAAAGGCGACTGGTAGCGAGCAAAATCCCATCCTATGGGGAGAGAGTGAGAATTTTAGTTTTAGCGAATCAAAAATTACGAAGTAAATGAGTATTTGTTATTCATCCGTAACCATTTTCCACTCAAAAATGAGAACATTGAGTTTCTTTAATTACTACAACAACTACCAAAGAATCAAAACAAATGTTTAAGACAAAATGTAAGTAGTTTTTTATGTAGAATATGATTCTGCAATAAAAATTGGGTTTCCCATCTGAAATTTTAAAGTTGCCTTCCACCCCATTACCATGGGGGGGGGGGGGGGACGTGATGGGCTAATTTTAGCTCCATCAGATGTCCCCATCGCAAATAATCAACTTTGGATTCCACACATTTTTTCGTGTGAAACTTTTTTTTTCGGGTTATTCTGGTTTATCAACTTGAAATTTATTGCGAAAGTTGGTATGGTATAGAAGCTGGTAGTGTATTCCGTGCCAAAGCTAGGAAGAAGTCTTGAACTATGCGTGTATCGTGTGATTGCCTTTTATCTTTTTACAATGTGGACGTCGGCAAGCGCATTGGTAAGGGAGGACAACAGGATCCAACATGTCAAAGATGTAACGCTGACTGGTCATTGCACCGTCCACATATCAGCGTGTGATCTTATGAGCGTAGATGTGGCAGTGGAATCCAGCCTGCCGCGGTGGCCGAGGGGACTGAGGCGCTCTAGTTACGGTCTGCACGGCCACTACGGTCGGGGGCTCGAATTCCCCCTCGGGCATAGATATTTGTGCCGTCCTTAGTCTTAGCTAGTTCATAAGTAGTTTGTAAGCTTAGGGACTGATGACCCCGTAGTTAAGTCCCATAAGTGCTACAAACATTTGAACATTTTGAGTGGAATCGAATATCATCGCAAAACACCATATTCGATGCAGGACCAAATTTGCGACTTACAGGACAACAGTTCAACAACCTCTCCCCACGGTGTCCCCAGATCTATTCCGATCATCTTGATGGTATACCGAGCGAGGTGGCGTAGTGGTAACGCACTGGACGATGGTGGTGGTGGTTCAAATTCACCTCCGGCCACTCAGATTTAGGTTTTCCGTGATTTCCCTAAATCACTCCGGGCAAATGCCTGGATGGTTCCTTTCAAAGGGCACGGCTGATTTTCTTCCCCATCCTTAGCCAAAACTCCGAGCTTTTGCTCCGTCTCTAATGACCAAGCTGTCGACGGGACGTTAAAAACTAAGCTCCCTTCTTTCCATCTTGATGGTATAGGCAGAATCAGAATTGGAGCGACATTATTTTTACCGACGAGTCCAGATTCTGACTGCCGCCAACATGGTAGGATATGAGACTGAAAGCACCGTGGTGAGAGGCTGTTGCCTGATGCATCCCCATACTACTCCGGCACGCCGTTTTATGGTTTGGGTTGGTGTTTGATTTGATTCTCGCAACACCAGCCAGCTTTCTGTCTCTGAAGTGTCGGAGCCTGTTGCCCTCCAGTGCCTTCGGAGCTTGCTGACAATCACATCGCAACATGACAATGCGCGACCGCAAGTGGCTCGCTGTTTTCAAGACTTCTTCGTCGCCCATCGCGACGCATTTAGCCGTGACATCCCTCTTCTCAGGATCTCTAGTCTACTGAAAAAGTGTGATAAGTGATTGCGTAACGGCTGATTTGGGATACACCAACTTCTGCTACACCAGATCAAGATTGACAATATGCGTAATCAGCATTGGATCTTTGAATTAACGCGGAGGCGTTTATTAGCGGTTATAGCCAAGAAAGTGGACAGCACCCAGAACTGATTTCATCATCTTCTTTATTTCACATAGGTTGGATTTTCAATCGGGTGGTCTTTGTACAATGTTTAATTCTCAAATAAATTTGGATCAGATAAATCCGTTCCTTCTTGGTGTTAAATATTGGCGGTCCACTAGTGTACTTTAGGCGAAGACATGTTAATTTCCTTATATTTACAAACAGTACTGTTTTTGCAAATCTTCCTAATAAAATAATAATTTTTGGGCAGTCGAGAAAAAATAACGTGGTGCAAATTAAGTATCTGTTCGTTTCTGAAATACGGATCGCCACCGATGTCTTTAATTCAGAAAGGCAGCTTATAAATTTCAATTAGATGATTTTGTTTAAAGTGTCAGTAGTCTTTCAATCGACAAAAAAGTAACCTACAGTCGAAACTGACTACAACAGTGTACTCTCTTAGACTCACCCCCTTTTCGGACCACGTGTGAAATTGTTCTAAGTAGCTTATGGACAGTGGCGTTCCTAGACACGGTACACCAGCTCGAATGGTGAAGGGTTGTGGAAGGAGATCGTTGTAGACCCTTTTAAGAAAAAAAAAAACTCACAAAAGTCAAATATCCCGTATTAAAATGATGGAAGAAGATCTGTGCCATTGGAGTAATTGATATAGGATTGAGGAGATGAACCAAACACTTTCCTTTTTTGCAGTTGCGAACGTTAACTGTGTGGTACAGTTACAAAGCTTAATTTGTCTCATATCGATATTTTCAGTACGACGAGTATTTTAAATGATCATTCCATTCATTATATTAAGTAATATTCATCTTATCCTCCTAGACACTATTTATTCTGAATGGTAATGTAACTCGCAACAGATATATTAACATCGTTCCTGTAACTCCACACATTAACGTGGTCAAGGACGTCAGTAGGAAAAAGTGTACAATATATTAATGTGCACTCCTCTGATAGCACTGTTTTGTTAGTTCTTTCTACACTGAACCTAAGTTTATCTTGTATTGAAAAGAACTTTTCTGTATCGTTCAAACCAACGGTGGCGCAAGCAGAGGATTTGCGACGAAGTTTCCAATATTTAGTGGTAGTAATAGTTCGCTGGAAAAGTAAAAAAGAGATAAAATCAATTATGAGTGGAAACAGCATCAGCGTTAATGTTCCCCTAGAAGTTCTTCTGTCTGTGTTGCTCCCCCAAACAAATAAAAGAGTGTGCAAATGTCGGATAGTTCAGTAACTCAAAGTGGATTAGTGTCCACCCATGAGAAGTGAAGAAGAGGCGTAAGTATGGCACTCCTGTTCATCCATTTAAACATAAGATAATGAAGTATGGGGGGAGAATTTTGACATGTGATTCGTTTACTACAGCAGTAGCGCACATAGCGAGTTTACCAATAAAATATCGTCTGTTTGATGGAGGTATAATTCGATTTTCGCTCTACTTAGCAGCTTTAGACTATATTGTTCAGGCCGCATGTGAAACGAATACGCTTCCAAGCGGTTAATACAGCTGCCTAGGGAAGACAGATTGGCAATGAATCAGGGACACAGGCAGTCATGACCGCTAGAAACCGAACTAGTAATAAGTGGTGAACATAGAAAGTATTGTTGTGCATATGGGCGGTGGTTACATTACAAATGTACAAAATACGAGGTATAAATGTAAAGTGCCAGTGAGAACCTAAGGTATACGACGTGACTGTGTCTTATGCGAGGAAGCGTGAGGAAAACAGAAGTAGGAAAGAAGGATTGGTCACAGGATAGGAGGGAGAGATGTGCTTATGAACGGAAATTACGGTATTGTCGTTCAGAAAGACGAGGAGACGATTGACGTAGAAGAAGGGCGTTGAAATGGGAAGAAGAAACGTGTCACAACACACTAAAGACACCTTTACATATGGATGGAGAATACAGTGCTGACAGTATAAGAGGTAAGTGTGACTCAATTGAAAACGAAAGGTATACGCAATGATTGAAGTTTTTTCTGCAATCAGTCGTAAGTATTAATTTGTTCACAGATCTAGATTTCGACCACCTTGTTGTCATTATTAATGCTAAAACAAATACAAAAGAACCAGTGAGATAATATACATGTCAGGCTATAAACCAGTTGTACAAGATTTCAATTATGGTCAATGATAAAAACATACCTTCAAACGAAACGGTTAAAACACGTAAAACATTTCGACCTCCATGTTGGAGCTTACGGATGAAGCTGTTACAATTCTTACACAGCAGACGTCAGCGTTTGTCATTGGCGATTGTGGCGCCCTCTTTAAATGTTCATACATCAAAAATTGCATTTGCGGTATGTTTATTGTAGTAATGGTTAAAAAATGTTCAAATGTTTGTATAGTTTATGGGACTTAACTATGGGGTCATCAGTCCCTAAACTTACAAACTACTTACGAACTAGGACGGCACAAATATCCATGCCCGAGGGGGGATTCGAACCCCCGACCGTAGTGACCGTACAGACCGTGACTGGAGCGCCTCAGTCTCCTCGGCCACCGCGGCCGGCTGTAATGGTTATATTTTATTATAATTTTAATACTCATTTGCAGGTATGTATTTTGTCACTGACTATCAATGAAACCTTGTCCAATTGGTTTATAACGTGACATGAATATTATATAACTGGTTCTTTTGTATTCGTTTAAGCATTGATAGAGACTACACATTACTCTAAATCTAGAGCTATGAATAATATTTACGACTGATTGCTGAAAAGTGTCCAGTCAAATAAACAGTCGTTGAGCACGAATGCCACCATGGAGTCAAGCCTGATGAGTATACGGAATGACTGACTCCTCCAACTCGAGGAAGTGATATACCGGGTGATCAAAAAGTCAGTAAAAAATTTGAACTTAATAAATCACGGAATAATGTAGATAGAGAGGTAAAAATTGACACACATGCTTGGAATGACATGAGGTTTTATTAGAAAAAATAATAATAATAAAAAATAGTTCAAAAAATGTCCGACAGATGGCGCTTCATCTGATTACAAAAGCAATAATTAGCATAACAAATTAAGACAAAGCAAAGATGATGTTCTTTACAGGAAATGCTCAATATGTTCACCATCATTCCTCAACAATAGCTGTAGTCGAGGCATAATGTTGTGAACAGCACTGTAAAGCATGTCCGGAGTTATGGTGAGGCACTATCAGTTCCGATCGGAAAATTCACTCGAATGCCAGTCTTGTGTAAGCAACTGTATTTCAGCGCGGTGCATACACTTGTTACGGGTCTTTTTTTCCTAATAAAACCCCATGTCATTGCAAGCATGTATGTCAATTTTTACCACTCTGTCTACATTATTCCGTGATTTATTAAGTTCTCAAATTTATACTGACTTTTTAATCACCCGGTAAATACGGCGCGAGTCGAATTCGTGACAGGATGAGGGAAAGACTTCCATTTGAACTCAGATTACAGTACTGACTGTTGAAGATACCAGATGTATAGAGAATAGTGGCATGGGCCTGTTTAGAAGAAGAACCATTTCGGCTGCTAGTAGCGATGTCTGCAGTGTCCAGCATTGCGCCTCCGTTGTAACGCCTTATTCCTCATATTCTCTGCAGGTACAATGCGTAGATTTATTTGGTGTCATTCTCGGTACTCCGATCACTTGCGTGAGATATATCATCAGGAAATAACCATAAATTAGTAAATACTTCGCAGAACTGGAAATATCAGTGAAATACGTTCGCGGTCGTCTGGATGAGCCTCAACTGTCAGTGTTACATTTACATCAACAGAAAGCTAGGAAGTAAAAATGCAGTAAATTTGGGGTCCCTCCAGCGCTGTCGCAGCTGAAGCAGTCTGCTGGATTGGGTGCAGCGTCCGACGGCCGTCGCTGGCAGAGGGCAGACGAGCAGTGGCCCGCCGCGCCTTCAGCAGTCGCGGTAACTCCCAGCTATCAAAGGGGAGCGAGGTAAGCCCTAGGCTTTTTACAAGCACCAGGTAGTTCAGACCTATTGAGAAAACACCTTTTGCAAGTATGAATTGCCATTTTTAAACGAGGAATTTCCATCCCACTTATGGAAGCTTTCCGTAGTATCGCTAAATGTACTTCTGTCCCTCTGAGTTACATTTATATTGATTCATATCTGTACATTCCGACGCATGAATAAGTTTAAAAATGGTTAATTCTCGTAAGTGGTGTATACCTGCAAGCTGAATACAGAGTGACTTTTTACACCGGTTCGATTAAAGAGAGGATAGGCAACAAAAAAGGTATAATGAACTGATGTCCGGAAATGGCTGGTTTGCATGCTTTTCTTGTGGTCTTCATTCCGCAGATTGGTTTGATTTAGCTCTCCACGCTACCCTGTCCTGTGCAAGTCTCTTCATCTGAGAATAAGTTCGGCAACCTACATCCTTTTCAATCTGCTTACTCTATCCGTCCCTCGAGCTCCCTCTACTATTTTGCCCCACACACTTCCTTCTAATACTAAGTTGACAATTCCTTGATGTCTCAGAATGTGTACCACCAACCTATCCCTTCTCTTAGTCAGGATATGCCAGAAACTCTTTTCTCCCCAATTCTGTTGAACACCTCCTTATTAGTTACGTGATGTACCATTCTAATCTTCATCATTCGTCTGTAGCACCACATTTCGAAAGCTTCTGTCATTTTTTTGTCTGAATTCCTTATCGTCCACATTTCACTCCCATACAATGCTACACTACCAGACAAATGCTTACAGAAAGGACTTCCTAACATTTAAACTAATATTGGATGTCAACAAATTTCGCTTCTTCAGACACGTTTTTCTTCCCATAGCCATTCTGCATTTTATATCTTATTTATTTCGGCCATCAGAAGTTATCTTGCTATCCAAAGAACAAAATTTATCGAATGCTTTTATTGTCTCATTTTATACCTTCCATTCAAAAGGCTGTCCAATCCGTTGAATTGCTCTTCCAGGTCCTTTGCTGTTTCTGACTATGTCATCAGCAATACACGCTGTACCATGCAGCCACAGTTATAGAAAGTAGAAAAAAATGATTTCTTTGTGCCTCAACGAATGCATCTTCTGTCTCACACGTTCACATCGGAGAGGATGTATCCGAACGGTGTCAAATGCAGCATGAATACGCTGCTCCACTGTCTCCACATTTGGAACGGACTCTACGTTCATGATACTTTTTAGATGGTCTCATAGCCAGAAATCACAGGGGGTGAGATCCAGTGCACAAGCAGGCTATGTGACTGGACCTCCTCGTCTGATCCATCGACCAGGAAAGACAAGAGATGCGACTGGACGTTAACGGTAAAGTAGGCTGGATCAGGATCAGCAGCCGCATAAACCTTCGAATCATCAGAGGCACAATATGAGGAACACTATCACTGTTTAGGAGAAAGCTATGCATACAGTTAACTGTGGCTGCATGGTTCAACGCGTAGTAGACCTCAGTCTCTGTAACGAAAGAATATCGAATGAATAGTCTCTAGCATGGAAACCACGAATTTCCGGACATAAATTCATTATACCTTATTTAGCCGTACCCTTTAATCGATCAATTCCTAGAGTTTGTACACGGTGGGAAAAATTGATTTTGGTGGATGGCGGACGAGTCGCTACTTGTACGGTCGCTGCCCTCTCCAGAAAAAATTGGGAACTGAATAAGCAAACATTGTTGTAAGTATCCCCAATACATCCCAAAGACGATGACAATGAATAAATATAAAACATACCTACCATCCGACAACAGCAATATAATATCTCCCACTTTTTTTTTAAATTCCTGCCAGTGAAATCGAAATTTTATAAACAATTTCAATTTTCTGCAATGCAGTGGAAGTTTGAAGTTTGAGGTAATAAGGTGGTCAGGATAGGGTCTGACATCGGCAGGTCCAGGGCTTGAGTTTGATAGGTCAGTAACGTAGTATTTCCAGGTAGGTCAGATGGGAAGGGAGGGTAGGGTAGGTATGGGGAGGTGAGATGACACAGTACAATCGCCTTCCTATACGCCGAATTTTTTTAATTCCTGCCAGTAAAATTAACTGTTTCGAATATGTTTTTTTAGTTGACAGTTACTGTCAGCCGGCCGCGGTGGCCGCGGGGACTGAGGCGCTCCAGTCACGGTCTGCACGGCCACTACGGTCGGGGGTTCGAATCCCCCCTCGGGCATGGATATTTGTGCCGTACTTAGTATAAGGTAGTTCGTAAGTAGTTTGTAAGTTTAGGGACTGATGACCCCATAGTTAAGTCCCATAAGCTTAACAAACATTTGAACATTTTTTGCTATGTAATTCATAACTGAATCTGCATACATCTGTCATGCCGCAACCTTCATATCCAGCAGTCGAGCACACACTAACCAAGTTTCCGACCAAATTCCATTACGGGGAGGGGGGGGGGGGGGAGGGTCTGGAGTGGGCATAAAGAAAAAAGGAAGCAAGAGTATCGTTTAAAATCCATTCTAGATCGAGGTCATTAGAAACATTTTTTTTATGGATGGGGAGAAATTCCAGCATTTGCCTGTAGTGATTTAGGGAAGCTATGGAAAACTAAAATCACCTCGTTGGATGATGCGGAATTGGGGAGGGGAATTCCAACCTCGGTTGTTTCCCCATGTCAGGATGAATGGAGGGGTGGGTTAATTGATCAATTTAACTAACAGTCGACGAATTTCGGCTGCCGAAATCTGGGAAATGTCTAGTCGAATCCTGTCTTCAAACTCTTAAAGTGTATGGGGATTGCTTTCATACACATTGTCTTTTAACATTTCCCAGAGATAAAAGTCACAGGGATTTAGATGTGGAGAACGAGAAGGCTAGTCAACTATCCTATCATTAAAAACACTTCATATTGCTGTCATAGAACCATTGGTAATGTGTGGTCTTGCATTGTCCTGCATGATATAACCGTACAGCTTTTCGTTGGGTAAAAGTTCTTGAAAAAATGGATGCAGGTTACTGTTCACATACCTGTCAGAATTTATTGTTTCGTGAAAAAAGATTGGCGCGATTATTTGCCTCGCACTAATTGCACACCACACTTCAGTTTTCACGTCATGAAGAGGTTGTCGATGTAACTCATGTGGATTTTCTGAGCTCCAACGTCGATTGTTCTGCGAATTTACGTGGCCTGACAAATGTATCCATGCTTCATCAGAAAAATAAAGCAATCCTCATACACTTGAAGAGTTGGAAGACCGGATTCGACTAGTCATTTCTCAGATTTCGGCAGCCGAAATTCGTTGAGTGTTGACAAATGTGTTCAAGAAATGTCAGGCCGCTCTTTCCATAGATGGACATCATTTTGAAAATCTACTATAAATAAAGGCAAACTTAGGTTACTCAGATGACAACGTTTTTAGACTTTAAGTCAGTGTATGCGCCCGTGGCACAATAGAGTCCGAAAGTCGGGAGCTGCCGTGGCCGGCGGATGCGGTGGCGGCGGCCGGGAGCCGTACCGCGCGATCCGCGGACGCCTGGCAGGCGTCTTTCGTGAGAAACCCTGTATATTTGTAAGCAAATGGCTATCTTGAGTAAATAGTGTTCTTTACCTTCACGTGCAGTTCTATTTTCAAGTGCATTGTCTTGCATTTGTTACTGGCGACGTCCGTGGTGATATTGAGTTACCGTTTTATTAACTATAAAATAATCTGTAAAACATCACCATTCGTATTCCAGATAACTTGAATATAACCTTTGCAAGGAATAAAATCATTTTCAGTGCAGGCAATCTTTTCTTTCTGTTTAGTTTGTAGTGTCGAAGAATAATGTCGAGTACCATTATCAATAATAAAGATTTGTACAAAATTAGTTCCCTTCTTTCTAAAATTCTAAAAGTATTCTTATTTTATACTTTATGGCCAGTGAAGCTTCGGCTCTGTTGAAATCAAGTGAGCCACTCGGGGACGTCCGCATGGTAGGCGGCGCCATGTCACGGACTGCGCGGCCGCTCCGGCCGGAGGGTCGAGTCCTCCTTCAGGCATGTCTGTGTGTGAGAGAGATAGGGAAAGAGAGAAATCGAGTGGATAGAAATGGTGTGTTTACCAGCTGGTGTGTGTGGCCACATGAACAGTTTCCGGAATCATGAAATGTGTAAGTACGGTAAAGAAATAGCATCGTATTCCTTAGTTTATACATGTAAAGGTTAGAATATATGCAGTTTCATGTATTTTCAGTAGCGCTACGACGGAGTGGAATAGCTGGACTCGGTGCAAAACGTAAAATACCTGTAAATATACAAAATCTAAAAGTGACACTTGAAGAGCAGCAAAGCTAATTAATGGAAGAATAAAAATTTGTTGTTTAAAAGGTAAAGAAAGGTGATTGAGTGTAGTTTTGTAACTAACAATTATCATAAGGTCCGGATTTCGTTTCATCATTTCGTTTATATACACTATTCACCCAGAACCCTGAACCCATCTAATTAATAGCCGGTATGTCCGCATATAGCAGGGAGAACAGCGGCGACGCGTCTTGGCATAGAAGCGGTGAGGCGTCGGTAGGTGCCTGGAGGGAGTTGGCACCGCATTTACACACACGAGTCACCTAATTACCGTATATTCCGTTGACGGAAGCTCTGATCCCTGAGGCCAAGTTAAATTACATCCCAGATGTGTTCTACTGGGTTCCGATATGGCTAGTTAGGGGGCCAGAACATTAATTGCAACTCGCCACTGTGTTCAGAATGTTCAAATGTTTGTGAAGCTATGGGGATACAACTGCAGTGGTCATTAGTCACTAGACTTACAAAGTACTTAAGCTAAATTATGATAAGGACAATACCGACACACACACACACACACACACACACACACACACATGTCCGAGGGAGTACTCGAACCTCCGACGGGGAGCAGCCGCGCGCTCCGTAGCAAGGCGCTTTAGTGCGGACGGCCATTCCCGCGCGGCGCTACTGTGTTCCTCGAACCACTCAGTCACACTCCTAGACTTTTGATATGGTGCCTTGCACGAGCTCCAATGTACTCTGATTCCGTAGCAAAGTTTCAAGGAGTTGTTCTCCTGGAAAACGACAGATTAGCTCCCTACGATCGGAAGAATGAAGAAGGTATCAGGATTCATCAGGTACGCAACGCTCTGCCACAGCGCCAACGTCCAGTGACGATGATCGCGTGCCCAATTAAGTCGTGGTTGCCGATTTTGTGATGTTAACTTGGGACATATACAACGTGATCAACAATATCCGAACAAGCCCAAAACCGTAGGTTTTTCATATTAGGTTAATTGTGTTGCCATATACTGGCAGGTACTGTATATCAGCGACCCTAGTAGTCATTCGATATCGTGAGAGAGCAGAATGGGGCGCTCCGCGGAACTCACGGACTTCGAACGTGGAGAGGTGATTGTGTCTCTTGTGACAGAAGTCCATACGCGAGATTTTCACTCCATAGGTCCACAGTATCTGATGTGATAGTGAAGTGGAAACGTGAAGATATACGTACAGCACGAAAGCGTACAGTCCGTCCTCGTCTGTTGGTTGACAGAGTCCGCAGCCAGTTGAAGAGGGTCGTACAGTTTAATAGGTAGGCATTTATCCAGACCATCACACAGTAATTCCTAACAGTATCTGGAACCACTCCAAACCCACTCGATTAGTCGTGTGGTCTAACGCACGGCTTTCCGAGACGGGGAGGCGTACCGGCCCGGTTCGAATCCGCCCGGTGGATTAACGAAGGGGGTCGGAGTGCAGGCCAGCCTGAATATGGTTTTCAGGCGGTTTTCCACATCCCCCATCTACATCTACATAGATACTCTGAAAATGACATTTAAGTGCCTGGTAGAGGATTCATTAACCACTTTCATATCCGTTCTCCACCGTTCCATTCTCTAATAGCGCGCGGGAAGAAGGAACATCTAAATCGTTCCGTTTTCGATCTGATTTGTCTTATTTTATTGGGATGGTCGTGCCTCCCTATGTAGGTGGGTGCTAGCAAAATATTTTCACATTCTGAAGTAAAATTCAATGATGGAAATTTCGCAAATAGAACTCGCCGCAACTAATAACGTCGTTCTTTTAATGATTTCCACCTCAAATCGTGAAACATTTCCATGACGCTTTCCTCCCTGTAACGTGATAAAACAAAACAAGCTGCCCTTCTCTGAACCTTCTCAATGTCTTCCGTCAGGCACACCTGGAGAGAGCCGGCCGCGGTGGCCGAGAGGACTGAGGCGCTCCAGTCACGGTCTGCACGGCCACTACGGTCGGGGGTTCGAATCCCCCCTCGGGCATGGATATTTGTGCCGTCCTTAGGATTAGATAGTTCATAAGTAGTGTGTAAGTTTAGGGACTGATGACCCCGTAGTTGAGTCCCATAGACTTTACAAACATTTGAACATTTTTGAACACCTGGAGAGGGTCCCACACTGGGCAACAGTACTCCAGGAGAGGACGCACAGACCCCTTGTTGATTTGCGAGGCACTATTGCAGAATAGGCCTACACCGATATTTTGAACACGTTTTTGCTTCCCACTCTTGAAGTGCGAATCGGGGATTGCGATTGCATCTTTCAACACGATCGAGCACCTGTTCACAATGCACGGCCTGTGGCGAAGTAGTTTAAACGTCAATAACATCCCTGTAACGGAGTGGCCTACACAGAGTCCTGACGTGAATCCTATAGAACACCTGTGCAATGTTCTAGAAGGAAGACTTCGTGCCAGGCCTCGCTGACCTACATCGATGGCTCTCCTCCATGTAGCACTCCATGAAGAATGGGCTGATATGCCCAAGAAACCTTCAAGCACTGTATTGAACCTATGCCTGCGAGAATGGAAGATTTCATAATGTCTATGGGTGGGCCAACACCATATTGAATTCCAGCATTACCAATGGAGCGCGCCACGAACTTGTCAGTCATTTTCATCCAGGTGTCCGGATATTTTTGATCACATAGTGTACATGAGTCGTCGGTTGTGGTTATCAATTTTTAGCAGTGTTTGATGCACTGTATGTTCAGATACATGTGTACTCAGTCCAAAAGTAAAATCTGATGTTTGTTCCTCCAGTGTTCATGGCCTCTCTTCTTTTACCCGTCTGCCCAGCTTACACCTGTAATGAGTGATGGCTGCTCAACCGTTCGACGTTTGGACATGGTTTTGCGCCTTGTTGAAGACAGTTACCGCGAAACTCCTCGACTAGCCAACATGTTACATCAGCCGCGGTGGAGTAGCCGAGCGATCTAAAGCGTCTCGCTGCAGAGCGCGCGGTTGCTCGCCGTGGAGGTTCGAGTCCTCCCTGGGGCATGTGTGTGTGTGTGTGTGTGTGTGTGTGTGTGTTTGTCCGTAGGTTAGTTTACCTAGGTTTAAGTAGTTTGTAAGCTACGGACTGATGACCAAGCAGTTCAGTCCGATAAATAAAAGCTGCTTTGGTACATATTTAAAAAAAAAATCTTTTCTACAATATTTAAGAGCTGCAAAACGCCACATATCAAAAACATTAGATCTACAAACATTTGATTTTGTTACATCGGTTCCCGGGATGCTCGTGTGGAGCATCCGGGCCATTACAACGTGC
Source organism: Locusta migratoria (assembly GCA_026315105.1). Taxonomy (NCBI): domain Eukaryota; kingdom Metazoa; phylum Arthropoda; class Insecta; order Orthoptera; family Acrididae; genus Locusta; species Locusta migratoria. Next base: position 587,412,940 of record CM048755.1, on the reverse strand, counting down.
CTTCGATCAAAATCATATAGATCGTTCGTTTTCCCCATTCTGCACACGGGCAGCACGCTCAGTGATACACATGCACGTGCGTGTGTCTCTATCAGTCATTTATCGTGAGGAGATAGTGTAATTACCTTGGCGGCCTTAAATCTATAGTAGCTTGGTGGTCATAATGTTCTGGCTTATCAGTATAGATGTATTGCACTATGACAGCACTCTCTTATCCCTGTGTCCTTTTCATATGATTTAATAGTCAATCGTCCAATACGATGCCGTATGGATTCATGATGCTTCCAAACTTGGTTGTAGTTTTGGGGCAATGTTAACTTGAAAATCTTCCAGAACTGTACGGTATCCTTAGAATCTGTTGTCTGTTTTGTAGCTTTTGAAGATGAAGGAAGGACGTTCTTGATAGCGTTATACGCAGTTTATCCATTTTTACGAACAGCATGTTTCTTCGAAATCAATTAAAAAGTTGTATAAACAAAATTCATTCTCAGAACAATGTTGGTAATTTGAGATATACACCTCTGGCCATTAAAATTGCTACACCACGATGACGTGCTACAGATGCGACATTTAACCGAGCCGGCCGCGGTGGCCGAGGTGACTGAGGCGCTGCAGTCACGGTCAGCCCGGCCACTACGGTCGGGGGTTCGAATCCCCCCTCGGGCATGGATATTTGTGCCGTCCTAGTTCGTAAGTAGTTCATAAGTAGTTTGTAAGTTTAGGGACTGATGACCCCGTAGTTAAGTCCCATAAGCTAAACAAACATTTGATTTGAACATTTAACCGACAGGAAATGATTAGCTTTTCAGAGCATTCACAGAAGGATGCAAGGTTGGCACCGGTGGTGACACCTTCAACGTGCTGACATGAGGAAAGTTTCCAAACGATTTCTCATAGACAAACAGCAGATGACGTTTGTGAAACGTTGTTGTGATGCCTCGTGTAAGGAGAAGAAATGTGTACCATCACGTTTCCGACTTTGATAAAGGTCGCATCGTAGCCTTTCGCGATTGCGGTTTATGGTATCGCGACATTGCTGCTCGCGTTCGTCGCGATCCAATGATTTTTAGCAGAATATTGAATCTGTGGGTTCGGGAGGGCAATACGGAACGCCGTGCTGGATCCCAACGGCCTCGTTTCACTAGCAGTCAAGATGACAGGCATCTTATCCGCATGGCTGTAACGGATCGTGCAGCCACGTCTCGATCTCTGAGTCAACAGTTGGGGAAGTTTGCAAGACAACAACCATCTGTGCGAACAGTTAGACGACGTTTGCAACAGCATGGACTATCAGCTCGGAGACCATGGTTGCGGTTACCCTTGACGCTGCATCACAGGCAGGAGCCCCTGTGATGGTTTACACAACGACGAACCTTGATGCACAAATGCAAAACATCATTTTTTCGGATGAATCCAGGTTCTGTTTACAGCATCATGATGGTCGCATCCGTGTTTGGCGACTTCGCGGTGAACGTACATTGGAAGCGTGTATTCGTCATCGCCATACTGCCGTGTCACCCGGCCTGATGGTATGGGGTGCCATCGGTTACACCTCTCGGTCACCTATTGTTCGCATCGATGGCACTTTGAAGAGTGGCCGTTAGATTCCAGTTGTGTTACAACCCGTGACTCTACCCTTCATTCGATCCCTGCGAAGCCCTACATTTCAGCAGGATAATGCATGTTGCAGGGCCTATACGGGCCTTTCTGAATACGGAAAATGTTCGACTGCTGCCCTGGCCAGCACATTCTCCAGATGTCTCACCAACTGCAAACGTGTGGTCAATGGTGACCGAGTAACTGGCTCGTCAAATTACGCCAGTCACTATTGTCGATGAAATGTGGTATCGTGTTGAAGCTGCATGGGCATCTGTAGCTATACACGCCATCCAAGCTCTGTTTGACTCAATGCCGAGGCGTATCAAGGCCGTTATTACGGCCAAAGGTGGTTGTTCTGGGTACTGATTTCTCAGTATCTATGCACCCAAATTGCGTGAAAATCTATTCACATGTCATTTCTAGTATAATATATTTGTCCAAGGAATAAACTTTTATCATCTGCATTTCTTCTTGGTGTAGCAATTTTAATGGCCAGTAGTGTATTATTGCACACCATGAAGCACACTAAAGAAAAGACTTTCATTGAAATGAATAAGATGTTGTGATAGTGTTTAAATCGAAGAGATGAGCTGCGGAGATCAGCCTTTGACATCCTCATGTGGTACCATTGCTCTGGAGCGTTCCTAAACGTAATTTCATGAAGTATTTTTCTGTAATTCATAATTAATTTTACTGCATTAAACAAATATTCCATAAGTAGCGGCCGCGATGGAGTGGCCGTTCGTTCCAAGGCGCCTTGCTGCGGAACGCGCCGCTGCTCGCCGTCACAGGTTCGAGGCGTCCCTCGAGTCGTCCCTCGTCCTTAGCATACATTAGTTTAAGTAGTTTGTAAGCCTAGGGGCTGATGACTAGCGTAGTTAATTCCAATGTAGTTACAAACATTTGAACATAACTACATCTACATCTACATCTACATACATACTCCGCAATTCACCGTAAGGTGCGTGGCGGAGGGTACACTGTACCTCTACTAGGCATTTCCTTTCCTATTCCACTCCCAAATTGAACGAGGAAAAAAAGAATGCCTATATGCCTCCGTACGAGCCCTAATTTCTCTTATCTTGTCTTTGTGATCTTTACGCGAAATGTAAGTAGGCGGCAGCAAGATCGTACTACACTCAGCTTCAAATTCCGGCCCTCTAAATTTACTTAACAGAAATTCACGAAAAGAACGTCGTCTTTCTTCCAGCGATCCCCAATTGAGTTGCCGGAGCATTTCCGTGACACTCGCACATTGGTCGAACCTACCGGTAACAAATCTAGCTGCTCGCCTCTGAACCGCCTCTATGTCTTCCTTCAAACCGATCTGCTGCGGGTCCCAAATACTTGAGCAATACTCAAGACGTGGTCGTACAAGCGTTTTATACGCGGTCTCCTTTACAGTTGAAGTACATCTTCCCAAAATTCTCCCAATAAACCGAAGTCGGCTGTCTGCCTTACTCACAACTGTCCTTACATGCTCATTCCATTTCATATCGCTCTGCAATGTTACGCCTAGATATTTGAACGACGCGACCGCATCAAGAAGCTCACTACTGATGCTGTATTCGAACATTATGGGATTGTTTTTCCTACTCATGCGCATCACCTTACATTTTTCTACATTGAGAGCTAGCTGCCATTCTTCGCACCAACTAGAAATTTTGTCTAAGTCAACCTGTATGCTATTACAGTCAGTTACAGACGACACCCTCCCATACACCACAGCATCATCAGCAAACAGCCGCAAATTACAACTTACTCTGTCCATCAGATCATTTATATAGATAGAGAATAATATCGGTCCTATCACACTCCCCTGGGGCACGCCTGACGATACACTCGTCTCTGATGAACACTCGCCGTCGAGAACAACGTACTGCGTTCTATTACTTAGGAAGTCTTCCAGCCAGTCACAAATCTGTGAACCTATTCCATAAGCTCGTACCTTCGTTAGCAGTCTGCAGTGTGGTACCGTGTCGAACGCCTTTTTGAAGTCGAGAAAAACACAATCCGCCTGTTGCCCTTCGTCCATGGCTCGCAAGATGTCATGTGAGAAAAGGGCAAGCTGAGTTTCACATGAACGATGTTTCCTAAACCCGTGCTGATTCATGGAAAGAAGCTTTTCCGTTTCAAGGAAATTTACTATATTCGAACTGAGAATATGCTCCAAAATTCTACATGAAACCGATGTCAACGATATTGGCCTGTAATTGTATGGGTCAGTTCTCTTTCCTTTCTTATACACGGGAGTCACCTGCGCTTTTTTCCAATCACTAGCGTCTTTCCGCAATCGTGTGTTTCAGATATACTTCACAAATAACTTCCTCCCTCCTTTCTTGGTCCATCTCTACTCACTCCTTCCTTGGCCATCTCACCCTTTTCCTAACTATACCTATACGCTTCTCTGACCCGCTCCAACCGTGCCCACTCACCTTCTAATCATCTCTCAAATGTTCAAATGTTTGTGAAGCTTAAGGGACTTAACTGCGGGGTCAACAGTACCTAAACTCACAAACTACTTATGAACTAGCTTATACTAAAGACGGCACAAACATCCATGTCCGAGGGGGGATTCCAACCCCCGACGGGGAACGGCCTCGCGCATCGTAGCATAGCGCCTCAATGCGATCGGCCGCTCTGCCGCGACTAATAATCTCTCTTCACCTCTTTCCAGCCAACACTTAACCCCAACTCGGTGGCCATTTTCTCCTCCCGTACTTGTTCGGCACTTACAATGGACACATCTCCTCTTTCCTCGCCTTTCTGTACATTTACTGCACCTGCCCAATCCCCGCGACTCTGTTCATTTCCTTCTTCGCCACCTCCTCCTCAGCCCTCACTGTCCATGTCCTCATGCCATTTCCCCTGCGCACCTCTTCCAATCATTCCCCTTCTGCTGCGGTACCTCTCCGTCCACCCTCTCTCTGTCAATCCCCTCCAATCCTCCTCCCTGCCCAACTCTTCCTCCAGGGGCTTCTATGCATCCAGTCCTGCCGCTTTCTGTCTCTGTCCATTTCCTCTTTCCTCCTTCCTCTTTCCTCCTTCCTCTTTCCATTCACTCCTCCTCCTTCTCATCTCTTTCTGTTCATGTCCTCGTTCTCCTTTCCCTGTCGATAGCTTCCTGCCCCAATCTCTGTCTGTGTATCCTCTCTTGTCTGTGAATGAGCTTAAGAAAATACATTTTGGCCCTATCTCGGATCCTTTTTGAGCTGTGTGGTTATAATCCCATAGGGTCGATTTCCCTTGGTAAGCAGTATGTATATCAAATGTATATTTGATATCTCGGATCTCGGATATACATACACACATACACTGTGGTTTGCATATATACAGAAATTTCGCTCGCATGTAATATGTAAGTCAGCAATATCTTTGCCAATATAGTGGACGCAACAAGAAGTTTACATTCAAAATACGAAGATATGCGGAAGATGATTTTTTTGCCAGTAGCGGAGACCAACTATCTAGAGGGGAGACAGTTTAGACCCCGACATATAAAATGAGAGCAATTAGGGCTCGTTATTAGGCATGCAGACATTCATCTTTCCCTTCTTGTATTTGGGAGTGGAACAGAAAATAAAATTATACAATATTAATTCGAAATTTGCGAGAATTTCCGACTCTAGCTGTTATTCTTTAGTTGGTCTATGCTTTTGCAACACATCAAAATTTGTGCCAGACTGGGACTCGAACCCGGGTCTCCCGCATATCGCGAGCGGTCGCCTTAACCACTTGGCCACCCGAACACGCTCCCCGGCGAGAGCCAAGTATCATTGTATATATGAGAGCCTAGAGTGGCTAAAGATGGTGCAAGTATGTCTCTCTCCGTCGCGGAAATCACGCCAAATGCGTGCGAGCACCTGAGGAACTAGACAAGTGCAATATATGGAAATTTGGGTCTATCCGGGGAACGTGTACGGGTGGCCAAGTAGTTAAGGCGACCGCTCGCGATAAGCGGGAGACTCGGGTTCGAGTCCCGGTCCGGCACAAATTTTCATGTGTTGCAAAAGCATAGACCAACTAAAGAATAACAACTAGAGTCGGAAATTCTCGCAAATCGCGAATTAATATTTGTATAATTAACATTTATAGCTGCGGACCATCGGCAATTCTGTTCCTTAGGACAGAAGTATCATTGTAGAAAATAAAATGACTAGTGCTGGTTCGAGGTACCCTCTGCTACGCACCTTCTGGTGCATTGAGGTGTAGGTAAGAAATGTAGATAACAGTGGGTCGCTAATCAGGAAGGGGACGACAAGGAAAGATAGGTTTCGTACTTACACCGTAGATTGATATATGGACTACCTGTGGGACGCTAGGAATCTAGGGCAAGAGGAGGCTGTCTGGAATATGGATTGTAGACTGATATGCGTCTTTCAAATATAGGGATAGGACATGTGGCAAGTTGTGACGTACGAATCCATTAAGGTGTGTGATGTAATAGTAACGGCGCTCTGTCACGATAGCAGGGATCATGGGCAGCGCGTCACCTGAATACGATGCGATACGACAATAATACTGCAAGATCGCTTTCGCTGGAGTGGGGCGTTTCCGCTTTCGTCCCCAGAACAAAGCGACCCTCCTTTCTGACAGCTGCGAAGTGACATCCCCTGTAAGGAGTCGAAAACATCTGCATCGCGACGCGGTCTTTATTTTTAGAACTCCGTTCTCCAACGGAATTGTGGATTTGACATTCACCTGTTGTTCTGAAAACCTACAAGGAAGTAACTTAGTTAAAACCTGTTTCATCGATTTATCTTCACAGTTTGAAGTCGCATAAATAAAGGGTTGCTAAAAATGTTCAAATGTTTGTATAGTCTATGGGACTTAACTACGGGGTCATCAGTCCCTAAACAAACTACTTATGAACTACTTACGAACTAGGACGGCACAAATATCCATGCCCGAGGGGGAATTCGAACCCCCGACCGTAATGGCCGTGCAGACCGTGACTGGAGCGTCTTAGTCTCCTCGGCCACCGCGGCCGGCTAAAGGGTTGCATTAAGGGCTTCCAACTTTATTATGTTACTAGAGATGAAGAGAATTCCGAACTTCCAACTGGGCCTCTGAATATTGCCCAAAACAACCAGTGTTGAGAAGTAACAGAAATTAAGGAGAACCCGACAGTGCTGGCGCTGTTTTGTAAACCAATTTTTTCGCCTTAATTGTCATTTGTAGGCTCTCATGAACTGCTACAGACTAATCTCCCCTCCAGTCTTCATTTTGGAAGCATCATTGATGACTGTTTCTTCCTCCTCATACGTACCCATTCTTGAGCTTCACTCAATACCGGAAACTTATATAGTTTTCACCTTTTCATCAACAGCTACACTGAATAGTACTAGCAACTAGTGCTCTCGTAACGGGACAATTAATCTAGTAGTTGACTACAAGTTGAAGCGAAAAACCCCATGATGATTTAGGCCTGTCGTTTGATGGTGGTGATGCATTAAGCTAAAAGGGTAAAGGTGAAATTATAATAAGGGATGAACATACGTATACAGTGTCAATCTAAATTCGCGCACTCGGGCTTCGCAGCGCGATTCCTCACATGCTAGCAATAAAAAAAATATCTGTCACAAAATTTCGTCCTGCGCATATTTCCGGCAGTAAATGGCCTTCGAAGATTGAGATTGGTGTGTCCCATACGTCAGTGTGTTTCAGAATTACACCAACAAAATTCTTGGGGATGTGGGAGGTGTCTTGAGGAACAAAATGAGCATGGAAACCCATGCCCGGAAACGCCACTCAACGACGCTACGGAGAGTCCCAGTTACAGGCACCAGCTCCTGCCGCTAGACATCCCCTCCAGCAACTTCGACGCTCTGTAGCGTCATTGGATGTCGTTTGCGGGCATGGGTTTCTATGCTCACTTTGTTCCTCAAGACACCTCCCACATCCCCTAGAAGTTTGTTGGTCTAGTAGTGTAATTCTGAAACATACTGACGTTTGGGACACACCCATTCCAATCTTCGACGTCCTTTTACTGCCAGAAATATGCGCAGCACGAAATTTTGTGACAGACATTTTTTTATTGATAGCATGTGAGGAATCGCGCTGCGAAGCCCGAGTGCGCGAATTTAGATTCGCCCTGTATATCAGCTACGGAATTATATGTGCAGTCCACAACTTGAGACCCACATTTGCTTTTCGTAAATGATGTATGGTACCATCACCTTTCTACAGGTATTTGGCAGTCAGTATGTATACCGTGACGGTCAGTGATAATTCATTTAATGTTAGCTGTTGAAGTTAGTTAACGTTGCATATACGCAGTAGCATAATAAAGTTATACTTTATAGATAATGATGATTTTTGTTGAATTAAATTTGAAGGTAACTATGGTCAGGTAATTAAGAAGATTCTGATGGTACTGATCCATGTCCTGTTTGAACATAATTCGGAAGCCGCGACTTTTTGTGTGACATTTCAGTGTCCACGAGTTATAAGAAATGTGGAACCATTCTGCCCAATAAACTTTGTTGAGTATCTCTTCCCATTTGCAACCAGGTATTTAACTTCACTGTGCGCTTTTCTTAGGGGTATAACTACAAAACTGTCCTTCTTTTAAAGGTGAGATTATGACATAATGTGGAAGCCAGAGAGTAAGAACTGAAAAGACGATCAATCCCTTCCACCGGGGCTTAATTTATTCACTTCGCAACTAGTTTCACATGGCTAGCTTCCATCACGAGGTGCAATCATGCGAATAATGAAACCATCCCGAAAAGTCGAATCAAGTCAAAATTCGATGAAATATCTGTTTAAGTACCTCTACTATTGAATATGATGTTACGTTACATCGTGTCACAGCAAACTATATGTTAGATTATTTTACCGAAGGCCGATATTGATTCGGGCTTGTGGAAATAGTTTAATTATTCGCATGACTGCACGTGATGATAGAGGGCAGCGCTGCGAAACTAGTTGTGAAATGAATAAATTAACCTGAAGCGGAAGAAACTGATCAACTTTTTATTTCAAATTATTAATGTTTACTGTAAACAGAGCTAAATAAAAACATAGATTTGGCTGTAGAAGTTACCTCACAAGTAGTAAGATTAAACATTATCTATTGGCCTCACTGGTATCGATCTGTAGTAATCGCTTTAAATCAATTGATGATGCTCATAGACCACTGACTATTGAAGCCTTTTCTTAATGAACAATACTCTTATTTTTCTCGTTTTTATCTATCTCGTCGCTTTAAGCTATGTCCACTGTTATCAATGCCAAACATGTGGGCGTGTTTTCTATAACAAATGTTTGGGTTACCTAGATGCTCACTCTGACGTTACGGATCTTCAAGTGTTTCAAATTACAGCTGAGGAATGAGATATTCAAGTAACATCAGCAATAACGAAGAGGACAAGTAGCGCAACATACGATGTACCACATAGCGTAAGTTTGACTGAAAATCCGCGGCTGCTCGCCGTCGGAGGTTCGAGTCCTCCCTAGGGCATAGGTGTGTGTGCTTGTCCTTTAGTTAGTTTACCTTAGTTTAAGTAGTTTGTAAGCTACGGACTGATGACCATGCAGTTTGGTCCGATAGATTTACAAACATTTAAACATTTTTTGACTGAAAACCTGTACGTTAAGGATGTTTGTTAGAATCATGAACACTATAATTGACACTTTATCTAGCATATAGCTACGAATTAGGTGTAATCCTGCGAAAAATGTCGACAACCCATATGTTCGATGTCCACTTATTTAAGATATATTTGACGACTAACGCACTTCTCAAGTCCTTAGTACAGTGTCATGAGATCTTCCTTTGGCGTTAACTAACATAGTTAAATAAAATATTTAGAAGTACGTATGATATTTCGTAGTTTGTTATGACCACAGGTACGAAATCTTCCTTTGACGTTAACTAATATAGTTAAATTAAAAGTTAAGAAGTACGTGTGAGATTTCGTAGTTTGATATGACAGGTACAGCGTTCAGTTTTTTTATGATACAATTGTTGACAAATTTGCAGAGAGGAGTCAAGTGCCGCATATTTTGCGGTGTGAGGTTGATGTGATAAACATACACACATATACACTTGCATTCAAAATCATGTTAAGATAATCATTCTCAGGCAAACACAGGTATGGACATAATCTCACACTGATTTTAATGGGATGTATCAGTAGCATGCGATACCAAGCCAACGACCTCTCTGACGCCGCTATTGTTGAATTTTAGAAGCAGACTTCATTTTTAATTGCTCTGTCATTGCCGGCATGTGACTCGAGAACGCAAGTGACGTCAGAGAGGTCGGCTACACGTTGCAGAAGAGCGATGCTCAAATCACGACCGAGCACGACGGTCACGGAGGAAACAATGCTGGCGTAAGGGTAATTAAGAAGCCGTGACCGCCGCCGCCTGGTCCGCTGCGGGCCACGCTTTCGGCCGAATAACGCACGCCCCTCTCCACAATGTCACGCCGCCCTCCTGCCAGCAATTAATATTCTCTACAGAAATTTAGATTAGTATGTGTCAGCGGGCTTAACTGAGCTGTCGATACTTCAGTAATGTCGTGCCAGTCGGTAGCGGTGAGTCGGAGCCTCCTGGTGGGTTATATCTGGGCAGAACTTTTCGGTAGCTTCCTCGGGACGGGGCGCGCTGACACACACAGACAGATATACACGTGCGCGAAATCGCGCACTCTGAGATGCGAGGGCGCGTACAGCGGCACGCACATACACGCGCGCGTACTGAGTCTCGCAGTGTGCGCGCGCACGATTGCGTACATTTTATGCTGCAGAGCCGGGAGCGGAGCGGGTGGGACGCAGGGGGCAGGAGAGGAGAGAGTCGGCGGTGGCGGCGAGGAGAGCGGTGCAGATTGCAGCTGGCGCGTAAAGTGCAATCGTTAGGGGACTTACTGCGAGCAGCAGTGGCGGCAGCGGCAGCGGCGGAGCAGGAGCAGGCGACCGCTGCGGGCTGCGGGCTGGCACGCACTGGCGGCTGCGCCGTGCGCAGCGAGAGGACCCGGCCGGCGCGGCGCGCCCTGCGCATGCGCGCGCCATCTCACTCCTCCTCCTCTTCCTCCGCCCGCGCTCCTGTTTCCCTGCCCGCCACCTTACTCTTCTTCTCGATCTACCCAATCACCCACTTGACAAGGCCATCCCCACTCGCCGCGTGTTGCATCCGGGGTGTTACCCTACTCGCGTGCATGCGGAAGCTGCAACGGGCCGCGGTGGGGGAGCGTGCGTTCGTCAGTACGGCCGCCTTCATCTGCGCGGATGGGACTGACGCCGTCGATTGCGGTATGCGGGACGCCACCTCCGGCACGGCGGAGCCTTGACCGCCACACGTAGCGTTCGCCCACACGCCCCAGTAGGCCGACAGCTAGGGCTCGCAAACTATGCGTTCAGAAAACGTGCGTTTCTGCTGCCACCCCGTTGCGTGGGTTCCCTTGCACCGTACAACTAAAATGTTCAAATGTTTGTAATTCTATCGGACCTATTGTGTCTCAGCCTCGTCGCCGCTTTTGTGTCTCGTTTCCGTCGTAGGTGTCGGTGGCCGAGTAGAAAGACCGTCACAGGATTAAAGGATGCACGCTTGTGCAAGTAGGAGGTGACCAGCCAGTGGGACAGCAGAAACTAGAAATACTAGAGTAAATTAGAACGAGATATATATTTCTTAGAGACTTTGTAATACTTAACTTATACATAGCTCAGTACTGCAGAATGCTGATACGTAGTTGAGCTAGAGGCCTGCCTACTGATAGTTCCTAGTGCCTATCCGATAGTCAAGACTTAACTGGTGCCTATCTGAATCCGAAGTGTTAACTGGTTCCTATCTCAGTCCCAAGTGAACGATGTCGTTCAGTGGTGGCCACGAGCGGAGTTGTAGCAGAGGGCGCTGGTGGCTGACGTCATAAGAACGCCGCGCCGTGCGTGCATGGCGGCGCCGGCGAAAGTAGGTGACGCGCACTTTAGAGTTGTGCGACACCACACGACCAAACTGCGTGGTCATAAAAAAAAATGTTTTTATAGCTTATGGGACTTAACTACGGGATCATCAGTCCCTAAACTTACAAACTACTTATGAACTAGCTAATACTAAGGACGTTACAAATATCCATGCCGGAAGAGGGATTCGAACCCCCGACCGTAGTGGCCGTGCAGACCGTGACTGGAACGCCTCAGTCCCCTCGGCCACCGCGGCCGGCGTGTGGTCGTCAGTCCGTAGCTTACAAACGACTTAAACCTAGGTAAACTAACCTAAGGACAACACACACACCCATGCCCCAGGTAAGACTCGAACCTCCACGGCGAGCAACCGCGCGCTCCGCAGCGAGACGCTTTAGACCGCTCGGCTACTCCACCGCGGCACACCGTACAACTATTGCATTTCTGTCTGTCTCCAGACTCTTTCCTTGAAACGGAAAAGCTTCTTTCTGTGAATCGGCACAGGTTTAGGAAACATCGTTCATGTGAAATTCAGCTTGCCCTTTTCTCACGTGACATCTTGCGAACCATGGATGAAGGGCAACGGGCGGATTGTGTTTTTCTCGACTTCAAAAAGGCGTTCGACGCGGTGCCGTACTGCAGACTGCTAACGAAGATACGAGCTTATGGAATAGGTTCACAGATTTATGACTGGCTGGAAGGCTTCCTAAGTAATAGAAAGCAGTAAGTTGTTCTCGACTCCGAGTGTTCATCAGAGACGATTTTATCGTCAGGCGTACCCCAGGGGAGCGTGATAGGACCGCTATTATTTTCTATCTATATAAATGATCTGATGGACAGAGTAACTTGTAATTTGCGGCTGTTTGCTGATGATGCTGTGGTGTATGGGAGGGTATCGTCTTTAACAGACTGTAATAGCATACAAAATTCTAGTTGGTGCGAAGAATTGCAGCTAGCTCTCAATGTAGAAAAATGTAAGGTGATGCACATGAGTAGCAAGAACAATCCCACAATGTTCGAACACAGCATTAGTAGTGACCTTCTTGGTGTTGTCGCGTCGTTCAAATATCTAGGCGTAACACTGCAGAGCGATATGAAATGGAACGAGCATGCAAGGACAGTAAGTAAGGCGGAAAGGCGACTTCGGTTTATTGGGAGAATTTTGGGAAGATGTACTTCACCTGTAAAGGAGACCGCGTATAAAACGCTTGTACGACCACGTCTTGAGTATTGCTCAAGTGTTTGGGACCCGCAGCAGATCAGTTTAAAGGAAAACATAGAGGCGGTTCAGAGGCGAGCAGCTAGATTTATTACTGGTAGGTTCGACCAATGCGTGAGTGTCACGGAAATGCTCCGGCAACTCAGTTGGGGATCGTTGGAGGAAAGACGACGTTCTTTTTGTGAAATTCTGTTGAAGAAATTTAGAGGGCCGGAATTTGAAGCTTAGTGTAGCACGATCTTGCTGCTGCCTACTTACAATTCGCGTAGTTATCACAAAGAGAAAATAAGAGAAATTAGGGCTCGTACGGAGGAATATAGGCATTCTTTTTTTCCTCGTTCTATTTGGGAGTGGAATAGGAAAGGAAATGCCTAGTAGTGGTACAGTGTATCCTCCGCCACGCACCTTACGGTGGATTGCGGAGTATGTATGTAGAGCATGGTAGACGTTACTTCCCTTAATACCATGTGTTAACCCTTTCAGCTTTGGATAAAATTAAAATTCGGTGTTTTCCGTATTAACCCTCACACCTCACATTTTCGTCCTAGGGACACCAGTGAATTTTTAATTCAGCGTTACGAAGATGGGTTGTCTATAATTGAGACGCTCGGGCGTAAAACATGTAACTGACATTCTAGCGGTATGCCATTTACTTACATATATTGTGTTATGTATGCAGATGCGCGTAATTACCAGGAAAAAACAAGCTGTAATCTGTGAAGATCTTTGAAACTAACTCATGTATTTATCTCTGCATATAAATATAAATACCATATCGAGAAAACAAAGGCCGAACTCCAAACACGAAATGGAATACTCAGCTAGCTAACATCTGCAAAGTGGTGTGCAAAACCAAACGTTCTACGTACCACAGCACTCGCCACCTGTTTTTCTGTGGCTGAGTATGGATGTCCATCCTGGGGAAGATCTGTTCATACAAAGGAAATATACACGGTCCTTAATGATTCCTGCAGGAAGATAACGGGCTGCTTGAAACCTACCAAAGTGGACCATTTGTATTCACTGGCTGGTATTGCTCCGCCTCACATTAGAAGATCGATCCTCACCTCTAAAGAACGGTATAAACAACTCAATGATCCGAGGAACCCACTATTTAATTACCAGCCTTTACCTAGACGACTGAAATCTAGGCAAAGTTTCATAAACGCAACTCAGCCATCTGCGATGTCCATAGAATCACTCTGGAAACAGAAGTACCCGGACGCACTCAGTCATGAGGAAGCTCTCGCCGGCCACGGTGTCCGAGGGGACTGAGGCGCTCCAGTCACGGTCTGCACGGCCACTACGGTCGGGGGTTCGAATCCCCCCTCGGTAATGGATATTTGTGCCGTCCTTAGCATTAGTTAGTTCATAAGTAGTTTGTAAGTTTAGGGACTGATGACCCCGTAGTTAAGTCCCATAAGCTATAAAAACATTTGAAACATTTTTAGGAAGCTCTTCCCCCTGGCGCTCACCTATATTGGCAACATTGGAGAACTTTAAACCGACTCCGCACGGGCATGGGCCGATGCAAACAACTAATGTACAAATGGGGTTATACGGACAGAGATAGATGTAAATGCTAGGAGATACAAACAATGGAGCATCTCCTGAGGTGTCCGTTGGTGAATACGTGCGGAGAATGCTCCCAGGTAGATCTTATGAGATATAACGAGACCGCTGCTCTATATACCGAATTCTGGATGAGCGAGATATGAATTTTATCGTGTGTTTGTTTTATATGTGCTTGTCTTTTAATTTTGATGACGTACGTCCCAACTGACGGATATGTTTTTAATATATACACTCCTGCATCTACTAATTCAAGTATAATTGTACTGAATTATCAATGTGTAGTTCGTTACACGATATTCGCATGCAAGATACTACATCGTATGTGGCGTTCAGTAATTTTTTGGCCACAATGACTGTTACCCTGTGTTACTCCCGAGCCCGTCATATGTGGGAAAATGGAATACCGCTAGAATGTCAGTTACCATATTTTACGTCCGAGCGCCGCAATATTTCGAAACACCAGTTTATATCAAGTTGGTAACAGTGCCTAAAAGTCTACACTTGTTTGGTTTCAAATATAACATTGCTGTTGTGGTAGTGTCCTGTTGTAAAGAGTATTGCGCATGCGTGGGGTCTAGAGGACCCCAGTGTGAGGGGCAAGAGTTAATACAGTGGAGTAAACATCAAAATAACTCAAAACATTAAAGATAAAGGTCGCGTCACAAGTTTTAATTCAGTGCTTTACGTTTATCTTTAATGTCTTTGACATTTTCGAGACGCAAAACAGTTTCAGGGTTTGTAAATTTCAATTTATAATGATGTTTATCAAAATATTTTAAAAATTTTGGTCAAACTATTGATTTCTTATGTCATGTATTTCATGCACAACATAGACGTTTGTATGGAGGTATTTTCTACATCTACTTCTACATCCACATGGGATACTCTGCAAATCATATTTAAGTTCCTGGCAGAGGGTTAATCGAACCACCTTCATGTTATTTATCTCACATTCCATTTTCGAATAGCGCGCGGGAAGAAAAAACACCAGAATCTCTCCGTTCGAACTCTGATTTCTCGTATTTCATTCTGATGATCATTTTTACCTATGCAAGTAGTAGCCAACAATATATTTTCGCATTCGGAGGAGAATGTAGGGATTGGAGTTTCGTAGGTAGCCCACGCCGCAGTGATAAACGCCGTTGTTGTAATGATTCCCATCCCAGATCCTGTATCACTTCTGAAACGATGTCTCCCCTGTATCGTGACAATACAAAACGAGCTGCCCTTCTTTGGATTCTTTCGATTTTCTCCGTCAAACCCACCTGATAAGGATCCCACACTGGGCAGCAATACTCCAGAAAAGGACGAACAAGCTTAGAGTATGCAGTTTCTTTTGTTGTTCTGTTGTATCCTTAAAGAGTTCTGCCAATAAAACGCAGTCTCTGGTTCGCCTTTTCCACGACATTATCTTCGTGTTATTTCCAGTTTAAGTCTGAAGTAATAGTAATTCCTAGGTATTTAGTGGAATGTACGGCCTTCACTTTTGATTGATTTATCTTGTACATGCCGCAGTGGAGTAGCCGAGCAGTCTAAGGCGCCTCGCTGCGGAGCGCGCGTAGCTCACCGTCGGAGGTGAGAGTCTTCCCTTGGGGCATGGGTGTGTGTGTTGTCCTTAGGTTAGTTTACCTTAGTTTAAGTAGTTTGTAAGCTACGGACTGATGACCATGCAGTTAGGTCCGATAGATCTACAAACATTTGAACATTTTTATCTTGTAAACAAAGTTAGTTCAAATGTTTAAATGTTTGTTAAGCTTAAGGGACTTAACTACGGGGTCATCAGTCCCTAAACTTACAAACTACTTATGAACTACCTACAACTAAGGACGGCACAAATATCCATGCCCGAGGGGGCATTCGAATCCCCGACCGTAGTGGCCGTGCAGACCGTGACTGAAGCGCCTCAGTCCCCTCGGCCACCGCGGCCGGCCAAAGTTTGTTACTTGGACGTTGTTTTGCCGATATTTAACAATGCCAGATCAATAATACTAGCATAATCTTCGCTACAGCCCCAAAGAGAAGGCAGTTAACTGCTGCAATAAAATAAAAGGAACCACACTTTCAGCCACGTACAAAAGGCAATGCAACACACCTCCAATATGGACAGATTAATGCCTCAGAAGTGGCTACACTCCGTACCAAGCGGCACAATGTCGTACTATAAGCATGTTGTTCATCAACAAAAATGTAACTTCAAGGACTGCTGTACAAAATACGGTATAAAACAACTTTTAACACGTTGTTGTCTAGGATCAACACTGGGAACGAAACGGTTAAGACCTCGTAGCCGGCCGCGGTGGCCGAGGGGACTGAGGCGCTTCAGTCACGGTCTGCACGGCCACTACGGTCGGTGGTTCGAATCCCCCCTCGGGCATGGATATTTGTGCCGTCCTAGTTCGTAAGTAGTTCATAAGTCGTTTGTAAGTTTAGGGACTGATGACCCCGTAGTTAAGTCCCATAAGCTTAACAAACATTTGAACATTTAAGACTTCGTACCCTCACCATTTGCGTACGGAGAGAGGAAAACGAAGGAATAACGTATTTTGGCTTAAGCTCCCCGCTCGCTACCCCCCCTGCACCCCTCCTGCAGTTTTTATCACGCCTACAGATTATGAAGAACAATCGACTCAAAAATGACGCGATCGATAGATAATTGTAAGAAGATCATTTTTAATCCACCATTTATGTTGTCCTTAAATACATTATTTTCCAGAAATAATGAAAATGGAAATTAGCGTATGGCTTTCTTGGCCGGGAGAACCCTTTGTTCGGCTGTCTTAGTGTAAGTCTTTTTTATTTGACGCCGCGTGGGCAACTTACGTGCCAATGACGATGAGATGATGATTAGGACAACACACAACACCCAGTCCCCTGCCTGGAATCGAACCCGGGGCTCCTGGGTGGTAGTCAGCGACACTACCGCTGAGCTACGGAGGCGGACAGAAATAGAGGAAAGAAACCTTTACAACTGCCGTTTTTCTACCCACAAGGTAAACGCTTTCCGCCGAAAGCGCGAGACCAGTGTAACTGGCTGGGAAGCAGAGGCCCCGTGTTCTAATCTCGAGGAGACTGTATTGTTTTCATTTCCTTAAATTGTAGTATTTCAATCAGAATTCGTAGGGATAGGAGGGTTAATAAGGTACGCAACTCAATATGAAATACTAATAAGGTAGCCAACAGAATTCCCTGAACAACATCAATGAAAAAAATAATTCAAATTTTAAGCCTCGTGACATGTAAAGAAATCCGAATAAGAGTGGTGAGAATTCCTCGCGAGGGAGTACTGATAGCCGACCGCACGACGCGCCAGCGTTTCGTGAACGCGCTCTCGGCGAAAAGCGTCCACCGTGTGGATACATCACGGGCAGTTGTCAAAGTTTCTTTCATTGATTTCTGGAAATACATGACGATAAGAAGTACTCTATTTACAAATATCCGTCGCGCGTTATGTCCGCATAGTCTTCGACTTCATGCTACGTACTGGCGGTCCTTCCCGCTGGAGGTTCGATCCCTCCCTCGGGCATGTGTGTGTGTGTGTGTGTGTGTGTGTGTGTGTGTGTGTGTGTGTGTGTGTGTGTGTGTGTGTGTGTTGTCCTAAGTGTAAATTAGTTTAAGTAGTTTTTAAGTCAAGGGCTGATGACCATAGTAGTTTGATCCAAAACGTTTACAAACATTTGAAGAAGTATCTATCGATCCCTTCAGTTCTGAATCGACTGCTCGTCATAGCCTTTGGAGATGATTTTCCCACGAAAGGCCGGGGGTGGGAGGGGGGGAGGCAGGGGGTATTGAGCCAATATATCTTAAGAGTCCTTCGTTTAGGTTGTACACAAGAGACCTGTTAAATTTATTTGAGCCGAATCGATTCGCCGTGTCTGATGGCTTTCCTTGTTAGAAATCGCTCAATCTGGTATGAAATGAAACGGAAAATAAATAAAACAGTTCTTCCCGGCCGCGGTGGCCGAGGGGACTGAGGCGCTCCAGTCACGGTCTGCACGGCCACTACGGTCGGGGGTTCGAATCCCCTCTCGGGCATGGATATTTGTGCCGTCCTTAGGATTAAAAAATGTTCAAATGTTTGTATAGCTCATGGGAATTAACTACGGGGTCATCAGTCCCTAAACTTACAAACTACTTATGAACTAGCTAATCCTAAGGACGGCACAAATATCCATGCCCGAGGGGGGATTCGAACCCCCGACCGTAGTGGCCGTGGAGACCGTGACTGGAGCGCCTCAGTCCCCTCGGCCACCGCGACCGGCCCTTAGGATTAGCTAGTTCATAAGTAGTTTGTAAGTTTAGGGACTGATGACCCCGTAGTTAAGTCCCATAAGCTATACAAACATTTGAAGTTGAAAACAGTTCTGGCGCTCATAGACTGAACGAAAAAATAAAGCAACTAAATAAACGTAAACTTTGCTTTGCTTTTATGTGACTATGTATAATGAAAGTAAAGTTGTCAAAATAGTTTTCTTACTAAATCGTTTATTACGTGCCTAGAGCGTTGACATTTTTTTTTCGTTTTTCCGTTTCCTGTCTAAATGAACGCGTCGGAAGGAGCATGATATGAGTGATTGCCCTTGAGAAAAGTAATATTTTCTACATTCTGTCCATGTCCTGGCTGCTCCCACTCTTTTTCACGTCCTCCTCCCCTACTCTACCCCTCCTGTTCCATCGACTCCTATGCATACCTCATCTCCCGCTTCCCTCTACCTTCCATCTACTGCTAGCACCTGTCTTTGTACATCTCTCCATCTCAGTTCATTTTCTGTATCCACTAGTCGTAGTTATTCAAATTCAAGATATTTAAAATTTGCAACTTACGTCGCGAACTGTAGGAACTGTAACATCAGGATTATAAATATGAAAATATCTTCTTCCTTCAACCTCTTTTAACGGCAACGTATACACTTAATGTTTATTTTGTGCACATAATTGGCAAATCACCTTTCTGATTATATAATTTTCATTAGCCTGCTAGATTAATTAATGCTAAAAATCGCTGCTTCAATTTTCATAATGATTCTGTAAGACCAATGGCGACTTTTAAGTAGCCGCAAAAACTTTCCTATCCAGATCTACTTAGAAACTCTGTTCAGTAACTACGATGCTGACTTTTAAATCATTTTCTTGAAAGAAGACCATCTAACTACACCAGCGTAAGGTGGTACAAATTCGATATATGTACAATTCCGATCAACATAATTTGTCAGTCTCGCAGTGTTGGTAGTAATTGCCTTTGTGTGGCGATGTATTGTAGGAGATTTCTACAGCTCTTCCTGTCTTTTCCAAGAATACACCTCTTTGTGTTACGGAGATACAGATTTTTTACTGTTAACAGGTAAGCTACTTAGGCTAACGCGTTCTTATAAATTATCTAGTTAAGGGTGACTGGATTCTCTCAAAATGCAATGTTTGATACCACTAAGTATGCGTTGGTGACCGAGGGAAAAGTGCTTTTTATGTGGAAAATGCCAGTGATCAAAATTTTACCAGTAATTGATCACAATTGTACCTAGTGTGGTACATTTTCGATCGATTCGAGTGACGATATTCAACGGGCACTTATTTTAAGTATTTTGAATGACAAATTGACGGAAAATCATTGAGTAGAACTGAAGTGACATCTGGCTTTCCCCAGGGAAGCGTTGTAGGGCCTTTAGCGTTCTTTATTTTTATAAACGATTTAGGAGACAATATGAGTAGCACTATTAGACTTTTCGCGTATGATGCTGTCATTTATCGCTTAGTAAAGTCACCAGAAGATCAAAAGCAACTGCAAAATGATTTAGATAAGACATATGCATCGTGAAAAAATGGCGATTGACCATTAATAATGAGAAATGTGAAGTCATCCATATGACCACTAAAAGAAACCCGTTAAACTTCATTTACACGATAAATTTGTCAAAACTACAGGCCGTTAATTCAACTAAATACATAGGAGTAACAATTACGAACAACTTTAATTGAAAAGAACACGTAGAAAATATTGTAGGGAAAGCGAACCATAGACTACGTTTCGTAGGCAAAACAGTTAAAAGCTGCAACAGATCTACTAATGAAACTGCCTACACTACACTTGTACGTCCTATTTTGGTGTATTGCTGCGCATTGTGGGATCCCTACCAAGTGGGACTGACAGACGATTTAGAAAAAGTTCAGAGAATGGCACCTCGTTTTGTACTATCGCGATATAGGGGAGAGAGTGTCACAGAAATGATGCTCGAGTTGAGATGGAAATCATTAAAAGAAAAGCGTTATTCGTTGCGGTGAGATTTATTTCCGAAATTTCTTTCACCAACTTTATCTTCCGAATGCGAACATATTTTTGAGCACCCACCTACATAGGATGACATGATAATGAAAGTACAATAAGAGAAATCAGATCGAAAACGGAAAGATTCGCTTTTTCACGCGAGCTATTAGTGAATGGAACCGTTCGATGAACCCTCTGCCATGCACTTCAATGTGGCTTGCATAGTATTTATGTGGATGTAGATGTAGAAAGCTCATTGAGACACTTAGAATACTGGTCATCAAAACCTAACAATGATGTATAACATTGGGGATAGTGACTTTTTGAAATTAGTCCATTTATTTTACTAAATTTATTTTCTCCGAGAATATATCACACGAAAAGCTATAAGCAGCAGGTGTAGTATGTGAGACAGATTTAGAAGAAATCTTACCGCAGTGAACAAGCCTACGAATCGCTCTACCATACGAACTGCATTAATAATATTGGGTAGAGCTTTCATATATTGAACTATCTGAAAACCCGGCGTTGTCCGGGTATTTATTTATTTATTCCTGCCATTTTCAGGTATATATTCTGTATGTAAGATCTCTTGCGAATATAATTAGTAGTAAAGAAGTCATAGATTAAAACTTTGTGATGATGGGGGTTTTTCCATGAACTTTACTGTTTATGTGCTCATATCTCATAAACTACGTGTCGTACTGTGATACAATGTAGGAGGTGCATTCAACTGTATGTATGTGTGTACAGTATGTAAAATTTTCTGCGGCTACAATTTGTAGTGTACAAATTATAAACTGTAACGTCATACCGAATGACGTAGTTTTACTCCATAAATAGCGGAAAAGTAGTATGCGTGAAACTTTTTTCCTTTCATCATTTTGCTATGGTTGTCAGCAAGAAGAAGTTTAATAATGGTTTGAAATTACGTTTAAAGTTTGTTGTATGTCGCTAAGTACTCTCATTCTCATGTAGCGTATTTATAAAGTCTCGCCGCATTATATGGCATTTTTGAGATTTCTATTGGTTGTGACGTAATATCTTTTGAACCATGTGCCGTACCTGATTTTTAACCATGCAGCATTTGTTACCTGACGGTAAGGAATGTGTGTACCAAATTTGGTTGAAATCGGGCCAATGGTTTAGGAGAAAATGAGCAGCATTGTCGCAAAATGCAGCAGTATTTCGCGCATCACATTGTTTATGATGTCATATCTCGTGAACTATATATCGTATGTGATTCTTACACTTACGGCGACCGTCCTCATGGATTGAAGCTTACGTGTACAAAATTTCATAATGATTGGAACAAAACTCTAGATTTGTATGCAACACTTACAAACATACGGACACTTTGCTTCATATATTAGATAATTCTCAAAAGCCAAAGAAATTGGTATAGCAATGCGTATGTTAACACAGCGATATATAAATAATCAGAGGACGGAGGTGCCGTCGCCAACAGGTGTCTGGCGCAAGCATTTGATCGGTTACTGCTGCTACATACGTTATCACCATTTAAGTGAGTTTCAACATGGTGTTATAATTGGTTCACGAGAGGTGAGACACATCATCTCCGAGTTAGCGATGCGGTGGGTATTTTACGTACGACCATTTCACGAGTGCACCATGAGTATCGGGAATCCGGTAAAACATAAAATCTCCCACATCGCTGTAGTAGGAAAAAGATCCTGAAAGAACGAGACCAACGACGGCTGAAGAGAATCGTTCAGTGTGACAAAAGTGCAATCCTTACGCAAATTGCTGCGGACTTTAATGCTGGACCATCAAAAAATGTCAGCATGCGAGCCATTCAATCAACGATATGGGCTTTTTGAAACCAAAGGCCCACTCGTGTACCCTTGCTGATTGCACCTCGCAAAGCTTTATGCCTCGCCTCGTCCCGTCAACACCGACATTGGACTGTTGATGACTGTAAACATGTTGGCTGGGCTGAAGAGTCTCGTTACCAATTGTATCGAGAGCATAACGTGTACGGATATGGAGACGCATTAATCCATGGACTTTGCATGTTAGCAGTGGACTGTTCAAGCTGGTGGAAGCTTTGTAATGGTGTAGAACGGGTGCTATTGGAGTGGTATGGGACTCCAATACGTCTAGATACGACACTGAGAGGTGACACGTACTTACGCATCCTGGCGGATCATCTACGTCCATTCATGTTCATTGTACATTCCGACGGACTTGGGCAATTTCAGCAAGACAATGCCCACACCCCACACGTCCAAAATTCCTACAGAATGGCTCCTAGAACACTCTTCTGCGTTTAAACCCTAACCATTGACCACAAAACTATCCAGACATGGACATTATTTATCATATCTGAGATGCCTTGCAACCTGTTGTTCAGAAGATATCTCCACCCCTTTGTACTCCCTACAGCATTCATGGTGTCAGTTTCCTCCAGCACTCCTTCAGACATTAATCGAGTCCATGCCACATCGTGCTGCGGCACTTTTGCGTGCTGTCGGAGGCCCTAGACGATATTAGGTTGGTGTACCAGTTTCTTGGCTCTTCAGCACCGTTTCATTTAATAACATTTAAAATAAACTGGAGAATTTGTTTCGACATTAGTAGCTGATTACGTGCACTGGATGCTCTTGAACTGTTGATACAACAAGTTAAAATTGTCTCCACTGTTGACTACCTACAGTCTCTTAGCCGTTTATCGAGCAAGGTGGTTAGTACACTGTATTTGCATTCGGGAGGTCGGGAGTTCAAATTCGCTTCTGGCTATCCTCCAGATTTATGTTCTCCGAGATTCCTGGAGACACGCTGTCGACGGGACGTTAACCCCAATCTTTCTCTCCGTCGGCTTCTCCGTTCTCCTTTTCAGTAAGCTTATTTTGGCGTGACGAGCCACTATTTCTTTCATCTGACGATACCGAGACTACCGTTTTACGTAACATACGGGAATTGATCTGATCACCCTCCTTGTTAGGCGCACGGTTTAAAGAGCCTCGTTTCGGAAACGGCCGGCAGATTTAACGACGTGGGTCGGTGTGCCCGCCAGACTGAATGAAGTTTTAGGCGGTTTCCCAGAACTCACTAGCAGAGTACCGGGCTGGTATCTAGGTCCCGCCTCATTTATACGATTCGGAAAGGTTACCACATTTTCACACTTTCACATGTACCGTATAACACTATACTCGATACAGTCTGCTACCATTTACACCCGGGAGGGGGTGGGTTGATAGGTTAGCCGCAGGAACGGAATCCGGCATTGCTTAAATTAACCGCACCTAATCTGGCTTAATCACGCCGACCTATCGCATGTGGGAGAGAGACGAAAGAGGAAGAAGGAGACTGCAAGTAATATGCCCATCTAATTTTGGGAACACATACCTAGTGAGGGTTAGCAGCGAGACGCCTGTGCCACCAACGAGGTTGCTCGGTAAACGCAACTAGGCTTTCCGCGAGCAGCGAATGGCCATGTTTTTCAAAATGCATTTCAACCATCAGCTGTCGTATTAAAATATTTATTATGTATCGGTTTTGTTCATTGACCATCGTCACTGGACACAAGTTTTTAAACCGATCAGGGAAATACATAATATAAAACTATAATTTGCCGTGGCCGTGCGGTTCTAGGCGCCTTGTTAGGGACTACTCGGCCGGTCTCAACGGAGGTTCGAGGCCTCCCTCGGGCATGGATGCGTGTGTAGTTAATTTAAGTAGTTTGTAAGTTTAGGAACTGAGGACCGCAGTAGTTTGGTCCTAATTGTTAACAAACATTTGATTAAAACAGCGATAATCCACTGATATGTTGAAATTAAAAATGTGCTATATCTAACGTCATATATAAAAATTAACTTCTGAAAAGCTACAGTAACCTTGTATGTATCAAGGTTAATGGAGCAGTTAATAGATTAATGTTTTATATATGACGTCACATCTAGCACTTTTTAATCTGAACTTATCAATGGACTACCTCTTTTATCAGCAAGTTATAGTTTTATATTATATATTTCCCTGATTTGTTTTAAAACCTGTATCCTGTGATGATGGTAAATGGCCGAAACCGGAAGATAATAGGGATTTTAAGAACACAGTTTTCAATTGAAATGCATGTTACAAAATATTTAACAGCTGTTAATTGCCGGCTTTCTAAAGCAATGAAGAGCCATATTCCCACAGCACGCATCCCAACAGCGGATATATATTGTCACCAATGTCACGATGTTTGCCAGTGACTGACTCCGAAACTACTCAAGTGATCCTAATGAAATTTTGCAAGTATCCAATAATTTGCTATGTTATTCAAGGTAATGTCTGTGCGAGGAGCAAAGTGATTTTCTGAAAAGCGAAAACAGTTTTTTTTCTTTTTTTTCCACTTTCAGTTTCAACCTATCTTCACCTCTCGACTATATGAGGAGTCGCCAGAAACAACACGTGGTTCGTATTCCACGTTAAACTGTGTATCCCCTTTTCCTGCTTGGAAGGGACATGGAAGTCACTGAAGTTGCATCCAGTTGAAACAACCTCAGCAGGCTACCGAGCAACACGAAATTATTATTAAAATTGATTTCAAACGTTTCCTTTATTCTACCAATTATTTCACATTACAACTTTTTCTCCAATTTTACGTAAGACACAACCGTACTTTTTAAATTTTTCATTTAACGTCGGTTTTACTGTATATTATTGTCAATAAAATACCGCTAAGAAAATAAGAAGAATGTCCGTGGGACAAGGTGGAGTGATCGAGCGCCCTAAGGCGCCTTGGTGCGGAGCGCGCGGCTGCTCACCGTCGGACGTTAAGTAGTTTCTAAGCCTTGGTACTAATAACAACGGAAGTAAAGTCCCATAGCTTTACAAACATTTGACTGTCCGTGTGTTTGTAATACATACAAATCCACAGTTTTGTTCCAGTTTTGATGAAACTGTGCACACAGGACCTGGAAAGCAAGAGGAAGTTCAATGTCTGCATAAAATTCAGTATGGTGCATACCGAAGGGTAATTTACTTCCATAACTGGACAACCGTCCGGTCTTGAATTCTTTACCTTCACAAAAAGAGGAAGGCCACTTTGTACGTGAAAGTTATCATAAGCATTTATTTTCCTGCAGCACACCGTACGGTGTTTAGCGCAGAGTACTTTGCAATGAACTTGACACCGTTCCAGCAATCACCATGAATGCTGACAGATGTATGTAATTTTTCATCGGCGTCGAGAGGAGGGGTTGGAGAGAGAGGAGGATAAAAAAAGACCGAGAAAGGTGGAAGAGACTGGCCGAGAGAAGGGTGAGAAGAGATGCCGAGAAAGAGAATGGAGAACTGGAAGCTCTGGCGGGAGCGGCAGCGCAATGCGTGACATGGCGACTCAGACCGCGCGGAAAATTTTATAGTGAATTACTTATACCGTCGCTTGTAATAGGACAGGAGGAGTTGCACAGAGGCAGAGGGGTTTATACACTAGGAGCAGGATAAGATGATGAAGCAGGAGCAAAATGAGGTGGAGGGAATAGAGGGTGAGGGGAATATGGACGAACAGAAGGAAAGTAGAAAATGGACTAAGAAAGGATGAAGTTGCCAGAAAGAGGAAGAGGAGATCCAGAGAGAGGGGCGGAGAGAATGAGTCGAGAAAGGGTGAGGAGGTCGGAGATTAATAGAGAGAGGATCGATGACGAGCAGATAATATATATACATGGCGTTGGTTGCATCGCAATGCATCCATTACATCCGCAGAATTTACGGTGTGAAGTTGAAGTTTGAAATGCTAGCGCGTCCCCGAGAGTGAGCCATGAGTCTCGCTTCAGTCTCGGGACGCTCCACCTGTGCGCTTCATGTACATGTTGCATGCAACAATTTATTGGAAAGTACGCAATGAATCGTTTCCTTCAGAGTGTCAATTTTATTGTAGTACGAGGTGCGTTTGAGAAGTCCGCGCAAAAATAAAAACTACTAACGTGTTTGGGGAAAACCGACATAGTCTGCTTTTAGACTTCTACATTTTGTCCAATGCTGTTATAATTTGTTGATCCCTTCCGAATAATACGAATTGTCCGAGCCTGTAAAATAGCTATTAGTTTCTGCAATCACGTCCTCGTTTGAATGAAATCTTCGTCCTGTCAGCCATTTCTTCAAATAAGGGAAAAATAGCAATCCAAGGGAGCCAAGTCTGGAGAATAGGGGGGATGTGAAACGAGTTGCAATCCTATTC